>OY735212.1:49015429-49422929 GCA_963457665.1 Thysanoteuthis rhombus | reverse complement strand
AACGTTTTCCGATATCAATATTTAAAATTTATGGTCTATAAAAGCTTTTTAATATCAGTAGTTTTCATATTTGATGTTCTCTGTATTGAAAACTAAATTCTTAACTCATACTTTATTATCCTTGAAGCAAACACCACTGAAGCTATCGGAAAGATCTTACATAGCAAGTATTTTGCAGTGCTTCTTGTTGGACCATAATTTGCACGTTTGATATTTTTATATGCACTGTGTGCATGTCTGTCCTCATGGCTCCTGGTGCCTCAGTCACTTGAACTTTGGCGTCCTTAATGTATTATCTTTTCTTATTTATTCATTTATCGATTTACCTGCAACCTTGCCTCAGACCATTCACCTTCCCTCCCAGGCTCCGGGCTATCATAAGCACTCTATCCCAACTAAATATCTAATCCTGGCTGATATTGTTGTCAGTCATGAGAATATTCTTTGCCAATCATTCTTCTTAATTTCACCCCAACAGAAAAGTATTTGACTGTCAGATATCCATGGTGAATCTGATTTCACATGAGGGAATTCTCTCATTCTGACCCTTAGAAACTGCCAACGAAAACTGTTACCAAATCTTACTCTAAAACTATCAACATAAGTTTCTCCAGTTTTTATGCGGGTTTTGATGACTGACTGGCTATTAATAACGCGTATAGGTCACACCAGTAGAGTTAGAGGCCTAAAAATCCGAAAATTTACTTTTTATCATGTCTAGAAAAAGCAGAAAAATCCACCTCTAAATATGTTTTGAGTGGGTAAGGGTCCTATCATCAATGTAAGATTATGCTGAATTGATACATTAGTTTTTATCAAACAGCATGTTTTTTGTCTTGTTTTCTTGAAAATTTAGATTCTTTTTAGAGATTACAAAAGTCAAGGTAAGTAAATTCATTGATCATACCTCTTTTTTAATTGATCATCTTTAACCTGACATGCAATCATGAGACAATCATCATGTGACGGTTTCTATAGAGTGACTAACTTGATCTGCTCTCGTTCTGTTCAATATATTTATTTGCCCATTTATATTTAGACAGTCTTACTGTCTCAGACACTCGATGGATCACCCCAGCACTTGGCACCCTGACTTAGTAAAATTTAAAATAGAAGTAATGAGGCTAAGAATTTGGCTCGTAAAAATATCAACATTTGTTTTTAATGGGAAAGATTAGAGAAAACAAAAAAGGAATATGCACGTTATTCGAGAAAGTAAACTGATATTGTAAC
Source organism: Thysanoteuthis rhombus (assembly GCA_963457665.1). Lineage (NCBI taxonomy): Eukaryota > Metazoa > Mollusca > Cephalopoda > Oegopsida > Thysanoteuthidae > Thysanoteuthis > Thysanoteuthis major. The sequence goes on along the minus strand of OY735212.1, from coordinate 49,421,696 downwards.
GGAAGTGGGTTTCTTTCTTGTTTATCACCAATACACTAAATAATTATATTCATCACAGTTCACCGTATCTTTGTTTCCCCTCAGGTTAAAAAAAGTTCAGAACATTATACCAGTTCGGCTGTTATTATATTGTTGAGGTAATAACTTATGGCTAGGAGTTAGGATTAGTCACTCAGTCATGGCCAAGGTTATTTTGTGTTGGGGGATTTCAACTGTTTTATTGTCGATCGTCTATTATGTGAAATGACTTTATTTCATTATCTAACCAATGACTTTCAGTTTCAGACCAAAAGGGGTAGACCAAAAGGTGAAAAGATCTTCAGTTATGCACTTAGAGAGCAAGGAGGCAAATACACATGTGCACACTCACGTTCGTACGTGAGTGTGCACATGTGTATTTGCCTCTGTCTCTCTCGTGAGACAGAGACAGAGACAGACAGAGAGACAGAGATTTTAGTTTAACATTACCATTCTACAATTCTACAAAAGGGAGAAAGCCAAGAAGAAAGACAGACCAAAGATTGAGTGCCAATATTGTCGCTGATAATGTTTTCCTTTTAATTCAACCAAGTGGCTGAAATAGTTGCATTTTTCAATCTAAGTAAGTGTCATTTGTAAGGCATGAAGAACATGAATGATGAAACTTTGCATTTCGCACGCACACTCCCCTGAACAAGAAAAGAAAACATATTTTTCTTCTTCTAACATTCGGACAAGTGGCTAGAATTGTTTCGTTTTTCTTGTGTCGTGAGTGCAAGCTGCACCAATGACCCTAAAACTTTCTGCGTTGTTTTCATCTATTTACCAAGCAAGAATACGGTGAGCTGTAACAGCTATAATAATTCAATGTCGTGGTGACAATCAAAAAATAACCCCAAAGTGGTGTAAAACACAAGGAATCAATTTCTTAATTTCATTTAAAGTTTTCTGTGGATTGCAAATTTTCTTTACATAAAAATCGGAAAATTTGATGCTTTTATTTCATAAGAAAATAAATTAAAAATTCTGTACCACAAAAGACCACATTATCTATCATAGGATGATTTGGTAAAGAATTCATTTTTTTTACCGAGTGCACTGACTCATCTTATTTATCAATTTTTATAAACATTTTTATTTTTTGCTGAAATACGAAATGAAATTAATTTTGATCTTTCTCATCCACGTGGAGCAGTACCAGTGAACGAGTGGGTAGCAGAATAGAAAATGGAATTGGTGTGTTAGGTTCAAATTCCGACTGAGGTTTGCGTTCAGCTCTTCCTCCAGATATGTCCATACAGCGCAGAGAGGTTTGAATGACGCAATTTATTTTGCTTGTCTCTTCAAAGTCTATCTCACATAGCGCAAACCTCGAAAAACTAACAGATAGAGGCGTAGTGAAAAGCAAATTGCCAATATGCTAAAAACGTTGAGAATCAATGCATAATACCAGCTATGATATACAATTGCAAAACATGGAAACTTACAAAATCACCTGAAAACTAATTCAGAACCGTAAACATGGCAGTGGGGAGGGCAGTGTGATAAAAGAAGTTGGTTATGGATCAAAGAGAGGGCTGAGTTGATGGATATCAATTACAAAAATGAAGATGGGCAGGACATATAGAAAGAGAAAGATCGCCAGATCGAGCTCAAGTCTAACCGATTTATGTCCGTGGGACAGTAAATGCAGTAAATAAAAAAACCTGAGACAAGATGAAGAGATAGATTTGTATTTGCCAGTGAGACATGACAGAGATTAGCGCAATCACGCTCATCATGGGAGGAGATTGGAAGGATCGTTTCAGAAAAAGAGTTCCAGGAGAATGTGGTGCAGGGGAAAAAGCAAGAGTGAGCACGTTGACTTCATAACAAACGCTGAACGGTAATTATCCTTATGGCTCTTTTTTCTTTAAAACAAAAACGGCGTTAAGTGAACTTTTGAAAGGCGGGGGAATCCCTATGCATTGTCAAACTCCCTAAATTTGAGTCTTTTGCAAAGGGTATGCGAACCGAATGTAGTACAGATTCTGTTGCTGCCCTTCGTGAGATCATTGTGCAAACATGAAAAGTTGCTGCTTTGGAGGGGGTGGGTAGAATTTAGATGAGAGAAAATCTAATCTTTCACCGAAATGGTTAACGTCTCGTACTTATTCAATTTTAAATCCTCATTTTCCTCCATTGTTCTTAGAATTATATCACTTCACCGGTTAAATTTTCGAACTGCTTTCATTTTATTCTGTAGGCTGAACCTGGAGTAGTCATTCTCAAACTGCTTTTAGCCACGCCCCTTGAGAACTCTTGTTCCTGTCCTTTTATCAAACAGGAATAAAACACGAACACATAAAACTCAATTCATTAATAATCGAGATTATTGACCCCTACATATGTGTCAGGGACCCCAATGGTGTCATATGATCCCTATTAAGAATGGCGTCTCTAGTATTGATGTTGAAAACTGCGTTTGAATGTTTTCTTTGTTTTTGAGCAAATAGATAATTAACTGTTAATGAATCTGAGCCGTAGAAAAATATTCTTCATGACTGACAATTCTAACTGGACGATGTCACCTTTATTCCACTTTTCAAGAGAATCATATTGTGTTAAAGCAATGAAAACGTTGAGAACAAATAAAAACCCTATTTTTGTGAATATTCCAATATTGTTTCAAAGATATGGCTACAGAATGGGAACTCCCGAAAGGGAAGATTTACGATCCGATAATCTATCAGTCACTTCAACAAAGGGGATACTACCAACGTGAAATAACTTTTATTTATTATTATTTATTTCATTTATAGTATTTTTATTATTTATTTTTTAAAATGGAGTCTTATTTGGAAACTTGGACGAATAATGCTCTCTGTTTATAAAACACTATTTCAATTGAAACAATTGATTGATTATAACCAATTTGAATAACAAAGTAAATAACAGAAATAACAATTATTTTTATCACTGAAAATCCTTGAATCAGGACCTAGCTTGTAAGATGACAGCTGCTCGATGAAACAGAGCCTGTCATCGTTCAATTTTATTTTTATCATTGTCAGTTTTTTGGCCCAGTTAGTCTGCTACAGATATTACGCTCGATGCATAAATGCTAACCTTCTTTGCAATGATGGATATTGATCTGGGATTGTCATATCTGAACATTCAGAAAAAGAGGTGTTTCGAAAGACATCCTGCCCCAGACCAACACACACTTTGTTGCAATGTAACCTTGGAATTTTTCAGGCTTTTGAAGCATTAAGGCATGTATCCATCTCTTCCTCTCCGAATACGTAACAGGTGTGTCAACCACCATGACCCTGTTCTTAGGAAAGGGAGGTCTACGTCTTTTCGACGGGCCTGGTAAGTTGTAAGCAGATTTTGGTTGATGGTTCATGTAAAATACTGCGAAAGAGGACGGGCAAAATTAATGTAACCCCCCCCCCCAGTATATGTCGAAGACAAAATTGAATTTTAGAAATTCCTTCCGGATGAAAATTTGGAAACTTGAATGGGGTACATGATCGGGAAAATACCGACGTTTGGCAACTCTATATTGATCTAATGATTAGAAATCGTTAGAATTAAGTAAGAACCATCAAGTTGTATTGAGGTTTTCTCAGATTTGAAAATCAATATGTTTCACTTTAGCAATAGAACTGTTTTAATCAACCTTACAAAGCATTACCATTCTCATATTACGGGTGCTTCAAAATCTGATATCCCCAAGGGCCGATTCCACATTTCTCAGCTTTTTTTTTTTTTCGATTGTTTTTAAGAATGAAATCTTTTTTTTTTTAATATATGGTGTTTTTCATCTTCTGGGATAAACCAAAATAATGATTGATGGTGAATTGAGCTGAACTCAGTAAATAATCAAGATTCATTGTTATTTGAATGAGTTGAGTTTAATAAATTATCAAGATTTATTGTTAGTGACCTAAACTGAGCCCAATAAATAATCAAGATCCATTGCTGGTGGCATGAGCTGAGTTGAGTTTAGTAAATAATCGGGATTCATTGTTAATGGACTGAAATGAACTTAATATATCATCAAGATTCATCGTTAGTCTACTGAACTGAAATTCGTAAATAATCTTGATTTATTGTTGAAGGAATGAGCTAAGCTTGGTAAATAATCAGAATTCATTGTTAGTGAGTTGAGACTGGTAGGAAAAAAACAACATTCATTTTTAGTCGACTTAGATGTACTTAGTAAATTATCAAGATCCATTGTTATCGCATAAAAATGGTGAAAGAAGCAGCAAGTGTTTCAATGATAGATCAATAGTTCTATACAAAGTCGTCACTATTGAAAATCAATCCAGATGAAGAAAATTTTGATTTGAAGCCATCAAAAGTTCTCTGCATCATTCATTTGCAAATAAATAACATTTTGTATGAAGAGTTGCCAAAAAAGTACTGCTTTAAACTACAAAACCGATATTACAAAATTACAGAAAATAAGCTGTATATTGTGAAGACCTACAATTTCCGAATTCTGTTACAGCAAATCCATTTTTCTATTGGAATATTTCAATGGCTTTTCTTTGTTTAGTATTGTATGATTTTGTAAAACCGAGCACTGAGAAACTGATTCTAGGAATTTCTTTTCGAATCTCCCCTTTCCCAATCTCCTTCCTCCGTCCTCATATCTCTCTCACTCTTCTTCGTATGAGAATAGATGAATAGTCTGACGTAGTTATTAGCTTAATTCTGCTTTTGGAATTTCACTGTGTAGCGTTTAATTTTTGGTGTAAATAATAATCCTGACAGAATTAAGTGATTAGACAAGGCAGAATATTATGCTGAAAATAAATATTAGTTATGCAAAATTGATGTTTTTCTATCATTATGCTACGGACTTATTGTATGTGTGTTGTAGCAATGTAATGATTAATGAACTAAGCCAAGTGATCATAATTTTTTAAGTTCAATATTTACTCGGTGCCCCATACTTGTGGCCTTATGTCAGGACTAAGCTATACTTAGCAAATATATATAAATGGATGCATGTGTGCACATATGTACACGTGGGGGTACGATTATATCAGTCTTTGTGTACAAATATATGCTGACCGTCATCATTATTGGGGCAGGTATTTTAATTCAATATCATATTTAATTAGGAGGATTTACAGTACAATGTATGATCTTATTGAAATGATTTAATCGCTCAGTATTTCAAAATGAAGAACTGTTGCATTATCACACTCTTGTGTGAATCGAAACATGTTGTTGCTTTCGGTGATGTTGAGCAGTTACAAATCTTCAGAAGGCAACATCTTGTGGTACAGGTACAGTCGAAAAAATGGGCCGTTGGCGGAAAATAAGAAAAAAAAACACGTTGTGAAACCGCAGATATAAGCAATCATATTCCCGTTAGAACAAGTTTAATGTATAAAAAGAAATATTTTGTTTATCCTTCGCAACTATCAAGAGAGAGACTACTTATTTAAAGCAAGAAACAATAGTGAGGCGCACAGCAAGAAGATGCATGTATTACAAGTTTAGTCCCAGCTAGTAAAGCCCTGTCCTCTCAGTCTCTCTGGACGGTTCTGCTCAAGTAAATATCGTGCCCTTCTCTTTTTTCAGCCAGTTTTAATTTGATTTCCGATTAATCAGAAAACACAGTGAAGAGGCAGTCTTAATATGGCTTTGCACTGATCGGAGATGATAGACTCCGGCATAATAGTTCCAGCCGACGTCTTATCTTGTAACATAACTTGAAGTGATTGCTGTGAGACGATTACTGCAACTTTAGTGACATGAAAGTTTACGATAGTACATTTCAAACAAAAAAAAAATGCTGCTACAGTTCTAGAAGTTCTATGTTTAATGCACATACAGGATCTAAAAGGATGGAAAAGTTTCAGAAAGCAGTCTGTGTACTTTTGACTTCATTGCTATGGATTCAACATCGACAAGAGTGAATGTTTATCAATTTATCTGTAAAACTGCAAAGCTATGTGTGCATGTGTGTGTATGTGAGTGTGTATGTTTGTATGAATGTGTGTGTATGCACGCGTATATATATGTAAACATAGATGCACACCAATTCACACTTACACACTCATGCTTTGTTCAATTATATTTTGAAATACCAGCACGCGCACACACACATATATATGTGTGTGTGTGTGTGTGTGTGTGGGGGGTGGGTGGATGCTTAACGTCATGTGATAGCTAGCAAACTCTCTTCACAGCTCAGTTCGATAATGTAGTGAATTCGATCCTCATCTTAAGCCCTTCTTCTGAGTCCTTGTGTTAAACTAAATAAAAATTAGGAAATCACCATACACACACATGCACTCACACACACATACACACACGCACACACACACACACACACACACACATTATATGCGTGTATAAAACTATGTTGTGTTCAAAATAAAAGTGCGTAATATTTCTAATGAAATAGAGCTTTATAGATACATTCCCCCAAAATTGAAAACGCCATTGAAACACGAATGCTGTTGCATTACGTTGAGAACTTGATAGAATTTTACTGTTCGGCCTATGTTGCAGTCAACTGTATAAAAATTACACACACAATATATTTGAAATCACCCTGTGTATATAAACATCAAACACGCATGTAGGCATATCTACATACACATTCATCGGTGCATAAGAAAAAAAAAACAGTAGTAAAAAACGAAAAAGAAGCCTACAAAGTGTGATTTGTTTTTTTCGTGATGTGAATTGTCAGTGATTATTGCTAAGAGATTGGAAATACTAGTCATTTTGGTTCAATATTTTTATATTTCGGCATTGTCCAATGAGACATACGAACGCCGGGCAATGGGTCTCAAATAAATCACCTTATCTCCATAAAAGCGACCACCAGTGAAGGGGAAGTGGTAACCAAACTAATCTCAGCTCATTGCTAAGGTTGTAAGTTCGATCTTTAGAAGCTTCGTTGTGATGTAAGCTGGTGATAGATCGTTATTTCAAAGTAATGAGTTCGATCCTCAGTGGGTACCCCATACTCGTGGGCTTGTGCGAGATTTGAGTTGATTTTAGATTAAACTGATTTTACTGAATTTAGATTAAATAAATGTAGCTCTATCATCAAAAATGCTTGCAATGAAGTGATCTTCATCTCCGGATTCCTTCTGTGGTGAGCTTGGTTCTCCCAAGCTACCTCACAACGACGATTCTGTACTAGATTGTACAGAACTTAATAAATATGAATATAGCACTGTTATCAACGGCACTTTCAGTATACGCGAAGTCCCACACATAATTGATAGTCCAGAGAATTCTATACTCACCAAGTGCACTCCACTTGTGGACCCGTTTTAGTTAGTATTCTGTTGCATTGGTGTTTCGAAATTATTTTCTTCAAAACAACAAATCTGAAAAGTTGTAGAAAATCGAGTTAATAGATTTTGTCATGTTTTCCCTTATTCGAAAATAAGTCCATTTATACCAAAATATGTATGTATAAAGTTAATCCATACATGTATGATCCCGTCATTTTTTACGGGCACATCGCTAGTAATACTGATCAAAAGTAATTCGAATTTAACTTTACGTTTGAATTATTTACATTGTGCGATGGAATTTTATAGATCAAATACAAAACTGCTCTCAGTGGCTTGCATTGGAATAATATTTTGCGAAAAATATGGCAGCTTTTGTGATTTATTGTAAAGCAATTTAATGGGCATCTTGTATGAAAGATACTTGCGTTTTAAAGCGATAATTACTTGAAACATTTCGTTAAGAGTAACGAAAGAATTATCAACGTTTTAAAATCATGCGTTGAAATTTGGAAAATGAAACCTTGGTATCATTGCTATGATGGCGAGAAAAAATCATTTTTAAAGAATCAATTTTTGGTTATTGTCATAAAAAATGGCCACCGAATAGGAAATTGCTGAATGGAATCATTTTTGTTGGTGATAGCTGATGTGTTTATCCCCTTCGTTTATTTATTTTTGCTTGAATTTCATCGTATATGAAGACATTACCATATTGGAGAGATGAAATATTCGGCAATATTTATTGACAGGGAAAAAAATCAAATTATTCGGATTTTTCAAAATATTTGTGGCGATTAATGTCGATACAAAGCATAAATCGCACTTAATGTAAGATATCATGATTTGAAAAAATTGAAGTGCGTTTTTTTCAAATTATTGTATATTCATTAAGTGTAATCACCCAAGTCAAGCTCATGAAGGTGGCGATGTTGGTAAAATGGTTTCCCAAACATCAAATAAGAAGTCTAATATACGCTTTCGAGTTTTCACAAAATTTTTTACAAAATATCCGAACAGTTGTCAGATTGTGTAAAAATGTATCTACTGAAGATTTTAAGATTACCATACATGAAAAAAACAAAAAAACAACACCTTTTTTCAATTTTCAAAAATCTATTTGTTTGACATGAAACGTCGATATCTCGTTAGTTTTGTGTAAAATAATCCTAAAGCATTCATTCTATAAACTCTGGAGTAATGATTTTGGAGCATCAAGCCATCAAATCCTTGCTACCTGATATGCATATTGCATGTGACACAATCAATAGACTTAAATCAATGCAACTATAGGCATTTATGAGCTTGCTGCAGCAAAAGGGTCAATTCTCTCATGATAACCTATAGATTATCACTGAAATCACCAATTTCACGTGAGTGGAACAATCGACTAAATATCGAGTTGGAGAAGCGAATTTATTGGAAAATAAAAAGCCTCATGAAAGTCAAGCGATCGATGTTAGATTCAATGATGTTCAAGAGACAAGCCAGTCAAGTAGATTTTATGTCTCTTGCAATTTATGAGACGACAAAGGGAAGGAACATTGGGAAATAATTACAGGAATTCTGAATACCATCAATAAGTAAAACAATCAGGTAAAAATGGATTAAAGAGACTATCCGAAATATTTTTGCATCTTTCTATAGATATTGAACTGCAGAAGAAAGAATATAATACCACGAGGACCTTTATCTTTATAATGATCAGAGTGACTTTTCCTGGTTGTCTTTCTGACCGTACAATGGACCCTTCTGCAAAAGTAACAATGTTGCTGAATGAAAAATCTATCTTCAGTTACTGTTTGATAAAACGTCTGCAGGAATTAATTGGACGTAAATATTTATTTATATGACCTATAGCTTTGGAGCGGTGAAGTATAAAATCTCACAGTAAGAGAATGGGAAAAAACTGCTCAAACTCGATAGATTCCATATGTGTGTGTATATATATATATATATATATATATGTATATATATATATATATATATATATATATATATATGTATATATATGTGTGTGTGTGTGTGTGTGTGTGTGCATGATTATATACATATATATGCATATATACATGCGCATATATATGTGCATATATGTGTGTACGTGTATACATGTGTGTATATGAGCATGTGTCAATATATTTGTGTGTATATGCATATACATATGACTGTGTATGCACATATACATGTGTATATATATGTATACGTATACATACTTGTGTGTATATGTATTTAGATACATATGTGGATATGTATATATATATATATATGTATGTGTGTATATGTATATATGTGTATGTGTTCATGGATGTTTTCATGTATATACGTGTGCGTATATGTATGCATATATATGCGATAATATTCATTTATACGCGACTATATGTTTAAATATATATATAAATAAAAAAAAATTAGTATACAGGTATATACGAGTGCATGAATATGTATTTGTGTATATGAATATATATATATGGATATGACTATATGAATGAATGTAGATAAATATACAAGTGTGCATACATAGATATATATACATATATATATATATATATATATGAATATATGTATATGTATATATGTGTATATATATATACATATATATATATGTTTGTGTGTGTGTGTGTATATATACATATATATATACATATATATATATATATATATGACTGTGTACATGGTGACATATACATGCACAAACTTACATATATATATATATGTGTGTGTGTGTGTGTGTGTGTTTTCAGTTTCGTTTGTGTAGAAAAATCATCTCAAAGAAATCACATAAATTCGAGAATCGATCCACGATTAATAACCAGAGAACATATTTCTTGAACTACAGAGCGAAAAAAAACTAGCAGAGTCATTTACTTAATTGTGATTGCAAAATATATTCATGAAAGAAATGCTTTGTTACTCAATGAAGATTATCATCGGGCCAAAGTTTTTTTGATGGATATGTTTGGGGTGATCAATTAGAACATCGGGAGAAGGGTCGATGAATGAATAAATTATCGCTCACGCCTTTTATTATCTGAATTTTTAAAAATCTGAATTTTGAAAAGATAGGCAGTCACAAAGTAGGGACCAATTCAGTATAAACTTACATTAAAAACTGACATCGCTTAAAAACTTTTGAAGTGGAGGGAATTTTTAAAAGAATAGTTTTCTGTTGACATAATAAGGAACAAATGTTGAAATATTGAGCACACTAGTTCCATTGGGGTGGTTTGTACGCGTGATACATACTGAGCCTACCAGCCAGCCTGCCTGCCAGCCAGCCAGCCTGCCAGCCAGCCTGCCAGCCAGCCTGCCAGCCAGCCAGCCTGCAAGCCAGCCAGCCAACCATAAACACTGAGGAGATCGTATGTGGACAGTTTTGGTTGACGGTTCTGGAAATTCTAACCCTGATCGAGTCTATTTCTGACGAAGACGATGTTTGGGGATAGTTTTTTTGTTAAGACTGACGTTTTCAGAGAGACTGCAAGTTGGTAATGAGAGATTTTTTTATTTGTTTTATATCCTCATACGTTTAAATCATTCTCATATACGTCTACAACAGTGAATATCAACCCGTAAATAGAATAAATATTGGACTTATGTTAGATAAAATCTGTGAATACCTGCAGGCATTCTGGTGTGAAAAAAAATAACGACGTATATTTCCTTAAAAAGAAAACTATTAGTTTATTCACGTTTCTATATTCCTAGCTTCACTTATATAAACCATGCACTTCCCTTCAGATCTTAATTTAACCCCTTCAAGACTAACCTAATGCCTGAATTCTCAAAGGGTATAAACAGCTAAAAACGAATGAAAAACCTCTCTTACATACATTATTTTCATGATATTTGTCCCCCATTAGACGTATATACGTATAATAATTGTGTCATTCACAAAAATCAATTTCGTCGTATTACGACTTTTCATTGTGGCTATAGACAATCCAACCCCTTCCACTACCGCTAGGTAGGATCGAAATCTTATCTTCCGACCGAGATGCTCTACCCCTGCTCCATGCAGAACTGAACGGTCAGTAGGACCGAATTAGGCGATATATATATATATATATATATATATATATATATATATATATATATATATATATATATATATATATATATATATATATATATATATATATATATATCCCAGGGGACTTGAAGGGATTCAAACATACGAAATATGACCCTGCTATTCTAAAAGAAAGTCTTTTATAATTCTTACAAGAGCAAGCGACACACTCAGCAGGTCGAATTCAATTCTGTTCCCCAAACAAGTAAAGATGGATGAAGAAGGATGATTCACTGGTTCATTTCATTCCTGGGGTAGTATTTCTTTTATACTTTTCTTCAATTTTTTTCTTTATAGAAGTGGATGCTGGTTCGGGTCTTGCTGCAAGTTCAATCTTTATTTTCGATCTGAACTGCTAAATGAGAATTGTAGCAGTCTGAGAATTTTGATAAGAATAAAGAAGATCAGAGGAATTCAAGTAAAAATTAGTGAAATCAAAAATTCTTCATCAAATGAATTCAAATGATATTCACCAATTTCCTGAAGATGCTCATTGGATTAAATTTTGAACAAGCCTGCACTTATGACGAATCAACAGTGATTGGACTCACTTGCTTTCACTTGCGAGAAAACTGGGCACAATACAGGGTCACCAATGAAGATCGAACTCATTAGCAACAGTTTGTGATTCTAGCTTATTGAGCTCACTGTATGGTAGGTGCACTCCACCTACATATTGTTAATGTCTTCTGTACTGCTTTGACACGAACTATTTCTAAAATAATCACTTGCACAATAAATGCAATTGATTACATGTCACAAAACCACTTTGTATACCGTAAAATCTGTTGAAAAAGGAAGTGATTATTGCTTGTCAAGCCTTTAATGCTGTACATAATCCAAGAAAATAGGACCGAATGGATGCCAATAGTTGCAGCATTGAAATGACTGAGTAATGGTTCGGGTCGGCTACAGAAGGTTTACATATAGGAAGGATACAAATGTAATTCTTTGTTATTTATGTCAATCGATCCAAAATAAAGGCAATTTTCTCACGTGTATGCATTGTTTTTGCACACCTTCAAAGGAACAATACTGAAACGAGGGTTGCAGTGGAAGAAAAAATAACCATGAATTCAATGATGCATTCACCATCCCTTGTAGTACTAGCAGAAGAGAGAGGAGGAGTCACCTGTTTTCATACTTGTAAAATATTGTCTCTCCGATCACCATGTGCCCTTTAGATAGAATTGTTAGATAAAAAAATATTTGAAGTCATCTGTATTCATTTTAATGCAATCACGATGTGGAAATTCTGTGAGTAATTGGCGTTTCATGGCCATATTTTTTATAAAATGATGCAGGCCTTAGACATTCTATACTGATATCATGGCAGCTGATAAAAAAATGATCAGAGTAAATATGCTTTTGAAGACATCACACATTATCTTCCGACAAAGTAATCTCTGATTAATGAGACGCACTACCCACTTCGGTTTTCTGTTGTTTAACGTAAACAGAACCGACCGACTCACCAGAAAGAGTCTTATTGAGATGCATTTGAAAATTAATGATAATCATGACATCTTCCATCTTGGAGAAATGTTTTTGACTGCCAATAGACTGAAAAATTCTACATATAACTCTGACGCAGAACAGAGGAAACCCATGACATTCGTTGAGGAAATGTAGATGTCAGACACCTTCAGTTAATATTTACATTTCAATTACTGTAATGATGTTGATAATCTTAATTTTGGAAAATGAAATGAAATTGATAAAGCTTTATCCAAGTGAATTTATCAGATATTTTGCATCCGATCTTATAAAGTGGATAAAGTTCATTTGAGCATGTTTGCTGTACTGTTGCATGAATACGCGCATCTAAATATAGGCATTCGTCTCTTTGTGTTGATGTTTGCGTGCCACAGAGTTCGTTTACTGTTTAATGATGACACTTTTCTTATTCTATAAAAGTTTCAGGTCAGAACTTTCTGTTTGCCATTTTTAATCACTAATTACATTTTTATTAGAGTGATCTCGTTGAAAACATTTTTTACGGGGTAAATTAAAAACTATAAAAATGTTCCCCTATGAAGTTAACTGTCATGTCCTATTTCAACTTGATGAAGCGTATGACCCCACACGAAGTCTGCTTGGAAAGTATTCAGCCATTTTGAATATCTCGAGAACCAATTACACGAACTGTCCCACATATAGATAAACAGACAATCTCCGAAGGGATTACTCAGTCAGTAGCGATGCTCCATCGTATGAGTGGGTGTACCGTGTGATTGTTGCACTTGCAATGACCAACCGAGTCATTTTCCTCGTGTCAGGCCAGACTTTTTGGGCAAAACATTTCATCGTTCAGGTTAGTCATTATCTCCTCCCACGATTGTACATATTTACCCATCCACGATAAACTTTTCATGAATGCAAAAGTATTCCATTGACAAGTATTGTATTTGATTCGATAAGAACTATGCAGAAGCCTACCTTGTGGCTAAGAGAGCTGTATATTTCTCACGTCGTCGGTACACCAACCTATATAGAGTGATACTTTCGAATGCTGATTTTCAAAGTAAATATTTTTCCATTTCAAAGATTAATGCAATGCTATCTTCTTGCTTCCATTCTCTACAGTCCCATTTCACATACGTACCGTACTGAGCTAAATTTGACAAATCTCAATTAAGGCTGTAGAAATAGGAATGATTTATGATTGAAGGTAGTACAAGATTTGTTCCATTTTGATTGACCATAAATTCGGTCAAAATAGCAGCTGGGCTACAGGGTGAAATTCGATGATCCCACCAAGTGCCAATGTCCATAGAGGTGAGTTTATTTCTTTAGTTTCTCACCCACTAGATTAGGTATAAGGCTTTTGTCTTGTGATAGAAAATAACGAAAAAGACCCTGGAGTTTTGGTGATAAAAAGGAAATTCGACTCAATGTTATTTCTTTTTTTTTTTATCTTAGGCTTCTCTTCTTGAAACCATGAGTGTTAACTTTTGGTGGATACTAACGAGAAAGAGCCATGAAGTTTTAAACAAAACATTCGAAATCTCAGGAGAACTAAGGCAAAAATGATTGTTGTCATTTTTTGACGCAGAAATATAGATATATGTGTTTTGAAACTTCAGTTCGAGGCCTATTTAATCTAAAGTAGTCGGTATGTCAGGAGGGGAAATTTTAATTTTGTAAATAATGATGCTATTGAAGACGGTACCAAACATGTCAGTTCATGGTGAAAATAAATTCCCAAAACTTTCTCATTTACTTCTTTTCTGAGTTTTATATCAATAAATCTGATTTTAAAGAGAAGCTTCTTTCTCTTCACTGGAGCACAGAACGTTTCATTTAAAACAAATTCTTTTTTTCTGTCGTAAGATGGCTTTGGAATTTTTCTTTTTAATTTTCAGCCTAATTGATTTTTATTTTATTCTAGAAATTCTTTCCAAAAGTTTTTCCTTGAATTATGTAAGAACGGTTTCAATATTATTACTATTATTCTACATTGCTTCCTCTGTAAAGTGAAGAAAAAACGGAAGGAAAATCCAAGAAAAAATCTGGTAGAGTAAAAAACGAACACGTCAGACAGGTTTCCATTGGAAGAGGGAATGTAGCTCATACTCATGTCTGGAGAAGCAGACGAGAGCAAATCTTTTTTTCCGAAGCTGCTTTCATCTTCATCATTTGTCCTAAGACTAGTTGAAGTCTACTTCTTAAGATGTCTGGAGTCCAACTGTGGTTGGCGATATAAAATGCCGAACCTGAAAGAAGCTACCACATTACCGATGTGTCTCCTAGCCAATGGCTGAGAAATTATGTGGAATCTTTGGAAGAAGTGCGGGCTAAAGAGACAGTTCCTGACGACGCCCATAACCTCGTCATGTGTTATAGACAGGCAGAATAGATCGGCATTAGAATGGAAGCACATCAAGAAGATATTATCTATATAAGAGTCATTTGCAGGAACTTGCACGATACACTTTTTACACTTTAACTAAACCATCCCCATGATTCTAAAAATTGTTATATGGGATATGATTTGATGGATCGGTTTGAAAATTTTGTTGAGTAAATTAAAATGCTCTCAGCAATGATACATTTCATTATTCGTTCATTGTTTCTCGCAATTGAACATTTGACAAGTTAATATTGGCAAAATAACCAGATTAAAATAAAAGACTATTATACAAATTTCTTCCACGCATTGATAATCAGCAAATGCTGAGATATTCCTAAGGCCAGTTCTATTCAAGTTCTCGCGAAAATTGTATTTCATTTTTATTCCAGTGAAAATTCAGAGATGACTTTTTATTATTTTTATATGAGCAACAAATATAAATGCTGGAATATATATATTCAGAAATCCATAAATTAGACATAAAAGTTTGTATAAATTCAAATGGAAATATGCAGATTCTTGAAAGCTTAAGTTTGAAAATTTATCTTCATTCAAATCTAGTTTATTTATATTACAAACTCAAAGCCAACAAAGATGATACAATCGGAAAGGACGCCTATTCATGTGAATATAGTCATATATACAAATTTATAATTCGATAACCTTTCATTGGCTATATTTGTTTTTGGTTATATACAAACGAGCCTCCCCTCCCTCTTTCTCTCTCTCTCTCTCTCTCTCTCTCTCTCTCTCTATCTATCTATCTATATATATATATATATATATATATATATATATATATATATATATATATGCGAACACACACACATTTATATGTACACAATACAAATCAGGAATATGATATAATACAATATCCATGTGTGATAGGTTTATTTCCTCTAGTGCTCGATACATTCAGCATTAAACATTAAGTTGATTTAGAGTAAAACTTAAAATATAATAGAGTAGGGATTCGCTATACAAACACATTTATGTTTCTGTCCTGTTTGCTCTTCTTTTGGCGAATGATAAATCATCTGACCAAGGAAGTACAAACAAGTTGAAGTTATCATCTCCAGTCGCAGTAGAAGTTGGAGTGGATACGAATACTTCGAAGAAAATCAAAAATTGCTAATAAATGTGTCCTGTTTTGTTGACCAGCCTCATAAATCCTTCTGTGTATTTTTATCAAGCAATGAATCGGTCCACATAACAGTGAACACACACACACACACACACACACACACACACACACATATATATATATATATATATATATATATATATATATATATATATATATATATATATATATATATATATATATATATATATATGTATAGATTGATTAGATCACACAGTAAGATTAATGAAGCCGGTCAACAAACCAGATTTCTTTGAAGTATTCGTATTTACTCCAACTTGTACTACAACTGAAGATAAATACTCCCACTTTTGAATTGTTTTGCACAGAAAAAAATATATGAATGCATTTATTTACTTGAATGAAATAAGTCTGAGTGTCTGTGTATGAAAATTCTTCGTTTTGTCAGTTTAACTCAATCAATAAGACAGTTTCCGGGCAATCAGTCATCATTTATGATCAGAGGAATATGGATTTTACATTTCGGTTTACACCTTTCATTTGGGTGGGGATAGTTCTTGTTACGGTAGAAAACCAAAATCAACTCAACACCCTTGTACTGCAGTTGGAAAAAAACTTCTAACTTTAACTGAAGTTTTACAATATTGTTTTTATCCAAATGTTTGTTTACACCAAGATATCCAGGCCGATAAAAATGAATAGGAATGTCATTTATCCCATTCTAAGTGATAAATTCCGAGCCACGGACTGAAAAATAGTTTTTCAGTTGAGATTCTTATTTTATGATTGCTATAAAAACAATCGTATTTTACGATACTACAATGAAATGTGCATAAAATGTAGAAAATGATTCCGATGGATAAGTTTGATACGTTTTATTAGTTTTAATATTGAAGCTGACTGTCACCAGCAAAGTAAAGAAGTAACATTCAAACTCTCCTCAATTTAGCAAAGTGTCCAATTTCATGGGGAATTAAGACCCAATTTAGCATGGCGTTTAATAACATAAAGAATTTAGACCCTCCATTAATTTTACATAACATTCTCTCCCTTTATGTAAATCAATGAATATTACTGAATTATTCATTCAATTCTTCCACAGCACACAAACCCATATGCTAATCATGCTTGAAAAATTGCTGGAATTCACGAGAAAATGGAACAATTTCAGAAATGCAACATTACGCCCATTTATTTCTTTAATTAAGTTTATGAATACCTATACATGCATAAAAGGAAATTTGAAAAAATTTGGATAAAACATCATTTTGGGATTGGTCATGAGGATATTACACGAATCTATCTCAGCGGGGAACGCTACGTCGAAATGCAGATTAATGATATTGTAAAGTTGCATATGGCAAAGCTCTTACGAATAGTTTAGAAGATGACGTGACTTGTAATTTCAATGAAAGGAAGATCTTTGGGGACAGGGATATTCTCTTCAATAGATTTCCTATCCACGAAAGGCGCCGATATGCTAAAATATTAGAAGGATTTTCAATACTTTTGACAATTTGTCACACATTTCCCAAATCGATACATGTTTTCCTCACATTCTGAAAGAAGAGCGTTCTTTTGAAATATTTTGTAAGTCAAAACAGCATTAAGGAAGGAGAAGCAATCACCATTAATTTGTATGGTAGAAGATTGTATGCATTCAAGTTTTACGCTAGACGTAAAATCCTCAGAGCACTGGAAACAGATACACCAAAAAATCAGGACGAGACTGTCTACTACAGCGTCGGATTCTGCTCCAAATTCTATTCTAGCTGAAGATGATTGCTACAACTTTTGTATCATACACACACACACACACACACACACATATATATATATATATATATATATATATATATATATATATATATATATTGGAGAAATGACAACTGGAAAATGCAAATGAAAATAGAAGACAAAAACAGGTGATACATCCCGAAAACTCTTATCCACACAGCACATATATGTGTGTGTGTGTGTGTGTGTGTGTGTGTGCGTGTGTGTGTGTGTGCGCACCTGAATTTGACATAAAATGTCTCGTATGTCCACGAAAAATGTATTTAGACCCTTCCAAATAATACTTGATGTTACAATCACCATGACATTCCTATTTAGATGTGATCTTGAGGAGTACACTAACGGCATAAGATATACTGCTATCACATCAAAATACAACCTCACACTCTCACACATCCTGCAAATGTGTGCAGGAACAGAAAATATGAGACATGAAGTTGTATGAGCTGACCAGCAAGAACTCAGGATATCATATGATGCATCCGTTACAGCAGTGTGGCTTGTAGCAATT
Organism: Thysanoteuthis rhombus; assembly: GCA_963457665.1. Classification (NCBI taxonomy): domain Eukaryota; kingdom Metazoa; phylum Mollusca; class Cephalopoda; order Oegopsida; family Thysanoteuthidae; genus Thysanoteuthis; species Thysanoteuthis major. The sequence continues at coordinate 49,403,120 of OY735212.1, read as the reverse complement.
GAAAAAGGCGTTCAACTGGTCTTCACAGTATTAAATACTCACTTGAGTCAACATGACGTGAATGTGTTCCCGCCTCAAATACTTTGGGTTTTTTTTCCCTTATACAAAGTTGTTTCTACAGGTTTCAAATTCTGGGTTACTCGTAGGATACTATCCTTTTCTGGCGAATGTTGTATGAATAATATTTATCAGTATATAATTACTTCGAATAGTTTTGTCTGACACAAGGTCATTGTAGCCAATCATTCAGTAAGGATCAAAATTAGTATAGGTTTTGGAAATTAGCTTGATGATAATTGTTGTACGGAAGGCGTCCTCATCAATTTCTTGAGTAGATATTTACCAAAGATAATCTGACAACATGTAACACTGAGGTGTCCTAGTTGTAATAAATAACGATTATACATTTTTGCCACTCTCATTCGATGTTTCCATACCGGGCTGCTATTATTTGCTGTTCATAACATCCAGTGAGCGAGTTTATGGAAAGTTCAAGAAAGGAAAACAAGAGCTAATACATCAATCATATTGTTATTGCTTTGAATATTACCCAGTGTAACAGGATAGTTTTTGCCCTTTTGTGCAGCTGTAGTCGATTTCGACAGTGATTAAAATTGCTGCGTTCACAAAATAATGTTATTTTTATAAATAATGAAGTAATCTAAAGGAACCAATGGATTAAACCGAATACTTCAGAATTGTACAACCATATGACGGATTGAAAGTAACAGTCTAGTTTATTGAAATGTATATACCACCCTCAGTAAATACAACCCACTTAGAAAATAAACTTTGAAAAACAAAGGTGTTATGAAAGCAGAAACAATTTTATTCCTAAATAACGTTATTTGAAAAGATTTTCTACAAAGCAAGACTTACAGTTCACGTCTATAGCTGTTGACTAAATGCCGAAACTTCATTATAAATCTAAATTACTTATGTGTAACCAAAAAGAAGACTTCAACAATTGAATGATTTTCTTTAAAATTAAAACTTGAATTGAGTGATATTTCTATACTTGAAAAAGACCTTTTTCGGAAAACTGCCTTTGGATAATGAAACTGTCGGAAGAATGACTGATACAACAAATATCAGGCTATAAATTTGGCTGCACTATTTATCAAGGTGTTTGTTGGTCAGTGGTTATATCACCTGACAATTACCAGGTAGATCGTACGTTGGAACACAACCATATCTATAGACAATCAAATCTATTTGTATAAGGATTGCTAAATTTTAATTTTTAATTTTCGATGAAAGAAACTATGATTCGTAAATTTTTCTTATTTAAATTTCTCGAGAACTGCAGATCTAAAAACTTCTAAATTGACACTGCACTTATTCATAGGGAAATTATCAACTTCGTTCAATGGCCAGGTCTTAGTGTGTATGTGTGTGGGGGGGGTCAAATTTGCAATGTAAATTCATGCTGAAATAGTTACGGTAGTATATGTCCGGCGGCATTCTCGCTTGTTTTTCTGTTGCTGTTTATTTAGTGATCAGAAATGCAAGATAAATCAATCAGTAATATCCTTTTTTCCTCCTTTGATACTCCAATTGATCACTCCCAACACAGAAAAGTGCAGAAAATATCAGTTGTAAAACGGTTTCTATTCAGGGAATAACTTGACCAGTATTTACATTTGTTCGTCTGCTTTGTGCACAAAAAATACTGAATAACTGAATAAGATTTATTCAACAATATCCGTAACCTAAAAAAGATCATTAGCTTACAAACGTTTTCTGCGTCTTGCAATGATATATATATATATATATATATATATATATATATATATATATATATATATATATATATATATATATATATATATATATATATGTGTGTATATATATATATATATATGTATATATATATGTATATATATATATATGTATATATATATATATGTGTGTGTGTATATATATATATATATATATATATATATACATATATATATATATATATATATAATCTTTTACAATTTTCATTATCTTTTGATTTGAAAGAAAATCCTTAATACGTTATTTGGCACTGTGAAATATGAAATTATGAAAGTCATTATAGAAAAATATGTAATAACTATATCTTTTTCGATAATTTTTTAACTTTTGGGGGCTGACCAAAGATCATATTCAAAATCTATGCTCGCAATCCATCGATAATGGATGTGATTGATACGAATTGCCACACCATTGTGACCTTGCTCAAGACTGTACAACGAGAACAGGATGTGATACAAAGCCGTTCTTACGTGGAGAACCGAATGTGTAAGACAGTAAGTTCTAAAAAACCTCTTTCGTCCTCGCAGTAATTGTTGAGCATAAGAGCACTTGACTAGGTCACAGGACGAACAAAGGTCCTGCTGGTCTAGACTACACAGAGAAAAGACTAGAGCATTGCTTCTGCGACCGTCTGGTCAGAAATTATCTTATAAATATAAATTTAGATGATCAGCAGGCTAGATAAAGCTTAGTAAATATCCAATCCACAAATGACAGTAAATTAGATTCTCAACCTATTGACAGGTTACATCTCCACTGAATGATAGACTGCAGTAAGCTCATACCAAATGCAACCAAACTGAATAGATATTCACACTCTAAAAGTTGTAATGTGTCCTTTATTCTCCTGGACAACGTACAGATAACCTTTCAGTCAAAAATGTTTTATTGTTTAAAACGCAAAACAAATGCAAGATATTTAAATGGAAAATAAAGGTTGCCAAAAACGCTTAATACTTTAAGGCATATTTCCAGGCTATGGTAGAAACCAATGAATAGTAATTCTTTGTTATTCAGCCATAAACGAATAGGAGAATGAAATCCATATTATTATGGCGAAATATGGTTTAGGATTCTGACCAGAGAAGATAGGAAGTTCCTGCATACGGGCGGATGGATTCTCAAAGAAGCGCATCTGAATAAAGCAGACAGAGACAATAAAAGCGTCTGACGGACATAGATAAAGGTGGATGCCCTCCTCCCTGCCGATGCATCGAGATGAAAGGTGGAGAAAAGAACGAATAGAAATTATACTATTTGAGCAATCCCTTCGCGTTCTTTTCCTTTCACTCTCCAATAATTGTATTATCAGTTCCTTCCAAATCCTCAGATAGTGATTGAAGAAAGAACACGGTGAGCAAATAGACAAAATACAATGCCAGCTCCGTACGCATGCGTACCGGCGCCGTTGTCTGCATGCACTCAATGTGAGCAGATGAATGGACATTACAAAAGAGAATAAGGTAATATGATGGTCTGCCTCGTGGTTGAAATAGTTGTGTATTTCCCAGTGGTGTTCGGGCACATGTAATATTCAGGATTTTGAATGCTGATCTTTCTAAACCGGCAAAACCACTGTAATTTGGAGAAAAATGGCGCGAAACAACGTTCTTTCCCTCGTTTGCTATTGTATCGTAATAAGGTAAACATCGTAAATACCGAATGTACACAAGAAATTAAGAGGAAGCAATATTGGTTATATGTAAATATGCTTAATAATAATAATAATAATAATAATAATAATAATAATAATAATAATAATAATAATAATAATAACAACAACAATAATATATGAGAACTAGGAGAGAAGGGCTGGAGACTTGAGGAGACTTGCTATCACTCAAACACCAGCGGTAACCACCAGGCAACTGGTGTGAGATTGCAAATAATAATAATAATAATAATAATAATAATAATAATAATAATAATAATAATAATATTTTATGATAGAACGTCATATTCTGTATGTATTTTCGTTTGTCTTTTTGTAAATATGTTTGTCGCGGTAACGTACGTATGTCCGCACAGTCAGAGGGAAATATCAGAAAATCAATGTTTTCAGGGTTTATACTTTTTGTCCGTCTTTTTTGGTTATTGTTGCTGTACGGATTTCTTGATAAAGTCATCGGTGCATAAGTTTCTTGTATGCATATCAATTGCCTCCATCAATGGTCGAAGGGTTCGTAATAAAAAAAAAAAAACGCCGGGCTGATTTGCTTTTGGAAGCAAACACGACTCAATCCGTTCTCTAGCGACCATGACGTGTGCACTGAACCCACCGATTTTGTCTGCCGCAGCTGCATCGGGAATATCGATAAAAAGGAAGACATGTTGGCCATTATGAAATGTATTTGTATTTCCCGTAGCAGGTGCCTCTACATTTAATCATGCAAATTGTAGCAACCATTGAACTTGCTGATAATATTGATTGAAAAGAGCGATTTGGAGGCTCAGTATTGGAACTGATAAGGTGCAGACATAAGCCAGAATGGAAAGTCAATGCCATTTAGAATTTCCTCTATAGATTTTTTTTCTTTCATTGAAGATTTTTCTTTGTCCATTTCTGAAAAATATGCTGTCTCGTTACCGGATCTGAAGCTTTAATGTTCGTGACTTGTAAATGTTCTTTGCGAAAAAAAGATTTATCAATGCACTGAAGAAAATTTAATTACACGGCCGTTAAGCACCAGCCTTGTTAAAAAGATTCTTTACGCTTATAGTTTATAGAAATGAAAATATCAATAAAATTTTAAATCCAATTATGATTTATGTTTTATAAGAATAAAAATATTTACGAAGACGGTACTGTCTGCAGAGAGGCATTTGTCCACAGGATTCACTATTTGAATCTTTCCAAACATGTATTCATACTTCATCTATTTTCATCTCATAAAGTGGATACTCACACCAGTCTCTCATGAAAAGATTGCAAAAAAGTGGCTCACATCGCGGCTCTTCTCATTTGCACGTATTCAAACCGAAGCAGAATGTCAAGATTTCAAAGGCTGATATTAAAAGTAGACAGTGAGGTGAGCAAGCTCTCCCTATTGGTGCAACAGAATTTTCTGTTCATTTTCAATTTTGGTTAAACTTTAAATTAATCGAGAAAAATGCATAAGAGTCAAAAAAGTTGATGATTAATTTCCATTCAACGCATAATGTTGGAGCAGAGTACATTATTTCATTTAAGAATCTGAATATTATTCCATCCTTTATCTCTGAATATCGGACTACTACTACTACTACTACTACTACTACTACTACTACTACTACTACTACTACTACTACTACTAAAATAATAATAATGATAATAATAATAATATCAATAATAATAATAATGATAATAATAATAATAATATCAATAATAATAATGATAAGGTTGACGTTGGAAAAATGTAGTGTTGAAAAACTAGTACAATAAGGACGTCCTATCAGTCAGTAAGCGGCTGATAGCTTCCGTGGGTTATAACTGGCCAGCTAGTGTTTTTACGTTGATGCACAGACGACATAGCCCTTTTCGCAAAGAACCTACACGACCTCCAAATAATGATAGATGAACTAAATGAAGAGAGCAAGAAACTCGGCCTACACATGAACTTCAGCAAGACGAAGATCATGTGCAACAACCACATCGGGGATAAAACCACTAAGATCAAAATCGAGGACACACAACTGGAGGAAGTAGACCACTACATCTACCTAGGGCAACGAATCTCCATGAGGCCCTCAAAAGAAGAAGAAATCAAGCGAAGAATCACACTAGGATGGCAAGCCTTTGGCAGAGCTAGCTCAACCTTCAAAAATAATAAGATCCCATTAATCCTAAAGAGAAGGGTGTATAACCAATGCATCCTCCCAATAGTCACTTATGGAGCTGAAACATGGAACTTAACCAAGAGACAGACCCGTAAGCTGAGATCCATGCAACGTGCACATGAAAGGAGAGACCACAAAACAGCACAGTACATCCGGGAAAAGACAAGAGTTAGTGACATCATAGAATCCATAAAAAATCTCAAATGGCGGTGGGCTGGCCACGTTGCAAGAATGGCAGACAATCGATGGACATCATGACTCACAACATGGATTCCTCGAGACCACTTGCGCAACCAAGGCCGGCAAAATGTTAGATGGAGAGACGAGCTTGACAAGTTCAGGAAGTACTGGCTCCGTGACGCCCATGATAGAGAAGTGTGGCAAATCCTGGGGAAGGTCTATGTCCAACGACAGATGCTAAAAGACTGATGATGATGATGATGATAGTATCAGCTATCCCTGTCCGGACTTTCCATATCACATTCCTCTTGTTTTGGGTTGAAATGAGTGAAATAGACTGACAGATGATCAACACCCTAAGTGGTATCAACCAATCCACCATCCTGATGGTTTAGGCATTGTTATATGACATGGTAGTCTCCCACCCGATGAAATGCGTCTCATTCGAAGCTATCTAGACCGGTGAATATACGGGCCAGGAGCATTGTACTAATAAGTGACAAAAGCAAAGATTTAATGAAAGTAAAAGTCACAAAAGTATAAAGGTCCCCGAGAGAAAACGGTTGAAATAGAGTAAGAGAGTTCGTAATATCCGAGATTTTTCATTCAAACAATAAAAATCTTAAACATTTAATATTTTCAGTGATTAGGTACCCAAGAACTTATATGAAATATTTCATGCAAATCGGTTCAACAGTTCTATATCAAGTTCAATATTATTGCATGTTGACAAATGGTTATTTACGACTGAAATGTAAGAAAAAAAAAAAACAAAAACAATCTGATCGACGGTATCTCATCATCTTTCAATTCATGGGGAATTGTCAACATTATAGCCAAAATTCAGCGAAAAAATCAAGACTTGAGGAATTTATCTAATTGAAACAAAAACAACGGTTTGACCTTTAAATGTAAACCAGCAATGGTATATAACTCAGTATCTCTCAGATAGAGTTTCTCAACAAGCCTAAGTAGAAAATTTCATTGAAATCTATTAATGAGCAGCAAAGTCATTCCATGGAATAAAAAGACACAACAACGACAACAAGGCCGTCGATAACGACAGACATCCATAGCAAATGATAGTCCCCGGTGGCTTTTTCCACCGGGGACAAAATGTGTAGGAATTACTAAAAGACTTCTTTCCAGTATATCAGCCAATTAACAATACTGCTACAAATCTGTAAGCACTCCGCATAGATTGCTTGTTGGTAGCAGTAGTTCAAACAATTCTCTGGGAGACAAGTCTGAAGAGTTTAAATCCTATCAATAGGAAGCAGAGTACAAGCAAGCATTATTCGGTTTCCTGACCAAAATACAATACTAGATTATTCACCTCTTTTATCGTTATGCAACATTATTTTGAGTTGGTTTTACTATTTTCTTCTATGTTATATGATACAATCACTTGCAGTAATACTTTTTCCATTGGAAAAGTATCTGTTTTTTTTTATTTACACTTTTCTCTTTTCGTAAAATCTCATTGATTACTTTTATAAATAACAGAGTTGAAAGGATTGTATTGCAAGTAATATGACTCTATTTTCCGAATAGGTTAATGATTCTTTACATAATTTAACTGGGCATTGCAGGATAACAATGTTAGCAGTTATACAAAAGAGTAATTTTATTCCCTGCAGCAATCGTAATGACAAAGAGTTATAATGTTGTTTAATGTGTAATTCTTGTCATGTCTAACCTGGATAATAACCTGCCTATTGACAATAATGGACATACCATGAGCAAATCAGATTAATGCTAAGGGTGAACTATTGCCTTTACAGTTAATTTCAGGTTCGAGAAGCCTGTTTTTCCATAACAGCTACATTATCTCTTGAGCTACAATAGCTTTTTCCAGTAAAAGAAGATCAAATTTAAACGCAAAAATTTTCCTCATACTTCTAATCTACGCTTCTTCCTAATGAACATAGACTGACGGTCAGTTGCAATGAAAAACAATTAGGATCAGGAAATACAAATAAAATATATAGGTAACAATGCTTCATCTAATGAAGATTCAAGATGATATTACTGCTACTGCTGCGTAAAAACATTAACATCAAATATGGCACCGAGCGTTCGAAAAAAATAAAGAGTGAGTTAATATGGTTAGATTTGATCTTTTTCCCTCCGTAAAGGCTCTTCTACCTCAAATGGTAGAGCAGCTGTTACAGAAGAACAGGTTTCCAAGACATAGAAAACTTTAGTGCAAGTCTTGCCGAGAGCTTATTCTCTATTTCCGATCTGCACTGCTGACTAATAATTGTACACTGCCATGGAACTTGAAGGAAAAAAGATGATCACCAGAAAAAGAGTAACGTAACCTTTCCGTAAATTAATGCTATATCTTATATCATTTTTGACAAATGAATGTTGCCTGTGTAAAATGAATGTTGTATGCGAAAAAATTGGACGTAAAGTACGTATTTTGTTAAACATCCAGTTTTTGCGCGATAAATAAACTACACTGATTAAAAAATGTCCATTGATCTTCGAAAAAAAAACTCTTATAGAAAGTTATTGCTGATATTTAACGAGCTGGGTCAAACAAGGATAGAATGTGACGAATAAATATAGTATTTTCTGAACTTATACAAAACTGCCGACCAAGAATATGAAGAAAACTCTCAATTTACTTAATCTCCAGATCTTAAGCTCTATTGGCTGGCTATGTATTTATGGATCACAGGTATAGGCCGTCTTGGTGGATCTAGAGGACGTAAAAGATTTAAGAATCTAGAATTATACTCCTTATTATGTCTAAAAACAACGATTATTTTGGGACAGGTTTCAGCCTTAAATAAGTTTTTAGTGAGAGGTTCAATTATTGATTTGAATTTATGCTTAATGGGTCCGTTAGATGGTGCCCAACAGCATTTATGTTTGCTTCATAGAGAATCGGTGCCCAACAAAAATTGAGAGAAACATCTCATTCATTGATCAACTTTTCCAAATTTTTCAATTGATCACCCAACATGGCATACTACCAAATGACGTTGGTCTCGTGACATTTTCTATCGAATGACTGACTAGACTTATTATTTTCTTTTTAAAATTAGTATTGTTTACAGACTCTTCTAAAAAAAATAACAGTTGTTTTATTTCAATATTACCTGTTTGATGTTTTGTGTTTTTTGTAATAGAATGTTTCCATAAAACTTATATCTAGGAGATCAGAAGAATCACGAGAAAGCATGGCCTAAAAATCCCTGATTTAATCATTTTTGATGTACGCACAATTCATTCTTTTTTTTTCTGGAGATTTCATCGTTAAATGAAAAATGCTTGAAGTTTTTGTACACGGAAAAACCTTTAGCAATGTGAGATTCAGCTGTCTTTTTTGTAGCTTAGAGTTTTATCTAATGCTTTGCAAAGAATGTAGTTTAAGGCCGTCGATCGATATTTAGTGATTGCTTGAAAAGACTAGTTGATTTATGGAGACCGGTCGAGGATTTATGGGACCACAAGTTCTGTCGCTTGTAATAATTTTTGGAGCGGAAAATAAAACCAAGATTATTCTGAAATGTATTTGGCCAGGAAATGCTGCTTTGGAACTCACCATTTTGATTTCTCAAGAGTTCTCTCATCTCATGGCTCATAAGATAACATCTCTATACAATTTGTTAATAGAGAAAATTAGTTCCTGACACACTATCCATAAATCTTTTGTTATTTGTCTAAAGATGGTGTCGTTTTTGTATCTTTATAGCTTTTATGATCATTATTCATTCGAAATCTTACGATTCAAATTCATGTATTTTTTCCATGTACTATTATTTTAGTGATTATTTTCGTATTTTTCAACTTGAATTATAACTATGATTAGAATTTCTCGTGACGTTGTATGGGAGATTCAACATGCTAATATTCACTAATCTACCATTTTCAAAATCAGCATTTATTAAAATGAAACTTACACATTAAATGCATACAATTCTATAGGTAATTTTTGTTCTCTGATGAACTTTGAATAACAAACAGAAACACTACCCACATATACTACCTGACAACAAGCCTAAAATGTCAAAATCAAGCTTTCGAAATTATCATCACCATTTTGCTTATGTGTAAAAATTTACAATATTTAAGCAATTAAAATCCCCTGAATATTTTTTTCGTGCGTGTTTTACTACTTAAACGAAAATTTTCCCTTTTCCAAATCTAATACGTTGGGCAATGAATTTTCGATGAAGGAAACTATAAGGGACCATCGGGGAAACGAAATGAACCATCACGGTTGTACCAAATCCCTAAAAGATGAAGTATATGGTCCGATTGGGAGGTTTTTTTTTCTACCATGATCTCTTTCTGGGGTATGAAACGATTGTTAAGAAGAAGTAATGCTTCTAATGAGACCAATTAAGGGCAACAATCGATGAGATAAGACTGAAATCATTTTACTGAAAGAAAGTAATATTTCATAAGAACGTTCGTTTCATGAACTGGGAGAATTGTTACAGCTTGGCTGGGGACTTTTAACTCATTAACTGTATTCGACAGATATCTAACCTTTCCTTGAAGACTGCAAAGTTGAAAATGCTCACAGGGAATCTAGATAGAATTATTAAACTGCTTAAAAGATAGTAGAAAATAGTAGGGTGATACAGTAAATACGGTCTTCAGTAAAATTGATGTTGAGAACGAAAAAAAAAAGTATTTCATTTTTCATTTTATAAAGTGATCAGACTTCCTTGGTCGCCGAATATTTGAAATTCCTCCTCGATCCCTTGAGGAATTAATAGTTAATTGAATGAAGTGTTTTTGCAATGGCAGCAAACCTGCAAGATGCTTGCAGATGGAAATAATGCAAAAGGTTTCAGAAATGCCGAAAAGATTATTTTGGCAATTCGAAAATTTGAAAGATTATAGTGATAAGTAGTCACTCTATGAAAACTGTCATGAGAACAATGTATTTGGGTAGGATGCTTGGGGTGATCAATTATGAATTTGGAAAAAAATGGATTTATTGCTTCACTCGCCTTCTATTGAATTGTGATCACTGAAAAACTCCCAATTTTCAAAATACAATCTTTATGGGACCGATTTAGCGTGAACTTTCATTGCAAATTGAATCTTCACTAAAAGTATATATTCAATAAAGAAACATGTTTAAATTTCCAGCTCTGCCATTCCATCGGTGCTCCCTGTACGTACGATGCATAGCCAACCAGAATAGCTCAAAAACTGAAGAAACCCATGTTGACAGATTTTGATTAATGATTTCTAACAAGTATCTGATAAATCTAATTTCCATCGATAATTAAGAAATTTTGTATAGAGCTTTAATTATTTACAAGTACCAATTGATGACACGGTTAGCAATTCTGAACATGAAATCAGTAAAAAAAAATTCGAAAAGTTTGTTTTGCTTACTTTATTCGGCCATCATGCTGGAGGAAAGCATTAAATTACATTTCATGTACATTAAAAATCATCTTATAATGGTTGTTCAATGGTAAACTGCAAGGCTGAACAGAGTGGATAAGTGAGAACATCACAGATTCATATTCCCATCTATGCCTGGGAAATAGTAACAGTAAAATGAATGCTGTACCAATTGTTAGTTTTGATGAGCAAGATCAATTACTTTCATAATGTATGATGAATTTACAAATATATTTTAGAGTATGTAGTCAAAATGCTGTCAACAGAATTTGAATACCTCCAGCGAATTTTAGTTTCATGGGAGAAAAGGGACCACTGATTGGTAGATTTATACCGTTGGAATATTGATCCTTCTACAACTACAATTCTTGAATGCATCTTTTGACATAAACGATCTTTGAAGTAGGGATGGTATCCTGAAATGTTGTGAAAAGGACACATGATCTGAAAAATTTGAGAACCGTCGGTGTAGTTAGTCATAGTTTGAATATACCGATTAACTAGCTATTCTATTTTTGATCCAGTTGTTTGTTTTATACATTGAGAGTATGTATAGATTTTTTCGGACTGTTGACCTTATTTCAGTTCACTCTTTGAAAACAACATTTCGGCAATTGTACCCAACGACCTCCTTTAGGCGACATCGAAATTTAGGGATAGACTCTCCTCGTTCAGCAGTCCAGAGTGGGAAACATCCTTTTGCCACAATCATGTTGTTGATCATATTTGGTGCTATGATTATAATCATACGATATAATCATTTTCGTAAGTCCAAATAATCCTTTGGAAAGGCTCTGCTGTGGCATCGGAGGTCGATATGATATGACAGAAGATGGACCGATTTACGGTCAACAGTCTAAAAAATCTATCGAAAAAATTCAGATAGAAATTAAGAATATGTATTACAGGAATTGTATTTTTAGATAGGTCCACATATTCCTATAAGACGGTCCTCGGTCGGGAGTCAATCTCATACATGTTAAAAGACAGAAATAGGAAGGAAAGAGTGTAATGTTATTAAAAGGTATAGTGTCATTAAAAGCATGACGTCTTTGAAAGTTATAAAACACCATTTTTCATCAGCTGGTAATGATGTCATAATAGAGTATCCAAGGTTGGTATAGTGGCCAGAAATTGCCCCGTTTACCCCCTAAATCCCTCCTAGATTCAAACGACCAAACCTCAGGTAATGTAATGTACCCTATGCAGCCTATAAAAATTTCCAAATACACAGGTATCCATAATTTCCTAGATTTCATCCCTCAAGTTAGAAAGCTGTTGCATCAAGATATTTAAGTATACAAAATTCATTTATTCATGTAGCTAAAATCCTCTTCAGCAAGTAAACATGTTTCTCCTGCTCCATAACAGCCATAGAAAATCCAAATTTAAATCAGAAACAATTTAAATGATAACCCGACAGTGCTCTAATAGTTCTTGTTTGTTCCGAAATCAGTTACTATCTTATAAAAGAGTTAACTCCTGATGTTCTGAGAAGCACAGAATTTTCAATAAAAATGGACAACAGCCTTTACTCGTGATAATGCGATAAAAGATTAATATAAATCTGTTCTGAAATGGCCACTTTTTGAGATTTGGGGAGGATACTTCCTGTCAGGGATTTTTTTTGCAAGCAAAGTTGGTGAAGGAACGGAGCCTCCACTCTTCGATCTGCTGGATTTGGACAAAAAAAAACCCCAAACATTTATTGGCTATTAATTGCTGTCCCATTTTCTTGCAATGCGATGAAATCAGGTGTCGAAACGGAACACCAAAATAAGATAGAAGCAAAAAAAAAAAGCTCTTCCCAGATTTCTGATCGGTTCTTTTCCGACCCGTGCCACACTCCTCTTCAGAGACCGCTAGGTTATAATCGATGTGTGGTGGGATAGATGGAACATGTTGTTCCAACCATCACCCAATCAGTTTGGAAAGGAACAAATTCGTTCAAGCAATGAAGAGAAGAAGAATGAGGGGAGTGGTGCGGAGAACGAAGACTGAAACTTTGAACTGGCAAATCGATGAAGCTTCCCGTTCAAGTCTATTTGCTGCGCATGCGTAGTTGTTGATTGTTGCGGATAGAGGTACCGAGTGTCGATGGGAGATGAGGAACGGGAGAAGAGAAGAGAACATTAACAGTAGGAATCACGGCGTGGGGAAACTCAGGAAGAAAATGAGGAATAGGTGCAAAAGGGGAATCAAATTAAAGTTTTTGAAACAAACATCTTTATTTTTCAAATCGCCTTCATCTTTGAAACACACCAATTATCTTCCTTTCATTATTCTTCAATTTTTTTCATAATCTCTTTTTTTTGGGGGGGGATTCATGGGGAATTTCTTTTTACCCAGGCCCACTTATTCGAACGTTTTATCTACCCAATTTACGATTTCCATGCAAACTTACTTGCGTTTCATATTTTTAGTTACTCTTTCATTAAAACGACCGCATTTTCTTTGCGTTTATTCGCTTACCGACATCGTAACCCGACTCCACTCACAACACCCCTTAATATTTTTTTCTTTTCCGTTTATCCTTCATCTAATCTCACCCTCAATGTCTTTAATTAGCCTAACAGCTGTACCAATTTTTCACTTACTGATTTTCTCACCCTGGCCCATTAATTTATAGTAGTTTCACTTTTTTTTCTAGTCCTCCTTGTTAGTTACACTTAAAATATCATTCTTTTGATTTCTTTCTTATACGAACTGCATTTGTTTTAATGTGTGCATACATGTATGTTTTATATTTGGTTTCTATCTCTGTGTTCGCTTATCGAAGAGAAATGTTTGTAAAAATATGAATCATATCAGTGCATTGATGTATGATATTATGTCTCCCAGAAATATCTGTGTACATGCCTATCTTGAAATCAAGACTTTGGGAGGGCGTAATTGTAGGTTTTGTCTCTTGTGTACATTTACGTGACGGAGGTGTGCGAGAATGCTGCGTGTAAATGCTAACGTTTAATGATATCTCACCGGAAAGTATTTTTTCAAAGACAATCATCATACAAGTCTGGTTCGACACTCAATAGAAACTGTTACGTGACCAACGCCTTTTGGCAGCATGCAATATTTGGGGTGATAAATTTGGGAACTGAAAAAAAAAGTTGATGAATCGATACTTCGCTTGCATTTGTTGAGCTGATCACTAAAAATTATGAATTAAAAATCAAACAAGTGTGAATGCTGCTAGACTCAAACTAAGTTGATTTAGCATTAAATTACATCGCAAATTGAATCCGTACTCTAAACCTAGTCATTGGAGATTTCCAAAAAACAAAAACAATGTTTTTTTTTATATACATAATCAGGAGTACAGTTTTGATTTTTCAACCCTTTAGCTCCATCTGTGCGTGTGATTCATACGTAGCCAGCCAGTCAGCCAGACCAACTTTAAACGGAAGAAACTGTTGATGGTTTCGATGCAAATTTTGAATGACGTTTTTCAATCCTTACATGTATGCATGCATGCCTTCATACATATGTGTGTATATTTGTGTGTGTAGGTGTGCTGTGTGTGTAGGTATAAGTGCAGGTGTGATCATGTACGATAATAAGCAACGTGTCCATCTCTCTGTCACAAGAGTAAATGTTTAACGATGGGACGGTTGGGGGTTGGAGAGAGATTGTGAGAATGGAATCACAACACAAAGCCTGTAAATAGAGCAGTAGATGGGGAGAGAAACAGGGTAGGGGTACGTAAAAGGGTAGGGGGTGAAAAGATGGAAATTCAATATAGAAGGGTTGAACCGTCGAGTAAATAAGAACGGTGGTAAAGTAAACTGAGGTGGAATCGAACATGCCTTCGAGTGTCTGTAAATAAAAGACTTAGTTGAGTGTTCAGGATATATATATATATATATATATATATATATATATATATGTATATATATATATATATATATATATATATATATATATATATATATATATATATATATATATAGTGACCGTCTTTATTTAAGAAAAATAGATTTCCCCAGAACACAAAGCAACACCTGTCCGATTAATTTGCCAGTATTTTATTCTTCGAACAAAGAGGAGGATTTTTCTACCTGCAAGTGCACAAATACTGGATGACCTATTCATATAAAGCGTCAGATATTTTTTGTCTCTTGTTATTTTTTCTATATATATTTTGTTTGTTGATTTTTTTTATTATCACACGTTCCCTTTTTTGAAAAGGACAGATGTTGTCTATGAAGAATGTGGGCATTAGGATTGCAATTAAGCGCAAAATACTGCAAAGAAGTTTGTTTCGCATCTTCTGATGCAGAAAGCATTGAATTAGGCGACAGAGTGTGAATAGCCCTAAGTCTCCAGCTTACAGAGTCTTTGCTTGTCAATCTCCAGTCATATGCTGCTGGCCGGTCGAACGATCTGTGAATATCGATATAACCAGGAACTTTTCACAAACTGAACACTGTCCATTGCTGTAAACAGAGAAGAGAGGAAAAGCTAAAGGAATGCAATTCACACGCACACATACACATAGGTGGATGTGAGAATGTTTTCGCAACTGTTTGTGTGTCTTTTAGAAGTGCGTGTATGTGTGTGTTTGTGTGTTTTTCTGCTTGTCTATCAATCAATTGGTGATGATTTATCGTTGAAAAATCTGGGAAAGCAACAAGGGAAAAACTTCTTTCTAAGTATTGATTCAGTTTTTAATCCCTGCCTCTTTGTATCAGTGTCAGTCTTATCTCCCATTGTATCCATGTCCTTGTTTCTTTTGCTATCTATCTATCTATCTATCTATCTATCTATCTATCTATCTATCTATCTATCTATCCATCCATCTATCTATCTATCTATCTATCTATCTATCTATCTATCTATCCATCCATCTATCTATCTATCTATCTATCTATCAATCTCGTATGTACTTCTGTCCCTGTCAATCTCCCTCTCTCTTTCTCTCTCTCTTTCTTCCCATGTTTGATAATCGAAGTGTTTTCTATCTATCCATCTACCTATATACTTATCTCCAGGCATCCATCTATACATCTATTTTACATCTATCTATCTCTTCATATCCGTCTCCATCAATATATCCATCTGTCCGTATATTTGTCTCAATTCCAATCTTTTTATCAATCAATTTATCCTCCTCTGTGATCATAAGGATGTCTCTATTCGATATGCTATCACTGTTCGTCTTTATCTCTTTTCATGCCAATAAATATTTACTGTATACCGTTCCAGTCATATCTATTTATCTATCCTAGTCTTTGTAGCGGTTGGTCACTTAATAGAAACCGTCACGTGATCAGAGTGTTTAAACAACATGTCGTGTTGGGGATGATCAATGAATAAGCTACTTTTCTCGTCATTTGTTGGACAATGATCACCAAATAAGTCTGAATTTTAAAAAAGAAAATTCTGTCTGACACAATATAAGGGATCTATTTAGCATGGATCTTTCATTGCAATTGAACCTCCCACTAAAACCTATTCAGGGTGTTTGAACAAAAAAACAAAGAAACAGTTTTCCTTGACAAAAGATGTAGTATGTTTTTAAATATAGTCTTTTAGTTTAATTATTGCAGTCCGTATGCATGGCATAAACATATATAAATGCATATATACATTGCCAACCAGACCAGCTTATAAAAACTGAAGAAATCTGTTGATAGATTTCGTGACCATTTTTCTTGGCGATTTCAAACATCTGAAAGACTAAAAAGTAAAACAAATGTCTTGAGGCAGATGCTGGATAATATTACAACTTACTATCCTAAAAATATCACATCTACTTGGCCATTCATGTCAGTGCTCTGTCCAACCACTTGGTCATTTCGTCGTCATTTGCTGTCAGAAGACATCCACTTATTTTGGTGATTCTCGAAATAGCTGGTCACTTGTCACTCGTAGCCATCAACATCCTTTACTTGGAACGTTCATTTTAGTGTTTTGGTTTATGAGCTGATCTCATAAGCTATAGATAGTGTTCTTGATCCTCATCAAGTGAAATGCAGTCTAGTTTGAACATTAGAGTTGTTCAAAAGATATCAATTGCATTTATTGCCTTTTTTTCTATTAAACACACGCACACACACACACACACACACGCACACACACACACACACACACATATATATATATATACTACCAAGGAATCCTGGCATTGATCCGAGAAAAAATAACTGCACATTTGACAATAAGGAAATAAAATCTGTTCTTCAATATATGTCTATTGAATACAACCAAGTGGGCGGAGTGGTGTGAGACCCAAATCGATTTCGGTTATTGGTAGTTTGTGTGATCGAATCTTGGTGAGGCTTTCGCACTCTCATGCAGGTTCACGAAGGAAAACCAGCACTAACCTGCACACATCCTCAGACAAGTCAACCTAATCCTAGCAGCTTTTTGCGAGAATATTATTGAAATGTTTGAAGATGAAAGATTGGATTTAACATTTCTATCAGTATGAAATTCATTGAAAAATTCTCTCAACCTTAAACGATATTTTGCAATCCTTCATCGTTGAGGCAAAATTGTAACCATCATCAAAATCAAGTACGGATGCACGAATGAGTAAGACAATGTGACTTAACTTGAACCGTTCAAATGACTAATTATCTCAATGACGATTGTAAAGAAAGCAAACAGGGTATATATATATATATATATATATATATATATATATATATATATATATATATATATATATATATATATATACATATATATATATATTTATATATATACATATATATATATATATATATATATATATATATAGAGAGAGAGAGAGAGAGAGAGAGAGAGAGAGAGAGAGAGAGATTTGGGCTCCCTACACCTACTTACTTGAAGTTAAAAACAGTGGACAATGTTTGTCTACCATTTTCAATTTAACATGTGACCGTTATTGAAATGTTTGATAGCAAATGTTGAATTTCTAAAAAAAAAGAAAGAAAATAAATGTTGTGGCTCAAAGCAATATTTGAAAATTTTTAACGTTGTCCATGTAAAAACAAATAACAATCGTCGAAATTGACTACGGATCAACACAGAAATGGAAAAACAATGTACCTAGATCAATTGGAGCATTCGAGATAGGATCACACTATTTGTTATATCTATTGATATCTATATTTATTTACAAAAGTATCAAATCATTGAATTAGATTAAGGAAGGCAGCTTCAAATGGTCTCTTGAATTTTTCAAAAATGCTTTCGCTAAATACGATTATTTGAAAATATGTTTACGTGCAACTGACGACACGTTTCTAGTGCTGATGAAAATATATCATAATGTCCAATCTGTGCGCTTATTAAGTACGTCTCTGTGGTTGAATCGGCAAAGTGTCAGATTGCTACCAGGCAGATCGCAAGTTTACACCCGAGTACGCTAAGAGTTTTAAATATCTCTTTGCCCCTAGTACGATCATCTGTGCATATAAACACAATTACAGACAACCATCCATATATATATATATATATATATATATATATATATATATATATATATATATATATATATTTATGGATATTCACAATAAATATGTTTCACACTTCTCTGAGTTCATCAAGTAAGTCAATGGAAACCAATCGAGTATCCAATGTACAGCCTGTTTCCTTCCGTTACTAGATCTGGATTTGTGAAAGTTGTTGCTTCATGCATTAAGATTTGCATAATGAAAAAAACATTTTTTTCGTTTAGTTTTAGTCATGAATTTTTTTTTCAGCTTACCATTGAGGTAATGGATTATGTTGACATTTTTTTCAAAGTAGGGGGTGGCATATTTTTGCTGTATTTTTGGAAACCAGTGTATTTCTCATGCTACCATTCGGTGTCATTTGTACTTCTTTCAATCCCCCTGACATATTTTGATAAAGATCTGCTCTTTTTGTAGTTTTTGTTTTCCCATCGATCAGAAACATTTAAACAAAGCCATTGATTTTGCAAAACAAAAAACAAACCTCGGTGGAAATAACATCAAAATAATTGATCGCAGCAGAAAAGGAAAATACGATTCCAAAAAGACGACTTCTGGATAAAAAAGAACAATGACACATACTTTGTTGTGGCGATGGGGGCGTATACAATTCTGTCGAAACCTCTGAACTGACGAGAATATACATTCTAAATATGATAAACGATATAATGAAAACAAAAAACATAGCTCTATGTAAAGATGATAAAATAAGAAAAAAATAATCCAAATATTCGAAGACCTTGGGTTTAAAATGGAAACAACGGCCAATTGAAACGAGACAATTTTTAGACATGGATTTAAAACTATCCAATAATTCTTACAGACCTTTTAGAAAAGACAATGACATCCTGCTATAAATAAACTTTGATTCTAACCGCCCATTCATGCATCATTAAAAGAATACCTATTAATGGGAAAAATATCTAACTATTCAATTTATAAGTCATAACTGACATCGAGAAAGAACCACAAATAAAGGCTTTAAAAGTTACCATTAAACACTGAATTAGAATACATTTCAAAGGAAAGGAAAAATGGTTTAGTTTATTCGACCTGATGATTTGAATGTAAAAAGTAGCATGGGAAAACATTCTTGAACATGATTACCAAACACTTTCCTATGATCATGTTTTACATAGAATATTCAATAAAAACACCGTTAAAGTTACATATTTGATCATAAATAACATAGCTAAAATAATTGAAAAACAAGACAATAAAATAATCATGAACAGACAACAAAAAATATAAAACACCGATTTACAGTTGCAAAAATTCTGAAAATTTCGGGCTTGAACAAAAAAGTAATCTATCTAATATGATCTATAAAGCCACAGTGACCATGATTGGTTTAATGTCAAATTTCTATGCAGAAGCATCATTCCTCAACTTGATGATCAGTTTCAATAACCAGAGATATTCCTTCTAAAACAAAACAAAAAACAGTACATCTTTATCAGAGTATGTCAGGGAATTGAATGAAGAAAAATCCACGATTAATTAAATTGGAGCAGACGTACCGGTTTCGAAAATACAGTAAAAAAAATACTGACTTTGCCTCGAAGAAAAGCTTAACATGGTCAATCTTCGAAACGATAATCTACTTATGAACAAAAAAGAATTGATATCTAAATGCAGTTGAAAAAGGAACATTTCATTAAAGTCCGTAGATATTGATAAATTGACAATGTTAAAAACTTGAAAAAATAACTCTGTATATTTATTAAAGTTATTTCTCACTGTCATAAATATATTTTATTTTCTAATTATATATTATAACTGAATGTAACCATTCAACCTTTTGGCTATAACCTCATTACTAAAAGTATTACATACAACCGACCTCAGCAACCACAGGCCTATAAGCCAATTAACCCCCTCTATAAACTTTTCACAACAATCATCGCCAACCGGATCACTATAACACTAGATAGAAACAAACCACAAGAACAGGCTGGATATAGAAAAAGTTACTTGACCATGGACCATCTCGAATAAATAAATCAACTGAAAGAGAAAGCAGCATAATGCAAAATGCCACTCACTGTAGCATTTATATACTTCAAGAAGACATTTGACTGTGTAGAAATTCCCATGGTCATGAAGGCTATCACCCTCAGGGTGTAGACCCTGTATAAGTTAAAATACTGCAACATATAAACAATCACAGCAACTCCTTTCTCAGGCTATATAAGGACTCTGAACCCTCCCAACTCCGAAAAGGAGTAAGACAAGGTGATACAAGCTCACCCAAAGTCTTCACAGCCTGCCTAGAGATGATTTTCCGAAACCTGGACTGGGAGAATAGAGGAATCAGAGTAGACGGCAAATATCTGAACAACCTAAGATTTGCAGACGACATCGTCCTATTTGCAAAGAACCTACATGACCTGCAACAGATGCTAGATGAACTAAATGAAAAAAAAGCAAAAGGGTTGGCCAACACATGAACTTCAGTAAAACAAAAATCATATGCAATGATCACATTGAGAATGAGGACATAACTGTCAAAATTGAAGATGCAAAACTGGGGAAAGTAGGCCACTACATCTACCTAGGACTATAAATCACTATGAAACTCACGAAAGAGGAAAAATCACTTTGGGATGACAAGCCTTTGGCAGAGCAAGCTCAAATTTCAAAAACAAGTTGATCCCAATAATCCTGAAAGAAAATTATACAACCAATGCATCCTCCTGATAGTCTCTCAGGGAGCTGAAACATGGAACCTACTCAAGAGACAGACTTGCAAACTTCTCAGTTTGCAATGCACACACCAAAGAATCATGCTCAACCTCACATGGAGAGATAACAAGACAGCACAGTAAATAGAGAAGAAAACAGGGGTCAGATACATCGTAGAAGCAATTAGAAAACTTAAATGGCAATGGGCAGGCCATGTTGAAAGAATGACAGATAATCGATGGCCATCAAAACTCACAACATGGATCCCCAGAGATCACATGCAAAACTGAGGCCGACAGAATACAAGATAGAGAGATGAACTAGACAAATTTATAAAATATTGGCTCCGTGACACCCACGATTAAGAAGTGTGGCGACTCCTGGGGAAGGTGTATGTCCAACGATGCACGTTAAAAGACTGATGATGATGATGATGACGACGACGACGACGACGATGATGATGATGATGATGATGATTCTTTTATGAATAATCTTCTAAAAATCGTGGCACATTTTTTTCATTCCAAATCCTGAACGCAGAACAAAATCATTCGAAATAATTTAACTTGCAAAAACATATTTAATTTTTATTTGGACGCTAGGTAATCACAGAGAAGCGTGAAACAAATTTATTTTAAGGATTCCATAAGTATTCATCATAATAGTTGTATCTTAGTGGAAATATTGAGTACTTTTGCCATAAACAAAACTTAATATCATCATTATTAGAATGTGTACACATATGTATATATGAATATAAATCCGTATTTCTATCAATTTCATGACATATTTTGATGAATATGTACCTTTTGTGCAGTCTTCGTTTTCTCTATAGTTTCCCATCAATCAGAGAGAAAATTCAAACAATTGATTTTGCAAAGTAAAAAAAAGAAACACCGGTGAAAATAACATTGATCACTAAAGAAAAAGAAATTACCATTCTTTGCAGACGAACTTTGGAATAGAAAGAACAACAAAATATTCTTTGATGTAGTGATAGGAGCTTATACGACTCATCAAAACCTCTGAATTAATGGGAATTTACATTCTAGATAAAACAGACGAAATGATAAAGAGAAAGCATAAGTGTATATAGAGATACCGCCCTCATATAAGTTGATCAAAACGTATTTGCTTGCTTTTCTGAAAATAGGCGTTATTACAATCACACTTTGATTCACTTGACCATATTTCCTTGAGCGAAATGTTATGACAAAAGCATCAGACACGAAGGAAATGGGCCCAATGAAACAATGTATTATAATCAAAGTAAGTTCATTTATATCAATGGAAGATTTCTTTTAGATATCTGTCGATGTAAACTGATATTTTGATAGACCACATGATGCAAGCAATTTTCTAAAGATTTGTATGCAAAACGAATCTGACTAACCATTGCCTCACGACAGCTTTTTGTGATTTGTTCAGAAAGCACTACTAACACATATTCACTGCAACGGATAAAATTTGATTCCAACCAACTGGGCACATTCTCAATTTCAGCAGTTGTCTGCCTCACTCTCATTTTAAGCCAGCTTCAAAGATGCAAACCTTCTTAGTGAGGAATCCATTACTTTGATTCAGGGCAGAAGTCGTTTATTCGTATATCACATCAGCTGATTAGTTAATCTTGAACAGATGGCCATATTTCCAAGTATGGCTTCAGTTAACTCTAGGTCAGACCGATTAGGTATAATTAATTGAAATTTGAAAGGGAACTAATTTCATTTTTCATCAAAGGAACAATTGCTCCTTCAAAAATCACTTTATTAGTTTGTGAATTTAAAACGACGGTTCGTGAACCCAAGTACTTTTTTTTGATTTGATTATATTTCCTTGTTTAAAAGAGAACATTATTTGTTTTATTTCATATGTGTTCGCAAATTGTTCAACAAGGTTCACCTAGTTCTTCGATGGGGATATTGAGAAATAGAAATAAAATCTTTGATCAATATTGAAGCTTCCTTAAGGAACATTCAATATTAAGTAAAATGAGGTATGAAGAAAACAATCAATAGATATCGAATTAATCGATGTATATTACTCATTATTTACAGAATAAGTATTAAACCGTATCAAATCCGCTAGTAATATCGATGACTCAAGCTGTTGAACTGAAGAGTCAGATAATTTGATGTGAGCACAGACGAATGTAATCTCCACTTTTTGGAAATACGCTTCAGGCTGCTTTAACGTGAAATTTCTCGCCATTCCTCGTCGTTCTTTCGATGAAGAAAGACGAGAAGTTAAGAACCAATTATCATTGATCTATATGGGGATACTTTATCGTTCCACGACCCATGTGTGTTCTTGTCACGATGATGGAGGCTGAAGTAACTGATGAGGAAGCCTTGGAGTACAATATGCTTTACTGCTTCGCCACACTAATTTTTCTCAAGTTCTCTGTAGGAACTTAAAGTATCTTGCAAACCTTCTCTAAACCCACGGGACCTTTCAAAATTTTAAAAAAGTAGTTATATTTTTTCAGACTTTATTACTGCAGTAAAAATCCAACACACGGCTTTGTGGGGTCTACAAACGCTCAAAAACGTTTCTTCTAGAGATGAATGTCAGTAGTTCCTCTGCTTGACATCATGTAAGACTACGGAAGGTCTCATGGCATGGGTGGGTGGGGGAAACCTTCATAGGAGTAGATGGATAAATTATCTCATCAAGTACATATCAATAGTTATATGTGTAGATATCCACTGAACTTCGTTTCGGACAAGGTTACAAAAAAGAGCTGATAATAACGATGCAACTTTACAGAAATGCCATGGCTTCAATTGCGACACGTCAGACAGCAATCGAAATCTGTGTAATTATGTATACGAGTATGAGTGTGTGCGTGTGCGTCTATACATATCTTTTGATTTTGATGTATCTAAATACGTATTATTTAGGAATCTATAAAATAAATGAGAAAACATTTGATCTGATCCCATGGAAGTTGTTTATAGAATCCGTCTATTATTCTTCACAGTGATCAGGACTTCGATCAAACGTAGTAGACCTCCCTTTGGATCCTATTTGATCGATTGCTGGTTCCTGCAGACGAAAGTCGTGAATCATCCTCCCTTGGCGTGGGCACATTTTCTCTTTATTATTCTGTTCTGCGAGTTTTTATCTGGCCTATAATAATCAGAGGCGGATCCGTGAATATCTTCCCTTTTATTCATTACACACTCACTAATCAAAGACCATAACTCCCCAGTGTCATATTGATAGTCTGTTAGCGACACCAGTTTTGCATATTTGATCTCGTAACGCCGTGGAAAAAGCCTCTATAAATTGACCGATTCGAGGGGATTGATTGGTAAATTGATCTAATTTAGTATCGAACATTGAAACGTGCTGATAAAGTTAGGACTGAAATGAATAAGTGATACCTGAACGGTTGACTGACCCAGGCCTAACTGCAGCCCACAAGAAGGGAGATAGGCTCTACTTCCGTTACAGTTGTGGTGCAATGATTACAAAGAATAACCAAAGGCATAGAATGAAA
Organism: Thysanoteuthis rhombus; assembly: GCA_963457665.1. Classification (NCBI taxonomy): domain Eukaryota; kingdom Metazoa; phylum Mollusca; class Cephalopoda; order Oegopsida; family Thysanoteuthidae; genus Thysanoteuthis; species Thysanoteuthis major. Next base: position 49,378,325 of record OY735212.1, on the reverse strand, counting down.
TCCTGCATTTTGTGACTTGTATTCTTGCAAAATGACGTTTAGGACTGCGTAAAAGAGCTTTACATATGGCAGCAACAGCATATAAATTTATTTTTCTACACGAATATTTCCGTTTTCATCTCAGTAAAAAGTCAGGTTCCCCCCACACATTGAACCATCATCTGAAAAATTGTACGTATTATTTTGTCGTTGAAATATTCAATGTCTCATGTATATGCGATGATTATGAAGACATTTTTGTAGGAACTTGCTTCTATTCAGCATCAATTCTACCCATTAGCAAATCGAGTGGTGTCTGACCGTGCAGATAAATGGAGAAATAAGCTTTGTGCAGGGAAGCAGTCTTGTATACAGGATCAGCTCTTACCAACTGAGATAACTTCATGGTAAGGCAGGAATCCCGGAACGCACATATAGAACTCATCTCCTTATACGCGAATGTTGGCTCACGTATTTCATATATGTTGTTCCCTATGCAAACAGTATGGAATATCAATAAAAAGACAATTCATATCGAGCAATGTGATAACTATACCGTTTTTACAGTTATCACCTTGTGCGCTTGTGTATGATTTAACCTATATATAGTTATTTACGGGTAAAATCAATCTTTGCAAAGGGTCGACTTTTTAAAGCACTCTGGTACTTGCATAGATACACGAACACTGACTAATTTAGTCCACAATGCCATCTTCATATGTAAAGGTTTATTAGGCTCAGCTTCTTATTTGTCATGGCTAAATATTGGAAGGGACAGATTGTGTTGTATCAATCTTCAAGGTGGAAGGCCTGTTTATATTTGAAATTCATGCTCTTACTTGAGCTTACTCACCGATGACTCCGGCAGCCAATATATAACTACATCAAACCCCAAATATATACATTTACGCACATACATCTATGTATATAACTTCTGACTCGTTAGAACATGTGTTAGTATTCAACACAATTCGAAGTGCTAAAGAGAATAACATACAAATCATTTAGAATATAAATTAGATTTACACTGCAATAATCAAACTACATAAAGATAGAAACAAGTTGAAGGTTGAATAAGAAATGAAACAGATAGAGATGATATCATGTAAACCTTTTACGGCAAACTTTGAAACCAACTTTTAAAAATCGACGGGGAAATGTCAAAATCACATTATACCTCTTTTTTAAACCTTTTTTTGAAAGAAGAAAGATATCATTGTCTACTGTATATATACAAGAGGCATATTTTGTTTTGTTATTGACCGAGCTTGAGTTTATATATTACAAGGCAAAATTAATAGAAGAAGGGGAATTTCGTTGGATTAGTATTCCAAGTTGAGAGGGCCTGTTTGCCTGGATAATCAGCTTTTGAAACCCTTTAACTGATCTTCAATACCGACCTCTGGTCCGGGAGAAAAATGCACAACTATTCCAGTAAGCAGGCCACAAGTCATTGCTAGTGAACTTAAAGTCCACTGAGTGCTCCACTTTTTTCTAATTCTTGTTCTTGACTTCAAAGATTGCTAATTTCAAGATCAATTAACTCTTCCAGTTATTGCTATAAACCAATTGGGACTCCCCTTGAAGTGGCCATTATATTCATGTCATATATTCGTCGGAGTCATTCACTGACCGTTTTATCGTGATCAATCTTTTTAGATTAACTGACTATGATGTCAGTATCTTCTATTTCCACTGTTCACTTGTTAGCAACTTGGTTCTGCATTATAAATATGCACCAGTTTCGCTGCTTCCTCGCAATCACTTAATTTATTCAAGTATTTGGATTAGGCTTCAGAAAGGAAAGGCATAAAGAAGCGAATATTATTTGCCTCAATTTCAATTGAGTAATGAGAATTACAGTTCGACACTAAATCACATTCATAAATCTCCACTTGAAAAGGTTATTAGCGGTTCCTTTTCCTGCAAATATAAAAAAGATAATAAAACACAACGGTGTTCACGATAAGCGTGGTCATTAATACTTTGAAAATAGTATTTTAAACGGAATCGTATTAGCAGTATTTGATTTATCTTTATTTCCAATGACAAAATCCAGTTCAAGGAGCTACAATGCTCTTATTATATAGGGTTTAATATGGATAAACTGGCGAGCAGATTCTCTCCGAGAATAATACTGCTTTATTGTTGTGTTTTCTTAAAAAATCAGGCCATAAATCAAACTAAACTAATACGCTCATATACAAGTGATAAATCTGTATTATGAAGCATAGAGTTGAAAGCGTTGTCAACTTCATTGTTTGATCAAAATAACATGGAAAAAAATAGAACTGCCAGTTTTTACAATGTATTAATTGAATGAAATATTTGTTCGGTTACAGTTAACTTTTATTCGAAGCCATATATATGGAACCTTCAGCTAGAAGCAAATTCACTAAATTGGTTAGACCACAATCATGATAACTGCCCAAATTACACAGCGTCTCAGTACAATATCAAGAAAATGTTCATCTGATTTCAGGCAGCAACAACTTGAGTATTCGAACGCCAAGGCAAAAATCTTCAAAATTTACTCCTTATCATGTCCCATAAGAACGATTCTGTCGCCACCGAAATAATCTTTTGGTGATGGGATTCAATTTGCAATGTAAGTTCATGCTAGATTGTACTCTTTGTGTTTGCTTGTTTTCTTTTACTTCTTTGTAATCACTGCCCAACTGGAAGGCAAAAGGAGTAGCTAATTCATCGATCTCCCCTTCTTTTATTCCATTGATTGATCATTCCCAACAAAGCATGCTGCCAAAACACATTTGTCAAATGGTGGCTTATATTGAGTGATAGAGAAGTCTGGTTTTATTTTCTTTCAGTCATTTTATTTGATGAAATATTGTTAATCATTATTATTAATTTTTGTTACCATTTACTAAAAGCAACATCAATTGAGATGGAAGTAAATAGTGGCAAACGAATTATAATACGAGAATCCAAAAATGACATGTATGTTGAACCGCATTTAATTTCGGCGCAAAGCTATTTACATGGACCACCCAAAAAGTGCATATTCACTTTCAGCAGCAACATATAGATGGCATACATTCACATATACCTACATGTGTGTAGCAATACTTATACAAACATGTATACTAAAAGCAGCTAAGTATTATAGCTTATTTATTTCTCTTTTATGTCAGTCGACCTAAATCTACAAGAAGCGAAATCCGGTACACATAATCTTTTTCTATTTACTTTTGTTTCGAGTTCCGGGTTTCGGAGAAGCCGAAGCATGATGCAGTTTCGTAAAAACCATTAGAGTTGGTCTGAAAAATGTTAGAGGCAGTGGGGGGTGATCATATACTTTTCATCTCTTTACGCAGGAAACCGTATGGTTTAAGGCAAGACAGAACATTTGTTTTAAAGAGTCTCCGTCCTGCAAAGAGAAGGAAATGGACAAAGTAAGTTGTCTGAAGTATATTCAAAGAGTAGTTATAAAATTGTAGATTTATTTCGTGGATACTTCTGATTAGTATGCATAACAGGGAAAATATTCATTTTCCGGTCCCAGACACGAGGAAAAAACAACTAATAAAAGAGTGATAAACTATTAAATGGAACTCTATGCCTGTAGAATAGAAAATATCGTTTTACAAATATGCCTTGATGCATACAGAGAGTCACACACAATGTTCATTTTAATTCCTTTTCTCTCAATCTTCCTCTCACGTACTAATATATTTATACTAGTATTTGATCTTTGTTTGCGTGTTTGTTAATCCGTGCGTCTTCTCCGCAAAAATGACAAGGCCTATCAATATTATATTCAACATATACATTGAGATGAGGTCAACCAAAAACATAGGCTATGCAAAGTTGACCATGCAGGTCATTCGAGGTCACCAGAGGTCATTTTTAATTGTGGGTCACAATTTTGCACCAAGGATGCCACAATTTAGCATATGGATACATCTTCTCACGGCAAAGATGGCAATCAATGTGACGTTGATTTTTTAGGTAATTAAATGTCACCAGAGGTAATTTCTGGCAAACTTGAAATTTTGGGGGCAATAATTCAGCACCTATAACAGAAATTGGACATAGATACATCTTTCGATGATGCAATGGGGGTTTGAAGTCACCATGAGTATATATCAAGTCATTTGATTGTGGGCCACTGTTTTGCACTGAGGATGTTGGATTCGAGCATATGTGTACATCTCCCAGCATTAAAGGTAAAAAGCCAAACAAGGTTGATCTTGGAGGTCATTCGAGGTCATTCAAGGTCATTATAGTTCAACTTTTATCGTTTCTACTCGTTTCTCGCACCTAAGTTACTAAAATTAGGCATAGGGGTAAATTTTTGCTTGATAATCAAGAGCAATGTAATATTGACATCAGAATTCATTTGAGGTTACCGGAGGTCATTTTGGTCAATTCCAGCCAATTTTCCAAGTTGTTAGTCACAGTTTCGCACGCGTGTAACTGAAATTTGGCATAAATATAGATTCTCACACAGCCAAAGTATTTAGAAGTGTGATTTTGACATCAGGTCATCCGAGGTCTCCATATGTCATTTTTGGTCATTTCTTGCGAATTTTGTACGTTGTTGGCTGCAATATTGCACCTAGGATATAGGCATTGTGCATAGGGGTGTATCTTTACATGGCAAAAGTTATTGGCAAGAACACACACATATCTATCTATATATATATAGATATTAGATAGATAGATAGATAGATAGATAGATAGATAGATAGATAGAAGGGGGTTTTGCATTACCTGATATCAAATCCCTCCTAAACTCCCTCTGGTGGTTACATATAGTGAGAGTAAATTCTTGCGTTATCGAAAAATCCCAGTTGTGTTTTAGCACCGACTGCATTTTAACTACTATTTACCTTTTGACATTTTCTGCACAATCACTACATTTCTTGGCGATACAGGAAGTTATTTGAACAATAAACACTGAATTTTGCAACTCTAACCAAAAATCTGTTTAGGCTGTACCCGACACTCAATCTGTGTGTTATACAGTGTAAAATAAAAAAAATGTGCTGTGTTTATATACAACTAGAACTGTTGGATCTTTTCTTGAGATTTCAAAAAAATTAAATGAGAGGGGGAGGCTCCCTCACACACACTCCAGTTACACCAACGTACACTCCTGAGCAGACCTTAGTGCACTATCAGACAAGTCAATCCCTTTCCAAACCTTATAAAAGCATTTTTCTCAAAACTGACGATTCATGTGTTCATTTTTAGTGCAAATAATTTGGACACCAGAGCAGACCATCGGATTTGAAATGAGTTTGATAGTTGTTGTAGGGGTTAAGCTAAAACACATTTTTTGATTTTTTACAAAATACTCTCAAGCTAGCGTAACACTGAAAGATATAATCTCAACAGATTTGTAGATTTTTTTCCGACGGAGAAATAGCTTGAGTCCACTTAAGCATAATGGTTGTCTTGTAAACAGGTGCTCCTTTTGGACTGTTTTCTGATTTTTTTTCTCTCACAAGTTTCTAGAAAGTTTGAAGGTCTATGGATGGGAAGCATATGAAATAGATGTACTTTTTACTTTCCCAACAGAGATGGAACACAGTCCGCCGATTTCATTATCAGAGCTTGTAACCACTGAGTTAATGACGTTCCATCTTATAGAAATAAATCAATTTTTAGGTGAAAACTCAAAATAGCAACACTGTTTTTGATTTTTTTTTTTTTGGCAGCATTGAGCGAAAAAATATTTTGGTAATTTTGACACTAAAGGGACCTTAAAATTTATTCCTGATTATTCCTTGGAGACAAAGTGTTCATCAGTTTTATAATACTAGGTACAAGTGTGTGTGTATATGTGTGTGTGTGTATATGTGTGTGCATGTGTGTGTGTGTGTGTGTATGTGTGGATGTGCGTGCGTGTGTGTGTGCATGCGTCAGCGTATATATATATGTATATGTATATATATATATATGCGTAATTGCAATAGCAACAACTGTGATGATGATAATAGTGATAATGGAAAAGTAATTTTAATTATAGTATGGTTAGTAATAGTAGTGCTGGTTGTTATGATGATGGTAATGATGTTGATAATAATAACTATAAGAAGAATGAAAATTCATTCAAAAAACTACCTGATTATTAATATGAACTTGAATCGGTCCTTGTCTTTATTTATGTTTTTGTCTTGTCAGTACAACTTCAGAAACATTTTACTGCCATTATCAATTTCTGAGAGAATGTTTATCTATTTGGAAAAAGACGTCAAGGAAGTACCAGCAAATAAAATGGTTGCTGAGGTATAATAGGGGGCTGCCCCCACTAAAGATAAGACTCTCTGAAAACCTACTGAATTGATGTGTAGTCTTCGTGATGCTATAAGGCAGGCACTCCATGCGTATTAATATAGTCATTTCAACTCATTGTATGTTTATGCAAATATAAACATACTGTGACATATGTATATTACGTTATTGTATTCCATTTCTCGGAGAAATTCTGATGTGCAACAACCACACCCCTTTAGCTTAGTACCGCACGGGGCCAAACAAATGCATTCATTTCTATGGGAATGAATACTAACAGTTTGCTTAAGCTTAAATATATTCAGTATATTCGATATAAGATCTTCAAGAAATAAAATTGCCGTATTTGGTAGCTCATAAGATGCCTTATATCATCTGTCTCTCCTCCAAGAAAAATACATCACGTACTTATTCTTCATGTGGAATAAGCAAATAGGATGCCTTGATATATAAGATGCCCCTCAGATTGAATATAGGAATTTTAGTTTTCAAAGCAAAGAAAGAAAAATAGTTTAGGGCAGTTAGATAGTGCCTCATCTTCGCAGGATATTCTTTCGTTAAAAAACATTCATGGTATATGCCATCAAACGTGATATGTTCATACAAAAGAACATTTAAAACAATGATCAGTTGGTTCTCTATTGCTTTGTTTCTTATATTATTTCCAATTTCCCGTCTGCTTTTGATGATATAATCTCTGTATTATACAAAACTGAGAAATTATTTCTTTTTCTCTTTTTTGTATTTTCCGGATGGATTATTTTTTCTCTCCTTGCGCGTGCGCGTTTCTGCTTAGCGTATTGATGGACAAATGATAACGCTCTAGGTTGCCAGCAACTGATATTGATTTTTTTTTTTTTTTGGTAAGTTTATAGGAAAAAAACATAAAGGAAGACACATTTTTAATCTAAGCTGTTCGATGTTTTAAACTAAAGATTCGTTCATGGAGAATTCTGCTTGTTTATACCTGCGGAGAACAATATTTGAAAACAAACAAACATAGAAACAGACCAAAGACAAAAACATACAAAAACAAACAAACCAACAACAAGCGATTGATTGAAGTTTGTTATACATTCTATGGATAGAACTATTCTTCCTTTGAGACGAAAATCTTTCCATTTAGATGGCGTGTCAACTGTCTTTTGATTCTTACACATTCTTGAGCGTTCACTGTCACTTTTCCAGGGAGTGGGAGGGAAAAAGGTATATTTGGAATATATCTTAATGCTGTTCTTGACAATGAATAATGATATAGTTCCTTTTTTGGGAACATTAAGTTTGGGTTACATGAAACAATTGTACAGCACCATTATCCTTTATTAATTATAAAGTTGCAACTTCCAATACCCTCACAAACGGTGAGAAAGCTTGACCTAGGTCAAATTCCCCGTTGAATCCCTACTTGTGGATGCATTCCTCGTAAAGCAGCTTTTCCAACAAAAGAAATCACAAAAATAGACAAGCAATTTGAAAAAAAGGATTTAACTATTCTTATATATGTATACTTACGCGCTTAGTATATATATTTTATCGCCACTATATTTTGTCATCTCTGGAACGCTATGTGGAAAGTAGCCGTATCAATTTTAGTAACGCTATTGTCTGGATAGTTTTGATTTCTTTCAACGATTCCCAATTTCCCCAATCATTTCGCACAGTTCTTCTTCACTCAATCAATTATGGGTCCTAGTATTACGTCAATATTTCATCTTTTTTTTTAGTTCTCTAGCAAGTTACTTATATAGATGCAGCTTCCCGTCTCTTTTGGTTTCATGCTGCTGCTCGTATTCGTTTATGATAATTAGATCTTTAAATGTATTAAAGTAATCTTTCACTATTCGCCAGGACAGTTTATGGTTTGTACTTATACCTTTTTTTTTTGAAAGCTCATTTGCGTAGTTCTTAGTGAAAGGCCGCTCCAACTCGATCGCATCAATTTTCGTATTCCTTTTGTGTTCGTTTGCTATATTCGCTTCTACAAGTCGTTAGTGTATATTTCAAGGTCCGTTACTGCAATATGATTGCATATCTTTTAATGTCGGCACATATATTAGCATACTTTGGAAAATATATTTCCCTCCTTATTTATTACGATGAAGTGTATGCACCTAAATAATTGAAAATTTTTTTCATAGAATTATCAATTGTTTATGTGGTATGAATACACAATAGCCTACAAATATGCCCTTGAAGCACTGGATCGAACCGTAAAATCTTTTGTATTATCAGATTCCAGAACCTATTTTAAAAGTTTTAAACTTTTTGACCAATAGAATTGGTTTTTGAAGTTTACAATACAGCATAAAAGACATAAATGAATAAATCGTCGAATATAATTTAGCGATATATCTGTCCGAATTTCAAGTAAACGCTGATTTGCTGTTTATATTTTAATACTGTATTCACCAAAATCTGTCCCAATTCCCGATTGTCCTCTATTTATTTTACAATTTTCCTGAAATTTGTTGAAGGATAACACGATCCTAAAACCTCTCTCTTTCTCTGGTGATTGTGTGTGCGTGCGTGCACACGGTTGTACGTGTGTTTTTTTGTGAGTGTTTGTGAGTGCCTCTCGAACTATACGCCTAATATTTTGTAAATAATTTTATGTAAATGCATTTTTGAAAGATGATTAGAAATTCAATCGGACTTGAAAATATTGAACCAATTATTGTGAGCTGAATTATTGCCATCTTTTCAATTTGACCATGTTCTGAAATCTATCACGAAGCCAAATCTGGACCGTGAAGGCGGGAGTGCCTGCAAACCTTCGAGATGTGCCCTTTTACCGGAAAACTGCACGAAACATTAAGAATGTCATTGTGAATGCGATGGTCACACGGTTCACAAAAGCTTATCCAACGGTGCCTCATAGCCAACTGAATGCCCACATAGTGTTCGTTTACGCATGCACAGTAAGATCTCTTCAGATTGGTTTTAAAAGTAGTTTCTCAAGATATTTGAAATAGTTTCTTTTTTCCCGGACAGACTTTCTATTCAACTCCCAGTTACGTCATTCATCCCGGTTTTTACTCCTTAGTTTCAAGTAGAAATCACTTACTTACCGAAGACATTGTAAAAATTGATTGCCATATCCCTCTTTAATTCAGATGGATGTAAAGAAACACAATTGGTGTGAGCGAATCAATACTAGTAAATCGGGCATCCATATTGAATGGGTACAAATACAGATTTCTAATTGGAGGAAATTGTAGGCTAACGCAAGGAATAAAATAGATTACAAATATATCTAACGAGACGAGGATAATGCATAATTGTAGAACGCATCGTATTGACTGATGCTCGTACTAACGAATTTTGACTCAAAGTAAGCAATGCAAAGATTGAAGGGAGAATCATTCACGTGTTTCTCAGCGTTCATTTTTATTATTGTAAGTGCTTTCTGATTTTTTTAATCTATCAGAATAATCCTTCATATCGAAGCCGCATTCAATTTGATTATTCGCTTATTCTCTTTGGATACATTTCCCAGCTCAGCTTTACTGACGTCATGTTGATCAATCGATACGATTTACAATGTCAGTAAAGTTTATTCTTTTCACATGTTCCATTTCAAAGATTTTTAATCAAATAATGTCAGATAAATTCGGATTGGGAGAATTTTGGTTGTTGCACTCCAGCGGTGGTCAAATTTCCTCAATGTAAGAGCCATAAACAATAAACTTCATACGTTTGAAAGCCCCAAAATTTACATTTTTCATTGTTACATACAAATTATGTTACGAAGATCTTATACAAAATTTCAAATATGTGTAAGCAATGATATTTATTCATGTATGCAGTTTTTAAAACTGTTTCTTTGTATTAGTTTCAGTAATCAAAAAGTATACACAACCCATTACCTGAGTCCTTTGACATTTCTCTGTAACCCTTGCTAAATTCAATTTTCAAAAAAATCTCTCTACAATTCACCATCCTTCGCTCAAATGTAGTATTTAAATTCGGATAGATCCAAGATCTGAAAACATTTGAAAACCACAACCATCGTATCAACCGAGTGGGGTCTCAGTTCATAGCCATTAAATAATGACAGAGCTTCAAATTTTATTCCTTTCCTTTATATATTTTCTGTGGCGGGAAACCGGCTCAGTTGACATAATTCCACGACCTTTACGTTTAATATCCAAGAGCAGCTTGTAGCCAGCCCCATGCGATACATGATATTCACAATATATAGTTAACCCAACCGAAAGAGTTCGAAACCTAGATAATTCCAGGGTTTCGAATCTTTTTTTTTTTTTAGTTGAAAAGACTTTTCTCACTTTAATGACGTACTCAGTGCACTCTTTTAACAATGCTTAGTAGTTGAAATGGCTGTGCATTTGTCATCAGCTCCAGTGGCTTGGCAGACAACAATATTTTCTTATTCCGAGTTTCTTCGCCATTCGGACAAAATAAGCCATACTTGATGAATATGATGTACCTAAACGTTATATGTTTGTACGTCGGAAAATATTTGTAACGGAAAATATAACAGAAAAAACATCATATATTTTACGATTCTCATTAGAGAATCAAAGTTCTGAAGATTTTTGCCCTTAGTGCAGAAATAGAGAACGGAAAGCAATATCCATATTCAGACACTGATCTCCCCTTTATCGAAATATTTCTTGGTGATCCATGAATTATTAAAATAGCTTTTCATTTCCCGGATGTAGTCATACAAAAGTCATCAGTTGCTCTATTCTGCAATACCCTACCTACAACCTTGTGCAATATGAAAGCAAGGGAAATCGTGCCTCTTCAATGATTTGCTTCTGTCCCTCGCCAGGAATATGCAGGATAAAAAGGTTAACAACACGTCTCTTACATTGCTGAAAATATTGCATTTTCTTAATAGAATCTTGAAGCACGGGAGTCGACGACTGTAGCCATCTAAATTGAAATTGCTTTGTACGTCAGGAAATAATAAGAATATTACATCTCTAGACTGATAGCAATATATAAGCTGTCAAAGTATTTCAGGTAACAATCTATTTACTAGCCAATCGGTCATTATATTATTCTTCAAGACTGCAGCCTTTTGATGATTTTCCACCACTATCCGAAAGAAAAGTGTTCCTATGAAACCTTTCGTAAGTTGAATAGTTGCAAAGCGAAAGAACAATTACCATCGATTTATGAGGGAGTGTTACCAGATCCAAAAAATCTCATGTACGATTTTCGCAATGATTGCAAATAAGAATGACCTCAGTATGAAAAAGACCATGTTTTTTACTGCCTGCGGGGGAACTGTATGATGGAAACATTTTGGAAGCTCAGGAGTCAAGCATACTAACATATTTTCAGCTTTCTAGATCAGCCATAGCATATGAAGAATGTCATTCAATAACATCGAGGCAGGCAGACGTAGAATAACTTATTAGTATTTTCCTTCTTCACTTTACAGCATTTCGGATAGCGGGTAAATCTTTACCAATATAGGTTTATAGATAAAAGCAAAGTGGTGTGAAGCAAAGTTTTGGAAAGCAGGAGCTGTGAGGTAAAACGTCTGTCTCTTGAGAGACCATCCTTCTGGGGTATGATGACCACTGACTGAGTGACTGTTTCTGTTGCATGCATCAGCTTAGAGAGCCTTGCAAGTCTACAAGTTTTTATGATCAACCCCTTGGCTGGATGCAAGTAGCCGGAAGAGCTACGTCCAACTAGATCACACAAGTGTACTCAATCAGCTGCCGAGTGCACAGGGGAATTCGTCCTGCTCATATCAGAGATTAAAACCGTGTGCGTAGCATACGTGCAAATCATTAGTCTCACCAGGGATGCCATTATTGTACTTTCAAAATGGAAACAAATGTATGGCAATAACCTAGCACGGCAAATGGAAATGGCGAACCGAGTTTCCTTCCAGTAAGGGTTTGGCCATTTCCCAGAATAGATGAAGACAGGAATTTCTCTTTGCTCTGCTGTTGATATCATGTAACCCATCCAAACCTGTTACAACTATTCTTCGCTGTAATTTTATTTGAGATAAAAGAAAAATCAGCTTTGGGATAAATGGAGCAGATTTTTCTCGATAATACAACATGCATTCTCCCTTTACCATTATATATATATATATATATATATATATATATATATATATATATATATATATATATATATTTATATATATATATATATATATATATATATATATATATATATATATATATGTATTCATAGAGTTTGGGTTAATCTTTCCCAAGGTTCCATAAAGGATCATCGATGCGACCAGAGTTATACAACGTCGTATTGACAAGCTTTCAAACCATTTCTGGACTGCAAAGCACCACTTTATCTACATTAGATATGTATTTACTTATTATGCATTTTAAATATTTTGTACTTCTTCAAATGGTTCTGCCAAATGGCGTATATAAATATCCATGTTTACTCATTTAATAAGGACGTCCATTGATCTCATATAGAGTGCTAGCAACATAGAGATATACTGGCGCATCATTTTTCCATTTTCCCTTTAAGCTTGATTTGTCTGCATAGGGAGAGTGAATTATTTTTGCCTTTTTGATCATTAGACTGTTAATACTAGACCAAAAATGATGTACATCATTGTTCTCTTCTTTCATTTCTTTTTGAATCATCGAACTCTTTTCAATCTTCCATTTTGGATATGCCAAACTGATATTCATGGTCATGAGAATTCAGTAGTTTTGAGTTACGAGCTGGCCAAAGTGTGTCTGTAGAATACAGTTAATCTTTGAGTAACCTCAAAGAGAACCAGGAACCAATTATTGGAAAAAATAAACAAAACTGTTTTTAAAATGCGTATTTAACAAGTCGTGTTTGAATATTCATTGACGTAAGCATTGTCTTTCATCTCATTCGGACTGACTTCAAAGTGACAAGTTTCACATAAACACGCATAAATTTTACTTGTCAGTCATGATATAATGGTAGAAATGAAAATCATGAGGCATTATGTTTCTTATTCGCTGGGAAATGACGGTTGATAACACGTGACCGAAAAGAGAAAATAGCTGTGACTTGAACGCTTAAGTGACTAGTTTGATAAATATGGATGCTCTCTCTCTCTCTCTCTCTCTCTCTCTCTCACTCTGACACACACACACACACATACATGCACACACACACACACTTTGGTGTCAAAGAGTCTGTAGCGTAATCACAAAGAAAAAACATTTGTTTTATAAAACAAATATTTAATTTTCAAATCAATCTACTCCCTTTTAATTACCTTAATAATTGAATTAATAATAATGAATTACTATATGAATCAATATATATATATATATATATATATATATATATATATATATATATATATTATTATTATTATTATTACACAAATGTCTAGGAATTTGAAAAACACACATGAATCAAATATAGTGCAGATTTTGACATCATTCTTTGTAACCTTTATTCAACATTAAATATTCATCTAGTTAAGGTATTTGCATAATACTTAGTTCCCAGGAGTACTGCCTTATACGAGACGATTCGAAGTAGGTGTCAGGACAATTAATTTTCAAATGGTCATACGATGTTTTGCAGAGCACATCGTACGTATACTTCAATTTTTTGAGGAATTTTTCCTATTTATCCACAATAAAGCAAATTCCAGGCTCAAATCAGTCGAATGTGCGTGATCAGATTCAACATTTTGTGAATTTCTACGTCAGTAGGAGAAACTGTTGAAAAACTTCGACCGAGCTTCCGTGTCAGTCATGTTCAACCTACCATATATGTATGTGTGTGTATGTATGTATGTATGTGTGAGTATACGTAATTTAATTACCTATTGCGTAATCGTACTAAAAATAGTTATTGCTCTGTAAATGCGGAAGTAATTACACAAAAGAACAGATGTGGTTCCAAAACGTGATAAGCACCATTAAAAAAAATGTCTTTAATTAAATTCAAAATGAAATGTTGGATTTTGAATTTTCTTATCTTATTACAACCTTTTTATGTATTTGCAATCTATAAAGTTTTAATAAGACGAATGGGTCAAATCAAGAGTTTGAGTTTTAATTTAATTAAACACATCTATTTTTCAGATGGCTCTCATCGCGTTTTGAAACCACACTTCATATGTAAAAACTACACAGAATCTTCTTTTCTTTTTCTCTGTTAATTTTTTCTCACTCTCTTCCATGGCATCCATTCATTTCCCTTCACTCTAATAAGGCATGTGTATCCGTATATTCAACAGCAGAAAGTTGAAGCCCGCTCTCGAGCCGGCATCGTTTGAAGCCAGCTGCCTACGAACTTAATGAGCTGCTTAATTCGTCTTCCCATTTTCGTTGCCATGGATACATCAATTATCAATAACAGTCGCGGTTTCCTAACAATCAGTCAATATTGAAACTCACATCATATTTATATTTCGTACAAAATAGGAAATTTTCAAAAAGCAGGCAAAGATATTGTCTGTGAAAGCAGAGAACGTCATCAGAGTGAAAAAGAGTTTGCCAGTCACGCCAGCGTGAAACATTTTGCTCTTCATGCTCTTACAACTTAATTTATGAAATGTGAGGATTGCTTGTAACAGAATGGGAGTAGCTGAGCAACATATGGAATTCTGATTATGCGTATTTCTCGAATTAGAACTGGGGAAAAATATTATATTGGCATCAAAAAAATTTCCGTTAATTCACTAAGATATAATACATAGATCTCATCAAAAATACCATAAAATGAATTGGGCAATTTTTACCTTTCACGTCTTTATTTCAAAACATATAGACGGCATAAGCTATTTGGGGGGGGGGGCAAAACTGCTGTCACTATAATGATAAATATGTTGCTTTAATTTTTCATGTATTCTACTTCAAACCTATGCGCAATCTTAATTGATTACAAATGATAGTGAAAAAATCCGTACTACAGTCGGTGCATGTTTGTTGTTCAAATTCTCTGGACATTTGTGTAGTACCATTTATATATATATTGATTCATATAGTAAACTCTCACTCTAATGTTCATCCTTTGTGGTTTAATTTAGTGGAATATAGTTTTTAATGGTCAGGTTTCCTGGTTTCATTGAAAAACGTCATTGCTCTAAATAAATTCACTGATGAGGATTGAAAAGTGATGAAAAAACTGTGATCAACTAAGAATAGTAGCAAAATGCAAGGCTGAAATGTTTTGAATTTAAGCCAGAAAAGATAACAATCGCTATAAATTGTAGGTATTTTAACTTTTACGAAAAAGAAATTTGTTGCGTACCTCCTTCAAATACTCTTATCGCTTGTTGTGTTGCAACATATGAAATAAGTTGCATGAATGAATGTTCCAGAATATCTCAGTTTCGTAATCTTACTCAATAGAAAACGTTACATGACCGTCGTCTTTTGGCATCATGCCCTTTTCGGTATTATCTATCAAAAATTGTAAAAAGGGGTGATCAATGAAAAAGTTTCTTCTTTCGCCTTTTGTTGCATCGCTAAAATTTTTCATTAACATACATTGTAGATTGAACCTCAACTGGAATTTTCTTTCGACATGATAAGGAGCACAAGTTCAAGTTTCAGCCCTCTAGCTCCAATGGTGCTTCCTGTATGCATAATACATACAGACATATCAAGCCAACCAGCTGGGTAGAGCGGCTTGAAAATTATTGAAACCTATGTTGACAGTTTTTGTTCACGTTTTCTGATATTTATTTCATAATCAATAGACAAACCAATCGTATTTCAAATTAGGGCATTGTCGTTTCATCCACTTGAATAGTCAGTAGATCTCACGTGGGGAAATTTGGAGTGAAATTGATTTCACAGCAAGGGTGGAAGAATTTCGAAAGTCGATCCATATTTTTCGATGGAAAAATCATCGGTTTTTCTACTGGGAATAAATTTCCAAACTGTGTATATTAGTTTCATTTTAGAGAGCCAATAAAACATCTGTAACTTGCAGTGTATGAACGTAGCCGGATCATCATCATCATTACCATCATTAGTAGCAGCAGAAGCTGCAGCAGTAACATTTGATTGTCTGCTGTTGAATGCAGACCTGTTCCTCCAAGATTTGCCATATCTTTCTATCACGGGCGTTGCAGTGCCAATATATCCTGATCCAATCTAAATTGTCCCATTTTCTATTGGCTGCTATTCTGCATCTGATCCGTCGAGATTCATGTCGTGAATCGTGATGTCCATCAGTTGTCTGCCATTTCACGAACTTGGCCTGCCTATTGCTATTTGAGTTATTGAATGGATTGATTTGAGTTGTCTAATGGATTCTGACTCCTTTTTTCTCTGATATACTCCACCGTCTTGTGATTTCTCTATGTACATTTGAGCATGAATATTGAGTAGATTTTGAATGTTAAGTAAATCCTAAAACGATCCTCATCTGAAAAGCTGAATGTAACATCCTTTCAAGTTCTCTTAAGCTTTTATAATATTTGAGATATATTTGCTAACGGATGCACAAAATGAATCGAAATAAAACGCAGATGCTCACTCACACAGTTTGAGGTAATTTGTTGGAGCGAAAGCAGAAGTAACGTAAATTCAAAATCCATCCCTAGTTTATAAATTCCGTCGCGGTTGATAATAACATGAAAAAGCTCGTCTGATAACAATTTGAAAAGGCAAAGATTTTAAACACGTTTACATATTCACAGATATTTACCAAGCTCACCTTATTATCGCTCAGAGTCAATTAGGTTCAGATGGGCTGCGCTGTGTCACTCTTTCAAGGATGATGGTAGTGAGGGGTCTGTCTGATTATAAAACAGACCATCAACGTAGGCGGGAATTATGTCCCTTTCTCTGTCATTAAGAAAGACAGTTATTTTTTAAGACTTACAAAACCTTGCCCACGGTTGCCATAAATCAAATCCACGAGCTATGACTTGCAAAACGATCTGCTCGTGCCTCCTCTCTTCTGTACGGTAAGTTCACAGTTGATATTTCAATATATTAGTGTACTCACTGACAAAATCCTTAAATTTGCAATCACTGCGGGGAAACTCGATTATAAGAGCTATGTTTTCGTGCAACCACAAAACGTCATTAAAATGACAAACTATGTCTAGCGACTATTCCACTTCTGGGATATGTGATCATTTTTATGTATTAAGATTTCAGAGAAAGTTTCAAGCAAGATGACAGTATACAAGAAAAAGAAATACCGCGCTCATGGGAAATTATACGACGAAGATCCATACGTTCTCAACCTTTGTTGCCTATTAATCATAAATTTCGACACCGAGGCTCTGACCACGATCCTCAGTAGTCACCTTGTCGGCGGCTGATCTAAATGGATGGCAAATTACTTTTATGATGTTATCTGCAAGAATTTCCCAAGGCTAATGCCGAGCAGAGACGGAGACCAGAGATAACGGAAATTAAGTCTAGATGGAAGAAAAATAAGAGGTTTGAATGGAAACCACTACATGACCAATATATTTTGGCATCATGTCAAGTTGGGGGTGATCGATTAAAAAATTAAAGGAGGGGGGATCAATAAATACATTTTTTCACCTTTTGTTGGGAAGAGATTACTAAGAAAGTTAAAATTTCCAAAAAACAAGCGAGAATTCTAATAGCCCTGACACGTGATCAATGTAGCATAAATATGCGTTGCAAATTGAACCTCCTGTAGAAAACTATTTAGGAGGGCAATTTTCAGGAAATAAAACAAAATTATCTTTCTTGGCTCAGTGAGGAGTGAAGGTTTAAATTTCCAGCCATGTATCTCCTCGGGTAAACCTGTATGGGTGATACATACAGATCAAATCAGTCAACCGGACACACAAGTTGAAAAACAAATGAATAAAAAGAAAGAAAACCTTACTTGACAATTTGAGTCGAGTGTTTCCTAATAGATAATGATTATTGGAAGAACAGGAAAGAAAAGAGGCTGAAATTTCAAAAATATCCTGAACTCAGTTTCATTAATTAAGGTACAGTTTTCATTTTGACAACTGTTTACCTTCATCTTGATTTCTTCGTTCTTTCGTACACATACACATACACACGCACACACACACACACACACACATATATATATGAATATATGTATTATTGCTTACAACACTTGATCCATTACTAAAAATAAATTATAAAATTAGATATGCTTTATTAAACTTTTTCCCGCTCTCCTATCCTCAAAAAATACACAGAATATATGCGTCGTTGAACCTGTTTATTATCTTTTGAATGTATTTAGTGTATTACATAAAACTTGATGCATCACACGAATAGTAAGACGTTTGTCTTGGAGCGGTCATTATTCACTTAACAAATAGATAACTATAGTTCATGTAACCCGTAATATCATGAATAGGATTCAATAAAAAAAATATTTGGAACATTCTATTAATCCAACATATATTGTGCTAAGATATGCCAAGTTTGAAAATATATGCGGTAGGAATAGAAGAAGCGATTGAAGAAAAAAAAGCCTTATCCTCTTTTATTCATCTTCCTCTTTTCATTCTACGTCTGAATAAAGTTAGGTCTGCCATAAACCATAAAAACAGCGACCAGAAAGAATGAGACTGCATATACTGTACATAATTAGTTATAAATGCCACTAATTTGGGTAGCCACGGGTCATCAGTCATCTACATGCCATTCGGATGGAAAACCGTGGACATGGAGGTCAGGCACAGGACTGCCAATGAGATTTTAGTGAAAGCCTGTGATCAAACTCACAAAAACAAAATCAAAAGAAAAAAAGTTATAAAACTATCCGATTCAAATGAAAAATGTATTTTCACTTTTATATGTAGATCACTAACTAGTTCTCCTCTCTTTTAATCTCTCTTGAACGAGTAAACTTTCCTATTATCTTTTGCTTACAGCTCTTTTGTACAAATCCTTGTTACATTCTTTTTCCACATAGAGCATTCCATATCATTTCTAGCAATTGGTTGCTTCTCAAGTAAGTTATGTCCATTTAAAGAATTGGCGTTTCTTGCAATTATAAATATTTCCCAAAATCTCTTTATTTGAGGATGGGAAAAACCCAGGTTATAAAATATTTTCACAAAATAAACCCTGTAAACCAGATTGCTGGGACTGGAAAATCATACAATTGGCAGTCGGCGTAGGGCATGTCTTTGTCAGAAGAAATTATGACACAAATATTCCCAACTTCCATGCATTGGGGAAAATAAAAGGATAAATGACTAAGGCAGATAAATAATCCTTTTATTCGGTACACAACATTATGAGATGAGCTACATCTTAAAATACTGTTAGGTTTGTAAAAATGCTTTCTCGGGTCCGACGGTTTTATCAGTCATTTCATTTGGGGACATAATCTACCTTTTCCCGTTTTGCTTATATGAATATCATCTTCATGTCAACTGTAGTGTAGATGTATGGACGAAGAAAATAACGAAGCTGTTTTCTGCCTGAACCAATCCGAAACATTGGAAGCAATCTATTTCGCTATTGGATAACAATCCCAGCTCTCAAGTAATATTCCCTCGTATGTCATTGACTGATGGTCATAAAAGTAGATGATTTATCTGGTTTTGTTTATTTCCCATAGACCATTTGCTATAACAATACGATATGTATTCCTTGGCAATGGTTATGTCAATGAATTTATTTAAAAATACTTCAGCGAAGCGGGCAATTCGCTTTTAAGTCCTGAGTACGGAGTAGAGCAATGGAATGGACAACAAATAGAACTAAATTGATGAATTTATATCTTTTAAAGAGAATTCCTGACTATACAATCAGTTTAGAAGGAGCGACATTTTCCATAAATCCTTTGTGCCGTAAAATTATTGTGCACGTCTTAACCTGTATTATTGTGGCCAAATAAATTCCAGCAAGTGGATGTACACTCGAATATTGATACATGCATACGTCCACATACACACATACATGCTCTGACGAAAAAAGAAAGCATTTCGATTTTCGTCCTAATATAATAGATATGATTAAACTCATGAATTTGACTCTTGCAATCCGGAAAAGAGCTTTTTTCGAAACAAATACTATTCCTATTGCATGTTTTGGTCGTAAAAATATAGAATCCATTCATCGATGCTGAATCTTTATGAACAATAGTATAGAATCTTTTTTCTGAATATCAGACGCGTAAAACGAAGTGATCGTGATACAATCTTGTATTTAACAATCAACATGGAGTCAACATGAAATTCAATAATAAATTCATAAAAAACAATTCTGCAGCATGTATGTATGTATGTATGTATGTATGTATGTATGTATGTATATATATATATATATATATATATATATATAAACTTGGCACTTTTTAGTTTAAAAATATCATAATTTCAATACTAACAGTACTCCAAATCACCTTCTGATCTCCAGTCAAACGCATTCCTATCCCTTTTAATGTATTACGTTTAGATATTTGCACCATGGAGAGAATATTAAATTGTATTATTTTTCTTTGTATATTTGGATGCGAATGTTAAATTTTAGAGCAGGGACCATCAGCTGTTTGACCACCGACCTGTTTCAGGGATTAAAAACAGTATAGTATTTTATCATGCCGCCATTCCCTAGATATTAATTTAATTTGGGATATTTGCTTTTATTCTCTTCGATTTTTACCCGTTTATAGTTATTCAACTTATCGTATTTATTTGTACTTCATTGTTATTTCATTGATGAATTAGATGTCCAGGATTGAATTGCACAAGTCTATTGATTAATGTGAATCAACTAACGATATTTTTTCCTATTTATCTATATTAGCTTTATGTTCTTTTCTAATTCAATGTCATGAGCTTAGTTTCACTAATCTCTTCCATTTATTTGGACCATTGATTGTCTCATATATGCACCCAGAAAATAACAAATGGAAATTCCTATCACTTTGGCACGACTTTCCAATATTTTTTAAAGATTAATTAAATAAAATTTTGAAAAAATTAGATATATTAGATACATTCAAAAAATTGAAATAAAATATAAAGGAAATAAGATAAAACGAATGATAAAGATACTTCAACGAACTTTCACTGGATCACTGCTTTATCATATCAAGTGTAAAATGTATAAAATATGTCTTTTAATTAAAGAATAACTTGCTAAATTAAAAACATAATACAAAATTGCCTTTCCCCCGTGAAGTATTGATGGAGACAATTAAATCAAATCAAAAAATGTTTCTCACCCTCAAGGCCTTCCTCCCGCCATCTGTGTTGTTTCATTTTGGTAAAAACATTTTTTGTTGAATAGCTTGTTAGCTGTGGTAGATTAAACTGATTACAGCACTTAGTTTTGGGTTCTTACTTTTTTGCTTTTTATTTATTTATCAATTCATCTTTCCTGCCATCCTCTCCTTACCTACATCCCTGATTCTATATCTATGACTGACTGGTTGTTTATCCCTTGGCACAAAAAAAAAAAAACTTAGGATTGGTAAGTCTAATGGACTGACCTTAGTTCTCAGGTAGGATTTCCTTCCCCTTCTTACCTTCCCTAATTTTGCATCCTGAATTGACGACGTAGAAATCATTGAGATAATAACATTACTGTCCAATATGGAATATTGTCCTAGTTCAAGTCACTTCACAGTTCCAGACTTCCAGTATCCTTTTTTTCTCTTTTTCTTTTTACCTTCTTTAAATTGATAATATATACTAAACAAACCCAGTAGGTCCCACTCAGCTTCCCACAGCTTCCCATTCAGATGATATATGCGTAAATAGATATACAAATAAATGAAAATTAACTTCTACGTTGATTTCCATCCTTATCATAATTTGCGATATATACATAACATTAGCATTATGCTTCATACATTAGAAAATATAAAGATTGTACGTGGACTAAATAGTTAAATCAAATATATAAAAAAAGTCTTTACATTTTAACAAATCTCCTTAAACATGGTAAGATCATTTCTTATTCTGAATATCCTACTTCAAGAAATAACAAAACAAAGAGATCAGATTGATTGAAATTCACTTATATTATTCGATTTCCCTGTATTTTTCAATTTAGGCTTGCATATTATCTTATTGACTTATCTGGATCCAGTTCGTCGAATTTTCGGTTATTCAATATTATGTATGTAATTATCCAATTTATGTCTTAAACAAAGTAAAGTCCAGAAAGACTGGATCACGGCAATCATAATGCTTCTACATAAAGAAGGAAAGCCAAAAAAACTCAACAACTGCTGGCCTATAAGCCTATTCAACTGCATCCATAACTTTTACACGAAAATCATCACCAGCCGGACCACTGAAATACTAGATGAGAACCAACCACGGGAACAGGCTGGATCTAGGAGAAACTACTCAACCATCGATCATCTCGATTCAATAAGTCAGCTGGAATTGAATCCAGCCGAATACAGAATGCCACTCACAGTAGCATTAATAGATTTCACGAATGCATTCGACTCTTTTGAAATTTCCATGGTCACGAAGGCCATCACTCTAGGGAGTGAACCCTGTATACATCAAAGTACTGCAACATATCTACAATCACAACCCCTTTATCATGCTACATAAAGACTCTGAGCCCTTCCAGCTCCAAAAATATGAGACAGGGTGATACTAGCTCACCCAAACACTTCACAGCCTGCATCGAGATGATCTTCTGGAACCTAAACTTGGAGAATAGAGGAATCACAATAGACGGCGAATATCCGAGCAACCTCAGATTTGCAGACGACAATTTCCTTTTGTCCTTTTCACAAAGAACTACACGACCTCCAACTAATGTTAGATTAACAAAACGAAGACAGCAGAAAAGCTACCCTACACCTGAACTTCAGTGAAACGAAAGTCATGTGCAATAACCACATCAAAAAGAAAGACATATGAGTCGAAATCGAAGATGCAAAACTGGCGAAAGTAAACCACTATATCTATCTAAAACAACGAATCTCTATGGAACCCACGAAAGAGAAGGAGATCAAGCGAAAAATCACCCTTGGATGGCAAGCCTTGGGCAGAGCAAGCTCAACCAATGCATTCTTCCAGAAGTCATTTATGGGGCTGAAACATGGAACCTAACCAAGAAACAGAGAAGCATGCAACATGCACATGAACGAATCATGCTCAACCTACATGGAGAGATCATAAGACAGCACAGTATTTGAGGAAGACATCATAGAATCTTTTAGAAAAACTTAAATGGCAATGGGCAGGCAATGCTGCAAAAATGACAGACAACCAATGGACATCACGACTCAAAACATGGATTGCAAGAGATTAAATGCAAAATCGAAACCGACAGAATATAAGATGGAGGAATTGACTGGAAAAATTTTCAAAATACTGGCGCCGCTACGTCAATGACTGAGAAATGTTCCTGGGGAATGTCTCTGTCCAACAACGGACGTTAGAAGACTGTTGATGATGATGATGATGATGATGATGAAGATACACACAGAGAGTATATATAAACATATATATATATATAGAGAGAGAGAGAGAGAGAAGGAGAGCATATATATAGTATACATAGAGAGATATAGTATAGATATTGAGTACACACACACATATATATGCGTGTGTGTGTGTGTGTGTGTGTGTGTATTGAGAAATGAACATATTTGGTCCTAAAGAATGGTTTATAAATTGCGTTTGTTTGAGATGATTTCCCGTCATTACACAGTTATTGTATCACTTGCTTAACATAACATAAATAGATTAATCAATTAAAGCAAATGGCACTGCAGCAGGAATGTACGATTTATAATATAACGCAATTTATAATTCATTTATCCGGACCAAATATGTTCATTTCTTAATATAAATATGTTGCGTTGGCGTGAACAAAAAACTGAGAATAAACGAGATGAGGTTTAGTGTGAAAGCAATTATTTGGGCCTTTACATTATCAGCTGCCATTTGGCCCAATGGTAATAGCATTGCACTTGGTCGGAGGTTCGATTCCTGCTCCAGCCTAATTTTCTTTATTTGTTAATTTATGTGATGGGAGATCATCTAAAATAAGATTCTATATGATATATCGCAGTTTGTATTCCACATGTATATATATTGAAAAAAAAAAAAAATATATATATATATATATATATATATATATATATATATATATATTTGTATAAATATTTTCATGTGTAAGTATATATATGTTGTTTTTGTGCGTGTGTTTGAGAATATACATTGAATATATATATATATATATATATATATATATATATATGTATATATATACACACATATATATATATATATATATATATATATATATACATATATATTGAGATTTCAAATATGAAAGTCTAGAATTCCTCCCTCTTATTTCGATAGTCTTCTGGTACTAAAGGTATCAAAACTTCTCAACATAACACCAATATCTGACTAGCCAAGGAACACAAAATTGCAATCTCAATCTAGACAGTTCCCAAATTAGCTGAGTCCCCTACCCTAGGACGCCGAGTTGAAAAACAAATGGATAAAACCGTTGTTTATAAGGCTACAGAATCAGGGTCTCATTTTCGTAAATCGGCAAATGGGATCGACTCGACAGAAAGCTTTAGATATCCCCGTTAGGGTGCACCAACAAGTTATAGTTGTGATATATCAAATACAAAACACAATTCAAAGCAAATATTAATGATATTATCTATCCTGTCATGAATCAATCTTGTGTATTGTCACGTAGGTCACAAAATCTGATCTACCTGTTATCTTTTATGAATCGTGACCTATACGTGGGTGGAATATAGTACATTACAAACAATCGGGAAATAACTGACTTGCATCGCGTAACATCATAAGAGGTGTTACCATTGGATAAAATTTATAAAATGAAAAAATGAAAAAAACTCATCTTGCTTCCCCTGTCCTCCCAGACAATTTGAATTAATGGAGCCTTGTCATCTCTTCGACACCTCCTCCTTTTTGCATTCTACCTACCAATATCGCAATTTGTGGTGTATTTATTTCCTGATACTACAACTATGCTTACAGATTATATATATATATATATATATATATATATATATA
The DNA here is from genome assembly GCA_963457665.1 of Thysanoteuthis rhombus. NCBI lineage: Eukaryota > Metazoa > Mollusca > Cephalopoda > Oegopsida > Thysanoteuthidae > Thysanoteuthis > Thysanoteuthis major. The sequence continues at coordinate 49,353,160 of OY735212.1, read as the reverse complement.
TATATATATATATATATATATATATATATATATATATTCCACTGTAAATCGCCAGGAAATAATTGTTAGCGGTCTAGTCTAGCAGACCATGACAACGAGAATGAGTTTTCTTCCAAGTTTATGTTCCACGATTGTGACCTCGTGTTAGATTAGGCAATTTTAAGTAAATACGTATAAATAAAACGAGAATATGACTCTTGTCACAGAGCCATTTTTGCAAGCTACTGTTGCAAACAATTTCTAGTTTTAATTCGAACCTCACATGGTACCATACAATTATGTCTTTGAGCAAGGCAAAATAACGTAAAGTAAATAAGTGAATATCACTGAGCGGTCAAATCATGTTGGAAACACCGGTTCATAAGGTTAGGCAACGTTAAGCGTTGTCATAACCTAGATGGGTGATCAGATGGGAATATCAGGTGCCATGAGCCGGAGATCACGTACACATATCTCCCCTTGCCAAGGTGTGATCGGCCAGCGTGGTAAGGTAAGGCCAAACACCCTTCTATGTTCCATGGCCTGAAAAATGTCCAAAAATGTTAACCAAGGACAATAGTCTGGAACAACGGAGAAGACAAAAAATCCCAACATCGACGGCGTCCAAGCAAAACGTGAGTGGCACGTATTAGGGCATTTCAGGATTTATAACAGTGGCGGTGATCAGTCAGTCGGAAAAGATAGGGGTTATCAGCCTGTAAGTAATGACTGTTTCATTCTACATTGGCACCTGACAAAAGAAAAACTATCGATAAACCAATATCAAGATCATAATAATTGACGTTTTCCATTATGAGAAAAATTTGTTATGGCTGTTGTATCTGGAGCCTTCTTTGTCGTTTACATCATATTGGTGTAATCTTAGCCGTCTGATATTCATATTTGTTGTTTTTTCGTCGCACCAAGTACCAAAGAACCTCTGGTTACTCTTGCCATAACTACTTCACTATACGTCACTCACACATGACTCTTTCCCCCAATCACTTGGACTCTCCTTTTCAGAACAAGGTTCTCGGAGAAATTCACGTCGCCCAAAAGTGAGTCGAACTCGAAACTCAATGAATATCAACTTCACGATTGTACTCCACAATTTATACACTTGGCACTCAACCGATTGAGAGAAGGGAGGAAGTGACGTCACAGTGGAAGTGAGAGTACTTAGCAGTTCATTTTTCTTAATTTGATTATTCAACCGTACTGAATAGGGATTCATTATGCACAGCAATTTTACAAAAAATGGTGAAACTGAATTCCAGAAGATGGTGTTCTTTCTGAGAAAAACTGCAACGGACTATAATTATGTTAATTTTAATTACAAGTGATTTCCCTATGGTCATGAAAGTTGACATCGATTACTCTCAGTTAAAGAGACTCATCATCATAATCAGTCTTTTAGCGTCTGCCATTGGACACAGACCTTCCCCATGATTCGCTAAACTTCTCTACAATGGGCATCGCAGAGCGAGCCAATACTTCTGAAGTCGTCTCATCATCTTATATTCTGCCGATCACAGTATTGAATATGATCTCCTGGGATCCACGTTGTGAGTCTGCCATTCTTGCAACATGACTGGCCCATTGCCATTTGGGTTTTCTTGTGAATTCTATGATGTTTTGGAGTCCTGTTTTCTCCATAATATACTGTGTTGTCTCCTGATATCTCTAGTCTCTTGGTTATGTTCCGTATTTCAGCTCCGCTGGTGACTATCAGGAGATCGCATTAGTTGCATGTTCCTCTTTTTAGGACTGATGGGATTTTCTTATGTTTGAAAGTTGAGCTCACTTTACCGAAAGTTTGTCAGCCTAGAGTGATTCTACGCTTGATTTCTTCTTTTGAGGATTTCATGAAGATTCGTTGTCCTTTGTAGATGTAGTGTTCTACTTTTTCAAGCTCTCTCTTTTCGATTTCTATCGCTGTGTCTTTGTCTTAAGCATTTTTGTTGGAGATTGTATTGCTTTCACTGAAATTCATGTGGAAACCAACATCCTTCATTCAATTTGTCTAGCATTAATTGAGGGCCATGAATTTTCTCGACGAATAAGACGATGTTATCAGCAACTCTGCTTATGTATTCGTTATTTATTCTGATTCCGTTATTTTCTCAGTGTACGTTTCCAATAATCATCTCCAGACAAGCTGTAAAGAGTTGGGTGAGGTAGTATCACCCCGCCTGACCCCCTGTTTTGAGCTGAAAAGGCTCAGAGTGTTCATGTAGCCTGATAAAAGAACTGCTGTGACATATACGGGGTTTATACCTTGTGCGACGATGGCATCAATGACCAGGAGAAACTCCACTGGGCCGAAAGCTATCTTGAAGTCATCAAATGTTACAGCTAGTGGTATTTATATCATTCTGATTTCTCTTTGGGTTGATTTATTGAATGAAGATGGTCAACGGACGAGTAGCTTCTTCTAAAGTCAGTTTGCTCCCAAGATTGCTTTTCATCAAGCGTTTTGATGATTCGGTTGGTGATATCTTTAGTAAGAGATTTGTAGATGCAGTTGAGTAATATTTTTGGTGTGTAGCTGTTGAGGTCTTCCGGTTTTTTATATAACAGCATTATGATTGCAGTGTTCCAATCTTCTTTAATTTTAAGTATAAGTTTAAAAGAATGGCAAGACATTAGTACATTGGGCTAATTCAGTGAGTGAATTTGTTGTATATTCCTTTTCATTGCTCAAATTCAGACAAAATCCAGCGTTCCGAATGCTTATTTCCAACGCAGACTGACTCAGCACATTCTTCTAACCACTAATTTTCCTCCTGTGCCAAACTAAACTAAGCATAATATACAAAGGTACATCAATAAGTCTTAGGACAAAAAACATTCATTTCACACGAATAGCAATTCTTAATGTTATTTCCCTTGTCAATTTACTTAATACGGTAGTGTGTATTATTCACATAGATTATATATTAAATGTATTAGCTCAGAATTCAGCTGTCAACGTGTCAGGCTACGGATATATTGATCGATCTTCATAGCAGATATTATACGATGTTTGACTCTAATGTATAAATTTCCTTGGTGCTAATCTATTTTCTTTTCCGTGTTGTTTTGTTTGATGCTTCGCTCTGAAAGGTATGTTGCGATTATATTTGGAGGAAACTAACTGTATTGACAATCATGCACGTGATTTCCTCAGATTTTCCTGACGTTATGACGCCAGTTGCGTATACCATGCAAGCTATGTACTAGCACAGATATTCGTTTCACTCTGTGCTGGTCGATAACTGACTGATCGGTGAAGAAACAGATCGTAGCCGCGCAGGGCATGGAAAAGCTTCCTTTCTCACCGATAAAATGAATTTGGCAGATACAAGTGACATCAATTCCACCTGGAATCTTGGAGACATCTTGATGGAGCCTGTTGGAAATATCGTCTTGGATTTTCCCCCTCTTGACAGCATTTGCTGTGGATGAGAGGCAAAGTTTGAGAGGAATTTAAAGGCAAACAAAAAATGTCTATGAAATGTATTTCAATCGCTCAAAACAAGGTTTGTTTCCTTGAAGGTCTGTGATAAGAAATCGATGAAAACACTGATAGGACATTATTTTGGTGATGCTCGCAGAAATTCGCTGTCACTATGAGGCTAATAAATACCAGTGAAAATGTTCATGTACATATCTAAGTTTTTATGAAACATATTTTCAAAAAATAGTGAATTTGTTTCAGTTGAAGAGTCCATAGTTCTAAATGGTTTATCCACTGGATGAAAAAGTCCATTGTTACCGACAAAAAATGATTACTTTGTTAATTACATAAGTAAATTAATTTAGTTTGAGTAAGTATCAAACAATCTATACTGGTAGATCTGATGAGGATTGAATACACTAACAACGTCGAGGAAGGTTAGCTGGCTGATCATTGTTATACGATGTACGACCTGATCTTTTTTTCATATGATTACTTAGCATAGTTTTGTGGAAGCTCAGATGAGGATTGAACACACTAACAACTACTTACAAAATAGGCTTGCTAATCATTGCTTTAAAATGTGTGTCAAGATTCATTCTTTCGTATCATTTATAGATAAAGCAGTTATGTATCAGACCATCAATAGTGGCAGATTCAATGAGGATCGAACCGCTGTCAGTAAGATTAGCTTGCTGATCATTGCTGCACAGTGTACTCCATAAACCAATATCTCACATTAATCATTACCATAGCAATATTATTTCAGATCATCAATATTGAGAGATCCAAAAAGGTTCCAACCACGAAATTACGGCCTGCAAGTTTAACATACTAATCTTTGATATACAACCTGTTCCCTGATTTATTTTGCCATGCACTTTACTCGTTAATATCAATGGAAAGTTCATAGATATGTTTGAAGTGAGGTGGGTGATTTTTTGGTTTTTGTGGTTTTTTTTTGTTTTTTTCACTAAATTCGTTTACAGGAAAGAGTGCATAGTTGGAAACGGTAGGTAGGAAGTATTTTTATCAGAGAAAATTACTTCTATGCCAGTGAAAGATTACTGTGTTACGTACAACGAACAAAAAATCACAACGTCCATTATCAAAGTAGATATCCTTTATATTCAAATAAATTTTATTATTGCCTGTTTATTTTATGGAAAGTATTGGAAACAATAAGAAGAATATGAAGAGCTTTGCATTAAAATTTATGTCAATACAAATTCCGTTAATTTTAATGTATAACCTTCGTATTGCATGCACATGTCCCTATGTATTGCCTTTAGTTTTTGTTCACATAGCCCAATTGAAAAAACGGGGAAAATCAAAAAATTTTTTTTCTAAATTTTAAAAATTTCTATTCTCTGGACGCTCCAAACTTGGTAAGTTATAATTCAATCACAAGATGAGAAATAGATTGGCAGTGTTGAACAATTTTCAATTTACTTGGGCTTTAATTATTTCTCATTGCGCCGTTACCATTTGTGGAAACAATTACATGGCATTTCGTGCTAATTAGGCAAATTTCTGCAAAATTACAAAAGATTGCCGTAATTGACACTGCAAACCTCTTTCATCTTCTGTTGTTATGGTTAATTGCTGTTTAAGATTCAGTCAGCAATGCATGTGTTGTACATGCAGAGGTCATCTTGAGCATGTCAGAAGATAGTAATTTGTCTAGATTTGAGGTTTCGTTATTTAGAGTTGTCATTAAATATTTCCATGTAAGCATACAGATACAAATACACACTGGCGCTCCGAGGCTGCAATTAAAAGTGGGGAGTATTTAACGGAGGAGGTAGTTGGAAAATAATTGTTGTCAGAAAGCATCTTTCCCCAAAGCGTTGGTGTTGAAATTCCATGCAATAATCCATAGATTTGAATTATTTCTGTTTATACGAATCAAATTTGGGCGCCTTGCAGCTGGTTGATTGTTAGCGAGCTAGTTTTGCAAACCATTACCACTTTGTATTGTGATTGATTCGCTATTGAAACATCACATAACCTGATTCTGTCAGACACTCCCCTACAGCCTACACTTCTTGTGATACCTGACTTTTCACAGTTGAAAAGAGGGGAGATCTCAGACCCTTGGTCAGATTAAAGAGAAGATGACGTGATAACTGACAGCAATCTCTTTATAACGGATGCTGGGAAAAGCGTGTGGGGTCCTAAGGGGAGTACTTTGGAGAAACTGAGGTGTCTTTGCCATAGGTAGGCTACTTTCGTTAATATCAAGTAGCTGGATACATTCTGAACTCACCTCGTAGTAATCAAATGTGAAATGAGTTCAAATACAAATCAATTTTGAAAAGCTGTGATTGGACTTGACATTCATATCTACTCTCTGAAGTTGTATCACTCGAATAATTATCAGAACTCTCATCATTATCATCGGAGTCTTAATAACTATGTATGATGGTTTGTGTAGTTTTCCTCATGTTTATATCGTATATCTCCTGGAAACAGTAACTCTCAACAGATATCTATCTAGCTCACAATTTCTTCCAATTGTTATGACTAGATGAATGAGTCGTCGAAGTATTATTATAGGATCAACGATTATGAGAAAAAGCATTGTTCTTACTCCGATAACTTAAATAGGCAACATTCGTTCAATGACAATTTTTTCGTGTCTGGTATGAAATGATCATCTGTTTATATAAATCTCACGCAGGATTTATTGAACAGATTACCTGGGGTATCCGGCGTTTCCCAGGCACAAAGATTGACATATTATAGATTTATTAAGGGTGGGGGATTGATTCCATAGGGGCAAAATATGGGCAATTAGAAAATTGGTAATAAATTACCAGAATTGACCTCAGGTGATCCAAAATTGCCTTAGAGGTCAACTTCACATTGTGTATTATATTTGCTGTGTGAAGATTAACTTCCAAAAGTCAGTAACATTGGTGCAAGACTTGGGTTAAAAACTCGCAAATAATAGGTTAATGGGCTAAGTAGTTTTAGCGTAAGGAGGCAATTTACAGACGAATAAATGAACAGTGGATTCAAATATCAGTTCAAAATACGTCGAAATTTTCATCAACTCTAATGAATACATTTATTGTGTCACAAATAATAAAAGCTTATGGATAATTTCCTTGCAAATTATTTCACTTGAGAAATGCAAATTATTTAAATACTAGCTGTTTATGTGATTGTGATATCATTGGTAGTATTTATTGAATAAATAGGTCGAGACTCTCATTAACTGTTATGATTACATATTGACACATTTTAATGATAGCCTGCCAAAGGGAAATAACAGTCCTTGTTTGATTTTGACACAAACTGCATTCAAATCAATATATTTAGGAAGTGTTTCAACTTTTCTCATAGGTTCTCTCCTGACTTTACTGGTACTCCCTGTTGCCTTCTTAACTTTACGGATAATTCACATTGACAAAGTCAATAATTTTGTAGTCGGGAAATGTTTGACGATTAAACGTTGAATTTTACAATTTACATCTCAAAATATTTTCAGAAAATGTCTGGTTAACAATGGAAAATATTTTCTTTACTGATCCAGCTTTTTATCAAAATGGACAATGATTATTGATTAAATAATCATATTATAAGGGAAATAATGTCAATGGGACATATTTGCGTATATAAACAAACCTTATTCATGTCACTTCGTAAATGTTACTATGTGCACAATTGGACGTAGTCAAATAATAGCTAATTGCATATATACTAAAATCTGAAGGGAGAATAAATTTCAAGATGAGCAAATATTGTATCAACATGGTTCGTATAGCCAGAAAAAAATACCAACAAGTCACAAAATCAGGATATTTTCTAAATAATGCAGGTTTGAATGTTTTTAATGTAATCTGATACTTTTATTGAAAGAATCTGACAGGAAAATCATATTGTTATGGCTATGATACCACTCCAATGCATCGTCTGTTGCTCGGACGATTCTTTGTTTAGACAAGTTCATAATGGAAACAAGAAAATATTTAACCTACGCCATGACCTTTGAATCTTGTGTAATAAAACTCTGCTCAGATTGGCGCTGTGTGTTAATTCTGTTTTTATGTTCAGTCTACATAATCAGATTCTGCGTTGTTTTTTTTACAAATCGTAAAAGCTTAACTCTTTGAAGCGTCATTCGTTGAATTTCATCCCACTTCTGAATTGTTCATATCTGCGTGGCGGATCATTTTAATACCATTTTTTTTTTATCTTCGTTTATCTAGGTGCACTAAAGTCTATATTCTGTCCCACCATTTTGTTTTAGTGCTCAGACTGATCAACAGATGGCCGGTTGGTTTGGAAAAGAGGAAAGATAAATGTGCCTCAAAGACTTAATCTGGATAATTCTTGATTCTCCCTTTTGGTCCTATGATGGAAGATGACTCAGTTCAATCAAACGGATGAAACGAAAAAAAAATCGTTTTATCAACTTGAGCAAAAGGTGAAATTATTAGAAGGAAAACGGATAAAAAGGCGTTTCCATGCTTAACATTTGTGGTTTGTCGCAATGAAAGTGTTGGACAATTGTGCCAAGAAAGCTCGGAATTGATTGGTCAATTCTTAGTTCACCAGATTTTTGAATCGTCCAAATAAGATTGGTTATGCCATGAATGAGAATTATCTTAGAATCCAATTTGAATGAGAATTCTTGCAGAGTAATTCTTTGTAATTATACTTGGGGCAAACTTCCTGCAGTCTTACACTTTCAGAATTTTAAAGTAGAATTTCTGATGATGGTCTAATGTCGAGCAATAAATTTAATATTGCGGCCAAAGATAGTAACAAAGAACATTTGATGCAAAATTACGCAGGAATCTCAGTTTTGGTTGTTGAATACTGAGTAGAAATTTCTGTTCGTTTGTTCACCTATGATCAAACGTTCAGATTGTACAATCCTAATTTTCCACTCAGTTGAATCGTTTTGATTGTATTATTTATGCTTTCATGATTTTCGATGCAATAATTTTGGCTGAATAGCTTGTTAAATCATATGAATGAATAAACAAAGAAGACATTGAATTCTAAACAATATTTTCTCCTGTTGGCGTTGTAAGAAATATCTGGATAAAACTGCGAGATTAGACTATAGATCACTTTGTTTGTTTATCAATTTACTGCACGACTTGAAATGCTACCTGAACTCAATTTCTTGCCTTTATTTCAATATGGGTTGACAAGGGGTTGCTCAAAAATTCAGGGAAGTTTAAATGAAAAATGCATTACTCAAAGATCGAGACAAAATGATAGAAAAAGGGAATTTTCATTTCCTTGTTGAAGGATTCAAATACACGAGCGGAATTTCCAGTGAGATACGAAGAGTCCTGAGTAACATGATGAGATTGCTTTTTTTCTCGAATGATGCGATATATATATATATATATATATATATATATATATATGTTTGTTTATCCGTGTGTGTGTGTGTGTGTGTGTGTGTGTGTGTGTGTGTGTGTGTGTGACCCGGATAGTATTTATCCGCCTCATGAGCAAAGTTTGGAGTATCAACTGATATAACTTCTAGATAAGGAAATGCTTTGCCATATTTTTCATTGCCCAAATCTATAAAAAAAACTACCTTACGTACACACGCAGATATATGCAGGGGTTGTAATTTGGGAGGGAGAGCAACAGAACGCAATGATAGGCAAATTAAATACGTCATTTAATACCAAAAACAATTGTTTTACCTATGAATAAACTTAATCCTTTTTTTTCATCCAATCACCCCAAACTCTATGTAAAAGCTTTTTCATATTCCATTCCTGTTGCTATCGTTAACTCTCGATGTTTCCCGTTGAATCTTGTATTTTACCACCAATATGTTTTGATCAGCAGTTTCCATCCATCAGTATTCTATTTTGAGATTTATGAAGTTTGTAGAAATTTTATTCAGTTCAAACTTATTTGCAAATATTTCCTTACCAATTCCAGCTTCATTTGATAAGTTTTTATTATAGATACTTGATAATTTAATTCACATGAGAATCCCCTTGGCTTATCAAAAGATCTTCACTGATTTCCTGTTTGTTCTCCAAATCCTGATGACGGCATTTGGCTTATTTTATGTTGAATTAGGATTCAAACAACTTTTGATCAATCTATTCTCTGGTGTTCCCAAGGTATACACTATGCTTTGAAGGACGGGAAGTATTTTGCTTTTAAGATTGTGTCCACCGGTATTGTGAATTACTCATATCAAAATTACAGAATTTATCCAGAATGTTGACAAATTGCAGTCTAAACCAGGAGTTGACTTCATTTTCTACCGTAACAAGAACTAAAAAAAACAAGATCAACAAAAACAATCTTCACCAAATTTAGGGAAGTGAAAATTAACAATCCTCTGCCGTGATTTGAAATCATAACCAACTTTTGTCTTTTACACAATTTATGTTAGAAATTTGCAGGTTAATACATATATGATATATAACAATAAATTATGAAAATGGAATTTTTTTGTTTCAGAGTTCTTGGACATTTTTAAAAAATCATTGCTAAAATTCTAAATATTTTGAATTTAAAGAGATGTAAAACTTGAAATTATTACAAACGTAGGGACGCCTAGAAAAGTAAAAATTGGTGGACTGGTGTCTTAGTGACTAAGCTAAATTGAAAAGTCTTATATATTTTCAAAAATGTATCTCACAAATATGCGAGGGTTTATTTCATTCTAAAGAATACATTTATCATACGTGCAATGCAAAAGTAGTAGTAATCATCTTCGGTCTGAATAGAAGATTGACCCTGCAGCAGACTGGCTAGTTCAGGCCTTTCCCTGGCAACAAAATTGGCTGTGAAGCAGCAACTGTGTGCTCCGATTAATATCTCGTGAAAAGTAGTAATCATATTTTCCTCTTTCCGGAAACATATAAATAGAATAACATTATCATAACATGCGCACATATGGTCAAGTTTACTGTCAGGTATCATGGCGTAGCTTTCTTGTCTTATCTTTGATTACTTATCGTTCAAAATCTTTCGAAGTGTAATTTTCATTTTTAAGTCAAAGTGTTTATCTTCACTGTTTGACTTAATTGCTTCCTTCTCTCTTCCTCAGAACAATCATACAGAAATAAACTATATGAAATGACGATGAGACGCCGTTGTTTGAGAATCTCCTGATTGAGATTCCCAGTTTTTTCAGATTGCATTTAAGTAATAGAAATATAACCTAGGAATCCATTCAGATCAATATACCTGAACAGTATAACATGATACCCACATTAATACACATGCACATGCTAAACTATTTTTGCAATAGAAAGAATTTCGTTGTCTCTTACACAATAAAACAATATTTCCGGCAGAGAAAAAGCATTGTCCTAGACTGATCAATTGTGTTCTTTCCCTGTAATCTATTGCTTGGGCTTTATGAACTCTCTTACTGCATTTACGACAAATTATCAAAAGAAAGGTCTTTATTTACATGCATTCAAATTGTTCTAATAACAGTTCATCCATTCAAATTTATTTTTAATTCCAAATTTTCATTTGTGTTGGATTTGTTTTCTCGTTGAAAAAATGTTTTTAAACACCGAATGTTCAGTAATAGAATAAGCTATGATTATTGTTGCATTTTCTTTCATTTTCTATGTTTCCGCTTGCTTGCATTTTTTCCCATATTTCTTTGGCTGCCATAAAATTCATTTCGTTTTGCAGTGCATTAGAGAAAATTACATTCTTCCATTCTGTCATCTAGCGTTTCTCCCTAAATGCTAGCCTTTTTTTCCATAAAAAAAACTTGCCATCACCGATGTATTTTTTTCAATTCCATCTCGATCGAAAATCCTAGAATCGCAGGGAGGCGTGCCAAATACAATCGATTAGATTGTTTCTTTGCTCGATCTTAGCAACAGGTTTATATTTTCATATCTCCTCTCAGCTTATAATATAACGTGGTTTTTCATTGCTTTTAAGGTTCCATTACTCATTTGATATTTCCATTCAACTCCAATTAACTGACACGTCCTTCGGAGGGTTAAGCTTTGCTGATTGGATTCCTTTACGGGCTATTCGACTTCACAATCGATGAATGAACAGAGTTTTAACAAATGTATTGTTCTCGAGAGTTCTGGTCAACGAGTAGATGTTTTAGCGATAAGATTTTTATTGTTCAAAATTTCTCTGAGGCCTAATTAATCGGTTTAATCAATTCTTTTACACGGAATATTTACTTCAGAGCTATCACGGCTGCGCTCATCGCCCTGAAAGCCCCGTGGCCACGACAGAAAGACAAAAAGATACACAATGGTCTCTCTAATCAGAACATCAATCGGTGAATTATTGAATAAAAAAATTCAAGTAACCATTCGCAAAGTCTGAATGTATGACGATTTCGGATCGGAATGAAATTTGTCACAATTACATGTCTTCTTGCGATTGATTTTATCAGAAATTTTCAGACATGACTTATAAATGGAGGGAAAGCCAGTCTGAAAATAACATTTTTTTATTTATTTAATAAGTCTTACTTTAATAAATGCCATTTCAGTTAATTAACTCTGACATTGGTGCTAAGAAATTCGTTTGCTCTCATTCAATCATATTGCATTTTGTCTTCTTGGTATTCCAAGTTTATGATGAAAACTAAGTAAGCCATTGTTCATTTTACTTATTGCTATGATTTTAGCATCATTAATTTAATTTTCTTTTCAGTTGCTAAATAATGTCTATTTTGATTATTTTCTTCTTTCTTCTGCCCCCTACATCTCTGATGCTATTCCTGATTCAACTATTTCTAATGCTGTGGGCACTTCAGCCTGAAACAATCTATGAAATTCTTTTTAATATTTTTGATAAGATACTTTACCGTGGTTTGCCAGTAGTCGGTGTATATACCGGACTTTGCAGAATATGAGACGCATTTTTTATTCCAAATCTATACCTTAGAAACATTCAATCAAAACGGTCATCAAAGCTGTTAACATAGGTTTCTTCCATTTTTAAGTCGGTCTGGCTGGCTACAATGAATGTATGTATGCATACATCTGTGTATCACGCGTACAGGTTGCACTAGAGAAGATAAAGAACTAAAATTTGAAATATTCCCTCCTAATTAGATCTGAAGAGAAGCTTTTCCTCTTTGAAAATTCCCCTTCTAAGTAGTTTTTTTGGCGGCAGGTGATCTGCAACGTTAGTTTTATACTAAATTGGTATCTCAGTTTGTGTCCGGTAGCATTCGCTTGTCCGTTGGAAATTCAAACATTGTTACTGGTCACTGAGCACCGAAAGGCAAGAGAAATAAATCATTCTTTGATCACTTTTTTTCGAATCCCTTAATTGATCACCCATCTCCCAAAGTCGTTGATCATGTAACGATTTCTATTAAAGGACTAACCAAACCTGTTATAGTTCCTTCTTCAGACTTGCTTTTCGTTTCCGTTGCTTAGCATTGTAACTCTCAGACCGTCATTTTATGATATTTGGTATTTTCTATCTATTTTCACTGTCTGCTCACTTGAAAATCACGAAGGGGTGATCTCAGAAAAACGGAAAAAAATAAGATGCCAGTAAGCCACTAAGGAAAGTGAACGATAATTAAATGTAGGGTATATTTTTGCAATCATAGACAATGCAAAATTTAGAATGCACTCTATATACTTGAGCGTCTTATATTCAGCAAAATACCGTACACATCTTTGTGTGTAGTTCATTTTCCATGAATGACAAAGAGTTCCATTCAGATGATAACTGCGAGTTAGAAATGCTTACACGCAATTCACATTCTCCGTTAGAATAATATTTGCATACCAAAAGAGTCTATTGAGTTGATGGGCATTTAGTTTTGCAATAACCTGGCAACTTTGGTCATGGAAAAATGGCCAGACCCACCCAGAAAACTTGACAAGATTTGGTTTGTTGACCTGACCGTCGGCAAATTCCGCCTAACAGAATCAAAGTGTTTCTTTATCAGATATTAGATTTAGATGTTCACCTGTAAGTGTATACTTAGATTTATTTGCTAGCCGAAAGATAGATTGCAACGATGGTGAAATGTCCTCTGCTTTACCCCTCTATCTGTCTCTGTGTATGCCTCTCTCTCGCTTTCTTCCTCATCTCTTCATGTGTTAATATTTATGTCTTTAATTTATCTTACGTGTCTGTCTCTATATCTATATCTATATACATATGTCTGAATGTTTGTTTTCCTATTGATTTATATCTTTTAATCTCTTTCTCTCTCTTTGTCTCTGTCTTTCTCTCTCTCTCTCTCTCTCTCTATATATATATATATATATATATATAGAGAGAGAGAGAGAGAGAGAGGTAAGATGGATTAAAATATACATATAATTATATATAAATACATATGTATGTATGTATATATATATATATATATATATATATATATATATATATATATATATATATATATATCCGCTTACTGCATAATTCAGGAGAATCTCCATATCTTTCTATCTACAATGGAAACTATCTATTCCCTTGTATTTCCAAACAAAACTCTTCAGCTGTTGACATGAATATTTATTTAACCATGCAACTTCAAATATTGAAAATATTTGAATCGGCTGTCAATTCAACCTAACCTCTCAACTGTGCGTAAACTGCTTAATAAAGAAGAACCTTGATTCAACCTCAAAGATTGAGTGTTGTTACCAAGCGAAACTAATTCCAACACTCACAGAACAGTTGCCAACCCACACTGTCTTTGTTATCGTGGGACGAGATACACCCGCCTCATGAAAGCTGAAAATCATGGATGTTCAAAAAACTAAGCAAACTTGATTTTATTCGTATATTTCTTCCGATATTTCAACCATTATTATTCGAAATAGGATTAAATCTTATCGATTGAATGGATCAGCAACTATGTTTCGATTCAAGTCATTCATCTTGTGCAATTCTCATGAACGAAGGATGAGTTTGTTATGGCATGTACTTACTTCTCATATCCATTTTTTTTGTTCGTCCAATGTTTACTATCGGATACAGTACCGTATACCAAGTTTCCAAAAAGCCATTTCCATCACTGAACAAATGACATTATTATTGGACATCTTTTCTTCTTTCAATCTTATTAGATGAAATATCATAAATCATTATCATTTCAATATTTTTATGATTACTTTTTACCTTCATCTTTATTCATTTGTTTCTTTCTGTCTAAACGGTCTGGGCAAAAAGTTGCAATAAAAAGCAACTGATAAATCAAGATGAAGATTAAAAAACTAATCATAAGGATTTTTACATAATATTTCCATTATTATTGTTTTTAAACTTGGAAAACACTTATCTCTAAACGTGAAAATCTACAAGGTGTTCAATGTATTTTATTACAAAAAAAAAGTCAAAATAAATTAATTTTTCGCTATTCATGATTTCAATAAATATGCCTTCTCTATTAAGCGATGAAATCTCCAACAAAATACGATTAACTCTACAGATACTCTCTGTCTGTGACGGGTTACCAACTTCTGAGGCCTTAGTTTGTAATTTAGATAGACCCCACAGTTCTTTTTCCCTGCTCCACTCTTCACTGAACAGGAAGAAAGGGACATTAAATCACATGCACAGGAAAGAATCATACTTAAGATCAGATGGAGGAATCACAAAACAGCACAGTTGAGAAAAAAAGATTCATTTAGGAAACTAAAATAGCAACGAGCAGGCCATATAGTAGGAATGGCTAGCAATCCCTGGACATTTAAACCTACTTGGTGAATCTCCAGATATCAAATGCGAAATCATGTTCGGTAAAAAGTAAGATGGTGTAACAAGTTCAGAAAATATTGGCTCGGCAACGCTCACATCCTACAGGTATGGCAAATCATATGAGTCAGGGGCAGTCCGTTGCAGTCTCATCTGATCATCAATGTCTCATAACGTTAGGCAGGTCACTTCCTGGAAAGTTGGGGTCCACCTAGAACAAATCTGCTCCATTGGCACTTACTCATGTGGATCTTTCTAACAATCCCCAGGTCCAGAAGGAGCAAAGTAACCGAAAACAAAATAAGCAGACGGGATAATATCATAAAGTTATCCAAGTTACAATCAAAGGTTGAAACAAGAAGTTCCAAAGCTCTTCCTGTTGCAAACAAACTATGCCGTGTGGCAAGGAATGAGAAGTAATTGTTGTGGGTGTGCATGCCACGGCATGAAAAATAATGAAAAAAACTTACAGTAATGATACAATGGGCCGAACAAGGTGTTTCGTAATTAACTCATACTTCATGAGTCAAAGAATATTTCTAGAGGATGATTAGAGGTTAGGATTAACGCTGATCATTCAGGAGATTTTGAATGAGTTATGCATTAGAAACGTCGGAAAACCACCAATGAAGTTGCTAATATCGTCAACAATTTATTCGGATCAATTCTAAGAGAGAAGCAAACTGTGGGGTAATTGGAATAGGGTGTTCTTATTTCGTTCAAAGTGCAATATTTTGCGTTGCGACAGCACGATCATCGCTCCACACCTGCTCTGTTTGCTCCTTGAAAAATTGATACAAAGATGGTATTCAAACTGAAGGATCACTGCCGAGGAGATCCAATGCAAATCGTAGATGATGCTTTACACAACCAAAGAGTGGGATTATCAGGGAGCCTTCTGAAAGTAGCAGAAGCGTGTGGAATGGTGTACCATTTTTTAAAATGTGCAATTTAAATTTTTCATATCAATCTTAGATTTTTTTCATCTTGTATAAATAAATTACATGAAACCGCTTGAATCATTTATTCTTTTTTCTCTTCTCATCTGTACTTCAAGAATCTTCTGTGTTTTTGTTCAACTAATGTTTTGATGAACAACAACGGATCAAAGTAACATTCCCGAAATGAAAAATTTATGTGTGAATTCTGTAATGTTATCTAAATTACTTACGTGTACAATCATTCAAATCATTTTAATCTTAGGTTTCTCTTCCTTCACAGCTCCTAGACGTAATCATACTCAGCCTAATGGTTGATATACCACCCCTTCTCATTAAATATTCTGCTTAGATTAAATTGAATATTTTCCACATTCCTAAGACGATTTTACGAGTAAGGAAATATATTTCAAAAATATGATATATTGATCATACAAAAGAAACCGTCATCCGACCAACGGTTTTTGAAGTTGGTCAATCAAAAAATAGTAAAAGCGATGATCAATTAAGTTACTTCTCTCACCTTTTGTTGGGCAATGATCATTAACGAAATCTGATATTTCAAGAAAACCTCCATGAATGCTGCCAAACACAAACTAATCATCATTTCAGCAACAACCTATTAAAAAAATTGGACACCCAAGTAACAACCTGTTTGAGGGCAAAAAGTAGTAAATAGCAAAAAAAAAAATTTCGTTCTTTAGTCCTATTTGCCTGGCCTGTGTGCATGATACGTAAGCAGCGAGCCCTCCAGCCAGACTGAATTGAAAACTGAACAAACCTTTGTTGACAGTTTTGTTTGACGGTATCTAATTACTTGATGATCGTCCAATTATTGATTCTTTTTTTTCTCTTCTCAATTTGAAACCGTCTATCTTTTGTTTGTCCTGTCGTCATCTTTATTATCAATGAATGTCTTTGTTTCAATAATGCTTCGAACTTAAATAGCGATGAAGAATTTTATTTCCAAACTCATTATATTAGACATTGTCCAAACTATAATAAATCAGATACTCGGACGCTTTTATGGGCAGATGCACGAAACCTTAAAAACAAATATGCACGCAAAAACACTCATCTCTAGTCTCTCTCTCATATGCGCACGCATTTATACATGAAAAACATTTACACACCTGAATATACCCGAATAGCCCATACGCAAACACACTATCCGTCTCCTACTTTCTCTCTCTCTCTCTCTTTCTCTCTTTTTCTCTCTGTCTTTCTCAAAACTTGGTCTCCTGTCAAAGAATCTAGCAGTAATTTTGAAATCTCGGGTGAAGATAAACAAGAATATATAAGCGTTTAAAAGAGATGTTGATAAGTTTACTAAAAATCATTGACAAAGCAATGCCCGAACACACACACGCACGCACGCACGCATGCACACACACAGTGGAATCCAGTGTATCGGACAGCGTTGGAACCGAAGATTTTGGGCCCAGTTAATTTACCAGTTGATTTGATTAACTAAACAACATGATTTTTTTTACCGAAAACACCAGTTCCTTTAATTGAAGAGTGAAAGCCATATCAATTCAAGTCTCTTTTTTCACTTTTTCTGCCTTTCTCATTTAACTCAAATCATGAGCCTGAAATATTTGAAAGATGATTGTTTCGAGAACTAAAACATTTTTCCGTAAATTCTTTGTGATTTTATTTTGAATTATTTTGAAAAATAATTTGGTGCCACAGTTTTTTTGTCCAAATAAATGGTGCTCTAGTCATGATAAACGAAGCAAATTGTTTGAATTATCTTTCGGAACACAAATCAGTCTTTCAAATAATAGAAATAAACATTTTTAGACGGCTTCTGCAAGGTGTAATCATACACAATTGCAGTGTTTTAGATAAAAGGTTTCTCTGGTAGCGCTGGCATAAGATTAAAAAGGGTCTAAATGCAAAGAAATCCGGAAATTTTTAAAATATACATTTTTTTTAAGAACATGATTATTGGGACACGCATGCTCATTTACAAGGTTCTAAGTCGAACAGTGTGTCGGTTGATTCCGATAAAAGGTTGAAAAAGTCCAAAACAGATTCCATCAAAAGTTGATTATTTTTTCTTTAATTTACCAAAAACGGAAAAATGTATTTTTAAAAGATGTTAACTGGGGTATTTATCCAACTTTGTAAGCCTCTGGACCAACTGTTGTGTCTGGTAGCAAAATTAAAAGGGTGAAAAAAAAACCACCAAAAAACGTCCCGACAGTCCGTTTTACCTATACCAGGGGCGAAGGAAACTCAAGGAAAGGACGAAACTGTATATTTGTTTGTTGGTTGTCCAGCAAACAACCGGACAGTGCTTACACTGTGGCTTGTCCTACGCTGCCACTGTTCAGAGTGACACATTTATATCTGGCTTCTATAAGGTGCTTACTTTCAAACCACCTTGCTATTGCAGATAAGGCCTGATCAATGTAGGGAATGCAAACGCCCAGTTTGAAAGTTGGCACCAATGCTTGTATTGAAAATCCATCATATATGCTTAAAAAGTGATTATTGAAAAATTACGGACAAATACTGAGAAAGCAGTTTATTAGAATATAGAGCATGTCGTATATAAATCTAAAAAAACTACAGGAGAAAGACAATTCTAATCATAATTTATATTACACATGCAAGTACATTTGGTGCAGAGTGGAGAAAGAGAAGGACAAACATTGATGCAAGTTGAACACTCTAGCATGGAAGAAAGATTATAAGCGTTAGAAACAAATGCAGATATATCCCCCAAAGCATACAACATCGAATAAAACAGAAATACATAACAAAATTCTTCAGATGGAAAATTTGTTTTGTAATCAACTAGCTTTATATAGAGCAGACAACTATGCGCCTTTAACAGTATAGAATCAATATTCTGTGCACAACGGGAAAGCCCAAATGGACACGCAGGAGAGAAATACTATAACGCTGTACACGATGATAAATGAGAATTTTGTCAAAACAAAGAAGAAATATATTATGATGGGATGTCTGCTCGCCCACAGCTGCTAGAGACGTTACTAAAAGTTAATAAGCTTCTAAAAGGTGTTTGTTTTGAACTCATGGTTGTAGAACAAGAAAGAACACCCTAGAGATAAGTGGTATTATTTATTTTACACCCAAATGGAAGTAGCAACAAAAACAAAAAGGAAGGAGACATTTTTTTTGCCGTCGAAAGATTATTATTTGTGCGATAACAAAAACTGCCATAATTTGTAATCCGCGAAATCTATCAGTCACTGGCTACATTCACAAGTATCAAAATGCACAGTGATTTCAGCGAGATAAAAGATAAGATAAAATAAATCTCACGGAATAAATCAAGGCGTGACGACCAAACGGAGAGTGTAATAATTGTGTTACTCCATAAACAATGTTATTAACAAGGATTAAAGAACTCCCCCCCCAAAGCCATGCACAATGGGTGCAGCTCCAATGTTAAGGGTATATAACAAATCATATTTGGGGCATTAAAGGCTGGTCTAGCGCGGAGACCGAACAGGAATGAAGTAAATCGGGAAATTCCAAGGAGAAGTGAGATTTTAATCGCAGTGTAAGAAGGAAAAATAAACATTGATATGACGTGAACAGATGATGAGTTCTTACGTCAGATGTTTCTATCTGTTTCTAATTCATAGAAACTCTGACGGATACTTTTCTGATATTAAAGATGCTTCATTAATTAATAAAGGCTGGTGGAGACAAATCGTCGAAATAAGATGATTTTGTTATCCCCATTGCTCTCTCTCAATACACACACACAAACACACACACACACACACATATATATATATATATATATATATATATATATATATATATATATATATATATATATATTCACGGATCTTTTTACCTCCCTATGGTAGAGTCAATTGGTATAAACCGAGAGACAAACAAGAACAATCGCACTTCAATATATATATATATATATATATATATATATATATATATATATATATACATATATATATATATATATGTATATATATACATATATATATATATGTATGTATATATATATATATATACATATATATATATATATATATATATATATATATATATACATATATATATATATACATACATACATACATATATATATATATACATATATATATATATATATATATATATATATATATATATATATATATATATATATATATATATATATATATATATATATATATTGTAGATTTGCCACCAGACTTTGTTAGTTCACCATAATATTGTGAAATTATCAGATTCATACAGTTCCAACCACTGTCTGATTTAGGATTTCATATTTCAGGTGTGGCAAGGCCGACAAAACCCCAACATCTGACAGGAACAGAAAGTGCAATACTCGTCTAGCCCTAATTCTTTTGACGTGTCAGAAAACAACTGGAATATGACCAGTTAATCGATAAACATCAAACATATCAAATAATCATTTAACACTTGCACACGGAAATTGATCACATAGTTAAGTAAAATAAACAAAGAAATCATTAAATGGTTGCTTCTTGATTGGTCTGGCCACGCTAAGTGGCATGCAGAAGTCTGTCCTTAGTAGTAACTACCACATTTGACCTTTTGTTTTGAGATTCAGCGGCCATATTGCTTCTAAAATAGCCTCGCCTCCTTTATACATATCCGAGCAGATTAAAGCAACACCAATTCATAATTAAATAAACATAGAATAATCAATAATTCATGAGTAAATTGCAAACACATGGATCAGCTAACATGTTGATCGAGGGAATAAATCACATAAATAAACAAATTCAAGAGATCAATGTGGTTACTTCTTCCTCAGTATGATTTCCTCTAGCCACAATTGACATTCTCTCACCAGTTGTAACAACGACCAATTTACTTTAGCATAAAGACTCGGTGGCCATGTTGTTTCTAAAAGAGCCATGACATTGTATGGGCATCGAGAATAATTTAAATATCACCAATCAAAAATTAAAAATCAGAAACATGAAATAACCAACTAACACAATCAAAGGGATAAATAAATCACACAAGTAAATACCATGAGGTATTCAAACACAAACGATTCATAATTGAATTGTAGATACATGAAATGACTAACTACAAATGTGTTCAATCTAATAAGTGGGTTAGTCAAACAAAGAAATCACCAAAGTGTCTCTACTAACTTGGTATTGCCTCTCTATGTCGTGCGGGGACGAAATCCATGCCGATGCAGCCTTCATCCAGGCTTGGAGTCTGTAGATATATTTTTTCTTCTCTATTGGTTATAACACTAACCCTGACAGATATTGGCAACACAATCTCAGCTTTCAACTTATATCGGAAATATATTGGTCATCCTTGTTTAATACATTATTTAGGGAAGGCATCGATTTTTTTCAGTTCAAATTAATGTGTCCAGTCAATATGTCCACAAGGAGAACAGTAAATTCAATGATATGAACTTTTAAAAAAAAGATTTAACTGACCAGATACCAGGGTCTGGACGTTGGTTGGTTAACATGATCTGAGCCAGGAAATCAAGGCGATATTGCAAATCTACTGTGACGCTCCATTCGTATAATAATCAAACAATAATGACTTACACTTTTCCTCCAAACCAGCTTCCGATACGTTTCCTTCTTTTTACGAAACGTATTTAGATTTGAGTAATCGATGGAATTCTATTGGCAGCTCTCTGACATAGTTTTGTAGCCTCTGCAATGATCGTCAGTGCCTGGTTTTGTCTCCATGTATACGTTTTGGGAGAATTAGTAATGAAGATGTTTGAGGCTAATAGTCTTCTTATAAGCCTCAAATCGGTCAGATTGCGTTTGCTTCCACAATTCCGGGTTGATAGGCATTGAAAGGATATTGTATATTCCTTTTCGTGGAAACTCATTGTTTGCAGTCCTATCTGTTTGATGTCACCATGTGTGATATTTTCACCGTATTTCTATGATTTTAAAAGTTAAGGAACTATCAAGTATATATATATGTGTGTGTGCGTGTAAGAGAATGAGAGAGAGAGAGAGAGACAAAGAGAGAGAGAGACAAAGAGAGAGAGAGAGAGAGGGGGGATCTGTAAATACGCGAAAATGTTTGAAAACTTCAAACGCTTGTCGGGTGCAAGATTTCACGTAAGACTTTGATTTTATACCCTAAGAAGAATTTGCATGAAATGAGGCTTTTCAAGCAATGAGTAAAACTTGCGTTCCCCTATTGTAATTTGACCTTACAACCAACTGATTGTAAGCTGTCTTACCGACTTAGCTAAGTTGACAAGTAAAGATATTATGGACAGTTCATCATGCAGACGCATACGGGCTTATTTTGTTCTTATAAAGTGATACATGTTCACAGAAAAAATTATTTACATAAATGTTCATTTATTATATATGAAATACAAGAGTTGCAGTAATCATTTTCAGCTGGAATAGAAGTTGGAGTAATGTTTGACCCTGTAGCAGTCGGGTTTGATCTTCTGTGTCTTTTAGCAGATCGTTTTATGTTTTCATCTGAATAAATGCGTGGATATTTTGTCTTTAATGACTTGCTTTCGATTTTTCTTTTATATAAACGGATAGAAAGCAAATCCAAAGCGCATGCAAGATATCGTTAACGAGAAAAATGGCCGATTCAAAATACATAACGCCATAATACAAGAGTGACCTTGGCACATTTCCTTGACGTCATCCTTTGGCGGTTCTCCGTAGATTTCGGATGTGCAAAAGGAACTGTGGCCCATTTTACAATTTCAGACTCATGCGTCATACATATCCTTTGAATAAAAACACGAACTTCAAACTGAATCAATCCATTTTTTTGTTTTACTCATTGTTATTTTGACATTAAGGAACAGGCAGCGATCTGAGAAAGATTTCCAAAAGAATCCATGATCGCTTGACCCTTTCTTTCCATTTTTGAACTTTTACATTTTTTGTATGAGTTGCTAATATTCTTTGTCGAATTATTGTATTCAAAGATCATTTTCTGCCTTAAAGTAATTTTGCAATCATTGTGTCAGATAATGCAAAGTTTCCATAGCAATATTATCGATTTCTTGAGTATTTTTCAAAACTAAACTTCCACGATATATAAAATGCTGAAGCAATACAACTGACCCGGTTACATATAGCATTGAATACCTTTTGGTTATAAAATGGCGGATTATGAGTCATTCATCTCGAAATTCTCTCAACTTGAAGCGAATCACAATGATTACTTGAGCAGAATTTCTCAGAAATCTCGCTAATTGAGGGCAGCTGCAGGCACCTCTTTAGTCGATCCCCAGTCGAAACCTTGCGTTGACTTTGCTTTTTACCACAACAAGAACGAACAGAACAATCCTTACCAAATTCAGGGGAGTCAAAATTAACAACATCCTACCAACTGATTGGTAGTGTGTCCTAAACTAATCCAGTTGAATTGACGAGTCAAACATTTCTACCAAGATTTACGTTAGAAATATGCACACGCTTATTTCATTCCTATAAATACAAATCTTTCGACCGTGATTTGAAATAACGAACAAGTAAGAGGTAGCCAACTCTCTAACCGACTACACAAGTGCTCATTGCATTCTCATAAATAAGAACATTTATGCTAAAAAGACATTTTTCATATTTTTTTATCTACATATTTATGTACAACATAAAAGTTGAACTAATCACCTTCAGTCAGAATAAAAGTAGGGAGTGAAGTTTGACGCTGAAGCATCCAGGATTGTCTCTTTCAATTTCATCGGATTTATGGGATTTTCGCAATTGGAATTTTGTGCTTGTTTATTGCTTTAAATTGATTAGAAATTATTGCTTATTATCTTTGTTTCGGATATTTCAGTTTCAATCTCTATTATTCAGACTTGTTGAGGGGGATATAAATATCATCATATAAATTTTCACAGTACCATCTGGTCTACCAGAGTTTGTTTTCCTCTTAATACTATCCTACACCTACTTTGTGGATATTATGGACGAGAAACAGATCCCAGAATGCTGAAACTGAACAGGTTCAACCTTGATGTAATGAAGTAATGTACTTGAAATAATGTAATAACGTAATGCAATGTAATACAATCAAAAGTAATGTAATAAAACAATACAATGTAATGTAATGAAGTAATATAATGCAATGTAATATATTGATATAACATAACGTAATAAAATGTAGTTAAGCAATATAATTTGATATAACGATGAAAGATAGTGTAATAGAATGTAATGTAATGAATATAATTTAACGATATATGATGTAATATTACGAAATAATGTAATGTAATGCAATGAAGTTATGTAATTTAAGGAAATAATGTAATAAGATAATTTAAACCCTGCTGTGAAGGTTAAAATACAGTTCAGTGAGCAGTAATGAAACATGCATCTTATAGTCCGACAATTAAGTAATTAATATGCAAAACCAGAGATTAGATATTATATCTTTACTTTCAACTCATTGAATTTTCATGCCAGTGGTAACTGGTGGCCCACATCGGAGATCTAGTGATATCATATTTCCTCAATACTCCAGAACTCTACCAGTAGGATTCTAGCTGTTTCCTAAATTCTTTCTTGGATTTTCGGTCTCTGTAGCCTTTCTGGAAAGCTTTTTGATATCGCTTCCAGTGACCCAACAACGATTGGCTCAACTGTCGGCCCAACGTTCCATAATTCTTCCAGTTTTTTTAGTGAGGCCCGAAGACTTATCAATCTTTTCACTCTCTTGATTTCACTCTCCCGATTTCACTGTTTTGACTGCTGGGATATCGAAATACACATCTACCTTGAATCTAATGATCCATTTGGATTACAAAGTCCTTGATGATTATCTGTTTATATTTATTTTAGAGATTCAGGTTTTTGTATATATCTTTACACAGTAACTATTGAATAACAGTTCCCAACCAGACACGCCTACTTTTGCGCACTCTTTCTGAGCTATCTTGCTGCACTCACATATGGTTGTTTATTATCACTACTACTACTACTACTACTACTACTACTACTACTACTACTACTACTACTAATATGTGGTGAGTTTTGACTCAATCAGTACCTATGAGAGACTATCATTAGATAATATATGCAGTCAGTTACCTTTGTTTACGAGTATTTCGTTTCTTTTAGGTTTGGTGATTCTGTAGTGTCGTTTGTCTGCTTATTTTCCTTGTCGTTCTTGTTCGAACAGTTTCGCAGCAGTCCAGATGATTGGAAGCCTGCGTTCTTACCAGGTTTCCAGGTTAATCTAGGTCTTCTCAATAGTCTGGATTGATCTTTGAAACGGTGGGTGCAGAACAAAGTTGTGGGATTTTTTGGTCGGTGGTGAGTTTGCTGGAGAGAACCAGTCGAAAAGTTTGGTGCCATTCATCCGACAGACAGCCTGTCCATGTGGGCTGATGTCTGATGATGGTGGTCTCTATAATGCTGGCCTTAAGTTTCTTAAGGAATCCAAGGTTGATAAGCAGTCCTTCCATTTGATCATGATTAATAGAAGCTTCCACTGCTGAAAGTCCCCAAGCTTTTTGATGCATGTATGTTAACATGTGTGAGGAGGCCATAAATGTTAAATAATTACTATTTCTGCCAAAACCTGTTAAATGAAAGGAATGGATTTGAATGCTCACAGATTGTTGTTTAGACATGTCGTTATGCTTTCATTATTAAACCTCGCTGAAAATGCTTCACCCCATTCAGTGATCCTTTTCGAATGGAATACATGTTGAGACCCGTTTTGATAGAGAGTCAAAAAACTTGCTTGTGTGTGTGTCTGTCTGCTTATTCACAGTTTAACGTGATCAAAAGGTTTCTCTGGCTGTATTGGCATGGAAAAACAATTCCTCGACTTGACTGTGAATACTAATCACATTTCACTTTAAAATCTTACAACTATGCCCTGATCATCCGACACATTCAGGTGATAAAACTTTCTTGCATATAATATGTGCACTGGAAATAAACAATTGTTCCTAAAGTCGTGTTTACTTTGTTTCCTGGGTTGGTCCAAAACAATGAACCACATGACTGGAATTTGAGATTAGTCACAACGGCACACCATACTGGGTATGTTCACATCATCGGACTGTATTAATTATCATTCTTCAACTACATTTTATCTAATGCCATCAGATTTGGTATCGTTGTAAATCATTATACTTGCTACGCCTTGACTAGAGCTGTAATTGCGTCCTTTCTCCTGTTATAATATCTACTCACTTCAGCGTCAGGAATAACTGCTTTCCACATCAAATACAGTTTGTTCCTACGCTTTCCGCATTGTTCTGACTCGGCAAAAATTTCAAAGCTGTACCACTTTCATGTTAATGACTTACATGTTAACTACTTGCATGTTGATTACTGCTACCATTGCATTATACAAAGAATTCTTTGTATCAAATATTTTCTTAGATGAACTAACTTTATAGATATAATGAGGAAATAACTTCAAAGCCCATTAACATCAAAGAAAAATGATTTTACTTTCCGTTTGAAGTCACCAAAGATGCTTCCAACACGAGATCTGATATAATGACTGAATGCACAATTTATCAATTTGGTGAAGACAAAAAATGAAGATATTGTTTATAGCTGAATTCTGTAATAAATCGGCCATTAAAAGTTTCTTCACGCGTATTCTCTGTTTTCTCTTGTGTTTTCTTTATCATAAAAAATTATTTGTCAGTTAGAAGTCTAATTCCCTCTCGATGTACCAGAATTCACCCTGGGTAATTTCTTGTGAATAATTGCGTCTTTGAGAAGTACCAGCAGTTTTATCTTGATTACATTATTATTATGTAAAGAATTGTAAACCATTATCAGTTTTTTACTAGTATTTCTTTCGTCCTAATCTTAGCTTAGTTATCCATATCAGGTTAACAATTGAGCGAAGAGAAACACACGTGTTGAAGAAAAAATCCAACTCTTGAACAGACCATTTATTTTTAACATATTTCATTCTTATTTTTTTCACACTATTAGTAATGCACCATAAACTTCTGCTTAGCATTTCCCAGATTATACACTGGTGAATTTGAATTTTATAGTCAACAACGATTTCATAAGAGAAAAAAGATTGTAACTTTTCTTCAACGTAACTGTTCAAGAGTATACAAACATAAGCAATAAAGTGTTAAATTCAAATAAACTTGTAAGATTTCCCCGAAATTGTACAAAAGATGACACGAGGAACTTTGTATTAACCTGATGTATGAGAAAGAGATGGGGGAGAGATGGGACAAGAGATGCCAAAACTGAAGCTACAGCGTCTATTTCCTGGGGGGAAAAAAAACTCTTGTTATTCTCAGAATTGAATGCTAGTCGTAATTATCGACAGAATGTGGTGGTAAAAATGACGCCTTTTTCCTCCGGCTGCAGATAGTAATCATTCTCTTAACGTTATAGCTATCCAATAGTCTATTACCCTGATGTACGTCACTGACCCCAAAATTGTCCGTGGGAGGAGTTTTATTTGTGTCTTTATTGAATTTGACCATTCACTTAGCAGATGGCATTCGGTGTCATCGTCTGGACCAATGATGAATCATGGACAGCGAGGAACGTAATAGATCCATCATCATTTGATATTTCTCCACTATTCTTCAGAGTATCCAACCTACTACTTGTACACGTACCCTATATGAATTGATAGTTTGTTCCATGATGATCCATTGACAAACTAAATTCGTTAAAATATTCATCAACCGATATAAAGATAATTATAGAATGGCTACAATTGTTCAATCCTCATTTTTCAGTCATATCCCATGGAACCTGCCCTGCAGCAACTGTCAACAAACCAGTTCTGCAAACCATTTCCTATGGGTTTGATTCTTAATTTGCGCCCTATTGATATGATCTTGTGTCAGACTATGTGAGCCTATGTAAATAACACTTGATTTAAAGATAGAGATAGGTCCCCTCCTTCTATTCGACGGGAGAGCTTTCTTGTAAAAAGCTTTTAAAAGCTGAATATATATATATATATATATATATATATATATATATATATATATATATATATATATATGTATATATATATATATATATATATATATATATATATATATCACAATACAAATTAGCGATGCAATATAATATAATAACAATGTTAGGTTAATTTTGAATTTCTTTCATAAAGTGGTTGATACATTCAACAATATACATCAAGTTTATTTTAGAGTAGAGCTTAGAATATTATTGAATAACGATCGGCTGCATAAACACCTTTATGTTTCTGTCCTTTTGGGCTTCTTCAGGCAAATGATTAAGTTTATTAAAGATTCTTTCTTCTAGTTGGTAGGGTCTCCTTTTGTGTGTGAGTGTGTGCGTATATATATATATATATATATATATATACACATACATATACATATATATATATATATATATATATATATATATATATATATATATATATTGTTAGTGGTCGGTCATTTTTTGTATTTGTGTTTTATTTAATGGTATAGATTATGGTGCAGGCATTTTTGTTATCGGTATGTGGTTTATGTATCAGTTCGAAGATAATTACGTTGACTTGGTTTTTCTTCAAGATGACTATGTGAAAAAGATATCTATGGTGGTTATTTTTAGTATATCCATGTGTGGGTTATTGAGTTATGCTTATTAATAGGAATCATGAGTGATGCTGTAATTTCTTAACGCTATTCCATTTTTTCTGTCTAATAATTCTGAGGATTTTTCTTGTTGTATTTGCAGAAGTGAGGATTACAAATTTCTCATTTAAGAATAGATAACATGGGGTTTCAATATTTTGGTAAATGCATATCTGTTTTAATATTTCCCATTTTACTGTGCGTTTGAGTTTCAATCAGTGTCCATTAATATGTCGACATGGATATACAATTTTTATAAATCCCTTTTACTGAAGATGAAATATAGTTGTCTAATCTTAGATCAGAATGTTTTTGCTACATTCCAATATAATATTTCAGTTCTGATGGTTTCTTTTTGGTTGATATTTCGACTTCGTATGCAATATTCAAATATTGAATATTCAAACTGATTATCAAATGATAGACACCCACCCCCAAAATGTCTTATATAGGGGAAAAAATTAATCATTTGCCTAAAGAAGCCCAAATAGGGAAGAAACATAAACGTGTTTGTGTGACGAATTCTTATAGTATAGTATATATATTTATATATATATATATATATATATATATATATATATATATATATATATATATATACATACATACGAACTCATGCTCAACACGCACACATACGCTAATGTATACACACACACACACATTTACTTGCGGAAACACGTTCCATCAGCTGGTTTTCTGCGAGTATATATGTGTATCGAACGGAGTGTAAGGCTTCAGTCCAACTTCATATAACATACATAAAACTATTTACTCCAGAACATTCCTTATACCAATTGAATATGCTTACCAAAGTCAGTTGATATATATATATATATATATATATATATATATATATATATATATATATATATATATATATATATATATATATATATATATATATATATACGCCTCTTGGATATAAAAACTTTGCTAGGAAGTCGTACAGTGATTTGAAATTTGATCCGAGAAAAAGTATCTCGAGATAGAATTTGCTTTTGGCTGTTGTTTATGCAAGCTCATGAAATGATTTCATCTGCCCGTAATAAAGGGAGAAGGAAGTGGAATGCAGGTTTCAGTCAGTGGAGGTGCGCGAAATACACGTCGTCGTGTAGACAGAGTGACGACATGGTGGCTCGTTGTATGCAGTTCGCGTCATTTAAACATGAAGGCTGAAATGTATCAGAGTATTTCTTCGCTGGCAGCTTGAGTTCTGCCAACGCTCTATCGATCCTGACTGGCCTATTTCTTCCATAATTGGGCACCAACGGGAAGCTACATTGACACATGACATAAGTCACGGATAATTTATTCACTTATATGCTGCAATACAGACGTACACAAATGCAGATAAGCATAATGGAAAATCCATCTAGGTTCGAGCATGCGCGTCGAATCCATCTGCTTATTTTGTGAAGAACCAAATTTCTAGATACTTTGCAAGATATATCAAAACAAAGCGTTCGATTTGGGATTTTTTTCCATTGGATCATCAATACTTCTCATTATTCATAGTCATTGAAGTTTTACGGCTGTATTATCTAGTAGTCACATCATCACTCCAGCACTCTCCTCGGAATTCTTGCAGTATTATTATTATCATTATTACTATCATCATCATTATTATCATCAGCATCATCTTTATTATTATTATTATTATTATTATTATTATTATTATTATTATTACCCATTAAATTTCCACGCCTATAGTGAATGGTGACTTTCACTGGAGATTAACCATCAACAATATCTCATAATTCTCCTTTTCAAGCAAATCTTGTCTTGCCCCTTCCTCGCATCTATAACCCAATTCTATCTCCAAGTGCACCAATCGCTATGGCCACGGCCCTGACCTTCGTGTCCTCAACTTTTTCAGCTCCCTATGTAGGTCATATTATTTTCATAATGTTTCGTTTAATTTCCCTGATGTACGCTGGTATTGCCATCTCTATGATCGAGCAGGGCCTATTTCTTTTTTTAAAACATCAGGTCCAGTCATCTTGTTTTAAATGCTATACGGCCTTGGGTGTCAAAATCCTTTTTTTTTCCAAGGCAGTCTTTGCTCTGACAACATTTGTTTACATGGTCGAACCCTGGTCGTTTGCACAATTCTTAGTGTATCACTGCCACTACTCTGTCGTACCTGCTTTTCGTGTACTTTCTTTCAGTCACTTACATTGTGCTTTACATAGATCTTTTCCCCCAATGCCATTTTTCGGTGTTTTGTCTATTTTCGCTTTGATATAATGACAGCTGCAATGACAGGAGATTCTTCCTCTCTATTCAAGTGTCCTCAGCGTAATCACCTTCTTGATTGGTCGTCTGCGATGGTTTCTATCTGCCTTTTAAATGTAATGTCGATAATTTCATTTACTCTTGTTTCTTCTCGCGGTACACTAATGTACCACTTGTGAGGATTGATCCCACTTCACTGATGTTCTCCAAGAACTAACATACTAAGCATTGCTCTACAAAGGATGCCCGATTGAAATTCTTTCAGGTTTTGTGCCCAAGTATCAGAATTTCTTTTGGTAATTGATCCATGATATTAAAAATGGAAAGGAGGAGAATATGTTCTCGAAATAAACATATCTAAATATGAACTATTGCATGAGACAATGTGAAGGAACAGATATATTTTAGGATGGAATATGTTTCGAAATTAACTGAAAAAAAATTCCTAATGTGTAAATTTGGAACTAACATATTTTGGAAGTGTTTTAATCACTGAAGCAAAACGATTTCAGAAAATGTTAAAAAATCAAGCAAAATCTTGAAGGTTACGTGGCATTCAGCAAGGATTGAACAAACTACGTTTGCCCCACGAGGCTGGATCATTAACCATTACCTCCTGGTAGGTAGATCGGAGATTAAGAGAGAACGATAGAGAGGGAAGGCAGAAAGATAGACGAACACATCGGAATATATCCAATTCTTCCATTCAGGAATATTCCATATAATACGTGTAGTTGACAAGCACAAATAAGTATATACCTGTAGATACATGACTGAATATTTACATTCACATACAAAGACACGTATAATGTATTATAATTGCAGATAATTTAAATGTTGATCTTTTTTTATCATCTCTTAAACAACTCACGAACGCCCAAGTTTTCTTATTCCATGCAATGATCGCAAACTACATTTGCTGGTTATCAAGACTTAGAATACATATTTTTTTGCTTATTTCTCGAAAAGAATATGAAAGAATCAACAAAAAGCGAAGGCTTGTTATGTAAATAACTCTATGCTTGCAAATATTGGATTGCAAATGATTATCCGACTCATTTTTCTCAATATATATTTTGAAATATTTCAAAATGCATCAATCATTCATCAGAAATAGTTTTTTTCCATATCTTGTGTGTGTGCTTAAGGCTTCGTTGTAAATGTTTCCTAGCGGATTTTTATCTATTGAACCGATCTTTTTTTTTCTTTTGTGTCATCCTCGTTTACTTCCGTTTTTGGTTTTTTCAGTTTCATAATCTTACATCTTGGTTCCCATCTTTTTTCTTCAGTAATATTCATTCTCCCATGTGACGCTTGTTCTGTTTTTTTATTTTGTTTTTCTTCGTTTCTGACTTCCATCTGTTGTTCGCTAACAAACTGTTTTCTTTTTCCCTTTTTAAAGTTTTTGTATTAGAAATTGTCAACCAAAACTGTCACTAAATCTGTCAACGTGGGTTTCTTCAATTTTAAAGGTGATCTGGCTGGCAATAGTGTATGTATGTATCACATGCAAAGGCTGCAAAAATGTAGCTAGGGGACTAAATTCAAACGTCTATCCCTTATCATGAACATGAAAAAATACTCCCCCAAATAAGTTCCCATTGGTGGTTCAATTTGCAATTTATGCTTATGCTAAATTGGTCACTTAGTTTGTGACCTGAAGCATTCATACATTTTTTTAAAAAATCAAACATGTTCAGGGGAACACTGCTTAATGAAAGACAAGAGGATTAATTTCATCATTGATCACCCCTTTTTTTCCATCTCGATATAGTATGCAGCCAAATGACGTGACTGTTTCTATTAAGTGACTAAACAGACCAGTTTTCCATCATCTCCTTGTCTACTTCCATTATATTTTATGTTTTTTCAATTATTTCAATTTTTCCAAAGAAATCTTCTGCAAGATTATTATGAACAAATAATATATATACATTTAAATGCCACTTTTGCTGAAATATATGTAAATAATAAGCAATATAGCCCATCCATATCAATGTTTTACCAGTTGAGTTACAGAACCTAAATATCTTCTTAACCCGATGAATCTGTCGAACCAGTTCACAGGTACAGTTTTCCGTCTAATCACCATAGTACCGGTGGACGGGTAAGAGCATGTACATCAATCGATAATAGCAGTTTACTGGTAAAATTCTATGGCGTTTAATAACCATAAAGCTGGTAAACCTGTAAGACCATGTGCATCTATTTCAGAGTTCATGAAATTACTTGAAACATAGTATTCTAAGTTGTATTTCACCGTACCCTTAGGAATTGGGTAAATCTAAAGGCTGCATATTTTGTCTATATATATATCTTGAGAAGTTACGTGTAGTGGGTTCTGCTAACAACACACAAGCAGCTGCAGAGGATATATATCTGCTGTGGACAGATTTGTCGAAAAGATTAACACCTCACAGCGTGAGTTACGACAGCTGTAACTGTGTCCCTCACAAGATACCACGAAATTCATCAGAATCAGGCATGGCTGCAGATTTTCCCTTATTTCTCCTTCAGTGACAAACTCTTGCTGAATGTATGGTCCGAAAAAAAAAAATAGTGAGCTGAGCAGGTCAAAACTGCTTATAACGATAAACATTATGCAAAAATCACAGATCAGCATCAGTTGAAGAAATAGAGACATTTATGTGCTTACGTCAGCGACTAAAACTTGCTGTTTTCAGAGCCAGATAAACTGATTACGGGTAAAATAATGAAAACAACCTTCTCTCACTCAAGGTATTTAAGGAAGTGTTGAGCTGAAACAGACCTTTGACTCCATTGGACATTTCTAAACCAGATCAATGAAGATGGCACCAGTATAAACCAAACCAATAAACTTTTTAAGAGCACTGCACTTTTACAAAGTAAGAATTCATTTGAGTCTTGATGCACCCCTTTTCAATCAAGCAGTAGATCAAAGATAAACCGGAAAAGTCCGAGATTAAAAAATTCATACAATGTGAGCGGAAAGGGCTACACCTTTGACACTGAAAGCTGAAAATGTTTTACCCTTATCTATGTGCAGCTGGCAATTTGTGAAGAAACTCATCAAATGAGTAACATTCTGATGATGAACGGATTGTACGGTTCTGGTAATCTGTTCGTCATCTGTCCAGGTAACTGAACACTCTTACTGTAGACTCCTCTATGGCAAACTGGAAGCACTGTCCAAAGAGACCCAAAAGAAAAAAAAAAGCCTGCAAAGACTTTGACAACATTTTGTGGAAAGATAGAAAGTCAATATTTCAAATTTCAAAATACCTCAACACAGGTGATTCAAATAGAAAAAACACAGTGATGATGTACTAACACTAATTCAAATGTCAAACCTGATAACGGAATTCAACTAGTATATGAACAGTTGTTACTAAATTGGTCTATTTTCCTGCCCCAGAATCCGCAATCTGGTCCTCTGGGTGGATAATACCGAATGTTTATTCTTATGATCATTATCATCACCATCATCATCTGACTTAACGTCTGTCCTTGGACCCGGACCTTCCTCGGGATTAACTGCGACTCTCTATCGTGAGTCGCCGAGCCAATACGTTCTGAGTTTGTCAAGTTAGTTTCTCTATATTTCATTTGGCTGGACTCGATTGCGCATTTGATCTCTGTGAGTCCTAATATGTCCATCATTTGCCTATTATTCTGGCAACGTGACCAGCTGATTTCCATTTGAGTTTCCTGAAAGATTTTACGATATCTTGAACTGCTCTTTCTGCAGGCTTGAAAAACAACCTTGTAAAATAGAAGACTCAGATTTTTTATTAATCTACTCTGTATGCCACTGGTTGGAGGCATTTGACCTTGGCAATTCAACGCTTAGCAAGAGAACATGATATGCATGTTGATCTATATTCCCCTGAAATTTCAGACGATGAACCTTCATATGATACTTGTGTAGTTTGCTGGGTGATATACACCAAATTCACGAAAAAGAATCTTGGAGTGCCATACAGATCGTGGCTGTGAAAGCCGTAGAAAGTTCTGTCAGATTTAAATATTATCACCGCTATCTTTTTATAGCAAGACTTGAATACCGAACAAACTTACACATCCTCGTATACTAATAGGATATGATTATCCATATGAACAACTTTGTACTATTTGAAGCTCTTCATTACTGATCTGTTCTGTTATACATGCAGAAAGGAAATTTAGGTGAAATTCATCCAGATCATCGATGAATAGTGTTTCGATTAGTGATCAGGTTTCAGGGTTCAACAGGTCAAGATATTTCTAATCAAACACTTTTAGCCCCTTAAAATAACACTGACTCTTTTGATACACCTTGCTTGTTTCTGAGCCATGAAAATAATTAATTAGTGATTAATTTTATGCTTCGGATGTTTTCTTTCTTGGACACTAATTAGTTCCACTTAATCATTGCTTGTCTTTTTTGAATTTAAGTTTGAAAAAGAAATTATAGTTTCATTAATTATAATGATTGATATCTTTTACACTTCAATTTCATTTTGCACTGGGTTGATTTTTTCAGTAATATTTTGATTGATTAATACTTGAAATTTATTTAAAAAGAATTTTGTATTGTTGATTGTACCAGTACACGAACATATCAA
The DNA here is from genome assembly GCA_963457665.1 of Thysanoteuthis rhombus. Lineage (NCBI taxonomy): Eukaryota > Metazoa > Mollusca > Cephalopoda > Oegopsida > Thysanoteuthidae > Thysanoteuthis > Thysanoteuthis major. The sequence continues at coordinate 49,317,757 of OY735212.1, read as the reverse complement.
TTGAGAAGAAAATATTTGAGTTGAACTAATCTGAACTCAGTGGAGGGGAGGTCGGCCTAGCAATTAATGGCTCGTGAAATGGAATCGAGGGAGCAAGATCTAACTCTAATTGGGACAGTTTGAGTTCACTTTGCAAAAATGCTCTTAGAAAAGGCATAAATCCATTTTTCCCTAAGCTATGGGTAAATAGCAATGCAGTTGAGGCCTTTTTAGACCCTTTTAGGCGTCGGCCTGCAATCCGGTTGCGTAAAGGTTAAAAGGCTGTTGCTGCTGCTGCTGCTGCTGCTGCTGATGATGATGATGATGATGATAGGCTAATTGTTTTAGCAGTTCCTATGAAAAGCCAATAAAATCAAGATGAAAGAACGACAAGAAAAAAAATTCATATTTGGAGATCATAGAATCTTCTGATCTTATCTCAAAGTCTTATAATTTCAAACTTTCTTGATATCTGAAATCGGAATTCCATATTACCAGTCGTCCATGAAGATAGAACAAAATGTTATATTGAAAAAGATATCAGTTCAGTTCTTTCAGCAGCACCCATAATCGGGCCCCTGCACGTTCAAGAGTTTTTCCCAATCAAAGAGCAATCAAGACTAATCCAAATAACCATTCTAACTTGAAAAGCTTTTTCGGATTAGCAATTATTTTCTTTGTTTCAAAAACGTAATTGATTCTATTATGATACGATAAATATTTCAGCATTTATTTACAAACAGAATTGTAAATATTCGAATGTATGGATCTTTTGCAGTATTGATTTTTCCGGTTAGTTTCTTTGTCATTGGTGTAATTTTCACGGCATTTCGGTGGCTGTACCCCCTGAACTCCTTTGGGCAGTTGTTGCATTATGTAATTTCCAGAGATACCGGAGGAAACCTCCAAAAATACCGGTAAAATGCAACAGAGACAAGGAAAACAGTCTGGAAGAATTAATGTATAATAGTTACGACATTTTGACTCAGGAAACCGATAAAAAATAATTAATGTAGGAAGTAACGATATCGTGACTCCGAAATCTGATCCCAAATAATAAATGTGTACAAGTAACAATATCTTGACATCAAAATTATCTGAATAAATCAATATGTGATAATAATGATATCTTGAGTCAGAAAATTGTCGAGAAGGATCAGTGTATAATAGTAACGATATCATGGTCCAAGAAACTGACCGTCAGGAATCAATGTACAATAGGAACATTACTTTGTATCAAAAAGTGATCCAAAAGATTGGCAATATTGAAAATATCTTGTCAGATTTTAAGCAAAATCTGTTGCAATTATTCTGGTGGTTACAAATCTAATTGCGAACGTTTTGTGAACATTTTTTTATGAATTTGCCAAAATATCAAATGCCTCTTTTGTGAGGATGGATTTTATAAAAAGTGATCAGATCTAAACTATGTTACGTTCATGCAGAACTGTTCCAATCAGAACTGTCCCCAATATCGTCAACAGAGGTTTATTCAGTTTTTATGTGGGTCTAAGTGGCTGGCTGAATATCTCTCGGTGTATGTGCCTTGTTTACAGTCCGCTCCAACGGAGATAGAAGGTCCACAAATTCAAACAATTACTCCCTCTTATGTTTAGAAAAAACATCTTTTCACTTTTTGAAAATTCTGTTCCCATTTGGATCTAATGTACAATGTTAATTTATGCTAAATTGGTCCCATATTTTGGATCCAGTGGCGTCATTTTTAGAAAGTTTTGATTTTTCAGAACTTTGACTTTCAATGATCACCACTTGACAAAAGATGACAGAAGTAACAAGTAAAAATCAATGCCTTTTCACAATTTTTAATTGATCCCCACAGTATAGTATACTGCAAAGTGTACGTTGATGACGCAATGATTTATAATCTGAGTGACTAAGCAGACCTATCATCATAATGCCATGACTGATTAGTTTGTAAAAATACGACATCATTTCTTCATTCTTAGTCTCGATGGTGGAGTCAATTTGCCTGAAAATAAGAAATTCAACCAATTTATAACACCAAGCCATCTCGATTTATATTTTTGATCAATAAAAATATCAATAAAATTAATGAGCATCGTCACGTAGTTTGAACGATTTGACCTAAGAGAAAAGCTGGTGAACGAACCGAGGTCAAATTCCAGCTAAGACAAATATCGTTCCCTTTCCAGTAATGCCTAAAGGCATGAATCTACCAATGAAGTGGGCTAGGACAGAGATCATTTTCAGTTCTGGCATCATGTAACTCAACCTAATGTTTCCCATGTGCTGAGATGGGCATCAACAAGTAACTCCTCTGCTCCGAGGTTTACCATAAAGAACCAAGTATGGTTCCTCAAATCAACTACGATATTCATCCGATAATTTGATTTTGATTCGGGCATGAAACCAATGATGCATTAAATGACATGTATATCTTTGGATTGGGCAGTTTATGTCCGACAGAATGTGATAATTGTAGAGACACTTTGGATACCACGAGCTCAAAATGCTTCTCTTTAACTAATGGTACAAAAGACTGAAAACATATCAATCATTAACATTTATGGTTATTGTGCAGGTTTCACCGCACGGACATAACTGTGAAAGTACTTGTACACTAAATGAAATGAAAACTCAATAATGATAGCAAGCCTTTCTATCTGACAACTTCAGGTGTAGGCTGGGGAAAAAACACGAAGCTTTTCGTATCGCAAATATTGTAAAAAATGTCAGACACAGAACTCGGGGATGACAATTATTGTGAGCCGCTGGATTTAACACGATGGCAAGATGACGCCAAGGGACCAACAAAAAGAAAAGGGTAAAGAAAAATGAAAGCAATGAGTCTCTTAACACTTGACCTACAAAATCTTTGCCAGCAATTTGGATTGACTGTATGGGGTGTGCGTGAAGTTGAAGCCTGAGTAGGTACTGAAGGGTTATGTGAATCGATCTTAATGGCACTAGTGAGAGAGAGAGAGAGAGAGAGAGAGAGAGAGACTCATCATTAGCCGTCCGACTAGACATTTTGATTCCAGCCACAAGGATATAAAACAGCAATATACGTATTTAATAAGCCTGGGTCAGTCTAGCACATGACTACTTGTGGGGAAACCCAGTGGAGATCGAGCTGATTATAGTAATGCTTTGCAAAACTAGCTTGTTAACCAGCAACGATAACGAATCAACATCGGCCATCTACTAAGCTTAACCAAGTACGGCAAATGGCCATAAATATTGAACAACCAATAAGTATCGAACTGACCACTGTAGTACTTGTCTTCAAAGTTAGTTTGACGGGGCGACCATTGATATCTACTAAGCTTATCTGTGTTCCCCAAACGGCCACCAGCTGTGGTCATCGAGTGAGGATTGAACTCACTACAGTAATAATGGTATTCTTGTTTGCTACCAATTATACAACACTGTGGCGCCCAGAAGGTAGCAGTATATTTTGCTCGCCAGTTGAACACAGGCGATTTATATTTATTCACACGCACATACACACGCATTTATTGGACAAGGAATTGGCTGGCGTATGAAGGGCCCGGGTAACAGAGCGGAGGTTATGTGATTAGATGGAGGGCGGGGCATACTATCAGTGAGAGAGGTTCTCTGGGAAACCTCTGCCTGCCCCAGTCGATCGATAGACATGTGAACTCCGCTCCCATCGATCGTTCATTTCTCCACTTTTCTTGCCAGCAGTAAACGTCTACTTCTCTAACGACAGATATCCTAGCTTCGTTCTATTGGTTTAGACATCTTTTACCCAACCAACACAAAGAGAGAGATTTTGGCGCGAAGTTACTGATGTTTTTGGATAATAACTAAGAGAGGAGTGGATAGAAGTAATGGAGCTATGGTGAGTCGGGTGGAGGATGAAGTGAGTGGGTGGCAAGACTTTGTAGTTCTCATTCGACTCTGATGTTTTGTGTTTGCTGACAGCCTGGCTCAGACTAAGAAAAGTCATTCAACAGACTATGTCTTCTCGCCTGTCTCGTATATATACAGATTTGCCCCACTATCAAAGGGTAGAACATTCCCATTAAACACATTTCGTTAGCCGAAATGATGCAAAGCGGAAAAGCAATTAATAATCAATATGGGAAAATTTTGAGCGTTCCCTGACTCGAAAGGTCATGATGATAGAATGTTGATCGGAGTCGTTTGGGTAGTTGCAATGGTAGAAAAGATATGAAAGTTGATGTGTAGGAGAGAGAGAGAGAAGAAAAGGGTGCGTGCTGTCTCTGTAATGGCTTACAACAAAACAAATCCTGATCTTTATTTTTTTATCGTAAAAGTGAAAAGGTGGCAAACTGTGAGATGTACCTCTATACCATATTATCTTCTCATTTTAATCCATCATGGAAACAGACGTACAAGTAGCATAAAAACGCCCACGTGGCTACAAACTTTACAAAATTGAAAAAAGTAACCCCCAAAATACACACATCAAATAGTTGAAGTGTTCTTGTGAAGAAAGACTTCCATATTTTATCGATAATGACATCAGAAGATTCCCGTTAAATTTATGTGCGAGTTCTAAGAATTTCTTTCCATCGTTTTGTCTCTATGTTTTGAATAAATCGATAAAAGATATGAAAATCAAACTCTGTTAATAATAATAAACTAACTGTTTATATAATCCATCATATAACGCGTTGGATTCATTAAACACGTCAAAATTTTCATACACTTTCATAGTTACATATATACAGTGAGTGTTTTGCTTGAGGGAAAATGAAACAACAATTACAATCGTATTTTAGCATCAACTGCATTTTGTCCTGGCATATGCTCACAGAGTTTGAAGTTTTTCAAATAGTTGCTTTGAAAACCTGGAAGAAAAGATTGTCAGGATTGTCATCGGTCATGAATTACACAAACGTTACAGACAGACAAAATATGATTATGATTATATTCATTTATTTTTATGCTTATAATGAAAAGTATATGCTCAATGGATATTACCAGATGTGACGTATAAAACTTGTAAATCTAGAAAACTACTCGAAAACAGGCTGAGAATAGCAGAAAGGGAAATGGGAAGAACACTGTCCGGAATGACTCTTAGCAATGGAGAAATATCAACATGGGTTCGAGAGAGGACCAGGATAGAGGATATGGCACAAGAGTGTAACAAAAATAAAGACACAGCAAGGGATGGATGAACAACAGAGCAAAAGTAACCGATTGGTGTCCATAGGATAGTAAACGCAGTAAGAAAAGACCGAACAAAGATGGAGAGATATAGAAAAGTTTGCCAGTAAGGCATGGCAGATATTAGCACAATCATGTTTCTCATGGAAGGGGATGGGAAAGGCCTTTGTCAATCAGCGAAAATATAACGGCTGATGATGAAATAAGCCTATTGATATGCATTTATCCATCTTTTACGTTGAAATCCGCCTCAGAAATGTGTTGAACTTTATAAAACCGATACGTGCTTGGGAATCATAGATTGTGTAGTTTCCATTCAAATCTCACGATGAAACTTCTTCAAGTCAGTCTGATCAGAGAAAAAAAGTCCATCCTTTTGATTTCATTCAATTTTGCAGCTGTTTGGGAAATACTTGATAGAAGAAAATTCAAAAGATAAAAAAAACTTCTGGTTAACTTAGTGAGTAAGAACGAAACGCCTCCAATATAGAGCCAGTCAGAGAGAAAATCTCACAAGTCGTTGTTAGTTTATTCGGTCATAATTCAATACTCATCTACTGTGGCCTATACCAAACTAGTGTAAGTTAAGTCAATTTATCATTATATTTGTGAGAGGTCATATGTAAGTCCGTCTCTCTCAGCCAAATAGTGTATTGTAACCAGTGGTAATAATTTAAGGTAAAAAATGTGCAGCATTAGGGAATGCCAAATAGTCCTAGTAATTTGTAAGTTTTTAAAAGAAGGGTGGTTATATTGTACATGATTCTGAACTAGATCCTCAACTTGGGTCTTTCGAGTGGATAACGCAGAGATGTCTTAATTATTCGTTAACAACATTTTTCCTTTGACCACATTGATCGTTTGAAAGATTTTTTACATGACTCCATATTCAGCTGAACCTCTATTTACAAGATGTTTTTTTACATATTAATAATTTTTCCAGATACGAATTTTGGGCTGGGGGTGGAAAAGAAGGTTGCTCTTTACGGTGTATCCATACTGCTGAAGGCTTCAATTAATTGATAAATCATTTCCCGAAACAGTAGTACTTTTAGAACTCAATAATCAGCATCAGCTTTGAACAGGCTGATATTTCCTGTACGTGATAGACTTATTTAATTCCTACTTGAAACGGTGATTTGAAAGATGATTAGAAATAACAATATAGGTTAAGATTGATTTTACAAAGTCAGTTAACAATAAAATGTTCACTTGATTCAAATATTTCATTTTCGTACAACCATTTTGACCGTGGATGCCCGTTCTTAGCAGAAGTAATGTGTGTGTGTGTGTGTGTGTGACAGAGAGACAGACAGAGACAGAGAAACAGAGACAGAGACAGAAAGAGAGGGAGAGGGGTGAGAGAGATAGAAAAACGTGAATAATAGAGAGAATGAAGGTGTCAGATTATTTTGAGATCGATTTTTTAATCCATTGTGGATATCGTTTTGAAACGATTCATTGTTCTATAACAATAGCGGACATCTTTATTGGGCCCGGTGCTTCCTTTAGAGAATTTTTAACAGTATCCGATGCCAACGACTTTTCATTTTTTTAGCTAATGTTTTTTTCCAAGCATTTTGCCATGTTCCTATGAGTGTGTGTCTTTCACTGCTTAAGTGTCCTCTTTGATTTGTATGCATATTATTGTTATAAATGTGCTTTATGAGATGCAAATTATATACTGGCTTAATGGAAGTGCAGTCCAAAGAAATCTCTCAAATTCTTCACTAATCAAATTATATCACGTGATACAAGTTTCCAAAAACTATGAAGGCCTGTTTTTTGTCACTGGCGGAAAAAGCTACTGCAAACTATATAGTTCGCCAAGGGTGCCTGTCATCATTATCGTTGCTTTTATTGTTTCCCTTATCTCAATTGGATAACTCTGTTATTCCATAACATATTACAATGAAATTTTGGGTGCACGCTTGCAGAGATATTCTATGAGGAGAATGGTAAGTTATGGCTGATCATGGCATGGACACATAATGGTGATGCAAGGGTAATTGTGCATGGATCCGCTCAAAATTCACTCAGTTCTCCCGTAACATATTGCCCATTTTACCCCAAATTTTAATGAAATCCGTTGTAAAGAGGTTAAGGGTTGACCTATTCTGAGATATCTCACCCATGTCCGAGTGCATTGGCTTCGATGGAGTTACAATCTTGCAGGCCAGTGGGTGCCATGATGTGTGGCTCAATTAGCACGGATGCTTTATCGCGTCATTTCCTCTGTGTTAAGGGTAGCCTTGCACTCATCAGTTCAAAGAACAAGATTGAAGTCAAATTTCAAATATCTTCTAGGTAATCCTGGACGCTCCACTATATGTCTGCCTTCCAAAGGCGGTCGAATATCAGGCCCAGCACTATACAACATGACGGATGATTCAGCATCAAGATGACTTGGCCACGTTATCTCGATCAATCAAGTCATATGTACTTTTACTTCTAAGCGAGAGGTTGTTTTTGACATGATGCACCAGGTACTTCGACGTATTCAATTTCCAACGTTCCCTGCTCAGCAGGTTTTGTATTTCAAGGATTGTATTGCTGTATTCAACATGTACAATGATATAATTCTCCTCAGCCTGCAATAAACCACATATATAACTCATATTTCCGTAGTTTTGCAGGCTAACCTATTTTTACATTCTTAAAATGTGATTTTATAATAAAAATGGGTTCCAATTGTTCACTAACGCGCAGAATGTCTTCATTTCTGCTATATTTCTGCTGCTGCCAATCTTTGTGTCAAAATATTTTCCTTTATCCCAACTGAAACTGAATTTACCATAAAATAACACTTTTTCCTGCATTAAACAAAGAAACTATGAATCTATCCGATGAATATATCCGTGAATATATTACATCTGAATTTTCCGATATTTTCTACGCATTGGACGAACTTGAAATAATTTATTGAAACAAAATAACATATGTCTTCATACGTCTATCAACAAAAAACATGCAAAACATTATATAAAGGTTTATTCTCATTAAATATAATCTTTAATGTTTTGAACCAGAGTTATGTCAACATCGAAGAAAAAAACAAAACTTACACGTTTTGACATTTTTGCATTCGTAAAAAATGCTCCCTACTTTTCAACCCATGGAAAAGGTATATGCTATAAGGCTGATCTTGCTCTAAGTGTCTGTTCAGATAATTTCGTCGTTAAGCATCTATCCTCATTTCTAGGCTCTTAACCATCTTGATATATTCCTCTGTCTGTATATATCTATCTATATTTTTTTGTTTTTATACGTCCATTTACACCCCCTGTCTCTATAAATAAACCAACATCCATCCGTATTTGAGTGTTCATCTACATCCCTCTGTCTTTGTACATCCGTCGATATTCATCTTTCTTTATGCATCCCTTTGAGTATGTTGTATCTAAATTCCTCTCTATTCTTGTATCAATCTACTTCATCTACTTTCCCATATATATATATATATATATATATATATATATATATATATATATATATATATGTGTGTGTGTGTGTGTGTGTGTGTGTGTGCACGCGCATGTGTGCGTGCTTATGTATGCAACCACTCACAGAAAATACTTTTATAAATTGAAGGGAAAACAAATTGCACTACACTTTCCTCTGACCTCTGTTGAAGATTAATATCTGAAGTATAGCTTATTCAAGCAGAAATGATTTCCAATCATTCAAGTGCATTTCAACTGGTCATTCTGCGATTGTAAGAGCTATTGATCTGCAAGCATATTGACACGATCGATTACCCTTATTAGCATGCAAACATTTATAATTTTCTAACAGCAGACATCTTTGCGTTGTTCCTGGTATAACACACTCCACTTAATTCATTTAGTCTAATCAATTACTGTCCCACTTTACACAATGACCGTGTTCATATTGTAACAATGCAAACTTTGAGGCCAGTTTGCAGAGAGAGTGAAGAGTGACAGAAGAACACGATTCTTTGAGAGTAGGGACGTTGAGCTAGAAATGGTATTCGAATAAATGTCAGCAAATGATGTTCTCTTATTCAAAACCAATCTAATGTGGATTTGATGCTCCGATTATGATCAAAACAACGATTCGATTCTGAGAACTGCAATTGTTTCATTTGAAATTTTGAAGATTAAAATCTACTCATGTATTTCTTTTCATATTGATCCAACTATCGATTTCATTCTGTACATCTGAAAAAAAGCGTGGAGATGTCGGTCTCTCCATACATTTATCCATTTGTCTGTAAATCTCTCTATCCAATTAATATCAATTTATATCAATATCCATCTATCTATCCATTTCATATACTGTTTAGATCGACTTTACGCCAGTCTGTCGGCTCAACGATTAATTCTATTCAAAGAGTCTTCAACATCCCTCTCTGCTCGTCTGCCACTAACTGTGTTTGGTTCTTGCCATCTCTTTAATATATATATATATATATATATATATATATATATATATATATATATATATATATATATATTATATACATATATATATATGTATATATATATATATATATATATGTATATATATATATATATATATATATATATATATATATATTGTCGATCTGCCTCATCAACTGTGTGTAAGTTCATGAGTACTTAACTGCACATGCTACGTCAGTTTGAATGAATATCCGTTTGGGAAAAAATGTTTCTTTTTATTTTGTTTAATTAACAATGTGCATTACACGCAAATACAAAATTAAATACTATGTTCACGATAAAAAAGAAGAGAGAGATTTCCATGATGCATATTTCTGCCGTTTCGATCAATGTTGATACGAACGTGAATTCTGAGCATCTTCTGTATATCGTCCCTAAGAAGCCATCTGCATACTTCAAATTGATAATGTTTAAAAAGATCAGTTCATAAACGGGAGCAGGTGTTCAACATTGGTGTTCACGTTTTACATACAAAAGAATACTCTTTGAGCTGGTGTACTTTTGTGATCTCATCTTCGTCTTCAGGTATCATTTCTAAAGATTCCAAACTGATTATTACTTTAACCCCTTACCAGATAATATTTTTGAATTGAGTTATCTCAACCTCTAACCAGATCATTTTTTTTAACATAGCGATCGGAAAAGATTTTTTCTGCGATCTAAGAGCCATTAAGACTCAACAGTCAGCTTAAAAATATCTGAAATTGTTATCCTTGTTGTTATACTTATTTTCATGAAATTGGTGCCGCCGGGCGTAAGAAGATCACGATAGACATTCTTGCTTTAAAATGTAACAGGGTGCCTGTTTTAATTAGGTTGAGATGTTGATAGCTGTTGGGGATCTGGGCACAATTTTCTTTGTTTTAAATGGTTGAGGTGAATCCATTTTTTTCATTGCTAGTGACTCTCTTGTCTTCAAATGATTTTTTCCTGTGTCAAACAAAAAGAAAGGACGACGATGTGTTCAGTAGATTAAACTACTCTAAAAATGATGATACGCCTTTTTTAAAATAGCAAAAAGTATCTTTGCACATCTAAAGAAGGTTGAGGAATGAATCGATCAAAAAGTTATAGTAACAATAAAAGCAACTACAAAAAATGGTTTTGGTGGTCAGAACAACTTTTGGAATGATAATGCCTCTTCTCAAAATTACGAAATTTAGCTTTGTACATCAGGGGAAGGCCGACGAATGACTCAACCGAAGCGTTGAAATAACAAAAATGATTTTAGTAGTCCGAACATTTGTTAAAATAATAATGCCTCTTCTTGAAATCAAAACTGGCAACTTTGTACTTCTGGGGAAGGTCGTTAAATGGATTGGCTGACACTTCGTGGTAAGAGCAAAAAAAAAAAAAAAATCAAAATAGCCTCAACACCTCTTGGAATGGTAATGTATCTTCTTGAAATCTTATAAGCTGTATGAATGTGTTGGTCTGAATGAAATCTATACTTCCGTGTCGATCTCTCTGATGAATTTGATCTCTTTGGCAATTTGTATAATTAACCCACTGTGTTTCATGCGTTTTCCAATCGTACAAATTTCAAAGACTGTTATCCATTGGTGGTGTGGAGGGGCGTTGTGGTTGCCAGTACTGAACATGAAATCAGTGAGCTGAGTTCGAGTTTCAGCTGTAGGTATGAATCGAACTTACTCCATCTACGGGTAAGAATAAAGACTGTTGGAGCACTTTAAATTTGAAACACAGTTTATTTAAGACAACTCCCCTCCATTAGATTTAATTACTGCCAAAACTGCAAAGCAACCTTATGTTCCACTGAAAAAATGTAATCTTATAAGGATGCAAATTATTTATGAACCTTTTTCCACTTGTAAATTTATGGATTATCTGAAATATTCCCTGCACGGAATAAAAATACGATTCTCTAAAAAGTCAGCCTGGAAGGGTTCAGTTCAATCGTGTGTAGAGCTACCTTTTTCTCTTGGATCGCCTTTCAAGCACAGAACATCAATCGTAAGGAATAAGTTGATTAGGAGAACAGAAAGCAGTAAGGCTAAGAGAAATGTCTCAGCTGAGATGGGGATCTCAGAGAATGACTCACATTATCAACTCCCTCTGACCTCTTTGACAAATATCGTTTTTCTGAGAGACGTGGTGGCACCACTAAGCGGCTTTCCAATATTAAGTATTCTTCACCTTCCTCAGCCTTTCCAATATCAAGATTCTTCAGTAGAATAATCAAATAGACGCACACACTATACGAAGTAGTACGAAATATGGATATAGTATGATCATATTCTTTTAAAAGCTTCGAAATACACATTAATGTTTGTTTATATGCACGTATGTGTGAATATGCATACGCATAGAAATATGCTCATAAAGGTAAGTACATATTATTATATAGGTATATACTATGCTTGGCTAAGTTTAACATTGAGCCATACGCTTGATGCACCCAGTGAGGAACATACAAACACACACACACACACACACACACACACACACACACACACACACACACACACGTAAACACTGAAAAAAAATAAAGAACTGTAGCACAAGATTGTCATAATGGGTCCTTTGTTCATTAGTTAGTCAATGTGGCCCCTGATCAAAGTTGCCTTAGGTTTGCATTATACAGAGTGAAAAAGATATCATGTATATGATACTTGTAACATAAAATCCATTTAAATATCATAAAAGCGGATTCATTTCCTATGAACCTTATTATCAAGAAGAAAAAGACGATTATTCTAAAATTATTTCGCCCATTAAACAAGATATTTTAAATCATAAATCATTCGAAATTATGAATTTGAGTGCCTGATGCAAAAATATTTTTAAAAGTAAAGTTTGATCAAACTTTTTTTACTTATTTCATTGATTCCTGGATCCATCCATTAAAAAGGTGTCTTTGTATGAAAAAGGAATAATGGAAACATTTCTTTCTTCAATGTGAATTACCCAACTTTTGAAATCTGAGAAAAATGCCATTCGATCGTGAAAAAAGTTTCACACCCTTCATGAAATAATTCCCTCAAATATTCCAAAAATCTTTGTTTTTCTGGTCAGAAATGCTGTAATCAAATAAGCCCTTCTAAAGATCGAGAAATGAAGTTATTTGTTGATAATCACTATTTGCTGTAATTTTTTTTTGTTTACAGCAAGGTATGAATTTAGCATGTATCGAGTGTCTTTCACACAATAACTATATATTCCCCCTGAGACACCTGTTATGCATGACTGCTAGAACGTCTTTTAAATGGTTCAAACCATTTTGGTTAATTTTCCATTGATGCCAGATATTTGTGATTTTATGCCCATTCAGACAGCAATAATGATGGAATATTATCTGCAGCTGTCATCACCTACAACTTCGAAATCCGCGAGAAAAAAAAAACAACACACACACACACACACATATATATATATATATATATATATATATATATATATATATATATATATCGAACACTAGATCGATAGGTAGATATATCACATATGCTTGTATACGTGTATGTACATCATTGCTGGATATGTCCTCAAGTATAGTCATTTGACTCTAGATGATGGCAAGCAGGGCTCTTTAGCCATGGTTGAATATCAGTCTAGGAAACGGACGTCTGATCCCAAATCAGTTTGATGCCAATTTCCTGAACCGTGTCCTCCAATTATTGTCGTAGAAGGGACAAAGAAAAATGGGACAGTGAATGTAACATTTCAAGAGAAAAATAAGAGATATGCATACAGATTTAAATGTGATTTGAAACTTACAATTATTGTCCAGATTAGGAATTTTTTCCTTTCTAATTAGCTCTCTAATATACTCTAACCAGAAACAGTAATTTCAGATAAATCCTACGAAAGAACTGGGCATTTTTTCTTGTGAAAAAAAATGTTCTAACACCAAGCTTTTCGTTGAACTGGCAACTGGTCTCTGGTCAACAGAACAGAATTATGCCAAAGAACGGATTAAGGGACCCCTTGAAAAGGTCCTCTTATTATGTGAAATCGATTAGCGCTGCAGGGCAATACAATGGAGACATAGAATCTTCCAACCAATCTCCTTATCGAAAGCAAAAGGGAAAGCTCGAGTAAATGCAAAGGAGCAACGCTGTAAAACTGAAGTCCCTCGTATGAGTAATTACATATGTATATCTGTTATATATGTACAATTTATATGAACCATTATTATATATTTAAGACATAAAAAATGATTATATACGTACATTAATGTGAATATAGTTAATTAACAAGCTTAGATTAGTCTGGCACTAAGCCATAGTCGTGGAGCATGTGTGAGGAACGAACTCACTATAAAATAATATCAAATTATGTGCATAGAGACACACACACACACACACATATGTGTGTATGTGTGTGTGTGTATTAATGACTGCATATCTGTGTGTGAGTGAATTTCTGTGTCGATCTTCTCTTACGCCCCCATACTTTATTCCTAAGACGTAAATCCCCACAACACGGTCGTTTCTTTGACGCACATACTTGGAGCGATAGTCAAGTCCATTTTATTGTCTCTGCTCTTGGATAGTAGCACTATTATTCTAAATAAATGTGCTTTAGACATTTGAATGTCTCATTGTTTTCTTTCAACTTATACTTAACTTCTTTCATTTTTATAATCTAAAAATATCAAGAACAGGCTGCGAATCAAAATAAAACGAAGTCTAAAACAAAAACAAAAAAAATAATAATTCAAATAATAACCGACCAAGGAACAAATAAGTGAACTTTACCGAATTCTTTTCTAGTTTTTGTATTTAATATCAGGATTCAAAGAAAGGAGATATTCGATCAGAGCGAAGTTTTCTAATACGTTGTATATTATCAGGAAAAAAGTAGTTGTCTGTGAACGCAAGGAGGCTAGCAAGCGGTACAGTAGTCGATGGGAGATATGGCAAGAGAAAATCAATAGACCAACTGAAGTTATGCATCGGCCACCATTTTCTATTACTGCCAACTCGACAGGCGAGTTCTCAGAAAATTTAACGAAAAGTCAATACCACAACTGCCGCGTCTTCTACAATAACAATAGCTATGATGTCTTGAAAGGATTCTCACATTTTAAAGCTTGTCTGGGACTGAACTTGACCCGTAATCTAAAAATGTCAAGAGAACAAGTTGATGTTGTAAGATGGCCTTCGTTGACAGATAAAACGATGAAATGACAAGTCAAATGAGAAAAGAAAAAAACACATAAATGGGATTTTTTTTATTTTAGTTTTGAGTATTGAAAACTGTATTTTGTGCTCGAGTAGACACCGGGACGATTCAGCCGGAAAAGACCGGGTAGGAATTTATTCACTTGATAAAGAAATGATGGAAGATAAAGAGAGAGGAGAAAAAAGGAAAAAGGCAAAAATATAGAAAGTAATGAAAAGAAAAAAAAGGGAAAAAGAAAAAGCAAACATTGGCAGACGAAAAGAGATTGCAGTCTTGATATTAAAGTTCATTTTTTAAGATCGTATCATCCAAAACTTGAGGGACATTAATAAGATAATGCATATCGTTTAGTAACACCATCTCCGATAGAATCTCTAATTCTTTGATAAGAGATGAATTTTAAAAAACTGAATGTATACCCCCACCAAAAACAACTGGGTTATTTTATTCTTTTGGTCAGTGTTTTTTTTTTTTTGGAATACACCATAATCCTCCTTCCACCATGCCAGCAAGAGATAAACAGTTTCATTCTTATGGAATTTTCATATCAATGAAATGACGAAAACTGAGAACCATGCAACGTGCACAAGCCAGAATTGTCACTTGGAGATATCACGAGACAACACAATTTATCAGATAAAAAAGGAGTTACATATATATATATGAAATTTTTTAGAAAACTCAAATGGCAATAGGCAGACCACGTTGCAAGAATGCCAGACAACTGCTACACATCACGACTCACAACACGGACACTCAGTGATCATATGTGAAATATTGTCCAGCAGAAAAAAAAGTCGACCACTGACTCCGAAGATATTGGCTCCATCCTGGGGAAGGTCTTTGTCCAACGGCGGACGTTAAACGACTGATAATGATGGTGATGATGTCTGAGAAATTTGGTTCTTGGTCTTTGCATAAGATATCAATATAATTCGTTCTGGGAAAATGACCTTTGCTCGTGTATGAATGGCATTGTCAGAGCTGAAATAAGAGACGAGTGAATTGGCAGGACAATTATTGATGACGCTACAGAAAAAAATAGGTTATAAATTTTCCCAAAAAATTCAAAGCCAACCAAAATGTCAGCATCCGAATCAGCAAACTAGTCCGATCTATAATTCTTCCTCTGTTATCCTTTCTTTTCTAAAATAATTTTTTATAATCATTGGCTCATTTTATTTATGTTTGAAATGGGAAAAGTTCAATGTGCTTCATAAAAATTTGGTGCGATTAGCTTTTACGTTATGTGTAAGAGTTCTCTAATAGAAGGAAGTCGGACACTCTCTGTAAGAAAACAGTCCAAAATCTACTTTCGAGATTATATACTAGTAGCCACGCATGATAAGTACCAAAAGTACCTCTTGATATTTTCGTTGTTTTTGCAGCTAATATACTCATTTTTTTAGGAAAGGGTTCCTGTTTTTCCAGACATTTTGCATTATGATTCATAGTGTTTAACTTTAGAAATAGAAGAAAAAACTCAAAACATAACTAAAATATAAATCTTTTCAAATGGGACGTTGGGCATTTATCATGCACCTACATTTACTTCTATGTAATGAACAGTGTAAGCCTTTCTGCTAATTTCTTTGTTTGTCTATCTGTAATCTCTGTTATAGCGCACGACTACAAACTTAGGCCTGAAACCATAGGACCTACACTTTGATTCTAGGTAGTAAGCACAAATACTCTAATACTTGCCAGAAGTTCTGATCCATTCTTAAATTATCCCCTCATTTTTTACAGGCACCAAGATATAGTTTATATTATCAGTATTAATTAGTAGTAATGCTATGTTACTATTGAAAAAAAAAACGTAAAAAAACATAGAGCAAAAACTTTCGAATATCATCATCATCATCATCATCATCATCAGCTTTTCAGCTTCAGTCGTTGGACATGGACCTTCCACAAGATATGCCACGTTGCAACATGACCAGCTCATTGCAATTTGAGTTTTATCTTTATGATGATATCTCTGACTCCTGTTTGTATTATAATATATTGAGTTGTCTTGTGATCTCACTATGATATGTTGAGAATGATTCTCTACTGTACACGTTACATTTTCTAGGTTTGAGGGCAAATCTTTTGGTTGATTCCATGTTTTAGAACCATACGTAACAATTAGGAGGATGCATTAGTTACAGGCCCTCCTTTCTAGGTATAATGGGAGTTCCTCTTTCTTATATTCAAAGATTTTCCAAAAAGTCATTATATATATATATATATATATATATATATATATATATATATATATATATATATACATATATATATATATATATATATATATATATATATATATATATATATATATATATATATATATATATATATATATATGCATTAATTTGTATATCGTGAATGCATACACACATATATATATATTGATTAATTAATTAATCCGTTGCGGTTTAAGACAATGGGCCCAGATCATTTCTAGTGAACCTTTTTGTTTCCGTACAAGAAACCCATGCGTAAATGTTGATATTACTGAAACATTTGTGTTTTAGTACTTTTCACTCTAATTCAGGCCATTTTAAAAATCAGGGGGAAACTGAGAATGTTAATTTTTTAATACTCACAAACCTGGTGCTGTCTGTTTGCATGTTGTCGTGCGCGCCGAGGCATATACTCTTAGAATTCTACTATTTGTTAATTGTATCTATAGATTGTTATATACGTTTATACCCCCAGATCCAAAACTGGAGTATGCCATCTTTAGTTTAGAGTTTCTTCAAGATTTCCTACTCGAGAATCGATTATGAATCCTGAAAGTAAATACTATTATTGGAAGATTCTGAAAGACAGAGTTTCATTCTCTTGATGACACTCATCAATCAGGGCCGTTTTAAAAGCTGAAGATTTTTCCAACATTTTTCTTACAGCAATCAGAAACGTAGTCAGTCGATCTCAAGTAAGAAATTAGGGAAGCTCTAGATACACTCGTCAAGTACCCTCGTACACATAATTCAAATTTGGTTCTAATTGGTGCAGTAAATTTCAATATTCAAAATGACTTATTTTTCGGAAATTTAGAAAGTATTTATACCTTTTTCTGATGGTTTTACCTCGTTTTTCAAAACTTGGAGAGGAGCAACGCTGATAAACCCCCAAAGAGCCCGAATCATAACTACTCAGGATATGTTTATTTTGTTTTTATTAACTTTTTTTTTTAACTACTTTCTTTTTTTGTTAACTACTCAGGATATGTTTATTTTGTTTTGTTTAGTATATCAGCACAATTGTCCCGAGAAATTCGATAATCGATAACATCCTTTGAAATTCTACGATTGTTTTGTAACCGTTTATTGAAATCTGTTAATTGTCAAGTGAGCAGATAAAATCATCAAAAGATGTTTAAACCATTGGTAAAAAAAGAACATCTTCAGACTTGAATCTTTCACGCATTTAGTATTTGATATTGAATTATAAACTGCAGATTTTTTCTGAGGCTGTCTGTGTTTTCAGTGAATGAATTTTCATTGTCAAAAAAATCAGCACAATCTTTCCTTGGTAACTTCTCCTCTATGGCTGGATTATCAAATCAAATGAGATAACCAAGTCAGTGGCTGATTAATCTTGATCTCTGTTAAGTAAGGTCAATAAATATGGACATTTTTAGTCTATTAATTACATTTTACGAAGTCATATATTGTATGTTTGGGAAAACTCACAAAAACGTACATCGATTTCTATTGAAGCTTTTACTTTTTATTTATATAAATAGCAATATTCTTGTTTGTTGAAAAAATGATGCCTATGTGTCCAAGTGGGCATGAGTATGTGTGTTCGAACAGAAATAGCCAGACATAGGAGACAGGAGAGGGAAGAAACAGAAAGACATTGAAGTCTCTGATTTCATTATATTAACATAGACTGCCAATTAATTGGGCTGCAAATCTTTCGCAAGTGCTAAACGTAAAGCGTTGTTTTCGCGAGAGACATTAATAATGGTTTGATCTTTAGAATGTGAACACAACAGTGCTGTTTTATGTGCGTTTAATCTTGAATTGCAAAACTACATCCATGTTCTCATCACTTGCGTATTTAAGTTTGCTAGACATATATATATATATATATATATATATATATATATATATATATATATATATATATATATATATATATATATATATATATATAGCGGGGTACTAACATGGAAATTTGCAAAAAAACTTGAAAAACTCAGAATAGCTCATATAGCGATGGAAAAAGCAATGGTAAAATGACACAACAATACAGAAATATCAACATTTATCAGGTAGAGGATCAGGGTGAGAGATAACGTACAAGTAATGAACCAACGTAATGGAGATAGGCAGAGCACATTGTAAGAAAAGGGGACAACAGATGGAGCAAAAGTGCGACTGATTTATGCCGTTAGGACAGTGAACGAAATAGAAAGAGACCAGATCCAAAATGGAAAACGAGGCAGAACCGTTTGTCAGGAAGAGATTAGCGCAATCGCAGAAAGATATGGCAAAGGCTTTTTACCAGCAGTAGGTCTCTAACAACCATTGGTTATGTATATATATATATATATATATATATATATATATATATATATATATATATATATATATATATGTGATGGATCATATATATATATATATATATATATATGTATGTATTTGTATATATTTATATGATCCGTCAAAAATGATAATGAGTTGTGTCATATTATATTGAAACTATATTTGAAATGATCTCCTGCTATTTACATGGTAAATGTACCATTTGGCCAAGACAATGCAAATAGAATGAAAATTAAGAAAAGGGGGCTGCAGCACTGATTGAACTTTTCATTTATAAGTCGGTTATGTCTTTGGATCTGGATTTTCTACGGATATGTCACATAGAGACATTTTTATTAATCATATATATATATATATATATATGTGTGTGTGTGTGTGTGTTTGTCTGTGTGTCTGTGTGTGTGTCTTTGTGTGTGTGTGTGTTTGTGTGTGTGTACAATTTGGTAATACCCATTTATAGAAGGAGAGAAACGGCAGAAAGGAAATCAAATTTGATTCTGATGCTTTTCAGCTGCAAATCTACACAATGTATATGTATATGTGTGTGTGTGTTTGTGTGTGTGTGTGTGTGTGTATGCGTGAGTATAATAACCATATTTCGTCTATAAAGCCAGCATTAATTCCGTACAACGGACAATCATTTTTTCTGATTTTTCACAGCACGACATAGAGACTGAGAGCCGATATTCGTTAAAACTAATCATAGGTAATAATTGCAAAATTTGGTACTTATTCATCATTTTTTCTTACTTACCACCAGAAACGACTAAATAGGGAGAGGGGTGGAGAAGTGGTATATTCAGTGAACTTAGATAAGAAAAGCTGAAACTTGGTCTATATATACGGGAGTTCAAAGCAGTCGGTGATAAAATCTAACCGTGATTACCATTTCATCCCACCTCAAAAAATGTGCTGCGTCACTATGTATTCAATCAAATCCTATCAGTAATATACACGGGATATATAAAACACTACTCTGGTGTATTATTCGATTGATATAAGCGATACTCTTATCTATTTAGAAGAAGGATTACTTTGGTGCTATGTGTAATCATTTTTTGCAGCTTCCAACATGTCTGTGCTCATATGAGTAAGAGTTTTAGTGGCAAACATCAAACTCTTACGGGGAGGATTGAGCAACATAGTCTTTTGTATGTCTCAGCCAGTCCATACATTTGTGTGTTCGTGAAATTTCCCAGGTCCAAACCATATAGATATCAGTTTTTACTAATAAAAAATATTGAATGAAAATCAAATAATTTTTATGAGGATATGAAAAATGATTGTAAATATGCTGCAGATTCAGAATGAAGAATCCAAGTGAAATGAAAACCAAAACTAATAATACTATGGAGATGTTGATGAAATCCCATAAGAAAAACATGATTCCATCTTTCCAGCTATAAGTAAATAGGAGGGCAGATTAGACTCTTCAGTCTAGCAACCAGGCTATGTAGGAGACGGACAACTCTGAATTCATTCCGGAAAAGTGTAAATGGAGACTATATTCATGAAATATAAGTTTACTGCGGTACGGGTGAAGGTTTCCTTGGCCTGGCAAGCCAGAAGTGGATTGTATGACATTGCTCAAGTAAAATGAAAAGAAAAAAGAAAGACAAGCCTTGCTACTTCACGGTTCCTATTTCTCTTTCAACTGAAGATGATTACTGTAACTTCTGTATTGTCTTTCTCTATATAAAAATATAGTTGGATTTTCGAATCATAAAAGTATTCAATGTGATGAAATAAGTCCTTGCATACGTGTAAGATACATTTTGTTGATATGTAAAAGTTGTCTGCTTATCTCAGTCGAAAAGAGACACAACTACTAATCAGTTGGACATGATTTCAAATCACGTCAATCTGGCGAAGGTTGTCCTTGTTGTGGTAGAAAAACAATGTTCAGATTCAAACTGGAGTTCGACCAATCAAACAGGCGGAGAGAATGATACAGCTGCACCCTTTCCACAACATCTTGAATTCAAGTTGAAGATTGGACAAATCGTTTCATAGGTACGAGAGAAAAATAATTGGATACGTAGCAGATTCCGAATAACGTAACCAAGTTGAATGAAAGTTTGTAATACATTATAGACGATTCTGGTTATTCACTACATAGGAACTGCAACGCAACAAACATCTTTTAGCAGCATTCTGTGTTGAGGGTGCTCAACGAAAAAACTTGGAAAAATAGTGATCAATGATCACCACTTTTGTTGACCAGTGATCCCTGGAAAAAGTCAGAATCTTTTAAAAGAGAAACAATTATGAATATTACTGTGGTATTAATTCTACCTAATCTTACATTGCTATTGAACCCCTCTAAAAACCTATGAGGGGAGGATTTTCAAACAACCCAAGACCTTTCTTCAAGACATGATGAGGGATGGATGTTGAGTCGATATTTTCGGCCCACTAGCTGCCTGTGCCAATGATATATATTCACAAAGCCAACCTGCCAAACAGCTAGATGGGCCAACTTGAAAACTGACTAAACCTTTGTTGACAGTATGGGTTGACAGTTTCTAAAAGTAGCGGGAAAATTTGTTTGGCTTATCTTATTGAGAATAAGATTCTGGAGCCACATCAATCATATAAACTGTTTTCTTAAAATCAGGAGAATAAAAAAAACTAAAATTCGCATATCTTTATACCTTTCCCTTTTCAAAATATCGAGTAAATATATGTTCTGTAATTTACTGAACAGAAAAAACGATTCAAGTTATCTCAGGTTCTGAGATTATGTATTTTCATCATTACGCACTTTTTAAGCTGTTTCACAACCAGTTTAGATTACATTTGGTGTGTGACCATCAAACCTATAAATTATAATTACAATGTTGCTGTGACAAGCCGTTAATAATATTACAAGCTAAAGTTAAAGGCAAATTGATACCGTGGAGCATCTATAAATCTAATTCATAATAGTAAAAAGAAGAAAGTAGGAAATGGAAGATGAATAAAATGAAAAAAAAAATGTTTATTTAAAATGAATCTTCATCGATCAAACCACGAAACAGCGTATTTTTCTGCTACCTTTCGCACTGTCAAAGTCAATATTCTTTATAGAATATTGACCCCCTGAACTCACCGGCGTCGGCAGGTCTGCATGGAAGAGGCTATAACTCAAGGAAATGGTTTTATTTATCGACGATAATATATGGATTTGGCATGACCGGAAAAAGAAGGAGAAATGATGCTGGTCTTTTGCAATCTGCACGCAAACTACACACACAAAACCACGCACATACACACACACACACGCACTGATACACACACACGCACGCGCACAAATACACACACACATTCATACACATACACGCACACACATACACACACACACACATATATACATATACGGAAAGTTTCAAGCCATTTTGGATATCTAAAGAACCGTTTACGTGGCCTTGACTTAATTTGGTAACCAATTAGACGGGATTTTATTGCGCATGCATTAAAATGCGCCCTCTGTTGGGTCACCAGGTCGGTAGTGAAAAGCCAATGAGTGAGCTTGTGTACATTACAACCGCTACACTCACAATGACCAGGCCTCTCTATTCTTTACGTTTTATTCAGGTTTCTCTCTCAGAACATTGCATGACTGATCAGGTCGGTCAGTTTTCTTAGAGTCCAGATTTCAATCGTTTTTTTTTTTTAGAAAGTTGAATGTTAGCATCTCCGAGAGAAAAAGTACATTAAAAACAGATAGATTCAGGAGCGTTTCTAAATAATTTACAATGTTTTTAGAATTCTCGTAAAATTTTGAAAACTTTGTGATGACTACTGGGCATTCTATAAAGAATCTCTGTTCCAGGTAAACATAGTAAAGCTACTTTCCTTAGATTTGAGTTTTCGATTCTGATTGTTGTCTCTTTGTTCTATTATAAATGCATCATTGATATTCTATGGCTTAGAGGAATGCATGGTGACTCCATCTTGATCATTCAATTCTTTATCGTCGATGTTTTTGTTATTTCAGTACTTTTCCATTGTTCCTGGTTTTTCTTTTTTCCTCTTCTGTTTTTGTTTAAATGAACATCATGGCTATACGGTGAAAAGATGATAAATAAGACAGGATTCTTGCCTGACTTTATTGATGATGACCCTTTTTTTAATGCTACAAACAGACATTAGTATAAGCAACCACAACATAATCGTTAAACTGACCCTCTGAGCATAAATTTCAAAAGCAATCCTATAAAACATTTATCGTCTCCTTGATCGTCTTCTTTAATCACTAAAAACTCTTGCTTTACACTGACAGGGACTACGTGCAGGATATTTTTGAAGTGATATATATTTATCGATCAAAAACAAGAGAGCATATTTTTTGCTATCTTTCTCTCAGAGTAAATATTCTCTCTAGAATATTGACCCTTACAGTCTTCGGCGTCGGCAAGTCTGCATGAATCAGGCGATAACTCGTGTTAACACAATAATGTGATCAACATAACTACGAAAAGAAACAGAATGGACCAGCATTCCCTTTGCGTTTTGGAAACAAAGCGCCCAAAACAGTCTTATTTTACTTTGAATTTCTCTGCAACGCTGCTTTTATTTCAATGATTAATCTAGATTACATAAACACGCATCAAATAAATCTGACAATGTGATGTTACTCCATGGAGCAATTTACAATAAGTTTTATATGAGTTGTCTTTGCATATTTTTCCGAGTTATTTCGCAGAAGTTTCAAACTCTTAATCAGTGAAGCATCAATAATTCTTGGCAGATATAAATTTCGTATTTTCGATCGGCCTCAGATTTCTGTCCCGAAATAGATTCTTATGCATGCTTATTACTCTCCGGCCTAAGAACACACGGCAGATTCCCTTCAACTTTTGTGGGTATGGCCAAACGCTTGATAATCCGACGAAATACGAAATAAGGTGTTGCAAAAACCACCCAGTACTAACGGCAAGAAGCAATGTATTCTATAAATATCAGTGCTTTACTACTGCGACCATTTTCAATACCCTGACGATGTTTAAACATAAATGGAGGTCAGCCCGTTCGAAATGTTACGAGATAGCGATGTAGATGTGAGGAGAAGGGAATCACTGAATAATGACGTTTGCCTGTGAGTGCGGAGCAAAATTAAATCAATTTAATTTTGATCAGTGTTATCGTTGATTACGCGGTTGTACTTGTCGACAACTTATAGAAATACCTCGCGTTCTGCCAGTGGGAGAACACCGAAGGTTCACAATGGAAAGAGCAGATCGTTTTATTTCTAGAAGTTAATTAATTTCTCCCCCACTGAATACTCATTCCGTGACAGAAATTTCTCTTCCAAATTTCTCACTGAGATATCCGTGTCCATTGTTAGAGTGCTTGAATTAAAGATGCGATTGCGACGAGTGCTCAGAAATATGCAGGTGCTGATTGTGAGAGAAGGTACAAGGTACAAGAGTGTGAACTCGATTCTATAATTCAATAATAAACACAAAATTTTTATTGTAGGTTTGTGTGACCTACTTTCACTCAAAGGGTAATTATGGTACGGTGGATCTGAAAATTTCAATTTAGTTCAAAACCTTCTTGAAAGCTATCACTCACGTCAGAGAAAGCACCATTTTTCCTGCTGTCATTTATACAAAAGTTAACGCTAAAGATAAGCAGATCAACGAAATTATGTGTTCATTGATATCTGGGTACGAGTTGAATTGTGTTATCCCCCAAAAGAAGTGTGTCCATTCCTACAGAGTATGTAAAATTCATTTTTTTCCACATCCCATCCCCCATGTTGTCCCGAATTACCTATCTTCAATCGCATCGTGGTATAATAGGAATAAGGGAGTGTAAGATCAGAAAATGAAGCAATACTACTAGCTCTTAGGAAGAAAGGCACTTCTTTCCAAGGACCTTGCCTCTTATTTCGAATATCTGAATATCATCTTGGGTTTTCAAGCATCTGTTTGCTATTCCAACTGTTTAGGAGAAGATGACTGGTGTGATAACTGTTTAAACGAAACCAAAAATCTGAATATTAGCAGGAGTTAACTTCGTATCTTAATCTAATTGCCAGACATAGAGATGCAAGGTATTATCATTGGTTTCGTAATTGACATCATTGGCACAGCCTTTGGCCAACATATACTTTGAAATTCTTCAAATGTACGGGAATTCATTCTTTAGATTTAGTCAAATTCACTGTCTTTTTGTTTTTTTATGTTTAATTCTTTTCTTTCTTTTTATTCGAATGCAAAAAAATATATACGATTTATGATCCATTTGAAACATTCTGCAGTTGTCCTCAGGTTATCCTAGTATGAGTATATTTTAGGTGACGGGGTTTCGATGAATAAACAAATGTTTCGGAATCCACCGGCTGGGAATAAGATCTAAAGGAGACTCTTTTCCAACTTTTCATCCGAAGAAGATTGTATGTATTTATGAAAAAAAAAACAACTTCTCATCCGAATGCAGTACAAGGTCCGATGGAAGGGACTAGGGTAAAGACTAGCCTTATTCTATCCTTATTTATTCTTTCATTCCTAATTATGTGGAATTTTGCAGCCTGATAACAGAAAAGCATTAGTTTTTCGCAACATTTTTCCTTTCCACATACTTCCTTTCCTGTCAAAGAACTTTATCCAGTGGAGGACATCAAGAAAAAAAAAATCACGTGGATCGAACATAATGTGAGAATTTCAAATCAGAGGCTATTTCTATGTGTCTGGTTACAGTCTAACTTGCCCATCCACTTTGTTGCCTACACTAAAACATTTCAGTTGTCGATTTTATTCTTTCTCAATCACCATAATACCACCTTTGTTCCATCAGCGTAAAGTATCCACCCATAGTATCTATGTATGGAAATACGATGGTATATATAAAAATCAGTTCTTATAGAGGGTAATGACTTTTAGAATGTACAAACGAATCCGTGGAAAATTGTTGCATAGGCAAACCTCTTTCAATTTTGTGCCCCATCTCGCCCAAAGAAAAGACTGATCACAGCCTGGAATCGTCGGGATAAAAAGACTTCTTAAAGACCTACACTGCAAAATATTCTTTTGACATTAGATATTATGATTATAATACACATTGGATGACAAATATTTTGAACTGATTGAAACAATTTTATCATTGTTTTTATAATAAGTATTGCCGCTATGATATAATACAAATATATATCTCTGAGAGCCAAGATAATTCTGATAAGAAAAAAAGTCACATCCAGTTTGATAGCTTCGTACTTTTCCTTTCGTTGCCAGAGGATAGCGTTCGAATCTCAATAAGGAGTCATGATTTCGAATGCTGAAGTTGGTGAAAAAAACCCAACATCACAACTGAAAATTCTTTTTCATCTTGATTGATGATAATTACTGTACCTTTTGCATTCTATGTATGATATATAAAAAAATCATTAATATTTTTTAGTATAAATGTATTTATTTATTTGAATGGAATACGTCCTATATTTCTGGATAAAAATTACATTATATATAAGACTTGTCAATCGAGTTCAAATGATAACTTTCTAGACAGACAGGCTCTGCTGCCTTTGATTATGGGGGCTGCACAACCCGACTGCCTATATTCCTATTTGAATTCGTGTTTGGCTGAATTAAAACTAGCAAATTTCCAGGCACACTATTAGAAACCATCAAATGTCAGAATTTTTTCACCTTTCAAATTGAACTTGCTGGCAGGCTATGTAAGTTTGCATCATCCGTACAAGCCGCACCAATGGAGCTCAAGGGCTGGAAATTAAATTGAAATACTCTTTATTATGTCAAAAAACAGATTTCTTGTTTTTTTGAAACCCACCCACGATTAGGTTTTTGATTGGGATTCAGTATGAAATGTAAGTTTCTGATAAAATGATCACTCAATTCGTGAGAGCATCTACGTATTTTATTTCGAAAATTCAAACCTTTTCACTGATCGATGTCCAATAAGAGGTGAGAGGTAATTTATCTATTGATTATCCCTTTTTCTATTTTTTTCATTGATCATCCCCATTCTGCCATTCTGCCAAAGACGTTGGTCACAAGATGGTTTCTAATGAGTGACTAATCAGACCTATGTTTTTGTTTCTTGGTCACTCGATTTAAATGATTGGTGTATTTGTAAATTCAGGTCTTACCCGATGTATTCACTGGGTATTAACTGATTATGCGAAGTTTATTAACTGGATGGAAAATGTTGATTTTTTGCTTCGCCACCCGTTGAATTCTTTGCAAAATCCAAGTGGGTATATTTGCAGGGTTTCTTAAATTTCGATGTCGGTATAAATAAATACATACATACCGACACACAAATTTAAGTCTTACATACATTTATATATACATCCACTTATGTGAAATATATGAACATCAACATATATGAAACATATATACATCCACATATATTAAGCATACATGCATATATATATTGAACTCAGTTTGTATCGAAAAGTGTTGGGGACCTCATAAAAATCGAACCACTACAAATAATGTCCGATGCCCTTCTTAATATGATCTTTAGTTAAGTCTGGTCAACGACAATACTAAAGGCTCGAGGAGACCTGTTGTCACTTGACCCTCTGTAATAGCCTTCTGGCGCTATGATAATAATAATAATAATAATAATAATAATAATAATAATAATAATAATGATGATGATGATGATGATGATGATGATGATGATGATGATGATGATGATAATGATAAAAATAATAATAATAATAATAGAATTTCAAAGAGGCATTGACTGTAAATGCTGAAATGTCGATTCATATCCGCCTCCTCCATCAACTCCACTCTGGTCCCAGCTGAAATTGTTCTGCTTATAAAACGCCATTGTTCCCAATCATTCAGTATTGATAGCCGGACACGTTGGACATGTCTTCCGTTTTAGCCCCTTTTTTCGAGAAAGGGGGAGGCTGAGGATAATTTTTTTTTATGGATCAATTATATGTGTCGTTTATGTTTAATGCCAAACTGTTCCCATGGTAACCGGCTATAAGCTAAAGTTGAAACTTGTCTTCCTGTTTCTTGTTCACTTCCAGCAAAACTCAAGCATCGACCAATGGAAACGTGTCTCTTCTGCTTTCTCACACATATGTAAAAGTTTTACCCTGAGCTGACAAGTGACCACTCTCACGCTTGTCGCAAACGTCTCTATACTGCTATAAAGCAGCCAGCATACAGAAACATACAGATGGAAGTGTACATTTTAAACTGTGAATATGTGCATACAGGCACATTGACTTATTGGAACAGCGTGTCTACAGAAATGCCAAAGCGTATTTGTACCAACTAACTTGGGAGAAACGTTGAAATAAATCGGTATTCTCACAGAACAGGTCTGAACTAATCTCATAAAGACATGAAAGTAATAACATTGAAAGCGAAAAATGTAATTTGATCCTGATAATTGTATCTCAAAAGTTTTTTCCTTCCCAGCTGAGGTTATTCAAAAATAGATGCATTGTTGTTTCTCTTCTCAGACTCATAGAATTCAATAGGATACATATATACATGCAAACATATATATAGCTATATACGTATATTACACGGGTACTTGAAACTATATATAGACAATATATGATTTGCGTTCGTTGTATAAGTGGTTGTTTGACAAGATACACCTGTTGTTGAGCTAGTGCTAATGAGTTAGGCAATTCTTAGTGAGTGCGATTCTACTGAATCTTTCTTTTAGTTCTCAAAACTACCATAGCTTAACAAAAATTCAATATATGCGACCAAAAAAATTAAGCATCATAAAATTCACAAAAAAAACAAACATAGAACAAACGCAAATCTCTCTCTTGAAGAGAAAAACTATAGATAATTGTCCACGGTAGTTAAAATTCCTATTCAAAAATCATGACAAAAAATACAATGAAATTTTTAATGACCAGATTGATATCAACAAAATTAAAATAATACTTAAAATTCTTTTCCTTATATGGCCATTTGAATTGTTACTTCCATCATATATATATATATATATATATATATATATATATATATATATATATATATATATATGAATATATAGGTAGGTAGGTAGGTAGGTAGATAGATAGATAGATAGGTAGATAGATAGGTATATCGCAGATTCAGTTAAAAATAATCACCTTTGGACTAACACGGTCAAAATATAAAATCTTGATATCAAAAATATATACTGCTATTTCTGCTTTCTACACACACACACGCGCGCGCGCACACACACACACACACACACACACACATATATATATATATATATATATATATATATATATATATGTGTGTGTGCATGTGTGTGTGGTATATATGTTCCAGGAATCTCACAAAGGTTCAAGTTGGACATAGAACTTTTTCTTTTAGAAATCACAGGAACAAAATAGTTTTATCTATGTTTCGTATGAACACAAAAGTTTGAATTGTATATATTGACAATTAGCTAAACTCACTGATAAAACTAATCCCACTTTTGTTTTTTGGAAACCAAATTATTTCCAGTCATAATTAATTTTTGTTGGTAAGCAGATAGTCAGACTCAGTAACAAAAGAGATTACACTAAGTGCAACGACCTAGAAGAAGTCTCTACGTTGAATGCCCCAATTTGTACAACCCGAGTTTTCATTCATTTTGGCTTTCATACTTCACTAAAAGATTCCAGAAAATTAATAAAGACTCAAGGAATCCATTTCCTATAAGGTAACTCTCCGTTATACTCAAAAAAGAGAGTC
The DNA here is from genome assembly GCA_963457665.1 of Thysanoteuthis rhombus. Lineage (NCBI taxonomy): Eukaryota > Metazoa > Mollusca > Cephalopoda > Oegopsida > Thysanoteuthidae > Thysanoteuthis > Thysanoteuthis major. The sequence continues at coordinate 49,287,823 of OY735212.1, read as the reverse complement.
AGAGGAATTCCCCAGTGTCTCCAGTTTCATGAAATAAAATTTGAGAAGAATCCTAAATTGACGAATATCTATGCATATCTTTTGTTGATTAAATTGACCGTTTGCTGCATCTTACAATTGCAGGTTCAGTTAAAAATAATCGCTTACTGAAATAATATAGCCAAAATATAGATTCTGAATCTTCAAAATATGAAAAACTATTTCCTCTCGATTAGCAGGGCTTCCGATGCATCGTTAATCCTTTTTTCTGTTTCAACGTATTCACTCGTATTTACTGCACTGTACAGTTTACAACAAACTCCCTACTTGTCAGCTCTAATAAGAATCTTCAACCTTTTTCCCACTGAAAGGAAACGTTGTCTTCCCCATAATTGACTCACATGATCTTTTCTCAAATTCACTAATTCATCAACATGAACACACCAGGCAGCTCAGAATGAACCCCGAACAAAGTTCGCTACAAACGTGCCTATGAATTGACATCGACTTTTGACGTAACTTTTCATCAAACCATAAGACAGATTTGAAGGCATAGAAATGACGACTCCTGTGTCCAACAACTGAAAAAGCCAGTCCGACGTCAATAATGCCACTTTCCGACATTTCTGAGTTAATAGAAACCATTAATAAACTCCTCCCTAGCCACACCAATATCTTTCCCTCTCAACTGCGACTGATAAGGCTTCGTCAACGCTTAAGCGACGTTGAGAAGAAAAAATCAAAATACGAGATTGCCATGTCAAATCTCGTTTGGATGTCTTTGACAGAGTGTTAAATAAATACCCTTGGGCTCCTGCAAACGCTTCTAAACACACACACACACACACACACAAACACACTCGCATTCTTGGCGATGTGAAAGAAAGATTGGGATTCTGCACTCCAAAATGTGTAGACAGATACCAAGGCTTGATAGGTACCACGAATCAGTATGTGTGGTTGTTTTACGCCTGAAACAGCTTGCATACTGGGGGATTCGCTCATATCTTCTCTTTGCTATCCATTAGTGACCTTCCAAATCGGTAGCAGTACATCGAATGATGTCTTCAAGCAAATCCCATTCTTCAATCAATTCCAAACCAAGCCTCTCGTTTTGACCAGTACGCGTCGTAAAGCAACATCATCACTTCCCCTGCTGATACCGCTTGCCCTCAGTCGTAATAGCATTCACTTTTGCTACCTGAGGCAATTGGATTTAATGAATTCTCCCGATGGAATCATGTGACAGAAATAGCTCAATCTGACGCAAAGAATTTATCCAAAGAAACATTCAACATATATTAATCTGTCAATCCTCAACAGTTGATGTCGATCAGAAATAAGGCTTACTTTACTACAATCTCTCTTATTCTCTTTCACACACACACACACATACATACATATATATACATATATATATATATATATATATATATATATATATATATATATATATATATATAAGGCCTATTCACTTTCCTACCATGACATTGTACTGATCATCAGGTCAAGCTGATCAATGCCCTATCATGATGTAATCGCCAGCCACTAGAACAACATTCTCATTTTTCACCATTCCAACGTACCTGAGTTAAAATTGTAGCGACCAAAACTCCCTGCAAGCTGTGATATTAGCATCGTAAATACTGGTACTGCTTAGGTATGGTGCAACTTTGCTGCATCTCGTTCTGTGGCAGTGCGTAGGACGATTGGCCGACCACTAGCTTTCATACTTGGTATCGACATCTAGGGAGTTCTTATATGATTCCAAATCTATCTGGTATAATGTATGATACCGACATAATAACTGATGTATGATTTTCAAATGCAGCATTTACCCACAATTCTTTAAAAGGAAGCCCATTTCGATGTTTCAAAGTTTTTATATAATCGCAACGTTTTTAAGAAGATAGATCATCATACTTAGAATAATAGCTACTAAAAACATGAGAAAATAGGGAAAATTAGTACATGGATTAGTAAGAAAACTGCTGTCACCACTGAACTGTCTAAAGTGAGTATATCTCAGAATTTTTGTGATGAGGTATTATTATTATTTCTATTGATATTCGAACCATCCTCATCTTTGTTGTTTTTCATACAATGTTTCGGCCGTTGCACTCTACATGGACACATAGCGCAGTGGTTACAGCATCAGAAAAATTACTGTTAAGTAATCTGATGGTTCTAGGTTCGATCCTAGTGTGAGACAGTATAACAATACTACTAACGCTAAAGAGGGGAGTACGGTCAATGTACCCCCGTCGGATAAATAAAGGGTTCGGTTCGTTACTTCCCAAATCTACCAGATGATACCTGATGAAGGCCGTAGAGTGCAACGGCCGAAACGTTGTATGAAAAACAACAAAGATGAGGATAATCCGAATATCAATAGAAATAATGTCTAAAGTGATTCTTATTTTCATAGATTCACAATCGTAAAGCAACAGATCTTAAGCTTGAAATTTGCAGGGAATAAAGATTTTGTCATTTAAAGTTCTAATAAATGGTACAGTTAAATGTTTTGATGATCAGGAATATTTCTTTCTTATCTAATTTTTTTCATAAACTCATTTGTTTGATTTTATGAACAATATTCAGAATAAAACAATACATGGTCCGATACTACATATTCAAGTACCTCTCTATAATTTTGGAAAGAATTGTTATACACCTGATGAAGAATGTGGAGTGAATTGGCTGAAACAATGCCTAATCGTCTAAACATGTATTGGAACCAGAATTATTTAAAATCCTTTCTCTTTTTCGAAATCTTAGTTGGCAATTTGATTATTGTATATGTGAGGTCAGTATGGAATAAAAATCAAAGAAAATTCAGAATTTTTGTTTATCTTACCAGAAAATAAGATACGAGGAAGGATCAATTGGTCAGTAGCCTACTGAGTAGTTATAAGCTGAATTTTGATCTGAAATATTCAGTGTATAATGTTTGATTGATGCAAATAATATTCACCACCGAATCAAATGCATTGACACAATTGGAGATTATGATGAACAATCGATATTCTTTGTAGAATAACTGTTTTGTTTTGATCATCTGGCAACAGATTGACTGATTTACTTATGTATACGTAGGTGGGTCAAAATGATGCAGCTTGATTCAGTTTTTAACTGATTTTTTGTTCGATAGTTTCACAGAATAATCTTCGATCTATGTAGTCAATTTTGTTTAAGTGCATGGCCGAATAGGTAGATTATGCAAAAAAATAGTTTTTCGTTATGTAAAATTAATGCCTTTACATCATGAACTTATGGATGTATCAAAATATTAAAACGCCTAGTCGACCAGTGCTTGAAGTTAGAATTGCTGCAGGCATTTCTGGGGGTACATTCATCGAAACCTTTTTCATCTTAACAAATGGTTTATCAATATTCCTTGGTTGTTGTCCTGTAAATTTTCTATATCGGATCCCCCTCACAAAAAATCACGAGAAGCTAAATGAGGGCTTCGGTGAGATAAGTTGTATCTTAGCGCTTTGTTCATGGAACTGGGAACTTTTCATACGGCTATCTGCACACTGTCTTAGTACTAAGTGCAGAAGCTTATCAAGTTTTTTCCGGAAGCTATTTGGGTTTATCCAGTTATGTAATCAGAGGCCAGAATTCATAGGCAGTATTAGAAATTTATCTACATTCATCATGCACAGACAAATAAAACAGCAGAAAAAAGAATGAATGGAGGGTAACTTTTTAATGGCGCGAATTTGAAGAAAATTATGACATAGGGGAATTGTGCATAAGTGAATATATCGCTTAAATTCAGTCTTACTAACCGTCCAGTTATGAGTGGGGCAAGGGTGAAATGACAGCCTCCAAGTCTGGAGCAAAGGTTTTGATCTTACCTCGTAGTACTGGATGGGCAGTTTATTCGCTGTCCCACGACAGCAAAATGTGACACAAGGTCGAGGCTTAACGTGGGAAGAATAGGAACTATCCGTCCCAAAATGGCTTCAGCCGACGCGACTTTGGTTGCCAAGCGACCATGGAAGCTAAAACAACCTCCGTCACGAAAGCATCTACTTTGGGACCTGCTCCTCTAAGTGCAATGGACCAGTGCTGCCACACGGCGCTATTTATTTGCTGTCCCATCACAGTAAAATGTGCCACAAGGTCGAGCTTAACGTGGGGAAAATAGGAGCCCTCCATCCAAAAACGGCTCCAGCCGACGCGACTTTGGTTGCCAAGTGACCGTAGAAGCTAAAACAACCTCCCCCACGAAAAGCATCCACTTTGGGACCTGCTCATCTAAGTGCAATGGAGCAATACTGCCCCGGGGCATTGTTTATTCGCTGTCCCACCACAGCAAAATATGACACAAGATCGAGTTTAACATGGGAAGAATAGGTAACCCCTTCCAAAAATGGCTCCAGCCGACGCAGGTACGGTTTGCTATGCAACCAAAGCAACCTCCGCCACGAAAGCGTCCACCAGGGGACCTGCTCCTCTAAGTGCACAGTGCTGCTCCAGGGAAACCGACCCCCAGCAGCTGGGTCGAGTAATTTATAGGAGAGCCGAAGGACGAGTCCAAAGGCCTCCAATGCGCGTAGCAGCGGCAGCCTCAGTAAAACCTGACGTACTACAGCGGCGCCCTCGGTCTGGACACCAGCCACGACCAAATCTCCGGCCCATTCGATGGGCAAGTGTCAGTACCTGCACCACAGGCTCTGCCATGGAACAGATACTACACTTTGATCCTGCCGGTTTTCTTATACTTCCCCGTTTCGTTTCATCCACGAAAAAAAACAACAAAAAATATTTTCCAAGTTAAACAATCTTCTCATATTCAACGTTATTCAATCTTGATCTCTTTTCAAACACATGTGCAGCAAACACTTATTTATAATTGTGGTTTCACGCACACATACGCCCACACACACACCACAATACATCACAATGTCTCTTGCTGTAGCTTGATCTTTAATAGTCTAAACACCAATCATTGCTCACTTGTTGTTGCACATTTGTCAATAAACAGAATCCTCTCTCTCTCTCTCTCTCTCTCTCTCTCTCTCTCTCTCTATATATATATATATATATATATATATATATATATATATATATATATATATGTATATATATATGTGTGTGTGTGTGTGAGCTTTGGTTATCGGACAAAAAAGGAATCTTAAAAAGAACATGTTGAAACATTAATGAACAAGGAATCGGCTAACACACTGCAGACCTTTCTGGAAACAGTGTGTGCGCACACATACACTATTTTAGAAGAGAGAAAGACAAATCTCAACCACATGCAAACAGCATACCGTTTTTCGGCAACTAACATAAGTTCTTTAAAAAAGGTAGTCGGTGTAAAAACCAATAAATCTATTAACATACACATACATACATATATATATATATGTGTGTGTGTGTGTGTGTGTGTGTTGTGTGTGTGTACGTACATATAAATGCATGTATATATATATATATATATATATATATATATATATATATATGTACATACATGTGTACGTATGTATATATATATGTATGTAATATGTATGTGTGAATATATATACATATATGTATATATAATTTATAAGCAGGTACATATATGTATATATATATAGATACGTACATATGTATATATACGTATATATCTGTATATTTCTATGCATATGTATATATATATTTGTATGTTTATATACGCATATTCTCAATTACACGTGATTCCAATATATATATAAATATATATATATATATATATATATATATATATATATATATATGTGTGTGTGTGTGTGTGTGTGTGTGTGTGTGTGTGTATATATATTCATATGTGTGTGTTTGAATTGAATGTAATGAAGTAGATTATGTAGAAAATAAATATTTATTGTATAATCTGTATGTATTTTTTCTCTGCTTTTGTTTGTGGTCGAATTAATATAGATCGTATGTGTCTATGTTTGTGTAAGAAGGAGGATAGAAACAGTACATATGTGTCCGTCTTTGATCTAATAAATAAAGTGAGATTTTGTTAAACTACGAATACGTGTATAAGTATATATGCGTGTGTATGTATATATGTGTGTATATATGAATGTGATTATTTGTATTTATATATATATCGGTATGTGTGTGTGTGCATATATATATGTACATGTGAGAATATATATATATATATATATATATATATATATATATATATATATATATATATATATATATATATATATATATATATATATAAAAATTGAACTATGGAGAGTGAGACAAACTCAGGAGCGAAACTGTATGGAAATTAGGTTTATTCATCTGTGAATCTTTTCATTAATGGTCTAGCCATGTTTTGGGAGGTATTCCCATCTTCAGTAGAATGTACTGTGTATGTGTGTGTACCTTTATAGGTTTCAAATTTGATGTGGTACATAAGTCCACTAGCAGAACCTTTGCTTTGTGAGAAAAGAATGGTATCCCATTTACTAGGGGAATATATATGTATATATATATATATATATATATATATATATATATATATATATATATATATATATATATATATATATATACATACATATACATACGTATATATGAAGTTTTTCTTAAACAATGTCTAATTTAGGAATTTCTCCTTCTTTCAAACATGTTTTATCAAACACGACAAATTAATGCTAGCCCTTTTCTCTTCAACTATTTCTATAATCAAACTTTAAAATAAGACCTTGAAAATGACCAGTAATGGTCGAAAGTGTTCAATAGACAACTTATTCGACTTTTTTATTTCAATTTTTTTTATTTACTAACAGGAAATCTATCTAAAAACTTGACTCGACAAACTTCATCTGCCGTGTTTAACATATATTCAAGAACAGACAGAAAACTAAATGATCCATTTTGTTAACTGTTAATTGATTGCAAGTTCGTTATTTATAGTTATGATCAGTCCCAAACCTCTTTCTCGACATACTCCTTCGAAAGTGTTGATAGAAAGGGATCGTACATTTTTGTACATTTTAGTCATGAATTGAACAAAATGATCCAAATGAAATAACCAGTGCTAGTAAAATACGTGAAGCATACGAGAAAAAATGGGAAGTAACGAGATGCAACGGAAATAAGAGTAATACCATTTAAAAGAAATAATGTTTATACAGAGGTTTGCAGTGATTAAATAAAGACTTTAGAGTTAGGGTTATTCATTGATTTGAGTGATTGTTCCTGATAATCAAATATATCTTTTCCATGCCTGTTGATGCACACCTTTGCTCCTTGTATTTCCCCACGGCCCTGAAATATCTAGGTATCTGATAATATAAGTGATGTATCTTGATCCATGTACGAAGGGGTCCATATTGTACGTAGCAAAATTATGTTCTCAATCAAAATCAGCAATTATTTTCGCAGCTACCAATCTTTTCTCGTCCAGCCTTGAAGTGGTTACGAAAAGGCGCCCGACTGATGCTCATTAATCATTCGGACTACACGGACAGACTGATATTCTGACCGTAAACGCAGCCAGTTAGTAACTGCTGCCAATTTTCGTGAACGCACTGAAACCTTCATTATTCTGACACCCGCAAAGCCATTCATCTTATGCTTAAGAAACTATTTGTCATTGCATGGGTTTGTTGTGCCCGTGTTTAACGTTATCCATGTCGGATGTTTATTTATCAGAATTTGTATCCTACATAATTTCTCTTGAGCAGCAGGCATATAAGTAGGTGGTGTTGGCTCGTTTGCCAATCTATGAAGTGTACCATTTATCTTGGAATCGGTTGAACTGAAGAGACGAACAGTAACGGGAAAGAAGAGAGACCTCTTCGATCATTCATGGAGAGGTCTTGTCAACAATCTCAGAATTCACAGGAAGAAACAAATAGCATGGATGACTTAAAGTTCACAGATCATGAAAACTCAATATTTTTGCCATTATTATGAAAAGCCGACTGAAACATCGAGAGACTAAAGCAAACTAATAGAGAAGAGAATTTTCTGAAGTTACTAAATTACGTAGTAAAGCCTTTTGTTTAATGGATTATTAAGGGGAAAATGTGTTTGCAAATGCTGAATGTACGTTAAATTTGAATCTGACATAGAGGCTATTTTTTTTACTATCTTTGATTGAAAAAAAGCTTTATATATATAATACAATACTGTACAGCATGAAATTTTGAAGTTAAACAGGGAATATGTGGTGTTCATTTAATTCTTTGGAGGAGCAGTTTGATGGCTATTTATCTAATTTTAGCTGTATACAAAAATCTTTTTTGAAATGTTTTATGAAAACTCATGTTCTTATAAATAAGTTCTATGTTTGACATATTTTGAAAAGAAAACAGATTATCATGGAAGAAAAATATAAGTTGATGTATGATATTTTATTAATGCCCTGAAAAAATGAAAAGGCATAACAGTGAAAAAAATGGGCAGACAAATCCAAAATATGTTATACCAAGATCAGTTAGATCGAAGATTTTCTCTTTGTCATTTTCTAACTGAAAATTCAGATTACTATCCCCATTACACGATGTTCAAACTGACTGACAAGGTAACGAATGTTATGTTCAATGGATATGTCTGTAATATTCAGTAACATTATCTGTCTAAATGAAAATACTATAGGTCATGAATCACATGACTGAGTACACGTCATAGAATTAGTTGACCAAGTGACTACGATTGAGATACATTGACATCAAATATAGGACAACTATTCATAACAATATAATGCATAACAAATATATTTGATACAAAAGAAATTATCAAAACAACATAGCTGATGATACAAATACAACAAAAACATGATAGATATGTGTAATATAAACAAATGTCAAATGCGTATATCATAGAATATAAAACAATATATAAAACATGAAATGTTGGACAAAAATGCATAAAAAGATAAGAAATGAGACAAATATGTATAACATAAAATAAAGCAAATAAGTACAACGGCTGAGGCAAGCATAAAAACGTGGCTAAAAAGAGCAAAATGTGTAACATACGACGAAACAAATATGAATAACCTAGAACATAAAACAATTTGCATAATAACATACAAGTGAAAAGTAGAATTTAAACTGAATATGCCCAACAATCTGTGTTAGTAAAAAAAATAGAATATTAGATAAACGTATAAAATATCACTCATAAGATAAAAATGAATAACTGTAAAACATGGGACAAATGTGTATAACGAAACGAAGCATAGAACGAATATGTTCCGCATAAAACATGAGGCAAGTATATATATAACCTAAAACAAGAGACAAGTATGCATAACGTAAAACAAGAGAGAAATATGAGTCACATTGAACAGAAGGCAAATCTGTTTAACAAGATAAAACAACAAAAAAACGGACCAGAAAACAACTAATTATACATAAGTGTACTGCTCTGGAGTATTCCAGTTTGCTTTTCTTCGTCTTTTCAATTTGACTGAGATAGCATGAAGGGTTGTGCTTGAGATAGCACATATCAATCTATACCATCATCATCATTCGTTATAAGTTCACTTCTGGACCAAAACCTTACCCACTTCTTTCCATAGAAAACGCAATTGCAATAATCTCCGTGTAATGTCTTTTCTGTCTCATCATTATTTTGTATCTGATCTTTTCTTACGGCATTTACTGTTCCACAGGCACCAATCGAATAGCATCTGGCTTACCTTGTCTTTTCTTCTTGCTATGTCCTCTGCCCATCTCCATTTTCACAGCTTAATTGCTTGGACCATATCCTACACCATGATCCTATCCTGGATCCACATTGATCTTCTATCTGAGTGTTATTCTCAACATAGCCCTTTCAATTACCCTCTGAGCTATTCTTAGCTTGTTTTCAGTGATAATGTAAGCTCCAAGGTTTTGCTCCTCTGCATCATAGCTGGTAATGTGCAATGATCATATAAGCATATTGGATATTTGCTTTTCAGTATGTCTCTATACAAAATACTTTCCTTACAATCGTTATGCACTGTCTTAAAGATTGATGGAAAGCTTGATGTAATTAGAGAACAACACGAGAAAAACCATGACTTGATTTCTGCTTTTTTAAATTGTGCAATTAATTCCCAAAACCGTACATACATTTTATGAAATATGTATTTACATCCCCGTTCCTCAGGTCAGAGTTCAATGAAAAGTCAACCTATGAGTTTATCCCAATAGTATTTGCTATTGTTTTGGGGATTTTCATTTTTGATTTCTTTTGTGTTTTTGAATCTCCAAATGTCTCAGTGCAGTTATTTCAGATCCATTGTAAGTGGATTCACCTGTCTATGTTTATATTAACTTTACTTGTATCTAATGCGACTACTTAGAAAATAATATTTTTGGGATGACTTATACAAATATACTTATGTACATCTGTAAGACTTTTATAAATATGCTTAGGAAGACTTATATAAAGCCAATTTTGTAAACTAAACAGATATATGAGTTTAAGATATTTATTCTGAATTGATTCTTCTTTTTTTTCTTTTTAGAAAATAGTTTCAAAAGAAATAAAGAAATCCTGAATAGAAAGAGAAAAATTATTTTTATTTTCGGAATATACTGAACAATGGAGAGTTAGGCTGAGGAAATTACTCAAAAAGTTATATATGTGTATGCACTGTTTTATATGATATATATTTGGATAAACTTATTCTTTTTACATCATCAGTATCTCATCCTGACATATCTAGAATTTTCCTCACGGATACATATATGCATGTGTGTGTTTGTGTATATATATATATATATATATATATATATATATATATATATATATATATACACACACAAACACACACATACATATATATATCCGTGTATATATATATATATATATATATATATATACACAAACACACACATACATATATGTATCCGTGTTTGTGTTTGTGTATATATATATATATATATATATATATATATATACACAATCACACGCACATATATATATATATATATATATATATATATATATATATATATATATATATATATATATATATATATATATATATATTGCCTTTTTTCTCAAGGTTGACTCATGTATGAATATAGGGGATAGAGCATTTGCAAATAGGAGTACATAGAAAATTTGGTGCTTTGCAGTGACTTCGAGTTTCATGTAAGTGCAATCTTCAGACTGTCTGACGATTACACTGCCATGAACGCATAAACCCACACATGCACACTCTCACACATACACATCTCTCTCTCTCTCTCTCTCTCTATGTATATATGCACACACGCACACACACACACATATACACACACTCACGCACACACACATATACATATATATATATATATATATATATATATATATATATATATATATATATATATATATATATATATATATATTCATATGCTCATTGGGTTACTTTCTCTATGATTCACATGATTAGGTGAAAAAACTTTGAAATAAATAGATTCTGTAGACACCACTTATCAGCAATAAAATCTTTTCACAAGTTGATGTGGTTTTTGCATCATTTATCCTCTGTGTTTTTGTTCAATTTTTTTAAATCATTTCTTTGTCTTCGTTTTAGCTTCAATTGAAGAGAGCAGATATGTTGATTTTGCGAATCTTTCTGAAATAATGCTTCACCAAATATTTTTCTGTCGTCCTCAAATGGGGAAACCTTACAAGATGTATCCAACTGAAATTAAAATGAACAAATATATTAAATAAACTAGTCTGGTTTGTCACTCAATGAAAACCATTGATTTATCAACCTCTTCTGTCAGGATGCTGTGTTGGGTTTGATCAATGATTACGTTACCACTTTCACATTGTGTTCAGAAATGCTCACTGAAAACTTTGAACTTTCAGAAAACCGACGTAAATAACTCAAACTAAAAACGTGTTTTCGATGATTAATTTAAAAACAAATAAAGAATAGGCTTGTTCTAGATATGATGAGGAGAAAATCTTGGAATTTTCAGCCCCCTCTCCGTAAGTTTGGCCTTTATTCATGACAAAACTGACAAAACCCATATTGAAAGTACAGGCGGCAGTTCCGATTGATGGTTTTCTATAAAAGGAGAAAGCAGTGGACTTCTTTTCAAAAAACATTTCTCTTTCTTATCAAAATCGATTTGTTTTGGAAGGATTCATTCGACTTCATCTACTAAGAAGCCCTATCGCTGCAATTTTCCATTTGCAGATAGTGTTCCCATATGCCAATATGAAATGAAATACACCTCCGAATTTCCTGTATTATTATGAAAGGGAAATTATGTCGAAGGTTTTCTTAAATAAGCTATTATGGAAAAATGTTTTCAAATCATTTTCTCTTGTTTGCAGTTCCTTCTATGCTGTTTTGTAATCCATTTATTCCCGAATTGCTGCCAGGATCAAAATTGATGAAAGATGTTATTGACACTTGTAGATATTTCTTTAAAAGGATAGCAATTGGTGGTAACCTGTTTTTTTTATTTCTAAAAATGGCATATCATGTATCGAATATGATTTGTTGACTGACGCACCTGATTGATTTTATAGTGTCCAACGTAAAAGAAAGATATTAACATAGTATGTGTGTAAGAGAGAGGGAGTACAGAGACGGTCAGACGGACAGAGAAAGAGAATTAAAAAAAAAAATGTTTGCAGGAAAGGCAGAGAGACACAAGGTGAGGAACAATTATATTCGATAAAGTTTAAATTTGTTAAAAAAGATCTTTCTGAAAAAACAATTTATAATATACTCGTAATGATGCTTGGAAAATGTTTTGTGTTTCATTAGTTCAGTTTATATTTCTCTGACGACCATGAAACAATGAATAATTATCGAAGGAAAACAATATCAAAAAGATATTCTACGTTTTTTGGAAATTCTTTTGGTGGATCAAGATTGCTACAGTTTTTCTAGTTTTATGTCTGTTTCTATTAAACCAACCGTCCAGTTTTTGATTCAAAATCCTTTTTTCAGTAGCATTTTACAATACCGTCACAAGTTGAACTGAAATCAATAGTACCATGGACCTAGTTCCTCATATACATACACACTTATCCGTACACAGGTATACATACTTTTATATATATATGTGTGTGTGTGTGTGTGTCTTTGTCTATCTTCTTTTCTCTCTCTCTCGCTATATATATATATATATATATATATATATATATATATATACATATATATATACATATATATATACATATATATATATACATATATATATACATATATATATATACATATATATATATATAAACATATATATATATACACATACATATATATATATATATATATATATATATATATATATATATATATATATATATATATATATATATATATATATAAATAAAAGTATTAATTTATAAATTTATTGTTCCTTGTTGGAATTCTCTTTCAACCAACAACCACATCTTTATGCCGTCGGGATATGTACATAAATTTTTAAGAATAGAAAAATGGGCTGCTGCAAGTATCGTGCCTCCGTTCAACCACTAAAAGCCATCTTAACGTGAAACCAGTTCACAAACTGAGCCAAACATGGATGTCGAAATATCTGTTATATAACCTTCCTGTTTTTTTATCTATTGCCCATATCAGCACTTTTTGTTCTTCCTCTAACGTGGACAATTAAATTATACAGTAATGGATATCAAATCCGACAAGATAATTATAAATTCATTATTTCTTAATCATGAAGATGCTAATTTTAGTGGAACCCCTTTCTGAACAGACATCTACGTTTTTACACGAAGAAAATATACGTATCAGCCTAGGCAGGAGACAAAAGCATTTCCTTATATATATATATATATATATATATATATATATATATATATATATATATATATATATATATATATATATATATATATATATATGCCAATATTATTTGCATGTATATATATGTATAGAAATGCCAATATCCTCAGCTCATATATATATATATATATATATATATATATATGCCAATATTATTTGCATGTATATATATGCATAGAAATGCCAATATCTTCAGCTTATATATATATATATATATATATATATGTGTGTGTGTGTGTGTGTGTGTGTGTGTGTGTGTGTGTATAGATAACGTAATTTTTACCCCCATATCATTGTATACAACATTTTTGAGTGAGCGCACGGATGCAGAGGTTCCAGGAAGGGACACTTTGATCCCAAGCTGCATGTGTTGAGGTAATATGGCTATTTACCAAACGTGGCCCACTTTGGCAAAGAGAGGAGCAACCAGTGACCACAGCACTCACTACAGAAGTAATGTTGTGCGCAGCTACTTTTAGATCATTAATTGCCAGTGACGTTGAAATAAGTAGAGGGAGTAGGGAAAATCTCTAGCAATTTAAAAATCTTGTGGGTGGTTAAAATGAGCGGGTGTGGACTTTTTTCCCAAATTATTAAGCAGGGGATGGCAATTTAGACACGAACGAGTAGCTGGTTCCAACACTTGGTGAGAAAACCTTTTCATTGTGATGTATATATCCGAATTGAGACGTTTTTCTTTTGGGCAAACCCTCTTGAAATTGACGTGAGAGTGTACTGTTTGTCTGTGTTCATAAACATGAATATTCACTCTATGTAAAAGCACGTAGCAAGGCCGACGATCGTGGCAAATTTGACCCCATTGCAAGCAAAAAAGCGGACTTTTCGGAAGCATAATTATGTAGCAGGAAAAAAACGGAAGAATTGTACTTGAAAAAATGTATAAAAATGTGCGGGTTTTTTTGTTGGTACATGCATTTTTATCACATAAGACAGAAATCTATTTAGGAATATTGATTTTTCTGGATGGAACTGTACTATTTCCTTCCGATCCCTGTCATTAAACTGGATTCTTCAGTCAATTCTGGACGAAGATTGGTACACTGACATTTGATCTTTTCTCAGACGACTGATAGTTTTCAAGAACGGATCTAAGCACCACCCCACACATATATAAAAATTTATAGATACTTGGATGGATAGATTGATAGAAAGGAGGATGTGAACATATATAAATATAAATAGATATGAACAGATAGATAGATTGATAGATAGATAAATGTAAACAAACTGATAAATACATGGGAACAGATATATATATATATAGATTGATAGTTGTAAACAGTCGTATACACTAGGAAGATATATATATATATATATATATATATATATATATATATATATATATATATGTATATATATATGTATATATATATATATATATATATATATATTCATATATATATATATATATATATATTCATATATATATATATATATATATATATATATATATATATATATATATATATATATAATCAGATAGATAGATAGATAGATAGATAATGTATTGAGGAAGAAACTTTTCAAAATATATAGAAAATGTTATTTGATACAGGACAAAACAAATAATCATCCAAAACTTCTCCACTGTTCAGTATCTAGAATGTCTTACTTTTCATCTACGTAACACAAATTGCATGTAATTTTTCAAAATTGCCCCCATTCATTCAGGTCTTTCATACTTGTTGGGCAATACACCCACGCAAGTCCATCTATTCGCTGATATGTATGTGTATTTATCAAGCTGAATCTTTTTATCATTGTTTCTCTCTCTAAAATCATTAATCGTGATTTGTAAGGGTGGTAGACGTTGCCTAAATCAAATATTCACTTTAATTAGTATCCACAGTGCATTCCATGTGAATATTACATATGTAAGAGTACATGGGTGCACTAAATGCTAAAGTGGAGGATGATTATTTCACAAATATATTCCAAGTGAGTAGAGCTTGCCTATCTTGGAAGAGTGCATTTGAAATTCTAATTGTTTCTAGGGTCTGGATACCGTGATCAGAAAGGAACACGCGATTATCTAATTTGATTTCTGCAACGTTCGTATTGTAAATATAACAAATAAAGATTGTAAATGTACATGTGTTTTTGTGAAATCATTTTTTATTGAAATGAAATAAACCCTTGCGATTCTGAATGATAATATTTTGATGATATCTAAAACTCATCATTCAGCTCAGTTGATAACAATTATGGATTTTACAAATCGGTTTACATCCCTCGTTTTGGCGAGGGCTGTTCTTGTTGTTACGGTTGGAAAACTGAGTCAACTCTAGTTGTGAAGCTTTTAAAGGCGTTTGACAAAATAAGTATACTAATTGTGTCTTATATACTATAAAAGGTAGGTGACAAAGTTTCTGAGAAAATATGAATTATAGTAAATATTGAGTAAATATAAAAATGCAAGATTTTTACCCATTATATTTTGACTAGTGATTTTTTTTCATCTTAATTTTAGTTGCTTCTCATTGCAATTACTCAGACTGTCAGGTTACGATCATCAGTAAATATGATAAGATATAATATATTAAGCTGTAGGCAAGACTAAAACTTTTATATAACTCCCAAAGCAAAATTAGTAGTAGAGAATTAATGTCTTCAAATCGTTTTCCGTGTTTATAAAAATGTGTTACAAGTAATTTTTTCCGCTAGACTTCTCAATTTGAAGTAAATGGCTTCTTTGGTATTGTGATATCACCGGGGAGGAAAAGATTCATTAACCGAGACATTTGAAGCAAGAATGGTAATTTTCAATCTTTTCCATGCAGACGTATCATTTAGCCGAATAGGTAAAGGTCATGTCAATTAGTCAACTCTGTGCCCGACTGCACTGATGACCCTTCCGCCTTAAATGGCCTATCATAATACTGCTTGCTTACTCGGGATAATTGTCTCAGATATTTAAACAGAATATATCAAATTGGATAGCAAACCTTGGGTCTCTTCCGGTAGCCCCCACTAAGAGCTAACATCCTTAATTGTTAAGTATAGAAGTCTGGAAAGGAGGGGAAAAGATTCAGGTCTTTTTTTATTTGTTCCACCACGAAAACAAAAACTGTAAACCTACCCCCTAACCCTAGGTGGACGGCTAACGAAATAAACTGAACAAATCAAGTCCCTGTGGCCATGGAAGTTTTGTTTCTACCTTCTAATGCTATTTTTTAAAAACTTTTAAAAGCATTCGCCTCTTTTTCAGACAAAGCTGCAAAATCTGACAACTTGGCTGATCTTAAACCCTACTAAAAATTAGACAAGACTGACAGTTTATGATTAATATTGAAATGCTTTTGATTCTTCCAGATCAAATTGCTGTTAAATTTTGACCAAAAACTAAAACAAAATAGAAAAAACTAAAAAGAAGAAAATGCAACCATTTGGGGGGGGACTCCCCCACTCCAAACTTATGTCCGTTAGACTTTTATTGAACTAATGAAAAAGTTTCACAAATTTCTCTTTCATATTTTTGCATTTGGGTTTTGTTTTTCTCGATTGTGATCAACGAAAAAAAATTAATGCGACCAATTTATCTAAAGTGGTACTTGGCATGATGGATAGGGACTATATCAAAATAAGCGTGCAGGTTTCGAATCCAGGTGCCAACTGCAAAGAGAAATGAAATTCAAACTTCACACATCAGTGTTACAATAATGTTGTGCTTTTTTAGAATGATTTTATTTCGTTTTTCTTTGCTGAACGCACTATTAGCGTCTCAAAATTTATTTAATGCTTGGATTTTGACTGCACTAGGTATGCGATACGTCTAACATTTTCAGTTTTGTTGTATCATATTCATTAGACATGTTTATGAAAATTCAAAATGGTCTTGTTTTTTTCTGAAATATTATGAAAACATGAAAAGAACAACTTCTTCTTACTTATATAGAACATACAACACTTCCAAAAACATACGTCTAAATGCACATAAATCAATGTATGCTAGATGTAACGTGTTCATTGAAAATAACAAAAAATGTATGATTTGTGCAGTGTATTAAGAATTCTTTTGTATTTCGAATATACTGAGGTGTACATATGTTGTCGGCAAATTCAGTGATCCCCTTTCTAATAATCCTAGGGTCCTCATAGTAAGTAATTGGCATTATTTTGGTACATTCTACTAATTTCCATTCCAAGATCTTTACATTTTGCAAGTTTTTTGAATTTTTTTGAGCAATGTTTTTATCAGCGGGGACAGTCATATTTATTAGGAAACATGTTTTCCTTTGAAAAGGTTCACTGAAATGTCTAACTTGATCGCATCAATAGTCCTATTGGCCAGTGTAAAAGTCTTATTTTTGCTTCTATGACTGATTCATGCTGATGTTTTTAGCAAATGAGGCATTTTAGTGTTTGAAGACGATCCGGTGCAAGTATTGTCCAATTTAACCATATCTCATCTTATATGCATATGATTTAAAGAATGAATATCCTGATTCTAGATCCCATCATCTAAGTACGGCAGTCTGGTAGTTTCATGTTGAAGCCTTTGATCCTGGGCTTATCATCATCATCATCATCATCCTCACTAAGTTAATATGGCATGTTTTGCGAAAGGCTGAGGACACCAAATCTCTAATGTGTAATCTTCACAGATTAGGTAATAAAAACTTGGGTCAGTAACAAGAATTTCAATGAATTGAACCACAAAGTTGTGTATTGCAAACCCGATTCTATCTTGAATTCCATCGGATCAGATCAGTTTTCCACTAAAACCTCCCGATTTCTTGAATTCTAATCACTATAGAAAGGGATACTCACAAAAGTCGATAAACTAAATATTCTGGAACAAAATTCTGCAGTAGTTCTCTCTTAATCTTCTCTTACCCTTTGCAATGATCAATTTGAGTTTTATCACGTACCATATTGATTGGTGCTCCGATCTGCATAAAATTTCATTCATTTAGTGAATAAACAAGAGTAATGTTTGACAACTACTTCTACTGTCATCTTGATCTTTCAGTTGCATTTCATAGAAACTTTACCGTTGACCTAAGTGAGCAGCTTGGATCGGAAATGAAGGGTAATCTCTCAGTGAGACCCAAGTTCATGTCCTATTATACCAAAGGGATTCCAGGTTAACACCCTGCTGTTTTTTCCTCTGATATCTCTTACTCACTAATGTGGATTTACGGTTTCAATACAGCTGCGAAATAAAATTACGATAAAAATTAAGATAAAAGTAAATAGTAATAAAAAAAGTACCTTATGTAATAAATTTCTTTCAGATAATTGCCTCAAAGTGGACTGTTTTCCACCAATTTTATAGGTAATGAGAGCGTGTCTAAAAATTGACTTTTACCACTTGCACCTGTAGGATATACGCCACTTTCACTGTACATTAAACAGGATTACATAAGTAAAATGCTGTATATAGTGATTGTTGATTTCTAAAGGAAGTCATGAATATTATTCAAATTTTTCATAAAACTCTTGATGGTAGAACCACTTTTTAAAACTAATTTGACACTCATAAAAACAAATGATTTCATTGAAGTCTTTTCGTCTGCATACTTGTCAAATCAAAAATGTATGGTGAAGTTTCAATTTCTTTTTATTAGGAAACATTAACCAAAACAGTCAGCATAGGTTTCTCCCGTTTTTACATTGGTCCGTCTTACTGGCTATGTGTGTATTTATGTGTGTATGGTTATATTACTGATTGAGCCCAGACCACGAAACCAAAAACGAATTAGACAACATCCTAACGGACAAAAGTGACATCATCGAAGAAATTCAAGTTCAAAACCAAATGAACATAAGAAGCGACCGAAAAATTGGAAAATGTAGGATGCAAGTAAACACTAATAAAGAACGCGGGGAAATGTTCTACACCAAACCTCAACCGCTAAACGTACCAAATGAACACCTGACCCTTTAAGCTAGAATTGAGAGCCAGATATAAAATCCTTACCGATTCAAACGACACCAACTCCACAGCAAAATAACAATCTTTCTAACAAAAAGAAGCCCAAACCTCAGGGGTGAAAGTGGGGAAATAAAGGGGACTGAACTGATCAAAGCAATAAAAAAGAAACTTAAGAGAAGGCAAAAGAAAGTACGCGACAGCAATCATCGGAGCTACTTTCAAGTAACGTCGGGACTTTAAAGCAATAAACAAAGCTCTCAGAACAGGACAGAAACAAATAACTAGCATACTTGAAGAAAACGAAGATATAACGACGGACGGAGACAAAATTGTTAAAAGCACCCAAGAATTCTACCAAAAACTTTACTATCCAAGACATGGATAACAAACCACTGAACAGGACACGCAAGACGCTGGCAATCAATTCGAAGACATCCCGGGACTTACAACGTGGAATGTAAAATAAGCCATTCCATAAAGGAGAAGAGGAAAAGCCCCTTGACCAGATAACATCACTAAATATCTACTCAAAAAAGCTGGTAAGATCGTCAATAAAGAATTAGCTATTCTATTCAACTTATATCTGAAATAGAGCGCAGTCTCAAAAGACTGGAACACGACAATAATAATGCCTTTACATAAAAAAGAAAACCCCGAAAATCTCCAAAATTACAAACCTGTAAGCCCACTACACTGCATCTACAAACTTTTCACGAAAATCATCACCAACCAGACCTCTAAAACATTAGACAAAACCAACGATAAGAATAAGTTGGTTTTAGAAGCTACTCGACCAAGGACCATCTTCATTCAATAAATCAACTGAAATAAAGGGCAACAGAAACAAAATACCACTAGCTGTAGCATTTATAGACATCAAGAAAACTTCCAACTCTGTGGAAACTCTTATGGTCATGAAAACCCTCTCTCTACACGGTGTAGACCCTGTATACGTCAGAGCCCTGCAACATATATACAGTCGCAGCAACTTCCTTATCAGGCTACATAAAGACTCTGAACCCTTCCAGCTCCCCAAAAAGAGATACCAGCTCACCTAAACTCTCCATGGCCTCCCTTGAGATGATATTCTGAAACTTAGACTGAGAGAATTGAGGAATCAAAATAGACAGCGAATATATAAGCAACCTCAGATTAGCAGACAATATCGACCTTCACGCAGAGAACCTACACGACCTCAAACTAATGCTAGATTAACTAAACAAAGAGAGCAAGGAAGTCTTCCTCCTCATGAACTTTAATTAAACAAAGGTGATGTGTAACAATCACGACGAAAATAAGAACACAACTATCAAAATCCAGGATACAAAACTGGGGAAAGTTGACCACAGGATCTACTTCGGACAACAAATCTCTATGGAACCCACAAAAGAGGAAGAAATCAAGCGAAGAATCATTCTAGGATGGCAAGATTTTGGCAGAGCATGCTCAACCTTCAACAACAAGGAGATTCCATTAATCTTCAAAAGAAGAGTATAAAACCAATGCATCCTCCCGATAGTTACCTACGGAGCTAAAGCATGGCCCGAACCAAGAGACGGATTCGCAAACTGAGAACATGCAACGTGCACATGAAACAATTATGCTCAACCTCACATGGAAAAATCACAAGACAACGCAGTATATCAGGAAGAAAACAACAGTTCCAAAACATCACATAATCTTCCAGAAAACTTAAATGGCAATGGGCAGGCCATGTTTCGAGAATGGCAGACAACCTATGGATATCACGACCCTCAACATGGATCCCCATAGATCACATGCACAACTGAGGCCAGCAGGATACGAGAATGAGGGATAAACTAGACGAATTCAGAAAATATTGGCTAAGCAACACCCATAATAGAGGGATGTGGCCAATCCTGTGGAAGGTTTATTTCCAGCAACGGATGATTAAAGACTGATGATGATGATGATGATGATGTCTAAAAAAAAGTAAAACTTTTTTTTTGTTTTTAAATATTCCCCCTATATATTGATTTTAAGTGGGGGTCAATTTGCAATCTAAGTTTATGATGAATTGATTCCTAGCCTGTGTGCAGCAGCATTTGCCCTTGTTTCTTTAAAAATTCAGTGATCACTGCCCAACAAAATGCAATAGAAATAGAATTTCTTGATCAACTTTTTTTTTCCATTTTATAATCTAGTACTGCCCTCCCTGCATATGGTATAATGCCAAGAGACATTGAGGCCAAGGAGTTTTCGAATTAGTGACAGACCTGACCTCTATTAGACATTGTTTTTGTTTCAGAACGTAATTCCTCTTTTATTTGCAATGTTATTTCTAAGAAATAACCATCCGAAATACTAAAGCACCTACCGTATTCTAACGATTAGTAAACCTCTGGACCCTAACTCGTGGGTACTCAATCACAGAAATCTTGTGCAAGACAAAAATAAGTTTAGTAAAATCGGGGCATTTTTTTTTGCTTCGTTGCAGTATTAGAAGTGAAGTCACTACTCATCTGAATTTTCTCTCTTATAACTCGGGAGCAAACCAAGAAAAGCTTATTGAATACCGACTATATTTAAATCATTGAAAGAGAGTATTAATTTGTAAATGGGGAGACGAGTCCATTGGCACCAGCTTTCAAAACTAATCATTATTACGAGAATAGCATCCATAAAACAATTGTGGGATCCATTTTATATGGATCAGAACTTCTGCTCTGCGCTCCACCAAGGATCAAAGTATCACCCTCCACCATTTCTAAATCAGAGTCTAATATGTGTAGCGCATGGAGAAGTGTAACTAAAAAATATATACACACATACAAGCACGCATAAACACACATGCACCCACGGGAATGAGAATGATTCCTTAAAAGGGAATGTTACCCTTTGCTTTTGAACCTCAAACGGGTTGGAAATCCCAATCCCTTTTTCAACGCCTTGAACAATCGTACATAAATATATACAATATGATATGTGAATGTATAGTGAGAGAAAAAGTTTCCGTTTCAGCATTATAGTTCCATTTACTGTCTTCAGAGTATGAACACCAATTTTGGATGAGCTGCACACATTTTTAGATGGTCTATCTAGCGTGATGAGCAGACACACACACACACACACACACACACACACACACACACACACAAAGGCACAAAGAGACACTTATATATATATATATATATATATATATATACATATATGTGTGTGTGTGTGTGTGTGTGTGCACACACAAACACACAAACACACAAACACACACCTATATATAGTCTAGAAAGCTTTATAGCTTTGAACAATAGACATCAAAAAAACTTTATATACTTTTTCAAAAGATTTTTTGAGTTTCTTCCGTCACCCGTTTCCAAATATCTGTCAATGTAATTCACACAATCTTCCAAACTGTTTTTTTTCCTGTTCCCCCTCCCCCTACTTTTTCATTACTATTCGATGTACATATTGTCTCTTGTTTGGATCATCAATTGTTTACCACGTCACTATTTCGGGGATTAAAAAAAAAACATTCATGATAACATGGCACCCCCTCCCTCTCTCTCTCTCTCTCTTTCTCTCTCTCTCTATATATATATATATATATATAGAGAGAGAGAGAGAGACAGAGAGAGACAGAGAGAGAGAGACATACATAGACATTTACTCCCTTTTGCACATGCACACATGCACACACACACACACACACACATATATATGTGTGTGTGTGTGTGTGTGTATGTATGAAAGGAATGAATATAAATGACCCAAAAGAATGAATATGAATTGTTTCATTATTTGAAATTTGAAATTTGAAAAACGCAATATATATATATATATATATATATATATATATATATATATATATATATATATTGCGTTTTTATGTGTAGAAACTAACTGCTATGGCAGGTAAATACATATTTAATCATCTTCATAGTAGGACGCATCATGACAAAAGTGTGGCATCTCATACACATCTGCGTGTAAGTAATGACAAAAACTGCCCAGTACCATAAGGTATTACGTCAAGCATCAGAACGTGCCACCCGAACCAATCCATTTAGTGCAATGGAAGTACTGCTTCAGAGACAAGTATACGGAAACGAAGCTTATATTTATCAAAGATTTTCAGCAACGAATAGCCAGAATTCCATAGCTATCCTTAGTATGTATGAATATCTATCCTAGAGATAGTATATGGCACACAACCTTTCTATCATGAATTCTAATTTGTGCATGTAAAATTCACCTAATTTCATCAACATATTTCAGCAGGTGTCAGCAAATCCTACTGACTTATCCCGCTAGTGAAATGAGGAGGCACGTCCTTGGATACAGATCCCCAAGAATTAATGTTATAATTTATAATATATACCTTTAGGAATGTCTTAAAGTTTGTCAGGAATACGAGGTAATATATAAGATATTTAAATTGGGATAAAATCTGGGAATTCATCAGGTTAATAAAACCTTTATCAAGTGTATCAGACATGAGGAAAATAGATTGGTAAACCAGGCTCAAGCTCTAGCCGAGAAAGTTTTTGTTCACTATGTACTACTGCCCTTGGGGAAGACATGAATTCTTCTTCTTTCCCTTAAGTTATAATTGAATAACAGGGTACTCTTCTCTCGAGCCTTCGTTGGCAATCAGTTTGGGAAATCGACATTTTTTTTCAAACTAAAAAATGCAGTCCCCTTATTTCCGGTTGATCCTACAGCCAAATTGCTGCCAAGGGCACCGCTCTGCATCTATTTAGATTACATAAACCTGAGCTAGAAGGGGATCCTATTATGTGAGCATCCCGGGATATCCATATGTTTTGCCCTTGAGAGGTCAGTTCTATTCCAATGTCGAAGGAAACGGAAAGGTCTTCGTACTACGCATGCACTATTAAAGCTAATATGAACAATTGAGGTTATTTCAAGCGTTTTCCTTGTATGAGATTTGATAAACAACTACTATCTTTTTTCAGTCATATATATTTTTAATATACTTTCAAAGCTGGTAAAACTATTCAGTAGTAGGAAAATAGAAACCAACATCTGATGTCTGTGAAATACATAAAAAAATTAATTCTATAAAGTCAGTTTCAAAAATATTCCCTTCGATGTTTCCGTTTATTTTTTGTTTAATCTGTTTTATTCATGGAACGTTCATTCATTGCTGCTTTCTGGTTTTTTTTTACTTGGCTTCCTTAAAATTGTCTTTTTTTTCTTATTGAAGTCCAAATGAGAGTTCAAAATAATTACTTGTGAAGTCTAAATTCCTGTCTTTCACTTTTCACTCTCTTTTATACATCCACCTTTACTCTATCTCTCACTTTCTGTTGTCCGTCAGTCTGTCTTTCTCTTTCTCTGAATTTCACCTACTCTCCTTTTCTATTCTTATCTCACCACTTTTTTATTCGTGTTCCTTCTTCGACTTGCGACTTCACTTTCTCTTTCTCTCTCCTCATTTCAATTCCTCCCGTTCTCTTTGAATTCCAACGTCTCTTTCTAACTTATTTTTTCTTTCTCTCTTCCTGCATATATATATATATATATATATTGTGAGGCTCTTTCTTTTATTCTATTATTTTCATTCTTTTCCCACCCTTTTGAATCTCGACTTATCCGTCTCTTTCCTTCTCTTGGTAATTTCCTTTGTTTTCTCTCTTCTATTCTCCTTTTTCCACAATTTCATTCATTTTCCATCTTTTCGACTCTTAACCTTTCTCCCTCTTCTCTCACCCAGTATTTGTTCTGCTGTCTTCCTCGTCTCTCCTCTTTTTCATTTATTTACCTCCTCTTCGTCAATCCATGCCTTTCCCTCTGTCTCTCTCTTCCCATCTCTGTATTTCTCTTGCTCTCTTCTATTTTTCTCTTTCCTCCTTTTCATTCATCTTCCATCTTTTCGACCCTCTATGTCTCCCTCTCTCTCTCTCTCTCTCTCTCCCTCTCTCTCTACCCTTCTCTCTCTCTACCTCTCTGTGAATTTCTCTTGCTCTTTTTTTCTACTTTCTTTCATTTTACCCTTTTTCCATCTATTCGACCCATCCGGGGCAGATTCCAAATTCATCTGATATTAGAAACTGAACTCTTCAAAATTACTCGCTTCCATTTATTTTAGTATTGTGGAATTTTCTTAAAAAATAAAACCATAAATAGACACAGCCGGACAAACAAAGACACTAAACAAATCCATCCTGGAAATAAAAACAAAAAAATGAATGATCACGTGATATCGATATTAACCTGAATAAGACGGTTCGAGAGTCAAGTAAGCAGGGCAGTAATCGTGGCTCCCCCTCCCTTAATCTCTTCTCCCTTGCTCACACTCTCTAAATCTATCATATCTTCGCTCTTACAACCATCACTGTTTGATCGACTCTTACCTTTCCCCACGCTCTCTTGATGTTTTTTTTTCCTCTGTCAGCCATTTTTTCTCTTCATAATACAACTATCGTTACTACTCTAACTCTCTTGATCTATCTTCCTTTTTTCTCACGAAGTATTTCTCACCCTCTCTCTCTCTCTCTCTTCTCTCTCTCTCTTCTCTCTCTCTCTCTCTTCTCTCTCTCTCTCTCTCTCTCTCTCTCTCTCTCTCTCTCTCTCTCTCTCTCTCTCTCTCTCCAATCATGTCAGTCAGTTTACATGTTTATTCCATTTGCCCGATAATCTGTTTTTCATTTTTGATTCGTTCGAATAGAGTTTCTTTGCTTAAGAAAAAAAAAAAGAAAAAAGCCGACAGATTTTCTCAACCATCCAGTTCCGGCTTAAATCTTCCCCTTGTCAGATTTCGGAATCTGAAATTTATTCACATCATTTGAATTCAACTTTATTTCAGCAGTGTTGTTTTTTTTTATCTCTTTTTCGCATTGATATATTTCCTTGGAAATACGATTCCACTACCGTCTTCGGAACCTTTGTACTTGCCCACCTCTCATCAATACACCAGTTTTTAAAAGCACTCATACGAAAATATGTCTGCTGTGGTGCTTATTGCAGGCATTGCTTACAGGGTTTAACCACATTTGCCATTAATCCTGCGAACCAGAATATATTGTTTGTGAAGCAATGGCATCCATATTTTGTGAACATGGATGCCACTGCTAAATAACTGGTATACAGATAGCTTGTGGAGTATCTATAAGTAGTAAAGTGAGTATTTTTTTTACTCTTTCAAGTCTAGGACTGTGCATCACAGAGGAAAAACAAACTCATATTTGAAATTACATATTCCTTGGTTGGATTACGTGAAAGAAAAATCGTTTAATCACGTTCATTTATGAAGTCAAAATTTTATGTGTTTTCTTGGTTAATTCCAAATTATTTTAGTTCAATCCATGGAGCTATATCAACATCACCCGAGAAGGGGCTCTCAACTATATATTTGAATCTAAACATGTTACAGGGGGCTTTTCTTTTTTTTTCCAATTTTCATTTTATTTTCAGAACAGTATCCCTGTTTTCTTTCATGTTTATACATTATTTTTAAGGGGTCAAAACCGTTTCCTTAAAGGAGCCAGAGAGTACGGGAAACCTTCCCTTTTAAAGTTTAAAAGTAAGGAGAATCTTCCTTCTCTAAGGAAAATGTCCCCCCTTTTGAGGGGGTAAAGTGAACAGAAATTCCTTTCCTTTCCTGGGGGCAAAGGTGAAAGGATAATTCTACCTTTAAGGGGTCAAAAGTGAAAATGATCACCATTTTTCACTCTTTAATCAAAAGTAGAGGAAAAGTCTTCTCCGCTTTAAGGGCTAAAAGAGAAAGTAAACTATTTTTTATAAGTGTGAAAACCCTTACTGCGGAAATATCTGACCCGAAGTAGATGGGGTCAGTTCGTTATAAAATAGTAGTTTATCTAAGCCGTGATATCACTGGTTGGATAAAATAAATAGATACATCAAAACACCCGATATCTCTAATGATTACATATACAGTGATTCAGGTAGTATAGTAGAAGATAAATGATTACTACGGCATTTCAATCTCATAGGTGTAGATGGAGTTCCGTCTTTACTCATTGTTACCCACCAACTTTATAGCAACCCCTTCAAGCGTTGCTCTCGATAATTCCATCACATTTTTGGAAATAGAAAAAATATTGATTAAACCGGAAATTTTTTGATGTTATCACCTAAAATTCTTTTCAGTTAGCTATGCACTGAGAAATAAGAGAGGTATTATCAGTGGTCAGTAAAAATAAAACCTTACTGACAGAATAAGGCATTGTGGGTATGATAACAGTTATGGCATATAGTTTTGGAACAAAGTTAGTAAGTAAACTCGTCTCGTAGACTATTACTATTGTATTGAACATGATCCTCACTGTGAATAAAACAGCTATGCTAATCTTAGTGAACAACAATGATGATCTCGGTGAGGCTTTCTTTGTGGCTAAAATAGTGTTTGAAGTGGCGCTTGAGAATAAGTACAAAGCTAAAATCCCAAATGCTGATTTTCTAGGTAATCACTCTCGAGATTTGGGCAAGACAGTCTCCTTATCTCCATTTCCTTGTATTTAGCCTGACTGGTTGCACTGGGATGGAAGGCTGAATAAATATCAATTATCATCCGATTGTATAGAAAAGGGAAGTCTGGCCATTACCTGGTGTTCTCAGTCTCACAGCCAAGTTCTGTGAGACTCATTTTAAGGAAATCTGTATTACACAGGAATAACGATAAAAACTCACATTTCGAAGTGCATGTCTCTGTTCAAGTTTATGGATAAGCAAAGACATATCACCATGCGACAATTTTAACATATTTCCAAGTATAGCTTTCGCATATCGTATTTATTTCGTAATATATTTGAGGTTGATTTTTAAAAAAATACACATCAACTAACGTAAAGTTTGATATATTTGCAGGAAAAAAGACAAATAGGGGTGGGAAGTTAAGAGTAGTACTTCTCCCAAGATAAAGTACACGGCATAATAAATAGAATTATTTTATGCCAACGGAATTAACGCTTCTATTCAGAATTCTTTGTGTGAGTTAGACAAATATTTCAGGGGTTACTTGGCACTATCCAACTCTAGGCTTTGTAACATTATATTCACTATTCAGAATGCGATTTTGCGTGCTCTCAAAATTCGTTATAATGGTTTTGAGACTCTGTAGGTAGGTCTGTAGTCTATCCATGTATTGTTTCTCGGCTGTTTTGAGTCAGATTTACTTGAAACTTGAGAACATTTTTCTGAACTAGAAAAAAATCTTCCACTGGGGGTCACGTGATCTTGCAATGATGGTGTTTGAACTTTGCTTAAAAATCGATAAAAATCGATTTCCCCAGCTTTTTCAGGTTAGATTTACTTGAAAGTTGGTAGAAAGGTGTCTTTTGAAAAAATGTTTCTTAATTATAAAAATCTTCTACACATTTTCCCGTTTTCACTGTAGTCATATGTTGAGTCAGATTTTCTTTAAATTGGTCAGACAGGTGTTTATGATGATATGATTCATGACTGAAATCATTTTTCACTCAGAGTCATATAATCTGGCAATGATAGCGTTGAAACTCTTTGGTGGATGCCTCATTGAAATTTCGGTTCTTGTTTTCACGAAGTTCTAATACAGTTTCTCATTTTGATTGCTGTTGTCATCTTTGTTGCTTTTTTCGCTGCGATGTGAGTCGGAGTCAGGATAGTGCCAGAATAAATTTGAAGACAATTCCTTTTAAACAATACTGTCCTCACCGGAGAAAGATCAAATCCTGCAAACTGATTGAGGCAGGCAGTTCATCCTCTTCATTCCAACTTCAAAGGAATTGATGAAGAATTTAGATGAGATTTTCTCTGTCATAACTTCATTAGATTCAAAATCTTGCAATTTATCCTTCTGTTAAACGTTTCCATGTCGGAATTGTATGGTGTGTCCAATTGGTACGTGTTGCACAAGAAACGCCAATAGAAAAATTTATTTAAGCACTTTTTATGCCACATTATTCTTTCGATTTTCTCACCACATGTGAATTTTTTCGAGGAAATTAAATTCAGTTAAATAAAATAATTGAATCATCAAATCGAAGAAAAGTCGAGTTACGTATTAAAATGGATAAAAACAATGACTGAATCGTTGCATGAGAGCTTAATTCAAGAACGTACTAACAGTGTTTTGTGTTTTTTTAAAAGCTTGAATCAGTACACTGCTATGTGAAAAAAATCAAACGCTCACAAGCTACAGAAGCCAGATTCTAGCAAACTCGAATTTGAACTTGAATAGAAAAAAAAAGGTTTAACCACCTCTATCTATCAAATAAAAAGAGTTTATTCAGCTTGAACTCAATGAAGAGATAGTTTCCGATAAAGGGAACTTTAAAACACATTTATGGGGTCAATAATAATCATTTTTAAAAGAGAGTGGAGTGAATTGATATTGCATTTCATGTACATCTGCATTGTCCCAAGAATAATATATATATCGAAGTATCTCTTGTACTTCGAAAGTTTGTTTCATGCCATTTCACTTTTACGAATATCTATATCAATATATGTTTTCACTATTGAATGTTGTAAAGTAAACCAGCGATTATTATTAGTTAATGATAATGGAGGGAGAAAAATGTGGAAACAAAGTTTTTCAAAATGAACCTTTATTCTGAAGAAGTGTACCACTTCCCATAATGCATTTTCAAACGGACAGAAATGAAAATACAATAAAGATAGGGAAAGTGGGTGTACAGGTGATGATGCAGGATTCTGGTAGTATGATGAATATTTTTAGTGTTTCAAGACCCACCCACAAAAATTTCCCTCTGTCTACCTGACTCAATGTCGACGGTCAAGGTCCGTCATCTGCTGTTACCGTTGTGAGAGGCTTGAAGCACAACTATTCGCTTGACTTGTTTGACTCTTTTGAACCTATCCTACGTGTCAGGTTATAGAATTATTGATCTTCCTCTAAGGTGAATGTGTATGTTCAATTTTATACGTGTATATTTGAAGATAGAGAGAGGAAGACTTACATATATTTGCACATACGTAAATATACATACTCGCTGATATATTCATGCAAATAAAAACAGATTTCTTGATATATGCAGATAAATAGAGACCCGTCCACATATACATACACATGTATCCATATATACATATATACACATATTTGAATTTATAAATATATGTATAAATCATATGGATATATATTAACATACATTCTTGCATTTAAATATGGGACCACAACGGAGTCAGGATAGACGGTGAATACCTGAGTAAACTAAGATTTGCTGACAACATCGTTCTCTATACTGAGAACCTTCAATATTTCCAAATAATGTTAGACGAACTAAATGAAGTAAGCAAGAAAGTTTGCTTTCACTCAAACTTCTACAAAACAAAAGTCATATACAATAAATATGTTGGGGTCAAAAATATGACGATCGAATTAAAAAATTCAGAGCTGAAAAAAGTTGACCAATGTATCTACTTAGGACAACGAATCTCCATGAAATCATCAAAAGAGGTAATAAAGCGGAGTATTACACTTGGTTGGCAAAAAACCCACTAGTCCAAAAAAGAAGGTTATATAACCAATGCATCCTAGCATTAGTCATCTATGGAGTTGAAACATAGAACCTAATCAGAAGATCGACTCTCAAACTCGGGAAAAATGCAACGTGCCCATGAGAGAATGATGAGGTATCATAAGGCAGCAGAGTATATCAGAGAAAAGACAGGAGTCCGAGTTCTCTTAGAAACTGTTAGAAAACTCAAATAGCAATGGGCTGAGCATGTTGCAAGAACGTCAGAAAACTGCTGGAATCAAATGGTGGATCCCAGCAGATCATATGCAGAACTGTAGAAGATAGAAAAAAATATGACGTGACGAGCTAGATAAATTCAGAAAGTACTCGCTCTACCTCACCCATGATAGAGAGATGTGTCGAATCTCGGGGATGGTCTATGTCCAATGATGGATGTTAGAAGGCTGATGATGATAATTTTCCGATCACTGTCGCCGTTCCTCTCTGTACCGTAAATAATTCCTTTCGAGCAAAGTTTAATTCCTAAAACTGACTTTCTTTATTCTCATGTAAATGTGTATAATAAGTACATATATCCATCTATATATATGTCTTCATACGTATGATTATATGCAAGCACACACACACATACACACACACACACACACACACACACACACACATATATATATATGTACATACACCATATGCTTTTATAACAAAAGGATAAAGGAAGTCGATTCGAGATGTCATTAATTGATAAATACGGGACACTATTTCCTAATCAGGTCAGCAGCGTATGATGATTGAAACCTCAGATGACATTTCCCGCCATTCCATTGCTCCGCCTTCTTCCTTCCTTGCTGGGATGAATGGTGACTGGGGTAATTCTTTTCCAAATTCCCACGCACGGACCATCATTAGAAACGATGCTATTAGCACAGTTTCAGTCAGAACTTCAGACCTCCCTTCACTTCTGGCAACTTACATATGTTTGCGTGTGCGAAGCCTGCTTGGTGACTCAGGCAGTACAGCATTAACAATCACTGCTAGTGGTCAGTGTTCAAGTCCTAACAAAAGTCATGATTTCGGATGTTGACTTGGGAAGTCTCCCCCATTAGGAAATCTTGCGTAACGGCACCCTATTATTTTCTTCTCTCTACCGATGATCCCTCAGTCAGACTGGACTAAGTCTAATTTATCTATCTATTCATCTATCTATCTATCAATCTATTTATCTATTCATCTGCGCGTGTGTGTTTATATGATTACGATTGCAAATTTCCAATCCTCTTATCCTGTGGTTTTCGGAGCCCTGGGCCACATTCCTCCCCTTGCGATTCAACATTTCCACAATCCCTCCCTTATTTCAAATTCTCTGATAATTCTCTTACCATTATATTTTCTCATTATAAGTTCTTACTCTGAATGGGAAATGCCTTCCAAATTCCTCCTCTGGCTAAAGTTATTCCCCTGGGAGTGAACTGACCACTGTTGGAAAATTACTGCTCTGAACCAAACGAATTTGGGTAAAAAAAAATGCCGATCTGGTTAGTCCTTCTTCAGAAACCGTTATATAGCAAATACTTTTTGAAAGCACGTCGTGTCCGGGATGATCAATTAAAATCAGAAGAAGGGCACAACAATAAATAAGTCACTCATCATGCCTTTTATTCGGCAGTGATTACTAAAAAAGTTTGAATTTTCAGAAAACAAGCGTGAATACTATCGACCCCAACTAAAAAATTCAATTCAAATATGAACTTGCATTGCCAATTAAACTTTCAACAAAAAACCTAATCAGCTGGAAGTTATTGAAAAAATAAAGGAACAGTTGAAATTTTTAACTGTGTCGTTCCATCTTATGTTGAGAGTTTGGGTGACAATTTCGCCGACAGCATCTAATGGCAAGAACCCTACTGAGGATAGAACTATTTGGCAATTGCTTGTTAGTCAAAGTTTGCTCAGCTAAAAATGACTGAGCACAATATGGGTGTACTTAGCGAGAGTGACACTCCCAAGCATGTTAAGAAGGTTTGGTCACGATTGCCCGAGAGCAGATTCTCCTTCTATGCTTCTGACCGATATTTTTGGTGAAGAATCGGTAGATCAGCGCAAACAGTCGACAGGGGTTTTCTTAGTTTTCATGTTGGTTGGCTGGCTATGTATGTATATACATGCCATACAACCGGAGTGCTGAAAATATAAACATTTACTCTTTATTATGTCCAGTATTTTCCTTTTGTTTTCTGAAAATTCCTCCTCTTAATAAATTTTAATTGGAGCTTAATTTTTTTTTCAATTTAGACTTTTTTAGTGATTACTGCCTAACAGAATGCATGAAGAGTAACTCATTCATTGATCACCCCTTTTTCAATTTTTCTAAATTGTTCAGGTACCCTTAAAATGACATGCAACTAAAAGACGTTCGTTACATGACAGTTCCTATTGAATGACTAACCAGACCTGTTATTTTGTAATTGTTAGAATTCTTTTCAGTTTGATTCCTTATATCACATAAATATAGTTTGTTTTTGATTTTCAAAGTCAACCGAGCGAATTCTCAATGATGCATACTTTTGAACTCATATCATTTATGATAGCTACAAAAACTAGAATTATCCTCCAAATTAACGGACACTTCCAGTTAACGCCTGAAGTGAAAAAACGCATTGAAGAAAATGCAGATCTCTAAAATGATTTTTCAAAAGAATCATTAGAAAATTTGAACATTAGACTGATATCACGAACAGGTCTGGTTAGTCAATCAGTAGAAATCCTCATGTGACCAACATCTTTTGGCAGCATGCAATATTTGGGGTGATCAATGAAAAAATTGAAATGAGGTGATCAATGAATGTTACTCCTCTTGCGTCATGTTCGGGCGTAATTGCTGAAAAAGTCAGTATCAAAAACAAGAAAAAAAAAAGCATAAATGCTTGCATAAACATAAAGATCAAATGACATCGCAAATTACCCCCCCCTTCCACTAAAAACTTAATATGGGTGGATGAGAAAAACAAACCTTTCTATAGACACAATAAGGAGTGAATGTTTAAATCAACAGCCCTGTGGCACCATTGGCGCTGGTCTGTACGTGTGATATATGCATAGATAGATACATAACCAGTCAGACCAACTTGGGAACCTATGTTTAGAATTCTTTTTACAGTTTCTGATTAGATACGTGCGTAGATTTTATGAGTATATGCATATACTAGTATCCCCTGCTTTTGATTTAAAACAAAGCGAAAATAGAGTTCGTTTTGAATCAAGTTATTATAGAATCAGTGAGCACCCTTTTCATCTCCCTCCTACATCCCAGTCTCCTGTACTTTCAACCATCCTAACCTCTGACGACCCAGCCAAACATATTATCATCTCCATATTTTGAGTCTTTGAACTCTCAGAAACTATGTTTTTTCTTTATCAAAGTACGTGTGTACGTGCTCCCATGTTTCAACCCAATGTACAAACCCAATGATGTTTGCTTGTAAAATCTAATTCCAGTTCTTTGAAGCGTCCTATTTCTCCATAATACATATTTATTGAACAGATGGGTATATGACTAGACCACAAGTCCGAGACTCCAACGAGAGAATGGAACTCGTTTTGCAAAAATGATCTGCCTAGCTACCTAGATAACCATTTCACCACAAAGATATGTCCACGATGTTTTCACTAAATATGCAGTTTATAACTGTTACTATTTACTTAGCTTAACTCAGTATACCACACGGTCAAAGGGAGGGAAATTAATTGAACTTACGATTGAGGAATGTCAGCCTCTCCTAAAAATCTACATTCGAATTCCTTTCTTTTTTTTTTTTTTGTTCTGTTTTTTTTTTTTACACAGGTTCAAAAACCGACTCCTGGTACTGCTAGAAAATACACAACAATCTCAGGAATTAAGTTTGATTCGGGCTCTCATTGATACTTACTGGGCTTTGTGCAGATTGAAGCCATAAGTGAATAGATGCACATTGATATTGAAGTGATTATAAAAGCGTTGATTCACTAATCATTCCAAAATGTACACATGGTCGTTGCTATTAAATTCAACATAACGATAGCATTTGTATTTGTTGGTTAGGCCGATTTTGTCACAAGTCCACTGTTGATAGTTACTAATTCAATAACAACGGATTGCAAGCCTTAGATACAAAGCCTTACCTAACGATGAAACAATTTCATCAAAATAATAAAGTAAAAAAATGTCTCAATTCAAATGCAGCGCATGTTTTAGGTCAAACTGGTCAAATGAATGTCGTAAATCTACTTTACAGCTCACCTAAAAGTCGCAAGATATTTGGGGTTTTTTTTTTCAGTACGGGTTTCACCCAAAACCATATTGCTATCATTCAAGGAGAAGTTTTGTACTATTCATTGGACCCTAAGCATGTCAGGTGCAAAGATTTTTGTATAAATTTCCTTTTCAAATTTGATCTGATTTTCTGTAACTCCGAAACAGGCTGCTTTCCAGGTTTATAAATCATTCTTTTTAGGGTCAAAAGTGTGAAGGGACTTTTCTCTCTTTTAGGAGTCAAGAGATAGGAAAGTATTCTGGCTCAGAAATTGGCTGCTTTTCATATTTATGTATAATTATCCTTGGGGTCAAAGGTGGAAGTAAATATTTATCCTTTAAGAGGTCGAAAGTTTAAGGGAAGCTTTTCCTCAATTGAAGTGTCAAAAGTTTATGAGGAAGATTTTCCCCTCTTAAAAGGGTTACAAATTTTCATGCTGTAAAAAATAAATGGGAACTTTTTCCCTCCGAAGTGTCAAAAAAAAGGGGGAATGTTTCCCCCATATAAGGGGTTTGAACAGGGGGGGTACTATTCCCTGTCCGAAGGGTCAAAAGTGAAGGTAATTTTTTCTTCATTCGAAGCTTCAAAAATGAAGGAAAACTAACCCCCTCCCTTTCGAAGAGTCAAAAGTGAACTGGAAGTTTTTATTACAAATCTGGAAAATTCAGTCCATTTTATTTCTCCTGGAATAGTCCACCAGGCGTAAGCGAGTACTTCGATTAGAATGAGAAAAGCTAAAAAAATAAAATTTCTATTCATACTTTATAGGGTTATTCCATCGTAAACATTTAGAATCGTGACTGTGATCGTATTGCCATCTTTGAAAATTAGAGCAAAGATCAAAGACCAAAGCCAAATGAGTGCAACGAGACAGGTCATTGAAAAGTGAATCATTTATTTTATATTTTCTAAGCTTTGAAGATCGGACACAAGACTGGCTAGAAAGCACACGACACGACTTCATTTCGTCAGTCTTTTTCTATTCATAAAGCTTTGCCTTGTCGGGCACGAGTCCTAATTAGAGTTGCAACGCCGAATAAAAGTCACTGGGGAAACCTTTAATTCATGTCTTATTCTTTATATTCATTACACTTTGCTTTATCTGGTACAAGGACGAGAAGACCTTTTATCCTAGTCTTTTATTTCATACTTACTGAGTTTTGCTTAGTTTGGCACAAAGTCGAATAAAAGCAACAAGGCAGATGGCCTCCAATTCGTCGAACTTTTCATATTCATTTTTCGAGTAAATCCTTGATTTTGCAACTTTAATCATAAACTGACAAATTAGTTCACATGAAAAATTTCGCCAGCAGTATACATACACACGCACCCATGCACACACACACACACACGTGCGTGCACGCATAAGCACACACATACACACACACACACACACATATATATATATACATATATATATATATATACATATATATATATATTTATATATGTATATATATATATATATATATATATATATATATATATATATATATATAATGCTCTTCTATAAGAATAGAGCACTCTGGTGGATGGAGAATTCAAGCAAAAATAGAATGTACTGCTTAAATCCAGCCTTACTGACCGTCCAGTTCTGTGGCTCAATGATGGGATACAGGCCTCTGGATCTGAAGTGAAGGTTTCTATCCTGCCTCATGGTACTGAATGAGATAACAGATTGCCTGTAGCCACGCTGGAGAGTTGTAATGCAACGAAACAGCCGTCTGTGGATGATACGATAATATAGAGAGAGAGAAAGAGAGAGAGAGAAGAGGTAAGCTCAGACAGTTCAATAAAGCATAATAGAACTTAGTATTATTTTCTCATGTAATAATGTGCTAAATTTCCCATTCGTGGCATAATTCTAAATTGGCATGACATTCGAGAATCATCCACACTGAAACAGTTTATGTTCGGTTTGTGACCGTCCAGCCAAAAATACTGACGTATTTCACATTGCCATGAGAGTTGAGTGCTTGAGGCCGGTTGAAATCTGGGATTTTTGTATGCTGATTCTACCCACTTAGATGATTGGCCAGACACAATCTTCATATTTTTTCACTTGCATTTGGCTTTCTGCCATGGTCAGCAGAGGTTAACAAATATTTATTGTCGTCGCGGCCGATATGCTTTTGTGTCTCTCACTTCAGAGGCCTTTAAAGCAGTCAATGCTTCTTTACGCGTTTGCATATTTAGCGACTGAAGGAAGTATAATCATAGTTTCTTCGACAAACGAGTATTATTTTCTTACAAGATATTTATAGAGTATTATTCTAACACTAGATATGTATGGAGTATTATCTCAAAACTAGACTTTCATAGAGTTTTACTTCACATCAAATATTCATAGACCACTTTTTAGCACTCAATATGAATAGAGTATTATTTTGATACTAGATATGTCTAGAGTATTATTTTAACACTACATGCTAATTGTTTTATTTCAACTATATTTAATTATAGAGTATTTTTTAGCTCGACGTCTCCGTATTTTTCAAATACATTTTCTCATTTGATTCTTCTTGTTCCAGCGATTCGTATTGATTTTCATTTTAAAAAATACTTAGAAATCGAGCATATTCAAATACTTGAATATCAGTAAAAATGTTTAATAATTTGTAAGAAAAAAAAACACTATGAGAGAAACAAGAGTTCTCCTCTTCTCTGCTTATTCTGTTTCTATAGCAACGACGGACAACTCATTCGAGTGTTCTTTACACTAATTGACGACTTTAATTTTGAAATAACTTTTGCCCTCTGAAAGGTCAAAATCTAGGCCAAGCACAGTTACGAATGCTCACAAATTCATGTGAGACTCTGCACTTACTCCAGAAACATCAAGCATTGCAACAGCATCACTCAGACTGGACATGGAAGAAAAAGGACAAAGATCCTGGAATTGACATTTTTCCCATCGGAAGGCAAGCAACACTTCCAATGTCTGCTTCAACAAACAATATTCAAAGTTGAATTGCTATATATGCGGAGTCAGTTGGACACAATCCAGTACATCATGCCTGATTCGATGCAATATTGCATGGCCTTCCAGTACAGATTTGACAAAGCCCAGAATAGCATCGACGCTGATATCAGAAATGTCAGGGCAAAGAATCAAAAGATTTATGAGAATAACTTTGGCCTGATTGCTGCTGTAATGCACACGCTGGATACACCATATTCGGGCCACTACACATGCTTAATAGCACCAAATGAAGCATGGGGTTAGAATCAGTGTAGAAATAGTTACTTAAGTACGTAACACCCCCCCCTCTAGAAAAAAGGTGATCTTGTATTTAGAAACAGTATAAGAAATGAGTTTTGCAGTAAAATGAAGACGAATCTCTCAGTTTAGTGGTATTTATGAAAGGATGTACAATATTGGTCAAAGGTAGAAGACGATTGTATTCGAATATACTTCTTATTAGTTATTGCAACAGGGTCTCGAAATTCATAGAAATTGCTTCTCTTTAAGTAGACTTGATGTAAGGTAGGGCTTTTATCATAAGTGGCTACGGAAAAAACCTTTATTTCAACAAAATACTATAGACAAAATATGAGAACGGGTATATCATTTCAAGATGAAGTTAACGAATTGAAATTGAACATTTGTGAATAATTTAACCAAAGACACTTTGTGCTTAGTTTAGAAACCTTAAATAGCGATAACCGATACCAATAGAACAGGAAAATTTCCTACAAAGATCTGCTTATACATTTTCCATCCACTTTTCTGCTTTTCATGTTAACTTTTGGTCCGTTGCCTAACCTTGTTTCCCATTTTTCCCATGAGTTCTCGGTGGGATTAAATCAAATCTTTGAACAGATCTTTCATGATTTCAATGTTCTATTTCACTCGTTTGGCAGTGGATCAGGAGACGTAGAAATGGTTGGCTCGTAAGAAAATGATTGCAGAGAAAGAATGGCACGTTGCTTCACTAAGTTTAGATAAACATTTACACCTAACGTTAATTAATATTCACAACAGGCCCAACAAGTTCAGAGGAAAACATTCTCTATACCATAACTTACGTTTCCCCTCTAAACTTAGCAGACTAAAGACTCACTTTTGTTTATCTTTGTCATCTGATCGACGTCAAACACACTATCTGCCGTCAGGTTCAACTAAATTGAATTTACTTTCATAGCAGAAATAAACATTCCTACGTATAAAAATCTAGCCCTTTTTTTAATCTGCAATAGGTTTAGTTGCTTGAGAACAAGCTTTCAATCTGAATTCGTTCAATTGTCGGATCACATTATGTTGGTTCATCTCCTTTTTTTAGATCAACTTTGATTTGCCTTAAAATTACAGCTGAGACGTTGGAAGGAACATTCATGAAACGTCTACAAATTACTTTGTCCTCCCTAAAGTTTGTATTACATGATGGTATGGACATTTTGGCCAAACAAAAAAATTGTTTCATAGTAAAATTTCAAAACTTTCAGATTTACACGCCTGGGCCGTTCCAGATCTCTTGAAACTACAGAACGAGTCATGCCACCTGTTTTCATCTCAGCAATACATTGTTGTAGGACTGCATTAATTTTGACATCTCTTGACATGTCTGGACATTGATGCAACACTTACAACATTACTACTTATCGTTTAGTGCGGGCAATATTGTCATATGTCTGCGATCAATTTATTGAACTTGACAAAAACAAAACTGTTCTCTGGTTTGTCTACTTTATTTTCTTTCGAATAAAAGTTTTCTTAAAAATGTCTTCCTTATTCTTGGATGAAAGCTTTCCCGATATGAAATATATACCACAACCAATGACTTCCAAAAATTTCCAGATGCTGAGGCAATTACTATAAACAAAAGCCTCCCGGGCATTGCAACATTCATTAAGTCCAGATCTCTATGGCAAAATTTACCTATGTCGTTTTACAAAATTTAATTTTGCAACTGCGTCAAATTTAGTCAACTTCATGTTACAGTATTTTGAGTATAGATTTAAGAATATTAATGCAAGGACACAAACTAGCTATTCATAGTGTTATATACCAACATGTAACTGAAGTTCAAATCTGAAACAGCATTCACATTCATTTCGTGTATTTTACGCTAAATTGTTTTTGTTCATTGTTTCTTCAAAGTTTTTTCCAATTATAGTAACACTGTGTGGATACATATTTTCCTCGTAGTTTTGCAAGACAATCATGACTGGCTGCTCAACAAACCATAAAGTTTAACCTCTTCCTAACATGCACCTTTGGAATGGGCACTGTCTTAAAGAAGTATATTTTCTGTAATTGACTCAGGAGTTGAAATCATTAAAATGAAAACTCTTTTTATCAAGCAATAAGCTGATTTTACATTTTCATGTGGATACATTCAGAGTTGCCTTTTGACACTAGTCTCAACTCATGATAAGTGTATATGCATATCTGAATGCATTTCAAACACGCTCAGAATACGAACTCACACACATATATGAAGGCTGGAACATTTTTTTTCCAAACAATTAAATGAATTCAACTTAGTATCAATATTCTCAACTGGTTAAAAGCTTTCACGAAATCTAACCCAGTTTTTAATGAGTGATCGTGTTTTTTAACTTCTATGGTTAGTCTTGTAATTTCTCGATGATTTGGCCAATAACGCGTGCGAAATGCTGTCAAAAATGTTGTAGTTCTTTTGGCAAGAAGACATTTACAAGATGCCCCTTCATAATGGCTCCAATATTCTCTACAAGATCAACTTCAGGTGAATTTCCCAGTCACCTGTCAAATCCTTCATTTTCAGGGAAAAATCAAGCTTTTTCAGTTAACTCGATTGCGAATGCAGTGCACACCTTGTGAGAAATTGAACCGAAGAAAAAGGGGTATATACGTATTCATGTTTGTGCAACGCCTGCGTGGTGTGCACACTCACGTTGAAAATGGGTGGAAATTGCAAAGGGATATACGTCTTTTGAATTAATGTGAACATTGAGTAGGGTTATATATGTATATCTATATAGAGAGATAGAGGGAGAGAAATAGAGTGAGTGTGAGTGTCTGACAAACATCAAGATCGGGGACAAACAATAAATCCCAAACGTTTGAACAATATTTCGATTCATGGCAGCCTCACGTGTTCTTTCTTGCGTAAACAAGAAACGTTGATTGCTCTTCCAGACAATTACATTGAGTCATTAAGATAAGTTGTACTTGTGAAAGACTGCTGCCTAAATAAACATTATGATATATATTTACATATATGTTGTATGTTATTAGGAAATAGATGTATGATCCAAGAGAATGATTATAAATGGCTTTATATGTATCTGAAATTATATTTGAAATTAGCTCTCGTTATTACATAGGGAATGAATCATTTGATGCAGACCATCTATGTAGAAAAACAATTAAAGAAAATAGGGATGCTGAAGGATACATATATATATGTACACACACACATATATATGTGTGTGTATGTTTGTGTGTATTAAGAAATGGATTATATGATCCGATAGAATGATTATAAACTGGGTTAAATCATATAAAACTCTTATTTGAAATGATTTCACTTCGCTGCACTGTTGATGTATCATTCGAACGTAAGTAGAATGAACAATTCCAAGGAACAGGGCTGCTTCAGGAATCGTACCTGCAACGAATAGGGTAGCTGCTACAACGTAGCGTTGCTGTTACCATTGAGCTAAACAGCCACTGGTATAGTAAAGGAATTTCTCACAAGATTCACATCTCCTTTAATCTTCGTCCATTTGCTCCTTCACCATGATAGTTATATATCAAAGAGTGGCTATACATGATCCGAGAGAATAATTGTAAATTGTGTTATATTACATAGAAACTCTCCTTTTAGACGATGCTCCGTCGTTATACGGTTTATGTATCACTCAAACTAGACAACGTAAATAAAATAAACAATTGAGGAGTATATATATATATATATATATATATATATATATATATATATATATATATATATATATATATATATATATATATATATATATATATATATATATATACCCGTGAAAAATGACAGGAGTTATTTACCTGGGAATCGGTATTAAGAAGATTGAAAATATTTTATTATGTATCTTATAAGGTAACATATCAGGTAATCTATTTTGCGGAATTCTCGTACCCAAATTTCAATTTTCAAAAAAATTAACACGACAGATGTAATGTTAAAGGACATGTCATCCCAAACACCAACGCAATAGAGAGCAAGAATATGCAAGAGATTCAACGATACAGATACCTTGGGTGCATAATAAAGTCAGAGGATGACCATGAAAGCAGAATCAAAAGACGAATAACTATTACTTGGGAATCATTTGGTATGAATAGAGACTTACTAAAAAGTACCCTGCCAATGTGAACACCTTGCCAATATGTTAGATGTGTAAAATATACAATAAGGGTATTTTGCAAATAATTAAGCAACAAAAAGATATGGGCGGGACACTTGGCAAAATGGGATGACAACAAATGGAGCTAAAGGCTAACTATGAAACGAGCAGACACTTAATGGAAGGATGGGATATAAGAGTTTGCTGGTAAGGCATGTCAGAGGGAGGAGCCATCGCAGTCGTCATGGAGGGAACTGGGGATGGCGTTTGTCCTGCAATTGACCAATAATCGTTGATATATATATATATATATATATATATATATATATATATATATATATATATATATATATATATATATATATATATTGTGTGTGTGTGTGTGTGTGCGTGTGTGTGTGTGTCCGTTTATGCATGGAATACTCAAGCTATAAAGGAAGAGAAGAGGATTAAAGATTTTGGTTTTCAACTCCAGTAATCAATATATTCCCATCTTACCTGATCTCTTCTTATTTTGCCATTTCGTACAAAGAAAGAATTTGAATGACAAACGATGAAGACATGTGCTTGCATCATGGGAAATCGATTCGAGTTAATAGTTCAATTTATTTTTGCTCTAGCAATCCTTTAAATGGGAGTGAATGGAACGATTTGTGAAAGGGACATATGTAAGAATTTTTTTCTAAATTTCTGAATAAATTGGTTAAATTTAAACAACACTGATTTATCGATTGAGTTCACGTCGCCGGATTTCTATACCCTTTTTGCTGTCGATCTTTACTTCCTTGTGTATCGTACTTTTCTTCTTCTTTTCTTCTTCTTCTTCTTCTTCTTTTTTCTTCTTCTTCTTCTTCTTCTTCTTTTTCTTTTCTTCTTCTTCTTCTTTTCTTCTTCTTCTTCTTTTCTTCTTCTTCTTCTTCTTCTTGGTATTTTATTCCTCTCAATTTTGAGCTATATTCAAATTTAATTCTAATAAAATTAAGAATATAGGGCGATTGTTATATTTTCCGCTTCAAATTCATAACTACGGACGGCGTAAACTATTTTTTCAGCAGCAAAACTACCATCATGATAACGATGAGTTTGCCGCTTCCATTTATTCCTTTAGTGATTTATATAAACCTAACCCTAAATACAACCCTAAATCTAAGCCCAAGCACTAATCCAAATCCATAATAGTTAATCAAATATCATCTAAACTGGTCAAGTTTTCTGCTTTCATTTGAAAATGAAATTTTTTGAAAATATGTAACGGATAAGTTTCAAAAGATCTGTGATTAGAGAAATATTAGAATTTGCGTGGAAAAAAGTTGTTCTGAGATTCTCAAGCAAACATAACACAGCAATCTAAGGTGAGAATGTTTTGATTTTAAGGTGAAAATTTTACCATTATCAAACATAGATATTGTTAGAATATATTCTTAACAAGAATGATAGTTATTTGTATTTTCAGACTGGTATATCTTTCATCCTAATCTTAATAAGCAGCAAGACTCACAAATGAAAGATAAGCTGAATATGAGACT
The DNA here is from genome assembly GCA_963457665.1 of Thysanoteuthis rhombus. Taxonomy (NCBI): domain Eukaryota; kingdom Metazoa; phylum Mollusca; class Cephalopoda; order Oegopsida; family Thysanoteuthidae; genus Thysanoteuthis; species Thysanoteuthis major. The sequence goes on along the minus strand of OY735212.1, from coordinate 49,243,661 downwards.
TTGATCAATACCTCTTTTGCCTCAAGAAACCTGATAATCCTTAAAAACTGCTCTGCTGCTAGAGCTAAAAGAGCATATGGCGGTCAGAAGATAGAATCTGACCGTATAGACTTAGCATTTATTTTTCCCGGATCGAACAGTTAGGAAAAAAAGCAGGTGAAATTTAAGCTGGGAGAAATGCCAGTCAAAATTAATTATGGTTGATAATGTTTCATCTAACAAGGATTGGAGAAGCCTGTGTATGTATGTGTGTGCAATGCATCTGATCGAGAACTCATCATTGTAGGGAGATGTATACGTCAGCATACTAGTTAGTATAGTGACATGCTTGGAGATTTTAGTATCAACAGTTCCCGAGGAGTATAATAGAGATAAGTTCAAGAATTAAAGATTGATAGATCTTTCTTCATAGTTGCTGAAAATTATCTCCCCGTCTTCTTTTCTGTAATGTCATCTAGATTTTGATATAACACATCAAAATTGACAACACTGAAAAAAAACTGTGTACTATACTTCTAAGCCCTAGTTTCAATGAGCAGTAGAACGCCAATATTTTTCTTTGTACATGAAAGGGAAATGTGCAATGTTGGAATTCATGAGCAAACTGTGTATTGTCCACTTTTCTGTATATCCAAGTAACAGAAAAATGTATGCAATTTAGATTTGTTGTGAAGCAGAAAGGATGAATTCTTCATACTGTCTAAAGAGAAAATAAATTTCTTCTTTTCTGTTTTTCGCAGAAAGCATCAACGCTACTAAGACAACACGTGATGCATCGTTTCAGAAAACAGTCCTGAACGAGTAATGCTTGGATTTTGTTTCGTTGGACATTTATTTGCGTTGAAAGGAATCAAAGGATATTGTTGGTTCGTCTGAATGATGTTATGCTCTTAAATGAGATTGTTATCAGGTTTATTTCAATTGATGTTTTCTGACTGATTCTTTCATTAGGAAAGAGAGAGTGTCCTTAGCCGAGTCTTGCAATCAAATTGTATTTCTGTCAAGTAATTGTTTCGGATAGATTCACCGAATTATTACGTCGTTATTTTGCGAGGGAGATGACCAGGTTACACAATGTATATGATAAAAGTGGGATATACGTTATAATGTAATTCTTAGATTTTAATTGTTGTCTGATTCAATCCAATCTCTCTTTTCACCACGAATCCATTGTAGCAAGATCTTTGTATACATCAAAAATAATTTTCCGCCCGGGATTATTATTCAAAACGCCTAAAGTAACACCATGAGCAATTGTTCCACTGCAGACAATCTGTATTTTCCCAACCGTCTGAGAACGTAACGTTTCTATGAAACTTTTGGTGAAAAAATCTTGGAAAAGGAAGAAATAATCATGTTTGATTTATATGGTGACACATTTTGAGAGTTCCCTGGCTCAATAAATAACACAGCACGATATTACCACTATGATGGTCACTACTGCTGCAATTATTGCAGAGAAGTATATTTCAATCAAGAAATTCGATAAGGGAGGATTTGCCGGTGGTTTTGAGTGAGAACTATACAAATAAATTGTGTAATGCTTTGTATTTAGGCCTAGTCATGTATTCAAAGCTTTCACTACCAGCCACAACTGCAACGAGCCTTGATCTTCAATATGGAAACAGATTATGTAAGGGTCTGAGAACACTGAAAATGATTTTTTATAATTCATATGCAATTTCGAATAATGTATGTCTTTCGTAAAAGAGGAGTGGTGCCACTTACAGTTCCTAGTTTTAATAATAGTGTTATCCATCTTGGTTCTGACCTTTGTTTATTACTTGGAAGAGGTTCGCTAAAAAGAAGTAACTCGTCGCTGCACATGATAAAAGCATGAAGTGTAGATTACAGACCATTTGGAACAAATAACAGACAGTTCACTTTTTATTTACATGACTTAATGTGAGGGAATACAGCTAGAGATGGCAATATAATTCAATTATTCATTCCAAGGTGGTATGTTAACTAAAAATTTACTTTAGTGTTTCAAATATGGGAAATAACTAATCTTCGTTTGTAAATGGCAACCCTAAACAAAAACCGTAAACACAAACCCTAACCTGAAGCCCTAACCAAAAATATTAACCGTAAATTATATCCTTTGTAGTTAGATTTGATGAAAGTCAGCTTCATATAATGCTAGTCAGGGGCCTTAATTAACGGGTGTAATCGGATTCCTGTCTTCAAACAATTAACGATAGTGATCGTTTGTTTCGATTCATTCTACAGAAGTCGTTAAGCAGTAATAATTCTCCTCTTTAAAGGTAAGGACTGCAGCATTACAAAGTGACACTTCAAAGAATTGGATTTATTGTCACAATTTGCTAACCATATAATGTATTCGAGTTGATATTTTTTCGTGAGAGCTCTTACTCAAATCAATGAAATCACTTTTTAAACATATAGGGCTAACCTAATATTGATATAATTTAGCAGAAGTAACATAGTTGTTTTTAAAAAGATTTTATGAATTTGGGTAAAAGGTCGAGAGATGAAAATATCAACAGGAATAAAGTATGTAGGTATTAGTTTTAGTAACGATTGGAGTTACGCTTGGAAAAAACTAAAACATTTACCTTCAAAGAAGGGGAAATTCTATTGTTTAGCGATGAAAGATGAGTGACACCAAGCAAGCGATCACTATAAATCATTGCGAACATAAACATTACAATACTCTCGTTAAATGATATCTCTTGACTGGTAAATTGAATCCTATTAAATGTTCATGGTCCTTAAACTCACAAACCTTTAACTGGTCAATATTATGGAACAGACAGACCAGAATTACAATACCCCATTAAAAGAGTAATATCAGCCAATTTTTATTTATGTTGGGCCTACCGCACTGAAAGCAGTTATACCACCCCAAAAGTACTTACACTTAATCCAATTTATAAGATCATGGATTTGAGGAGACTTATATACTCCATATATTATCACAAATTGAGTTTAGGCTAAGGTTGCCTGATAAGCGTTCCCGACATGGTATTTTATCTGGAGATGTAGAATAGTATGCAAAAATGGTTTCCTTGATTCGTTTTTGCTACATGGATTTGGCGCACGTGAAACACTCACAATAATGGTACGACATTGTTTGACTATTTGCTTTTTTTTTTGTAAGAACTTCGTAACTAAATCAGATATTTATGTATGCTCGTTTCATTTTAATGTTTTTTTATTATTGTTCAACATCAAAGAAGCTTTGACGTGTCTGCTTCTAATCTAAGGTTATTTTTATGATTTCGAAGTAATCGATATGGAAAATTCTTAAAGATCTGTATTCAAATTTTTATACAATGGTAACACTAGAAAAGCGTCTTACTCATAGTTCCTGTGAGTCGGACGCCGCGAGTCCTTTGCCGAATAGCGTCACCATTCAAATATGCGCACGTCAAAATGAAATGGCGATTGTTATCTTTTCTATCCTGAATTCGATTCACATTTTTCAAGTGGGGAAATCACCGTTGCGATTATGACAAGTCAGCTGCTTTCATTTGTTCAGTAATTTGTTTATGTATCCTCAAACCAGGAATTAACCCCTAAAGACTAAAAATGATAGCTGACAGTAACCTCAACACTAACCCTAAACACTAACAACAAACTTATCATTCTTTGCACTTCAATGTGATAAAATCCACTTCTAAATTGTGAGATGTTCTGATTTCATTTCTAGATGAAATTATCAAAAAATAAGCTCATGGATATGGACTTTTTTTTAGTAGGAAAAAAACTGATCAGAAAAAATTTCAAAATTCGGGAAGAAAAAATTGCACATCTGGTGCACTCAGAGAAGCATGGTGCAGCAAAATCAATAGCAGGAATGTTTTTGATTTTAATGCCGAAAAGGTAACGCCAATTAACAAAAATGATCGGAATTAAAGCCCCCCCCCCAAAAAAAAACAATTTCAAATGCTAAAAATTATTTAGATCTTTATGTTAAATTTACACCCAGAAGGTTGATGAACTTGGAGAGGTATCTAGGAAGAAAAAGATCATTTCCACTCAGAGGACATTCAAGTGTATCTTACCTAATTGAATGTAGTTAAGCGAAATCACAATGTACTCATTAAAAGCTCTTTGATGCATAAAAGTGAGCACACACGTTATATATATATATATATATATATACATATATATATATATTTATACACACATATATATATATACACATATATATACATATATACGCACAGACAACTAAAGCTTTACAGCTGAAGACTAAACATTAAATAACCTTTTCAATGAAAATGTTTGCGTCTCTTTTGTCTCCCATTTCCCAATATATGTCAATGTAATCTATGTAATGTATAATTTTTCTCTTGTTGGGATCATCAGTTGCTCACCTTGTAAATGTTCCAAGGATTTTCAAAGCAGAACAGGCATCCCAGCATTGTCGATCAAGCACTACTTCTCTTTCTTACTATATAGCTCATGTCATAGATGTAGTTTGTCGTTTTATATAAGACATTATGTGATGTGGGATTAATAAGTATAACAACAGACGTGAGTCACTATTCGTGTTATTTCTGTTACCCATGTGAATATTGAATTTGTTGTGTCAGTTTTATCCTCAAATTGTATGCAAACTAACTGATAATATTTTTAAGAATTATGATTTCACAGGTTGATTTTCAACAAACATATTCAACTGAAGAATTTGACGGTTTTTCCACTAACCTTACATCGTATGCCGGCACTTTCCATCAAATGTTTTCTAACACTTTTAATTATGAAATAAAGTATCTTCATATATATATATATATATATATATATATATATATATATATATATATATATATATATATATATTTGCAGGCCCATGTGTTCAATAAAGTATCTTACTAGTTACACAATTGATGCTACTGTTCTCTATCGAAGTCATTGAATGCACAATAGGTTATACTGAATCACGTGACCGATCAAAGAACTTGATTCTTACAATTTGTTCCACGTTCCAACGAATTTCACTTCTTTCTTATACGGATGCTCGGAATTGTAGTTGTCTTCGAAATCACAATGGATAACCGTCATTTGAGAAGGCATAATTGATACTTATATCACCTCAAATACTTCGCCATCGTGCAGCAATACGCCTATTTAAGTGGTAACTCAAAATACAGATCTGATACGGTGTAAATCGGCCATGATTCAAAGTGAAGCTTAAAGAGTAATCATAGACAGTGTTTATCCATGCACGGGTTGTAAATATCCTGAGGGTTATATTTACCGGAACAACGCGGCAAAATACGTTGGCTTTCTGAATAGTTGCTCAAATCCATTACTAATAAAGTAAAGTCTTATAAAAATATAAATAATCCAATAGTTTGTCGGCTTAGAATCAATATTGAGCATTCATCTAAAATAAAAAAAATCACTTCTATGTGTGCATCATGATGGTCTATATTATCTGCCTGTAGTATTTCTCAAGAGGGGAAATATTGAATGATGATTATGTAATGATTTCCCTTACTTTTTTCAAATCTATAAAAATATCCAAGTTATTACTAATTGAATGAAGGAAAATGTTGGGGTTTTTTTTCAGAACAATTGCAAATCATTAAAATACCATTGTTATTTTAAGACGGAATGGTTAAACTAGCAATTAATTTAAAGGGTGCCATCAAATATATTTTAATCGTCATTTGTTACCTTCCCCGTTTTTAAATTGCCATCGTTCCAAATGCAGGAAAAGCAGGCGCTGTTGATTAATTTTGAACCAAAGCCCCTAATACAAACCTTGACCTTAAGATTATTAACCCTAACGTGAATAGAGATCATTCAAAAGCCGGAATGATAACGATTTCCTTTTAGTTTATAGATTGATTCTTAACAGCTACAATGAAAGAAAATGTTTCTGTAATTGTGTAATTTTCTCAAAATCGATGCATATCTAATAGAAATAGATCCTCAGCTGTGCTGGATTGCCGTTGGAATTTGTTTTGTTCAGACCCAGATATTATAAACTGGACTGATGCAGATTTTTTTTTTCCAATTAACCTCCACAAAATTTTCAGATTTGGGGATGTGAATTCCATTATTCAAATTCACGATTGAATATAGTTTTATGTACTTATTTTAGATTTCACGTAGCTAAACCGTAGGACTAAAAAAATATAACACTTACTTATAAGTTTATTATTATTCCTAATTAGATGTTCCGATCAGAAATTACATCAGCAACCGGAACAGCTTGAACAGTCATTTCAGATCGGCTGCGGGACAACTGGCTTCCCAAATCCTCGAATGACGAACGTATGTTTTTTTGTTTGTTTTTTTTTTTTGCAGGAAGTTAGTGGCTACTTTCGTTCCTCCATTGTCAGTATTTTTAGGTGAGCTGGTTCATAATTCAGAATTGTCTTTCTCTTAGAATGGTTACCTCTAAGGCCCTATAGCCCAGTCAGTGCTGCTAATATATTGAGAGCTGGAGGGGAGGAAATGGATTCATGCCTTTCTCAAAGTCATCAGTGCAGTGTAAACGTAAACAGTCTAAACCAAATGTTTAAACTCAGTTTGCCAATTCCATAGCCCACACCATCAACCATTACACCACACGCACCTCCTTCAGTACATTACGCTGGATCTTATTTTTAATATTGAAATAACCAGACGACCGCTGGGCATAGTTTGAAATAGAGGTGTGCCATGATATGCAAACTGTTCGTTTGAAGCAAGGGGTGAGTCACGCACACTGCACCTCAAATGAAAACCCCACTGATCAGGCCTTATAGGTTTTCATCTACAGGCCCAGCTGGCAACGGAAGGCCTGGAAGACTAGGGAAACACTTTCAAACCTCCGTCTGCATGGCCGAGCCACACGCTTTGCGAAGAATCACAGCAGTGGGGCATCCTATGAGTGAATAGTCTGCAAGACTTAATTGTGAACTGTCAACTTACGGTTGGCAATCCGACTTGACTGTTTAGAAAAAAACTTCTAGAGAAATGGATGATTGCTGCTTTTTTCGTGTTAAATTCAAAACATACGGACGTCATAAACTATTTTTTCAGTGACGAAACCACCATTGCAATAGTAAAAAATTTACAGATTACATTTGTTCTGTAAATGACTTTATGAATCTACTCATGAGCTCTCACATTAAACACCTTTGTTGTTACCTTTAAAAGAATACATTTCTTTCTCAATAAATTGACAGATAAGGTTGAAAAGAAGAAATTTCAAAGTTTTCACTAACAAGATGCTGTGAAATCTAACGTGAAAGTATTTCGAATTTAACGTGGAGAGGTAACAATCATCTGAGAAATGCAGTTGTGGTAAAATACGAGAAGCAATTCCTTCATTTGTGCGATTGTTACTGGTGATATTTCTATTTCACCTCTCAATATTTGTCTCTGTTTTTCGTAATGCAACGCTGAAATTTATATATTCAGCGTTTTGTGGTCATTAGTTGATTAATCAAAGGATATGATCAAGGTTATTCGTTGATAATTGTTATTGCTAATATATGATATCTTTACATCGTTTTTCGTTGCTTCCCATTGCTCCTTATACGTTCTCGTATTCTTTTATATATATATATATATATATATATATATATATATATATATATATATATATATATATATATATATATATATATATATATATATATCAGGATGTTTTTTTCAGGGAAACCGCTCGACATAGCGTCTCACAACGTGGATTCTATGAGATCATATTCGAAACTTTGATCGGCAAAAAATAAGATGGCATGTAAAACGGGACAAATTCAGAAATTATCAGGTCTGTGACCTCCATGATAGAGTGGTGTAGCGAATCTTGAATCCAACGACGGGTGCTGAATGCTAACTGCAATTATTCTGATGACTATTATTATTTCCAACCTTTGCCAGAGCTTGGCATTCGAATTTTGGTAAAAGGTATGAGTTCCTATTCTAATTTTCAACAGCAGTAGGCTAAAAACACTATAGCAACTCGATCTTCCTTAATATATTTCCCCACAAGCCTAGTAATCTAGTAAGATGAGGAGAGTAATATCAATAGCAGAAATCTAAATAAAGATCTGAAATGAAAGAAAGGGTGGATGTGACTATAAATAAATCAATTTTTCGAACACAGCCTTGAGACAAAGAATGCTATAAATTCAGATAAATGAATAAAAAAAATTTTGCTCCAAAATGTATCGAGCTGTAATTTTGTTGGTGAGTTGAAAAAAAGATAAAATATGGTGCTCTATGAAGAATGATGCTTGCTAAATTTAGGGTTGAAAATAAATGCTAGTATAAGCTAATTCATTAAAATAATGAGAAGCCATTGATGAAAAAAAACAAGACCGCTGCTCGAATCCCCATCGTAATATCACGACCCCAGACAAAGAAAATTGTACAAAATAACCGTCAAATCACAGTAAAAATATTGTTAATAGGAAAAAAAGATAAGAAATCAATTCGAAAGTAGAAGACAAAGAGCAAAATTGCTTGGGTTAGGAGGACAAAATGAAGCCTCATTAACTAGTCTTGAAGGATGAAAAATGGATGAAAAAGATAGAATATAGACCGAGTAAACGATTGAAAAAAATCATCATAAGAAAACAAAAATATATAAAACAATGAGAAACCATTAACAGAATTCAACCATATTCTGAACTTTGATCCACTCTAAAGTACACCAAGGTAATATTTGAACGAAAAGCATCGTCTGCTTTAAACTATCTTCCTTCAATTTCCTCTCAGATCCGGGCTCTACAGAATTACGATTTATGGTAAGTAGGGGAGAGCAGGAAACATAATTTGACCTGTGTGTGAACATTTGCGAGCTCAACTCGCCGAGGAAAGAATTTAGTAGTTTTGCATGTCCCAACGAACTGATATGCTTTTTTAGGGCTAATATGAGTTTCTTGCTCTTCCAAAACCTTACCCACCTAAAATGAGTCTTCACCTCGGTTCTTCTTCCGAGGATTTCGTTGAGATTTTTCGTCCTAAGTAGATGAAGTGGTCTACTTCCTTCTGGTCCACGTTTATTTTTAAATATTTTGATTGTTGTATATGACATTTGATTTAGTGAGATTAATGTGGAGACTTAATTTCTTGCATTCTTCACCCAGTTTGTCTAAAGTAATAACTTCCTATGCAAGCTCTAGGGTCATTTACTGAGCCAAATTTGGGCATTGTCATGCAGCAGAATGATAGACCGATCTTCTTGTTAGGAAATAGGTCCTTTCTGTTGTATATGCATGCATCATTCAAACAAGTCAATTGTTCATGATGGGGTTTGCAGTAGACAGTTTATCAAGGTTTCAGAAATTCATAACGAAGAATTCCCCTTGAATCAGATCAAACACAGAAAATAATTTTTCGACAAAAGATTTTGTTTACATGTAGATGTTGACGGTTGTCCTGGTTTTAGTCACCATCCCATACGCTCGGGATATTCATGATCAATCTATTTCTCATTACCAGTGACTATCTTGTCCAAAGGTGATGTTTTTCTGTACTGATAGAGAAAAGGAAGACAGGTTATTAAACGCTGACCGATTGGCTTTTCTATAATTCCGAATAGAATCTGTTTCCTCAGATTCTAAATTATTTCTCAAGTCTTGTAAACAGTGTTATATGTTATATGATTTTCTACACACGTATTCACACACACGCACACACACACACACACATGTTTAGTCATGTACACTCTTTACATTTTAATCGCTGAAAGGAAATGTAATAAGTGATTTTATTTCAATCTCATATTTTATGATTGGGTTCATAAACTCTCCAACGGATAGGCACACACACATCCACTCATACACACACACATATATAAAAACACACACATATGATTATCAGTAGGTGTATCAACAAGTATTCGCCATGCCTCGTGGTTATTACCTGAATATTTACCTCAAATTTTCACTGTATGGTGTCCTATGAGAGTATTCACTATTAATTTAGTGCATTGGCACACAGAAAGTGATTACGCAGAAAAAATAATCACGCATCCGGTTTATTGATTTACTTATATATATATATATATATATATATATATATATATATATATATATATATATATATATATATATGTGTGTGTGTGTGTGTGTGTGTGTGTGTGTGTGAGTGTGTATAGATGTGTGTGTAGGGGGGAATGTACTTAAATTGTATCCATTCTCTACAAGAGGCAAAACTGCCGACATTTTTCTTCCCTCGTGCGATCCTCCAATCTGCAGATTGGACTGATTGCTCAGATTGAAAATCATTGATTCCAAAACTCAGTCAGACATACACAAGTGAGTTATTAGAAGAGAGAACATTTATTTGAAAATTATATATATATATATATTTATATATATATATATATATATATATATATATATTTATATATGTATGTATATATATCATCATCATCAATCGATCAACTCATGCATAACATTCTCGATTGATTGATAGCTTTGACTCAGTAGATAACTGGGTGAATATACTTAGAACACGAAAAATTTGAATAAGAGAGAGAGAGAGTCAGAAAGCGAAATGGAGGGGACGTTGGAAGTGTTGATCTAATTTCGTACACTACCTTTTCCAATGTCTATTTGTCAAGTAAGAATATAAAAGAAATGCACAAAATTGAATGTACCAAAGAAGGTTCTTCTCTCGTTTCCCCACTCGACTCTTCCAGGGTGAAAATCACTTCAATTATTATAGTTCTGTAATTTTCATATGATTTTGACATCAAATTGTAGCCGTAAACGTAATGCTTCTTTTTGATCGAAGCAAGGTGCGATAAAGTGATTTTATGCGTTGTAACGCAGAATTGTGACCAAATATACCCCTCAAAATCTTATGCTAAAATCAGTAATGGCATACATTCTGTTCATTTATTGAATTGAAATATCATATCAATCAACCAATGAAGAACTAAATGAGAATTTTGAATTAAATCTATTTTTATCCAACATTTTTCATCTTTCTTATCATTTTGCGGTATTTCGTATGCGTTACTATGCTGCTTACCGTGGGACCTAAAAAAAGCAGCTAACTATTATTTAATTGGGGTAAGGGCTGTAAGTTTGTTCGTTTGTCTTCTCACATCTTTTCAATCAAATGCAGCAGTCTTTGATTCAGACTCCTGCACTCCCTCATCATTCAATGTTTCTATCGTTTGTGCCCCACTATCAGCAGGTGTTACACGTGACAGGTTTTCCTTTTCCAATATCATATATATTTACAAGGAAAGTCTGACTGACATAAATGTATACACTTCTTTTGCGATGATGTATAATTATCATTAATTGAATTGAAAATCAAAGTTTAGGAAGCATTGGCTCCCCAACGCTCACGATAGAGAGCTCTGGCGAATCTTTGGGGAAGACAGACGTTAAAAAGTTGATGACAATGATGATGATGATGATGATGATGATGATGATGATGATGATGATGATGATGATTATAGTATCTGGTTATTACTCTTAATTTACTATCTTGTGAACAGTAAACAATGCAAGAAAAATATGAATAAAAAAGCTACATTTTAAAGAGATCTCTTCGATTTTTTTCACGTGTCAAACATCAACAGCTCTTTGAGTTATCGTCTGGAACAATGAAATGGGCCTATCTGTAATTATGTTTGACAGTCTATAGAAGAAATACATTTTTTATTTGTTTACATTAAATAACGCATGCTTTTTAATATGACTTTTTATCATAACTCAAAGTTTCACCAACTATTAGGAAGCTTTTAGTTTTCAAGTTGAAAAAATACTGATGAAAGAAAGTCTCACTGCAACGAGATTCTTCATTATTCATTTTCAACGTTTGTATTTCCTTTTTTTATAGTTTTCAATTTTCTTCTCTAGCGTTCCTACATAGTTCAAAGCGATTTCTTTTTTTCATTTTACCCGACTAGAGTATCTTTTCCCCAATCAAACTAAGTTTCTTGCTTCCATATTTGTGCAATTTGACAATATTCCTTTACATACGCTATTTTAAATGACATTTGATGCAATATTTTACAATATAAAGCTGACGTAAAGTGCATTATGGAGTAACGATATAATTTTCATATCTAAGTTTCACTTATTATTATTACTATTATTATCATCATCATTATTATTATTATTATTATTATTATTATTATTATTATTATTATCGTTATTATTATTATTATTATTATTATTATTATTATTATTATTATTATTATTGACACCAGTTGTCTGGTGGTCACCGCTGGAGACTGTGAGATAACGAGTCTTCTCAGGTATCTAGTCCTCCTCTTCACAATCTAACAATCCACAGCAGTGCAATGGAGTACAGTTTCACGCCAGTTGCCTGGTGGTTATCGCTGAAAACGGGGTAAATCTACTCAAGTCTTCAGCTTCTTATCATATCTCTCTCACCTATCACAGCAGTGCTGTGGTTTGTACCTCCATCACCATCAGTTATTGTTTGTTTGTTTGTTTGTTTGTTTGTTTGTATAGTATTATTTTTTGTTTTCCTTCTTTCGTTCTCTCCTCCTCTCCCTGTTAGGCCACCGCTTATAGCTGAGGTTATTGATCTCATATTTCTAGCATTCTCCTCAATAATAATGCAATCCTCATCAGTGCTGTGGTCTGTATAGTCTCGATCCTTCCTTTTATACTTAATTCTTTCAATCTCGTTTTCAATGTCATCATCATCATCATTATTATTATTATTATTATTATTATTATTATTATTATTATCATCATCATTAGTAGTAGTAGTAGTACTAGTAGTAGTACTAGTGGTAGTAGTTTACAAAAATATATTTGAAATGTATGCATTAATGACGTTTTTGTTTCCTTTCGTCTTTTTCAGGTAAGAGGTTCGAAATATTTGGATGTTGTGCTGTCCACTTTGACAGGTTAGATTATCATTTTTTGCAATATTATACAAAAATAACTCAGTAAAAACTGAGTTATCAATTTTCATTCCCTATTTTTTAGGTTTTGTTCAAAAATTGAAAAGAAATTCTTCCGTGGGTGAATTCGGCGATGATGACTCACCTTTGACTCACAAATATGGCTGCTTACATGATATCATTAGAGAAATACGCATTTCTTTCCCATTTCAGAAAATCATTTGAACAATAAAAAGAAATTCTTTGCCTTAAATGGAATTCATACACACAAACACACACACATATATATATATATAATTTACAGCAGTAGACAAGACACATGCTTTATACGTAGATATACATGTAAAAGTTATGCAGCTTGTTCGTAACTACTATGTAAATTGCTGTCATAGAACTTGCTGAAAAATGACGAATAATATTCTTGCTGTATCACGGTAACAAACTAACAGATATACAGAATTTGGATCTTTTGATGAATTCAAACAAGAAAGTTACTGAGCAAAAGCAGGAACCATGCCAGTTTCAGTACGCGTGTTTTGGTTTTTGTGCGTGGTTAAAGCGATTTGCGATTTCCAGTGACACATTTTCATTTTTTCAGATAGGCCGTCTGTCTAATGACTATTGCTGCATCGATACTCGCTTTTCCAAACCTCATCTGACTGACTGGATGACATTTTTTCAGACTTGAAATTATGATTAATTTCATTATCAAGGCAGTAGTGCATGTGAATATCAACAGTATACACTGCTGGATGATCGAATTCCGGACGCAGTAGTGTTTGTAAATTTTACTAATCAGATTAGAAAAGCGTGAAAATCGGCAGAAAAATGTGACAATTGTATTTATATAGGTGGATATCTGCATATAAATACGTGTATTTACATGTGTGCGTGTGTGTGTGTGTTTTGGAATGAGTGTATTGTTCATTTGCATATACATGTATATACGTAGGGAAATCAATAAATCCGTAGCTTGATCATGAAGAAAGCATTCATTTTGAGAAAAAGAATGTGGAAGTTTCAACATAATCTTTTTCCCAGTGTATCAATCACATAGATCAAATGTTTGACTAAGAAGTTTTCGGACCAAGATTCAGCTAATTGGTGCCAGGCTACAGAATTATTGCTCGAACGTTATATACATATATTTTTTTCTAGATTTTATTGAAGTTTTAATACACAATTTGTACATTTTTAGATAGAAGTATTTATTTTTTTCAATTATTATTTATTCAATTCATGTTATTTATAACGAAGTAAAATATAAGGAGAGTAGAATGTATCATAACAATAGAAGATGTGAATCTTCTATTGTTTTTCTCTGCTGGTTATTTTTAAACTTCCAATGCAAATTCGTTACGGGTATGTGCATAAAAACATTTTTGCTTGAAAAATAGATACATAAATGAAATTAAATGAAGGATATAATATTATTAGCATGTATTTTTAGGCGTTAAAATAGTCATTTTTTGCATATCCCAGTATATACTTATTTTAGTGTCTACAGAGTAATTTCAATTGTAATCATAAATATATGACTGAATTTACAAATTCAGAAGCGAATTCCAAAGAATTATGACCACTCAAAGCCTATAGAAATCAGTTAACAATGAACCAGTAAATTATCTAGTGATAATTACGATCATATTTACATAAAGTATGAGTCCAAAGATAGATCTGATCTTGTAAATAGATCTGGTATGGCACTCATTTGAAACCTTCATTTGACCAAAATTGTTTAGTAGCAAACATTGTTGGGGATGATAAGTTCAAAAATTGGAAAAAATTTGATGAGTGATGGTTACTAAGAAAAAGTCTAAATTTACAGAAAACAAGTGTGAATCGACAAAAAGTACGAAACCGAATCAGCATAAACTAAGATTGAGTATTATACGTGATTAAAAAGAAATTTTCATCTAAACATAACAAGGAATAAATTGTTTGAAAATGTGAAAGTTTCAATCCTCTAGATCCATGGGTGTGGTCTATACGCGTGATGCGTACATACAGGTAAGCAGACAAACTAAATCAAAACCTGAAGAAATCTATATTGACAGCTCTGGTTGACGGTTTCTTTCACTCAGATTTTAACGTTCGTTCTCTCATCCCTTAAAGGGTCTACAATTATAGCAATTACAACTATGACACCCTGATTGAATATCTGTTACAGGTATGAGTTAATCTGATAGCCACGAGTTTTCATATGCACATGATCAATAAGAATTTGGACTTGTCAAAGGCTAACATAGATTGAAACAAATCAAATCCAAAACACAGATTCCAAGAAATAACATGCCAATATAGTGTGAATTCAACATTTGAGGAAAATGTACATGAACTGCTTATCTTTTTAAATACTTTCCGATGTTTATACATTTGAGTAAATACAATTCAAGAAAGAAATTGATAATCGATGACTGAAAAATCCCCAATATATATATATATATATATATATATATATATATATGAGAGAGAGAGAGAGAAGGAGGGAGACAGAGGGGAGAAAGAGAGTGTTCGTGTGCGTTTCATTGTATGTGTCCGTGTGTTAGCTTAGAAACAGCATATGATCTTTTCGGAAAAAATGAATAGGAACTTTTTTCCCCAGAGATAATTAATTTTTTCCAGTATTTTTATTCAGTTCTTTCCAGCATAAATCGAATGGACACTTCTTTGACTCGAGGGTGTAGATACAAAAACCCAATATATTCATTTTTTTAAAGGTCGTTTTTAATCGTGTGAAATGTTTGGGTGGTTTAAAACCTTTGCCAATAGCCAAAAAAGTTTTTCATTCTTACTGAAAATGGCACAAGGGATTGAGCGTAGAAAAATGAGATTCCTGCGGCGAACAGTTACTTTTTCTGTACATTTGACTCGTTATTTATAGATGTCTTAATCTGAGTTACTCTCTCAATGTATGTTGGTAACGGTCACGTCTTTACCATTCCTGGTGCTCGAGCGTCTTTTGAGATAAAATATTAAAAAGAAGTAGTGGTTATAAGTTCAAGCAAAACAAAGAATAATTTGCAGAAAAATATGAATGACAACACTGTTAACCCTGATTGTTTTCTAGGTAATTTAATTGGAGTGCCATAATTTCAGACGAATTCTTAGATAATTGTGGTCAATATGAGATTCGTTGGAAAATTGATTCAATTTAATTGTAGAAATTTGTTTCTCCGGAGTATCGAGAATGAGGGGGCTTGATTGAAAAAAAGTGGAGGTGTCTTTCATAAAGACCAGATGAGACAATACTTCAACGGTGCAGTTGTACAGACTTTGGGAGTGCCTGTTGATGATTTGGTTTCATAGTTTGATAAGGGAATCGGAGATAATTTGAACATGAATCAATTACTGTTCCAAATCTTTGACGGAGCTAATGATTTAATTATGTACTAGCATAGTATCTGTCACATACGATGGGATGATTAAAGGATAGTCACTTATGACTAGGGTCAGAGTATGTGTGGGCTCTACCAACGATCAAAATGTCACTCTCAATCCCTCAACTAAGGATCAGAGTGTAGAATCTGTTTGCACAATGAAAACTATTACATGCAACATATCTATGTGCAGGGTGTCGATACGCACTGCGTTTTAGGTGCTTGGATTCTCGGTGCTCGACAGATCAATACTGTTATCAATAATTCACTTTGGTGATCCTGAATTGTGATACATATCTTCACTCTGCAATGTTCATGCGTGCTTGACGCCATGTATCATGCATATCAGCTCTTTTCTATCTCTTCATTTGCATCCCAGAAGTTCTCACAACCGACGAAGCTGAAATTAATTTTGATCCTTTTATTGTTCAGATGACATGAACGTTGAAATTTGATTTTCCTGGAAAAGAAATTCACATTTACTTTGATGGCTTTTTTCTGTGATGATACTCATTGATTTTATCTTCATTGAAATAATATCAATGGTCTCGTTTTGATCATCTGGCTGTGAATGGGAGTAGGAGAAGATTCAACAATCGGTTCCTAGTAATATACCATTATTAAAAAAACACACACAGAGAAGCCTCTTACAAAATCAATTAATCAATGTAATATATATATATACATATATATATATATATATATATATATATATATATATATATATATGTATATATATATATACGTGTGTGTGTGTGTGTGTGTGCGTGTATACAACAAAGCAGTCCTCCATGAATACAAGTTTGATTGATTTTTTAGTCAAACTTATTTGCTTATATACAGGAAAACGCATCTCTCTCCCCCCGACTCTCTCTCTCTCTCTCTCTCTCTATATATATATATATATATATATATATATATATATATATTTATATATATATACATATATATATATATGTATAACCTCAACCAGTCAGTGTGTGTATATACAAACAAATATTTCAAAATTATTGTGCATTTTTAAGCACTATCTAAACTATTACGATGTAAACAGTAAAACATGTTCTTATGTATCGCGGATTCTCCATTCGATTTAGTATTCTTAAAAGGAGAATTTAAACCATTGTTGACCTTATGTGACCTCAGGTTGAACTCAAGCAAATTGGCACATCCTACCCTAGCATTGTTGCTGATTTCCGGTGAACTAGCATGTCCTTTACCAAAAACTTTATTTGTCCAAACAAGGACTACAAAACAATGAGCGAGATACGCAAGACATGAGCAATCAACTCGAGGACTCCCCAAAAGTAACCCTGTGGGAGGTGAAAGAAGCCATTAAACAGACGAAGAAAGGAACTGCCCCTGGACCAGACAACATCACCATCGACCTACTCCGAAAAGCGGGTAAAATCATCACTAGGAAACTGGCCGTCCTCTTCAACTTGTGTCTAGAACACGGTAAAGTCCCAGACGATTGGAACACTGCTATCATAATACTTTTATATAAAAAAGGAAACCCGAAAGACCTAAACAACTATAGGCCTATAAGCCTACTCAACTATGTATACAAACTTTTCACAAAGATCATCACCAACCGAATCACAAAAACACTCGATGAAAACCAGCCACGTGAACAAGCTGGCTTTAGAAGAAGCTACTCGACCATGGACCATCTGCACTCGATAAATCAGCTGAAAGAAAAAGCAGCTGAGTATAAACTACCACTTGCCGTAGCATTTATCGACTTCAAAAAGGCGTTCGACTCAGTAGAAATCCCTAAGGTTATGGAGGCCATCAGTCGGCAAGGTGTAGATCCAGTATATGTTGAAGTGTTGAAACATACATACAATCACAGCAGCTCCTTTATAAGCTACATAAAGACTTGGACCCCTCTCAGCTCCAGAAAGGAGTAAGACAAGGTGATACCAGCTCACCTAAACTCTTCACAGCCTGCCTCAAGATGATCTTCAGAAAGCTAGACTGGGAGAGTAAAGGAATTAAAATAGACGGCGAGTATCTGAGCAACCTCAGATTTGCAGACGACAAAGCCCTTTTTGCAGAGAACCTACACGACCTCCAACTAATGCTAGATGAACTAAATGAAGAGAGCAAGAAAGTTGGCCTACACATGACCTTCAGCAAGACGAAGATCATGTGCAACAACCACATTGGAGATAAAAAAAACACTAAGATCGAAATTTACGACACAGAACTCGAGAAAGTAGACCACTACATCTACCTAGGGCAACGAATCTCCATGAAACCCTCAAAAGAAGAAGAAATCAAGCGAAGAATCACACTACGATGGCAAGCCTTTGGCAGAGCTTGCTCAACCTTCAAAAATAAGAAGATCCCATTAATCCTAAAAAGAACGCTGAATAACCAATGCATCCTCCCAATAGTCACTTATGGAGCTGAAACATGGAACCTAACCAAGAGACAGACCTGTAAATTGAGAACCATGCAACGTGCACATGAAAGAATAATGCTGGGCCTCACACGGAGAGACCACAAAACAGCACAGTACATCCGAGAAAAGACAAGAGTTAGGGACATCATAGAATCCATTAAAATCTCAAATGGCGGTGGGCCGGCCATGTTGTAAGAATGGCAGACAATCGATGGACATCATGACTCATAATATGGATCCTCCGAGACCATATGCGCAACCAAGGCCAGCAAAATGTTAGATGGAGAGACGAGCTAGACAAGTTCAGGAAGTACTGACTCCGTGACGCCCATGATAGAGAAGTGTGGCAAATCCTGTCTATGTCCAACAACGGACACTAAAAGACTGATGATGATGATGATTGTAACAGGTGATGGTAACCGGTCTCAAATCATGTCAAGTCAATGTTGGAACATAGTACGTAGAAATTGTGACAGTGCTGTGTACATATATATATATATATATATATATATATATATATATATATATATATATATATATATATATCGATTAAATACATTCATTTTGTCTGTGACAGTGGTACAGCTTCGTTTTGCCTTGTTCAGCTCATCAAAGAGATAATAAAGCTTGGCCTCCAATCGTTTACCTACTCGGATACTATGATTTTAAATGTGACGGTTTGAGTGAGTTGTGATGATTTAACTTGCAAGCATTATATGATATTATCTCATCGAGGTTTGTTAACTCGGATTAAATTAGAATTTGCTACTTTTATATTCAATACTTCAATGACCTTTTCCACGTTTTTGTGTATACATAGTTTATTTGTTTATCAAACTTGATGGCATGATTTGTATAAATAATGTTCATCTTTAATTCACATTATCAATAGGCTTTTACACAAGTTTTTTTTTTCATTTCTTTTATCCTGTTTCTTTTTTGGCTCCTATGGTATTGTTAAAGTTTGTTACTGCATTGTATAATCTTTTCAACTGCTTTAAAGCTTTTCTTAACATTATTTGACCGAAATTGATAATTGTTTTTGTTATTTTACGTTTAATTCCTATCATTAGCAAAGTTCAGATTTTTTTTATTATTATTTCCTCTCAGGTGGTCTTTCTGTGGTTTTTAAAGCTTTGTTGATGTGTGTACTACAATTTATTTTTTCTATTTTTAAAGTTTTTTTAGGGTATACCTCTTTTGGTGACGAAACTTGACACCAAAATCTGACCCACAAAATGCTCAATATCTACAAAAGAGTGTAAATAAATTTGAAGAAAAACTAAGATTGTATGAAATAATTGAAGTAAACTAAAAACCTACGGTTGTTCAACAAAATAACAGAAAATTAATTTGTAGCAACAAAGCTTTATGTATACAGAGAGAAAGAGAGAGAGAGAGAGAGAGAGAGAGAGTAAGAGGCTCTAGATTTACACATTTCACTTAATAGTATTCCACATTCAATTGTTTTATTCTTTTATACTTTGTGATACAATATCGTTGACTACGAATAATCCTTTTCTATTGGCTGTTTTTCGAATGCTTTGCATCATCATGATTTGAACAATGATTGTCTCAAAAAATTTGATGTTGTCTCCCAGTCTTACTGTCTCTTCTTGTGCTACTCTTTACGAGTCCGTAATTGAATATTTGAAATGAAACCATTTTTCATACTATTTTTCATGCGAAAAATATGTTAATGTCTCTTTGGAATCATCACTATTCTCCCATCTGCTTCGATGCTGATGCAAATTTCAAAGAACTATGAGTCTCGAAAATATTTCACTTGATCAGAATCTATTCTCCACTAAACCCAGGAGACCAATGACATAATTAAGGTTGCCGACCTTATTAGATTTAGCCTATAAAAATTTACCCAAAATTTTCTTTCTAATCTCTGTAAAAAGATTTTTTAAATTTCTTTTCCTTGATCTAAACCAAATTTCGCTGACGCTGCAGATACCAGGATCTGTTTTTTCTTATTAGCTTTACATTGATTACAAGTTTAGTTAAGTGTAGACGTTGCTTTCTCGTAATTACATATCATAGCGCGTACAGAGAAAGGAAAACTAATTTTCTGCGATGGAGTGTTTTTGAGGAGCATTAGATAATACAATGCACCCTTGATTTTATGAAACATACTACAGAGTATTTCTGATTTAACGGACCTTTTTCATTAATATTCTATTTCATTGCAGTGCTTAAATAAAATGTTTTAAATCAGCTTCCATTTTTATTCCATGTTAGCCGAAGTTTTTTTTTAAATTGTCTCTAATTAGGCTCATTTATGAGAACTTGAATCTTTATGAGTGTTGTAAAAGATTTTGGTCGCTGCAAAATGAATGTTTAAAAACACTGCACTGTCTAAGAATTGAATAAACTTTACATGTTCTTTATCGTATTTTAAAGATCTTACGTTTTACAGTACTGTATATCACATCAAAACATTTTTCGCGTTGAAAAAATGGTAAAATAAAAGTTTTGTAGGTCACATTTGGATTTAAGGGGTCTCAGCATTAACGGACACCTCTTTACCTCATTAGTCAGTTATATCCGAGGTTTTAGTCAAATATTAAGAGAACTTGAATCGTGGAGTTTTCATTTGCTAATGAAATAGACTCCGGTTCGAACTGTTGAAAACAACAAGGGGGCATATCAACTGATTTATACATGCTTTACTAGAATAACAAGCGTTGCAGAGACATATTCACAAATAGTATGCCATATATATATATATATATATATATATATATATATATATATATATATATATATATATATATATATATATATATATATATATATAGTTTCATCATATACACAGGAAAGGAGAGCTAAAGAACTCTTAGGTTGGAACGTAGCGAAAAAAAAATTTACACAATGATTTGTGGAACTTGTATAATGTTTAACCGTTCGTGTGCAGCGATTTCCAGTGAATACACAGGTCCTACACTGTTATCTCTGATAGAACTCCCGGAAAGCGATCTATACATAATGTCTCGTCATGCTGACGTGTACTATACAAGTATTTTTCATAAATTCGATATTTTGCAATACAGTTTTGCATTTATGGAGGTACTAAAGAGTGATGATCAGCAAGGTAATTTCAAGATACATTGCTCGTTAGTTTAATCTTCATTTGGTATTCGACTATTGCGGCCTCGTGTCAGACTGAGTTAACTTCGTCTATGTCTACCTCATAAGCTGTAGTTTTTTAACGTTCGTTGTTGGACAAAGACACTCCCCACAAGATTCGCCAAATCAATCTAATGTGATATTTTCTGAAATTATCTTTATGTCTGTCGGCCATAATTCAGCATATGATATCAGGGGGGGGGGTAAAGTTGTGAATCGTGATGTCCAATAGTTTTATCTAACATTATTGAAGGTGGACTGCTCATTGCCATTTAAGTTGTTTTATTGGATTCTATATTTCTGACCTGTTTTTCTTTAATACATTGTGCTATCTTCTGATTTCTATGTGTTAATTAGCACGATCTTTTTTTCGATATGTTGAATGGTTCTGACTTTAAGAGCCAATCTTCTAGCTCCATTGGTGACCATCGAGTGGGTATGTTGGTTACAGACCCCGCTGCGTTTCCAATCATCTGGATTTATCTGCTAAATGAACATTTTTATTTTCTTTAATGGTAAATTTGCCTTAATTGGAATCCTGTACATCGATAGTTTACCACAACAGAATTGCATCTTCAGACAGGCCACACTTCACAAGATACAAATTGGTCGTTGATGAGTTTTCAAAGATAGTTTTTTGTTTCATCTCTTTGTATGATCAATAGTATTCAGACTGGGTGAGTAAGCTGTCTTGCACTAAGCTGAAGGTACTATCCTCCTCACAGTATCTCACTCTACGTTATTTAAACGAACGAGGCCGTTCTCCCAGGAATGCGTAGCTTACAAGAAGAGATACAAATGATTGCGAATGACGTCTTAATATCACGTGATATTGAGACGTTCATTCGTTAGTATCCGAGGAATCAAAGTCAAAAACAACAGTGGACATTATTGACACATGACAGGCGGGAGACCAAAAACTACCTCTTTTAACTTTTTCCCATCAGTGATGAAGGCCAGAAATATAATACGATGACCAGCAACGGATTCCAGTCCGTCCTAAATCTGCATGGCTGAATAATTTTCCCAAACACTAATTTAAATTGATTATTCAAAGTGAAGAATTATGTCTAGATGTGGCTTTGCGTCTGGGTTTCTATAAACAAACGTTGAAATTTACCAGTTCAGAAAGCTATGTTGTGGATATCAGTGAATGTATTAACGATTGTATATTCTGTTTCGTTCAATCTCTCATTCGTGCAAGCGCTGTCACGGGTCGGTGGGGCGCTGGTCCTGTTGTTTTGGTCCTCCGTTTTTATTTTCTTTTATCTCCCTTGGAAAATTTATTATAATCAATTTCCAGCTTGCTACGCTCTTCGAAGCTTTGCCATAGTCCTATTAAACGTATGTTTTGACAAAATCTCCTCTACTCTATCAGCTGAATGGTTGGTTAAACTTTCTGGGTCGCAATCAGAGTTGTTGGTCTCCTGGACCAGTCGCTAACCAAGGCACCTAATTTCTCCTGCTATTCACCCAAACTGGCAATAGTTTGAAAGGAACATAACTTGTTTTGAACTCTGTTCACCGAATCCATTCCCATGCTGCTAATCACAAATCTTCAGATGTAAATACAATTTTTAGAAATACTGCTGCAGACACTTTGATCAAGCCTTGGCCTATATTTCCAAGGAGGCCTTTTTACTGTTTCCCGTTGAACCAATAAACTTGAATATTACAACCAATCAAAATAGTAAACATAGGTTTTTTTCAGTTTTCAAGATTTTTTCGGCTGGATATGTATTTATACATAGATAAAACGCACAGGCTAAATCAATGGAGCTACAGGGCTCAAAATCTGAATATTTACTCATTATCTTGTCTAGAAAATTCATTGATCACTAGGTCTGTTTTATTGTTTATTTTTGTGGAAATAAACCCCATTTAACGACACAAGAAATTATATTCAGAGGGGAAAATTCCTCGAGATCTTAAAAATCTATATACATTGTTTTCATTTTTTTAACCAGTATTTTTTTTTTCAATTTATTACACAAAGTTTACCCAAAAACTTCAACTTCTTTACATTCAAATGAGTGTTTTGGCGAAATAATTTGCACAAAAATGCTCTTTAAGATCCATTATATATCATATGCAAAGACAAAACTCTTCTCAATGCCGATATTTATCTTTGACTATCGTAGATTACGATTTAAATCTGAACATTTCCCGATGATACGCAGGTACTTCTTATTATCTTCTCTATTTTCAAATATCATATTCACATGTAGCTTGGTTATTTATACGCAAAGTCTATACGATGAGATAGTATCATTCAGCATGAAATGATATAGAAAAGCTCCTCTAGCATTTGCAAGTCAGTTACTTCATTGTCTTTTGTCTTAACTTGATTCCCCTAATATTCAGGAGGGAACTTCGAGTTGGCATAATGATTATCACTGCGTAAACGGAACCAGTGAACCGACGTCGATTTCTCCTTGAAATGGTTTATATCATTGTTTCTCAAGCTATAGAATGATTCATCCTAGGGCAATAAGAATTATTTGGGATCGAATGAAATAGGAAGGACTATAGACTTGACTATTTCTCTTTAAAAACAAAAATAATGCTTCATGCTACTCTGATAAAAACTAATTTATATCACTTTTGGGCTTATATTCATTGGAAAATCAAGGATCTAACACATTTGGTGCACTATCCCATCGCCAGTCTTATCAACTATGTTTTTCTCCACAGTCATGTCAGCTCAGTTGACAGTCCATCATCGGGTCAGTGTTTTTTTTTGGGGGGGGGGGTTGTTACCTTTACCACTGTCGCAAGTGTTACCTGCATGGAGAAAGATTGGTACAGTGACTAATTCTTAAAATTGAATCAAGGACTAAATGGCAAGTCCTAACAATTCAGTCCAGCATGTCACAACGATGAATTACCCCAATCACAATACCAACCACCAAGCAATGAAAGAGAGAAAGAAAACGAATTAACAAATAGAGATAGAATTTGTGTGACAGAATTGAATAAAAATAAGTAATCTCCAGTGTTTGAATATTCTTTCATTGTATCTCAAACCAAAAGAGAGATTTACGAGCAGGCTCATACAGATGACAATACTTCCTATATAAAGAAATATGCATCAAAGAAGGTGGGGTAGAAAGAAGCATTCATTCTCATAAAAGTGCCTATACAATGCTCGATAGGAGAATACAAAACTGCTCACTATTTAGGTAAGTTGTTCCAACATAAGACTAAGTTTTATGTGTGCTCTAGCGAATCGATATAGAAGGGAAAAAATGGTTTTGGCCTAAGGTGATATTTCCGCATCGTTCCAAAACTTTTTGTAGATTAAAAAAAAAGCTTTCATTTTTCTTCCTACTTCCCTTTAGCTACATCGGCGAATATTCGATTTCTGCCAACAACGACGTAGCTAATAATCAAGAAATAAAAGCACGTGGATATATTAGAGATATTATGTATCCGTGCAGTATGTATGCACATACGTGTGGGTCTACGTATATGTTTCTGTTGTGCCACACATCTTTTATATGAATACATCACCTCGATAAGACACAAACAAAGAATACATTATCTTCATTAATACTACAAACATTTCAAATTAAAGACATTTCGATCTTTACAAAATTTAGAATTCTTGAATGTTATGTTCAGGTAGACTAAGCTTCGCTTGGTAAGGCATGGAGCCAAAGAGAGAGAATTAAGAATAGAGGATTTGTGTTAGGTCAATCTCCAAAATAGTGACGGCCTGTCGCATTATCCTATCCATCCGTTTGTATCAACCTCTGTTCTTATTTGGGTGATTTGTTATAATCTAATTCCGACTTTCTAGGCCCGTCACAACTCCAGCAGCGCCTTGTTGACCGAATATTTCAGAAATTCGTTCCTTACGCTGTCTGCTGTCACCACGTTAGACGTTGGGCTTTTCCGGTTTGAATTCATTCAGTCTGCCCTGCTATTCTTCTCAGGCGTGGATTGATGAATGGATACATGGCTTCCCTAAGAGAATTAGCTGAAGTGAACACAAAATGTCCCAGCCGGTGTTTGAACTTGGTTCGTCGATTGAATTTTCCATGCTGCTAACCATTAGGTCTCAACAACTCTGCAGCCACTGAGTCGTAAGACTTGTATATATAACTTTAATGATGAAACAAAGAAAGCAAGTTTTCAAGTTTCCTGTTAGGTTAGTGCAAGAATAATAGCGGTTTTTCGCCGTCAACTTTAAAGAAGCATATTTCGTCTTGGAATGAATGTTACAAATCTAAATAAGAAGCTTCACATTTTGCCAACTAGAAACAAGCCCATCTATTCCGGAAATATAGACTTCTAGGGTCCTTAAACAAATATTTTAGATATAACGGGGAATAGTTCCATTAGTACAATCTATACGCATGATACACACATAGCCAGTCAGCGAACCAGACCAACTTAAATACTGGAGAAACTAATGTTGACAGTTTTGGTTGACGGTTTCTAATTGATTGGAAATGTTCATATTGGTAATACTTTGGCTAGCCACCAGCTTCAGGCAAAGCTGATGCTTGCCAACATTCGGTATCTGTGAGTACTCACCTATTCGTGTCAAAAATGTATTTTTTTGGAGCCTGATCCGTCGTAAGAAGTCAGTTGTAGTATCCTCAGTTGGAAGCAAATTCACTAATCGTGTTACGTGGCTTACACAAAGAATTCTCGGTCTCTCGAAATTACATTCGATTTCTACTAACAACGGAGCAGTTAATAATTAAACGCGTCCATAAGTCAACGATAATAAGTATATCTTTCTTTATGTTGTACCTATGCCCATACTTACATCTACCATGTATATAGGAATAATGTTATAAGGGAGTTTGAGTTTCGTCTGCAATTGATATATATATATATATATATATATATATATATATATATATATATATATTGAATCGTATACAAAGCATGCATTGCTTGATGGTTTGCAAAACCTGGTTTCAGACTAAAGAAAACTTACGTTATCGAATATGGTTCTCCATTATGCCAATCCTGACACTAAGAGGTCAGCGTCTTCTTGTTCGATCGAAAAGGTAGTCCTATCCCTCCGTTTTGCTGATAGTATGGAATGATGTTTCAATATTATCATCTAACACAATGAAAAAAGTCTTTTGTTATTGACGCTAAAATTTTTAGCAGATAGTTGGAGCCAGACATAATTTCAATATAAAAGGAAGGAGAATGAAACAGTTTAGAAATAATGGTGTTACCATTCGGATGCCTCTGTTATAAATAGTCTTAATCGATGTATCAGCGAATCATTCGCGCTCTTCTATTAGCACACTTGTTCGAACAAATTTTGGACAGACAAGGAAATATGTTTTCACAAAGTAGATACAAGCAGAGGTAATGGTTGGTGTTTGCTAAGCTCTTCTCAGTCTGGTACATAATGGCTGGGGGGAGTGTAGCGAGGATCGAGTAAGGTAAAATACAAACACGTCACGGCTGACGTCATTTCCGATAAAGGGGGGAGGGCAACGCATAAAAACAAGCCAGAAGAATTAACCCCCTTTTTTCCCGCTTCCCCAGTGCTGTTACAACTCAGTCGAAAGAAGTCTCTCTCTTTGGGTATACGTTGTCAGCAGCTAAGATAGTACTAATTACTGGCTTTATAAGAACTAATGAACTGCCATTATTATTCCACAGAAATAATCACTGGCTGTATAATTGTATGTATGTATTTCTGTGAATCTCCAGTCTAAGTTGGAGTTGATTTTTCTCCCTGGAATTATAAGAAGAGAAAGAACTAATCCTCACCTGAATCAGGGGAGTTAACTCTTCACTGTATGTCAATGACGCCAACAAACTGACACATAGAATCATAATTTTCCAATCGTGATTTGAAGTGGCTGGCTGGTGGTTCTGATACCAACCAAACTAAACAGACAATATAGTTACAGATTTATTGAGTATACACAAAATACAAAAGTTACAGTAATCAACTTCAGTCGAAATAGAAGTAGCAGTGGAGTTTGACCCGACAGCAGCCAGGCGGACGGATAATTTTTTCTATACTCAGCTTGGCTTAATCTATCACAAGGCCTCAGCAGTAGCACCTGCATTGAAAATTGAACTTACTACACTTCATACGTGGTTTACAAAAGGAATTTGCAAAACTCTGTGGTATGGCAGGCTTCCAAAATTACATTCGGTTCCAGCCTACAACGAATAATGAATAACAGGAAAACGTGTGCATATATTCAAGAGCTATATCCAAGTTGTATCTACATCGATGACCCCCCCAACAAACACACACATATATATATATATATATATATATATATATATATATATATATATATATATATATATATATATATATATATATATACATATATATTGCTTTCTATGTATGTGAATATATATCTGAGTTCGTGCACGTATAATATTGAATCGAATGGGATATAGAAAAGTCGAACACTGTTGTCCTAGTTTTGTATACGGTATGATAATGGTGCAAAGTAAAATCCTCAGCGTAGTTTGGCATCAGTAGAGTATCTCTTGTCAGTTTAAGGAAAGGGGATGACCAAGATGCACATGCGCAGTAGCTGTACAGTTTATATCAAGAGCCAAGCATCTGACATTTGGAGTTATATCACTGACAGATGAACGGACAGGCATTGACTTTTATCTCTATAGCTCGACACCTTGTTTTACTGATTGTTTTTCTTTTGCTCTCCCCCGAAAATACGCACAATTATATGCATATACACATGTCATTGCATATATTTTTCAGAAAAATTTTTTTTTTCTTGATCAGTTCTGAGAAGATGTCAGTGAGAAAAATTCATGACAAAAGTTGTGGACTCAAAAGCAGGAAAATGGTTCACTGCAATGGTTCTTTTTTCTTTTCCTTTTTTTTTTTTTGAGTGATCTATTTAAATATTTAAAACGCGATGCCTTTAGCGTATAAGGAATTTTTCACGGCGTAACAAGTTAGAAAATACTGAACAATTGTATTTACGTACATCAGATTAGATTAGTTAATTGAAAAAATGAATGATTCATAAAAGAAAATTTTGAATTGGTTTCTTCTTTTAATCATTATGATTACTAGTTGGTAGATAGAGCCCACTATTTACTAATCTGTTTCTTAAACCTTTAAATAAAAATGGAGATAACCACCTCCTTTTCCCGTTCTTCGTTGATCCTTGAATTAATTTTTCTTTTTATCACAGCAACCAATGAAATCAGAGCTTTACAGAGGTAATTCGTCGCCAATAGAGTGAAGACTGTCTAGATTTATTGATTTTTCTGAATATCCACGGCACCTCTAGGAATCAAAACCATTGCATCTCGGGGAGGTAAAATCAGGGCACCTTGAGAGTCACTGTTTATGGCTATGAGATAGGATTGCAAATATGAAGCATGTTTGCATTTCGAGCGATCTTTTTAAATATTTAGATCATTTGAGCTTTCGATTTGAAAGTAGGGGTTGGTAGCCAGCAAGAATGTCTCAACGAATCGAAATCCAAATGATTGATAAACATTAATAATACACCATAACCAATTATCCAAAGGTTGAAAAAAAAGCAGGGAAAAAATAACAAATGCAGAATTTGTGGAGATACAAATGATATCATCAATCATATAATAAGCAAATGTAATTTGTTGGCTCAAAAAGAATTAGAAAAAAATGTGGGTGACTGGGGAGGGAGGTTGATCAATTGAGCACTGAATAAAGTAGAAACCAGAATTTGCCTTGGACAATAAACGAACATAAAATTTCTTTCAAACCTGTCACCCAAAATAGACTAGATGACAAGACCAAGTTATCGTCACTAAAGAGAAGAAAAAATTTCAATGGGTTTCGCTATTACCGGAGAACACAGAATGGAAACATAAGATAATGAAAGACTGTTCGAATATCTAAACCTTGCAAGCGTGGAGCGTGGTGACTGGTGAGCCCATCCATATCGGATCTTTTAGAAAGGTCTGAATGAATATAGCAAGAATAATGGAAGAACTGGGAACCTTGGGCCGAACGTAGCACTACTGAAGACATTCGGATGACGAAGAAGCGAGGACACCAGCAGTCAATTAATATCTAGTTTAAGCCACTAGTCACTATTGGTGTGAAAATTCAATTTGTGAACAAATAACAAATGGTACCAGTATAAAGCAGGGACTGTTTTGGAGATTAAAAGGAACTGACCATCACAATCTATAATTGAACAACTATAGCCCCAAAATTTGAAGTCCTGTGAACGAAATTCCATCGGAGAATAAATACGACCGAAATAAACGAATCCATTCATGATATCACTGATATTTCCCATTTGAAAACATTTAGAATAGAGTGAAAAACATACAGAAACTTCTTCAAAGTTGTATGATCAAGATTGCTGGAATACACACACGCAATTATGAAAAAAAAGGTATAATCCATCGCCAACTATGATGGCTATGGTCATTCAATAAGATACTTCTAGACTCAAGAACCCAGACTGACCATCCCATCTAAGGGACAAAACCGAATATGATAATTGTAAACAAGAAAAGAGGACACGTCAGATCTTAGACAGAGCCCTATCAGACGACAAATTATAGACAAAAAAAAACAGACGTGAAATTGGTAAAATGCCAAGACCTTGCCTAGGAACTGAAAAAAACGTTGAGACATGAAGGCTAGTCTCTTGTCCATAACAGCTGGTGCATAGGGAAGTACAAGGGAAAAAAGACCAAAATTTGATGGTAAATCAGGAATTCAAGGAAGAGTCAAGAATATATGGACCACGATGAGGCTTGTGTCTGTGGGAATACTGACGGGATGGTAGATATTTGATGATTTTTCCTGTTTCTCTCTCTCTCCCCCTTCTCTCTCTCTCTCTCACTCTCTCTCTCTTCCCCTTCAATCTTTTGCACTGAACATGCAGCTGCATGAAATAATAATAATAATAATAATAATAATAATAATAATAATAATAATAATAATAATGATGATGATCGATAACGTCTTGCCTGTTAATATTTTTAAAAGGAAAAAGAATAATGAGAGTGTTTATGCAATGGAATGTACAAAACGTGACCTGTTGTACGTGGGATTTACATCTACCATTCTGAGCGGGCGTTTCAACAAGAATCACAACGATGTGGAAAATGTGCCGGCAGCTACAGAGCTGAACCAATACATGCTGTTTCGATAATGACCTCCGAGTACATGTCCTACAGAACGTAAAAGGAGGCTTTGACACTTTGCAACATCACGATAGGAAGTACAGATGGCTTGAATATAATTATCGGCGAACTGGTTTGTACTCACCATAAACACTTTGGTAATTATTTACCAAATATTAAAAAATGAACTATGTTTTTCGTAACTTTATTGTGTGACTCTCAAGTTATGATTTTTTTCTATTTGACCAAACGGATATACGATACATCGAAAAACTTCAGTTTTCTTCAAATAATAATAATAATAATAATAATAATAATAATAATAATAATAATAATAATAATAATAATAATAATAATGTATTCATAAACGTACAAGACGTGTCAGGTTGGTTAAGTCATGATCTCAAATCACGATCGGAAATGTTGACTTCATATACCTGGTCTGGTAGACAAAGAGTGATGCGTTCACATCCATGAATTTAGTGAGGAATATTTTTCTTACGGTGGGGATAAAGGGGGATGACAAACTCGGACTGGAGTTTAACAATAACTGAAACAGCAACGACTTACATTCGAGCCAACGTCAATGAAATAAATGATAAGAGCACAGAGGAGAAATTTCCCTAGAGAATAAAAAAAGTAGAATAATTTAGGATTTTATCAATCAAACAGATCGTATCCAATCCAAACTGAGGGAAGTAGATTTGTTTGTAGCGAACAAAGGCAAGAAATTTTGCCAAATAGTTCATCTCGTCTTCCCGGTAAACCACAGTAAAAAACAGAAAGTGAGACAATATCAGCATCATACATGACGACTACAAACACAGTGTAAAGATGGTTTCTATGAACTACTCTTCTTATTATGGATATTATCAATATGGATGCAAAGTTTCAGCTGTGTACCTCTAGCCATTTTGAGCTGCCAATTTTTGTCTTTTTTTTTTGGCTTGTGAATGCTGG
Source organism: Thysanoteuthis rhombus (assembly GCA_963457665.1). Classification (NCBI taxonomy): domain Eukaryota; kingdom Metazoa; phylum Mollusca; class Cephalopoda; order Oegopsida; family Thysanoteuthidae; genus Thysanoteuthis; species Thysanoteuthis major. The sequence goes on along the minus strand of OY735212.1, from coordinate 49,211,845 downwards.
GGAAAACTTGTACTAGTTGACTCCTGTGTTATGTTCCCTTATGATGTCGTTTTACTTATTCCTGTTTCAAAAGAAATATATGCAGATTGCACTAAATGATCCAGGGATTGAATTTACTAGAATCAGATAACCTCAACACTCTTAACCAACGATTATGTCCACTCAGCCAACGTCTCTCTTTCAACTGATGGAATTAAGAGCCTCAACATCTAATATCAGATGGTTCGACATCCAATCGTTATCATTCATAACAACCAAGATTAGAACAAAAGTTCGGACAGATGGATACATGATAAAGACGATTCCTCGTCTCAATGATCAGACGGAAACTACAGTAATGATAGACTAGTAAAATCTGAGTGGATACCGGGAAAGGCATGGAAGATTCGTTACATTTCGCTATCGATGGGTCACTGGGCAACTCAGATGGAAATTAAAAATAACAATTCCCACAGATATTTTTTAAGCATCACTCCACGACATGCAGATATGTAATAATAATAATAATAATAATAATAATAATAATAATTATTATTATTATTATTATTATTATTATTATTATTATTATTATTATTTGAACCTGGAGAATAGAAACCACAAATTAATTTGGGACTTTAACATCTGAACGGACCAACCAATCCAAGCAAAAATACTGGACTTTTAATCGTAGACAAGAAGAGAAAAACCTGCCAAATAATACACATGGCCATACCTGCTGACCATAAACTGAAAAGGAAAGAGAGTGGAAAAAAACGGGATCTGGTAAGAGAATTGAAGGTGTGGAATATGAAATTCAGGGTAGTACCAGTAATAATAGGTGCGCTCAGAACCGTACCAAATACACAGAAAGCAAGATTGAAGGAACTAGCGATAAAAGGAAGGATTGAGACTGTGCAGACCACAGCACTGCTAGGAACTGCACAAATCATGAGGAAAGAGCTAGAAATAGGAGATCTACGACCCCAGCTGTTTGCAATGGCCTAACGGAGAAGGAGGAAAGGAAAAGAAAAAAAATAACACACTTTAATGATGGTGGAGGTACAAACCACAGCACTTCTGTGATGGGTAAGGGAGAGATTAGATCAGCCTTTGGTGATGACCACAAGGCAACTGGTGTGAAATTGTAAACCACAGTACTGCTGTGGACTATAATTGTGTGAAGAGGGGTGGGGACTTGCGGAGACTCGTTGTCATTCAACTTCCAGCGGTAACCACTATGCAAATGGTGAGAAATTGCTAATAATAACAATGATAATAATAATGATAATCAAGAAATAAAAACCCTGAAAGACCCCAGTAAAGGACCAATTCAAAATAACGGACTGATAGTATGCCTACCTATTGCATGGAAATGGAGGATTGGGAAGTGGAAGTGAGCACCAGGGGAAACCACCTAACTGATGTCTAAATAAAAGGAGATATCTTCCGGAGCGAATCGCTGTCTCCACTATTTTTTGCCATAGTAATTCTACTACCGAACTATATATTGCAAAAATCTGACGAATGATACGCATTCACAAATTGGAGAGAAAAAGTGACTCATCTCGTGTATATCGATGATCTCAAGAATTCTGCTAAAAACAGGAAGGAACTGGGGAGCCTGACGCTCACAGTCCGGATCTACAGTCAAGACATGATAATCGAGTTTGACATTGAGAAATGCCTGATGCCGACAATGCACAAAGGGAAAAAGAAACAACAGACTGAATTGGATTAAGCAAGCAGGAGACCAACGAAGCACTAAACGAGAAAGAACACTATAAATACTTGGGCATCTTGGATCTACACACAATCAAAGTGAAAAGAAGGAAACAGTAAGCAAAGGATACCTTAGAACAGAACATGCCAAACTTTTTGCATTGGCGACTTACTTTTTTAAAATGCTCCACATTAGTCAAGTTTTGTATATCGAGCCGAAATTATAGTGTCATCTGAGCAGTTCAAATAGCTCGAAAATAGTAGCCATAGAAAGATATCATACCTAATTTCACGGTGTACCCAGGAATTATCGGCGATACACAACGGTGTTACGAAACCGTTTAAAAGAAGGAGGAAATTACAAAAAAGAATACAAAGCAGCAGAAACTTGATCAAAAGAATAATTACATTGGACCCTTTTTAAATTGGACATGAGAGGGATTCAGAAACCTGGACTACAAAAACAAGAAAATTGATGACAATACATTGAGCTTTGTACTCGAGAGACGATATCGTCAGATTGTAAGTAAGAAAAAAAAAACAAAAAAAAACAGAAGATGATTCATTAGCATTGCGTATTGTGTTGTCTTTGCAATTAAGGGAATAGAAGATTATTTCCAGGCAGAGTGAGGAAATATTAATTACAGTAGCCAAAGACACCAATAGAACTAAGAGGGAGACGAAAGAACCAGGAAACACAGAACAAGTATCTAAAATAGGAAGAAAAAAAACTAGACGGACGTTTCAAGAGACGAATCCAACGAATTGCTAATCAAACAACATGGACATGGCTATACAAAGGGAACCTAAAGAGAGGAACTGAATGGCTACTAATAGCAGTCCATAATAACTCCGTGAGAACAAACTATATAAAAGCTAACAGAGACAAGATACAGCAAGTTTCGATAATGTTTGATAAAGACGAGACAATCAACCAAATAATGAGCGAGAGTTGGAAATTAGGATACAAGAACATGCACCACTTGATGGGGGAGATGATCAACTGAGAACTCTGCAAGCGGCTCTATCCAGAAAACCAATGGCATACGTACGAACCTGTCGAGAAGGATAAAACACGCAAATTTCGGTGAGACATTTAGATAGATCATTCAATCCAGGCTGAAAGACCAGATTCTGTGGTACAGAGGGACGTGTTAGATGGTGGATTTTAGTGTGTGGCGGATCAAATGGTGAGCCTGAAAAATAGTAAAAAGTTAAATAAGAATCTGAATCTTGCCAAAAAGCTAAGAAAGCTGTATAACAAGTGGCTGACATCAGTACCAATAGTGGTTGGAGCTTTGGGAAAGGTCCCAAAAGGTATTGCAAATTTATACTAGGAATCAAACCCGAGAATATGTGCAATTGAGGCCGACGTGCAAACCATTACATAATCAGAGTGGGCTTGATGGTAATTGAAAGTATTCGAAAGAGACCTTTATATATGTGGCAACTCTGCTCCTATTTCCATTCCGACTTGGAATGATTACTGCAACTTTTGTGATGTGTTTGCTATTATATATAATAGTTGCCGCAGTGGTTTTGGTTGTTATTACTATTATTATCATTATTACTACTATTATTATTATTATTATTATTATTATTATTATTATTATTATTATTATTATCAACAAAAAATACACAATGATAACTGGGCCTTGAAATAATATTTGATTTGTAAATTCATTGATTTTTATCCGAAGTATCATCTGCGACAAAATAGCTGCTTAGAAGCTCTCCAATTACTGTGTCCATGTTGAAAAGTGAATGTAATTGCGGGGCTTTATTTCCTCTTCTTTAATGATAATGATAGTTACTATGAATTATCTGCTATTTGTTTAATTGGACAATGTCACCTGTCTCTGGCCTATTTTTCTTGAATCTCCAACACTATTCACAAATATGTTACTATGCAAATACATGGAAACTAATCATAAGAGACCAAGATTATTCAATATATGACAACCAAAAGACTTTTATGTCTTTTGAAATTGTATCAGATGGAATCCAAAGATTGGTGTAGTTATAAAAGAAGCTCACTTTGTTTGGAAGGCGTTCTAGTCATCACACCATTTTGATCTGGTCACATTTTTGTGCATCTCACCCTCTCTCTCTCTCTCTCTCTCTCTCTCTCTCTCTCTCTCTCTCTTTATATATATTTATGTATTTATATATGTATATATATATATATATATATATATAAGTATGTATAATGAAATAAGGGAATTGCTCCATAAACACACTTTATTTCATTACACTTAAGCTGCACTTAACTTCATGTTCAATGTTTTATGTATCAAGCACTTCATAAATTAACTCGTTACACATCGGATATTGTATAATATTTCAATACGAATTTTCAGTTTACGTACATATATATATATATATATATAGTATCGCTCATAAATATTTTACACCTACAGCTTGGTTTTGTTATAAACATGATATCCAAACGATTAAAAAACGAATTTCATTGCAATCAGCACAACGCAACATGCATCTACACATGGTTCTCGAAGCTAAAGTTCAGGGAATAAGTTTTAAAAATAGAATAGAATCGTCAAATTAATTAGACAAGTATTTTTCTATTCAGCTGAAAGATGATCTTAAAATAAATCACAAAGGAAATTATAACAAACAGAAATTGCTTGACTAACTACACGATTCCAGTATATTCTTGCTCCATGACACCCATGATAGAGAGGTCAGACGAATCTTGAAGAAGTTCTATGTCTAAAAAAAGACGCTAAAATGCTACTGCTGCTGCTGATGATGATGATTTATTGAATAATATTAAACTTCAAGATGATGGAAGATGGGAGTTCTGAAAAAAATGAATCACCCTCCAATGTCTCAATTCTTTCTATGATTTATGGTTGAAATAGTTTGATGGACACTTTTTGTGGGGAGACAGCATGTTTTCTGGCCAACGAATTTTTGCAAATCACTTGACTCATAAAATTAATTTTGCTCTCTCCTTCCTGCCTGCAGCCAATGCCAATATTTTGGAAGTACAGTAATCACTTTCCTTTTCATTCGTCTCTTTGGCAACCACTCATAGAAGTAGTTTCCATACGCATGCGCATATCAGACACACCTATATACGTCTCCATACACAAACACACTTCTTTTTAATAATAATTCCATTTTCCACCGATACAATAAAGTCTTTTCATAATGAAATTTGAAAAAATGTTCATATGATGATTTAATGAAATAGTTACAGAATTCCCACCGGTGTTATTTAAGAAACAGGATTTTGAATGTTCATTTTCTGGGTAGGTAGAGATTTGGCCTATCAGAAATTCCTACCGTCTTTTACGTTCACTTGACTTCTTGCTGTACTCAGAAAGAAGTAATTCAAACAATGCTCATAATCCATTGAAAGACTGCGACTTTTCTTGAGGAAGGTCATAACCAGTTGTTTTGCCTCAAGTTTTGAATCGTCACAAATTTTATGAGGTCTACTCAGGAACTTTGTCATTTTGAATATCTCAAGAAACAGTTGTGCAAACTTGATGTAACTTGGCAATCAATAAAACAACGACTTTACTGCATATTTTTCAACAGGTACTCTTGTGGTGTAACAGTCGGAGGTGAAACGCCGTTGAGTGAGCTTCTACACTGAGTGATCGTGGCATCCATAATAACCGGCTCTGTCCTTTTTCCATGTTTTGTGCTGGGTTTGTTCGCTAACAAATATTTGCTGACTGTTTCATATGGTCATAATTACGCCGGGATAAGTGAGTTTCCGAAGAGAGTGTTTCAAAAAGGAATAAAATGTCATCGCTTTAGCTGGGTCAATTTTTCCCTAAATGATTTGATACTTCCCAGATAGACGTTGTATACCAGTGCCAGATGTCGGTGTTTGATTTAAACGAAACGACTAGAACCCAAACATTCTCTTGACATTCAGGACCTTCTGACACTATATTCTTCGCTCCATCGAAAGGCCACCTTCTATAGTGAAGTAAGTTTAGTGAATATCAATCGTTAGTCAGTCAATAGGAGCTGTCAATTGACCGACATCTTTTTGCAGCATGCCTTCTTGGGTTATTCGATTAAACAATAAGGAAAAGAGATAATCAAGAATAAGTAACTTCTTTTGCATTTTGTTGGACAGAGATCACTGAAAAAGTCTGAATATTTGAAAAACGAACGTGAATGCTACCGGACAAAAGCTACTGATCAATGAAACACACACCCGTATTGCAAATTGATGCTCCCCACTCCAGGGCATCAAAATGTATTTTGGGGAAGTTTAGAGAAACAACATTCTAGACATAATAAAGGATAAATGATTAAATTCTAAGCCTGCTATTTCCATTTGCGCAGCTTGTATGCATGCTACATACACGCAGAGCAAGCCAGCCAGCCAGCCAGCCAGCCAGCGGACCAGCCAGCCAGCCAGCCAGCCAGCGGACCAGCCAGCCAGCCAGCCAGCCAGCGGGCCAGCCAAACAGATTAACTTGAATTCGAAGATTACAGTTTTGGTTGATATTTTTTAATAATTGTTCTTGTAAAATCAGCTATAATTGCGCTTCATATATTTGTATAATTAAAACATATATGAAAGGAACGGTATTGGATTAGGAATATTTTTTACTCGGACATGCACATCGTTAACATAATTTGTTACATGTTTTCTAAAAGAAGAATTCTGGTTTGATCTTTGGAAAAAAACTAATTAATATTACAAACAAAATAATTTTTTATAGAATTTTTTTTCAAATTTAGAGGCATTTCTTTAAAAAATATTCGAAACAGATACAATATTCATTGTGACATGGACGGGATAGAGTATTTGGTGTGACGTGAACGGGGGGAATACGTTTCCACCATGATTTCCCAGCACCTGCACGAAGGGTGAAAAGAAAAGCAAAAAAAAAAAAAGAGAGGAAACACTTTTACTAAAACGACTCGACGTCCGTCTCTTTGGCACGCAACTCAAGTGTTGTCTATCATGGAGGAGTCAAGAAATGCGCGGTGCAGCGTGGGAAACGAATCCGTGAGGAGCAGGTGCACAACTTTTTCCTAGAGTCAAGAGGCAGTGCATTTCCGACAGAAATCGTTGTACTAAGAGGCATCCTCGAGAGAACTGCTCTTTAGGAGATGAGGTGTGAAAAATTGAAGAAGATTGAGTGGGGGGTCGGTTGAGTTAGGGTAGCTAAACAGAACATTTTAGTCCACGTGGATTCGAAATAATGAACACTGCATTGATTAATTGAGCATTTAAATGTCAAACCATGCACATCCTACATGTGACTCACCTATAAATCAATGAAATCTCAACTATCTATTGTGTTTAATTAGATTACAGTAGAAGAAAAAATTTCCTAAATCCAATAGGAGATAAAGAAGTGCGGATGACCTAACAGCAGCATAGACAGATTTGGTGAACTAATTTTCAAACATCGAGAGAGTTTGTGTTCACTTCACCCTTTGGAAAGGCCATCTTGTCTCAAGCCGTACTCGATGCTATGATGAGGATGGTAGATCAGATTGGGCTTTTCAGCATTATTAAGCGATTGGTCTTGTAGAATTAAAATCAGGAATGCCCGATCCCTCATCAAGCGTCAGATAGAATGTGGAACCTATTCCCAAAATGTACGGTTAAAGGTGAATCTCTGTCAGGCCAGAAGAGTCGATTACAACGAATTGCTCGCAAAGAATGAAAGAAAAGAAAATGAATGGACGAAAAAATTCAACCACCATTTCCATCTATCCACGATACCACGAATACAAAACAACTTGCAGTATTTTTTTTTGACGGAGTGTTGTAAATATTCAACTTTTAGGGGTCGAAGAACTCCACCTTTATCCAAAAGTTTTGACCGATTCACTCTTTAAAACTATTTTCAGGTGTTTGTCAATCTTGTGTCTTAGTCCACTTTGTTTTTCAATTGTAACAAGAACAACGACTCCAAGAAGAATAATCCAAACCGAATGCAAAAATCAAGTGACAAATATTAACACTCCCCTACTGTGAATTGAATTCACGACCAAATGAATTGTAGTTGTGTCTCTTACCGACTGAGCTGTATTGATAAGTATTACACATCTACAAAATGTATATTTCAGATACGCAAGGGTTTATTTCATTCTAATAGATACATACATTTAACCAGAAAAATACCTCCTTCTTTTTATTTATTATATATGTGATGCAAAAGATGCTGTGGGAATAGAAGTTTAATAATGGAACAACCTGGCTTGTTATCCATGTTGATTTATTGTCATTCAATGCTTTTATTTTTGTTGATTCTCATCCGAGGTGCAGCTTTGTTTTCGCACAACCTTGCCCAAAGATTGAACTCGTCAAATCAAGAGAGAATACCAAAACCTGGATACTCAGATTCTGGTCCACCTTGACAGTACTTAATTTTCAACTTCAAACTTTGATAAAAAGGGCAGGCTGGTCACTTGATTGAAACCCTCGACCAATGACTTTTGGCAGTATGCCGTGCTAGGGAAATTAAGCTAAACATGGGAAAAAATGGCTGATGGAGAAATGACTTTCTTCTCTCGCCTTTTCTGATTAAAAAAACAAAAACAACTGTGAAAGCTACTGGACTAAACTAAGGGATCAATTATTTCAAATTGACCCCAATCTATTTTGGACCGATTGAAAGTAGTTTTTTCCGTACAAACAAAGGGAGTGAATGTTGATATTCACGGCTCCCTACATCCATTGATTGGGCCGATTTGGAGAGTGACAAAACTTGTGATGACAGTATTGAATACCAGTTTCCTAAATTGCTGGTCCAAATGAATCATTAAATTGTAATAATAATATGTCATCAGAAATCGAGAAAATATTTCTCTTGTTCTGTTGAGAAGGATAAAAACTGTTGGTATTTATTGGGTTGGAAAAAACAACGACGGTAGTAGAAAGGAATAACTGAATAATCACTGACAGTATCTCAACATGTCTTACATCGTGAATTTCAATATACAACAACGTTTTCTAATTTTTTCAAATATCAATGACTTATATGTGACATGGATGTATGTCTTATTAACACCACAAACATTTTTCCGTGAAAAGATGGCCGGCCCCCATCGAAATGCATCGATCTGCACCCACAGAATAATGTTGAAAAATTGAGACGTAACACTTATTTCTTGAGTTTTTCACTTCACTTTCCAAATGCAAATTTTTATCTACACACACACACACACACACACATATATATATATATGTATATATATATATATATACATATGTATATATATATATGTGTGTGTGTGTATGTGTGTGTGTATATGATCATGTGTGTTCATATATATGTGTATATTTATGTATATATATATGTATATAACTATATACAAATGCGTATATATATGTACATATATAAGCATTTATATGTAGATATATGTGTATATGAGTATAGATATATGTGCATATATATAGATATCATCACGTGTTTTATCGTCCGTCGTAGACCTTACCCAGAATCCACCACAATTCTCCCTAATGGGTGTAGCAGAACTAGTATTTTGTTAAAATTTGTGTAGTTCATCTCTCCCTCTTGTATCCTGTCGGCCATATTATGAGTTTTGATATCCCTCGGATGACACCATTCTTACAACGTGGCCTGCCCATTGCCATTTAAATCTTTTAATAGATTCTATGATATCCCAGACTCTCGTTTTCTCCCTGATATTCTGTGCTGTCGTGTAATCTCTACATGTAAGGTTGAACATGATTCTCTCATGCACGTGTTGCATGCTTCTCAGTTAGGGAATCAGTTTCTTTGCTTGGGTTCTATGTTTTAGCTCCATGAGTGACCTTTGGGATAAAAGATTGGTTGTCTAACCTTCTTTTTAGGATTATTGGGATCTTCTGGTTATCAAAGTTTGAGCTTGCTCTTCTAATTCCCTGCTATCAAAGGGAGATTCTTAGCTTGATTTCAACCTCTTTTGAGGATCTCATGGAGATTTGTAGTGTTCTACTTGCCCCATTTTTGCATCATCGATTTTGACAGCTATGTCCTGATTCTCGAAGTGGTCATTGCACACGACTTTTGTTATACTGAAGTTCATGTACACCGACTTTTTGCTTTCATTGTTTACTTCATCTAATATGTGTTAGAGGTCGTTTAGGTTCTCTTCAAAAAAGATGATGTGTCTGCAAATCTGAAGCTGCTCAGATATTCGCCGTCTAAAGTAATTCCTTTATACTCCCAGGCCTACTTTTGGAAGATCATCTAGAGGACAGACTGTAAAGAGTTTGGGTGAGCTTACATCGCATTGTCTTACTTCTTTTTGAAGCTGGAAGGGTTCTGAGTCTTTTTGTAGCCTGATAAATGAGCTGATGTGGTTGTATAGACATTGTTGCAGTATTTTGACGTATACAGGTTCTACGTCATGTAGGGCAAAATCCTTCATGACAATAAGAATTTCTACACAGTCGATTATATATATATATATATATATATATATATATATATATATATATATATATATATATACGTATATGCATATATATATATATATGTATGTGCATATATATGTATATATAACTATATGTATATATATTTATATGTGAATATATATGTACGTATGTATGTATATATATATACAAATATGTGTACATATAGTTGTGTATATATACATGCATACATACATGTGTACGTATATATGTTCGTGTGTATTAACATGTATGTATACGTTCATATACATATATATATGTATATATATACATATATGTATGTGTGTATATTTATGTAAATATGTGTGTATATACACATATATATGCATTTGTTTACATGTACGTATACATATATATGTACGTACATTCATACATATCTCTATGTATATACATGCATATGCTTATATGTATATATATATGTATATATATATATATATATATATATATATATGTATATATATGCTCATATATGTATAGATATTAATGTATATTTATTTATGTGTGTTAGTATATATATGTATTCGTATATGTATAGAAACATATGCATATGTATATATGCATACATGTTTGTGTGTATATATGCATGTATATATATACGTGCATATATATATTATATAGGTGTATGTGTATATATATATATATATATATATATATATATATATATATATATATATAAGTATTGATATAGGTTTGTATGCGTAAATATATTCATATGTAATATGTATATATTGATGTATATGTATATATACATGTGTACACATGTGTATAGATGTAAATGTATATTTATATATATATATATAAATATACATGTATATATAGACGTGTGTGTATATGTAAATTCGTAAATGTTTATTCATATATTTGTATATATACATTTCGCAAATATATAATATTTACATACATTTATGTGTGTAAGTATTTATACGTGCATATACATATATTTATATTTACATACGTTTACATTTATACATATATATATATATGTTTGTATATATATATATATATATATATATATACATATATATATTAATATATATATGAATATATATATATAAATATATATATGAATATATATATATATATATATATATATATATATATATATATATATATATTTGCACCAATTAATTTTCTATCCACATTTTATTCACATTTATCAGTGAATGTAAGTCTTTCCCCATCCATCAGATATCCTTATTTAATCCTTGTTCCTTTTTTTTCAGCATTTTCAGTTTCTTACATCAATTCCTTTCCAACAGTATTTCTGATTGAGCATCTACACTCATCCACGATTTCAAATATATCCATCGTGGCATTTCCTCATCTTCTCTTTCCCTTACTGTTCTCAATCTGATTTCTCTGTGAGTCATGTTGCCTCCTTGTTTTGTATATATCCTTTTTCGCTGTTCAACACACGCACGTAGCCACAGCTACAGAAATTCAAGGTTCCTAGGAAATATTTTTGTGCAATGCTACTCCTTGGAAGACGCTTGGAAGCTCTATGCTTCTGTTGCTGTATGTGAGGGTGTTCAGTTCTGTGTATCAGTATTTATACGAATGAACGAGGGATTGACAAACGGTCTGGTTAGTTACACAATAGAAACTATCGAGCAACCAATAACTCTTGGCAGCATGCTGTGTTGGGGTTGATGAATGGAAGAAAATTTGGAAAGAAGTGATCAATGAATAAGTTACTTTTTTCCACCTCTTGTAAGGTAGTGATCCCCAGAAGAGTCCGAATTGAAGGTGATAAGCATGAATGCTGTCAAACATAAACTAAAAGCCCTACTGAGCAAAACTTACATGGCAAAATGCATATGCAGTACAAACATACTGAGAATTTGGGGATAATCAAAATATATAATGATAATTTCAGCTAGTCATATGCGGCCGGGCCAATTTAAAAACGGAAGATGAACATTTTGACAGTTTGGGTTGACAGTATCTGATAGAGTGAAATAGCAGGAGCAACAAGAGGGTAAATATATCCTGACATCATTCCTTTTGTGCTGCTTCAATGGGGAACGTGTAGCTTTTTATACACTGATATTTTTAGTATCATGCTCAATGTGAGTGAAGTTCTTGGAAGTATATCTCTACATGAAAAGTAGAAAGAACTCATTTTTGTTGAAGCTTATGTCCAATATAAGAATATATATACACATGCAACATGTAACAATTTCATACGTATAAATATGTTTATATACATATATATTCATGTATACTTACAGTCACACACCCACACCCATATATATATATATATATATATATATATATATATATATATATATATATATATATATATATGTGTGTGTGTGTGTGTGTGTGCGTACGCATAATTATTGGAAATACATGAATAGAATTTTCCCCGTATATATATATAAATGTATATATATATATGTATATATATATATATATATATATACATATATATATATATATATATATATATATATATATATATAAATGTATATATATATATATAAATGTATATACATATATATATAAATGTATATATATATATGTGTGTGTGTGTGTGTGTATGTGTTTACGTGTATGTATATATGTATTCCTGCAGAAAGAAGCGTTGATAAAACACATTTACATGTACATATATACCCACATAGCAATGTAAATGACTTCATAGCCGAATGAGGTAAAAATAATTCATTTTAATCAGCAAATAATCTTTTTTAACAAAGATCAAACAATATGAATAAAAGCTTAGCTAATAACAATGGACGTTTTGAAGGTAGTAGAGTACAACACACACACACACATGTATAAACATATATATATATATATATATGTATATATATATATCCGTGTGTGTGTGTGCGTGTGTGTTCATGCGTGTAGATGTGCTTGTGCGCGCGCATATATATATATATATATATATATATATATATATATATATATATATATATATATATATTCTGGCATTGTAATTTGAAACCAATCTATGAATATATGTGTGTGCACGCTTGTTCATACACATGTTTACATAAACACACACACACACACACACAAACATATATATATATATATATATATATATATATGCACGAAAATACCTACATATACGCGTAAATCTGTAAGTATGTGGATAAGGGCTTGTTTAATTATAGCTAGATCAAAAATTTATAAACATATCATAAGAATGAATATAGATTACTCATAGATTCCTTTCCCTATTTGATTTTACAATTTCTGTTCTACTAAAGCCGAGAAATTAAACTATTTGTCTCGTGATTTTTGTCCGCCCTAATATTGCAGAATCGACGCAAACATGTCATTTAGTATGAGGCCTTTTGTGTTCAGATGCCCTATTTCTGTTCTTCACAGAACAACTTCCGTTACAAAATCTTTCGATATTTTGTCCATTATTTCTCTGTCCCTCTACGAAATGAATTGTTATTTCCTTTCAAACTGGGCGTATCTTTAAATCTTAGCAAAGGGAATTACGGAGACATATTTGCCCACAGTCATTTGAATTAATGTCTCTGATATATTATTTTTCATCAAAGAAAGGTCAAAGAGTGAGGAATTCGGCACAGCTTTTGAAAGAATGTATTGGGTTGTCCTAGTTGTAATCAATTAATATTGAAGCAATCGTATATAGCTGTTTTCCAAAAGGGAATTCGGATTACTTCATTCCCTGGCTTATAAGACACACTTCCAAGTAAAAAGAACCTTTTTCGAAAAAAATCCCTTTCTCAGTAACGTTAGTTAAAAACTGATAAAATTAGTATATCTCTGGATTTTTGAGATGAGGTATTATTATTATTTCTATTATTATTTGGACCATCCTCATCTTGGTTGTTTTTCATACAACGTTTTGGCCATTCAATCCCAGTGTGAGACCATAATAATACTACTAATGCTAAGAGGGGAGTGCAGTCAATATACCCCCCTTGGTTAAATAAAGGGGTCGGTTCGTTACTTCTCCACACCTACCAGATGATACCTGATGGAGGCCGTAGAATGAAACGGCTGAAACGTTGTATGAAAAACAACCAAGATGAGGATGGTCCGAATAATGATAGAAATAACTGATAAAGTCTTGGTCTTTTGAAAAAAAAATTAAGCAAAAAAGCACGCCTTCTTTGCCAAAAATTTCGTTATGTCACCACAACAGAGAAAACTTGTGTGAAGAAAAAATTGAGTTTTCTATCTCCTCACCACATGTTTTCATTTACTCTTTTGACTGTGTCTTTAGATTTCTTTCTTTCTCATCTCCACCCATACTCATCTTTTGATGATAATTGCTTTGGTATGAGAAGTCGTACTTTCTATGAAGTTTTCATCCATCATAAATAGTTTTCCAGTGCATTATTTAGTCTCCTTTATATCTTGCATCATTTACTTACTTTCATAACTATTGCTTATTCAGCTTTACTTATGTATAGTTTATTTCGTAATCTACACTTCCATCCATTATCATTTCCTTCACGTTTCATTCTTAAACAGATTTTTATATTTGGATAGTTTTTCCTGTTTTTTTTAAATGTAAAATTCCAATGATTTTTCAGATTCTTTATGCCCCCCCCCCCGTTTCCTCTTTTAGTTTTGCTTTTTAGTTCTTTTCCCTTCTCCCTTCACTTCTCTTTTTGTTTGTTTTATCTCATTTGGTCGGTAATGCTGGTAAACCATACGTCCTTTCACAGTGCAAATTCATTTTGCAAGTACCAATTCTACAGAGATGTTGTTCGTCTCCTTGCACTCCCCGAGCATGAACTTGTTACTACTTTGCTGTGCCCTTCCGACCACCAACTGATCCGCAACAGATGTGGGTCCTTGTCTAAAAGTTTCGTCCCTGAAGTGAAGCCATTAAGTATTCAATAGTCTTCTGCTTTCTTTCAAATGAACATTATCTTGTACGTTACCAAGAATAAACAGCATGGACAATATTATTCTGCAGATTAGGAAATACGTCTCTGTATATTTCAAAACTATGCTTACGTGCAAATGATTCGCCATTCTCATTTGTGTATATCTTGTGAAGCACAGGTGAAGGATTTTGTAGACATGCAATGATTGGGAAATAATATAATCCTGAAAACATTCCTAATTATTCTAATACAATTATTGAATTTCTGTAGATATTCTCTAAGCTTGTCCTAGTCTGGTAGGAAGTTCGAATTGTGGAGCACCCAGTGGGGGTCAAATCGCTCGTGATTTTCTGTCACAATAGCAACCACTCTATCGCAGCGTCTCTAGTAATGATAGCATAATCTTGCATAGCGTTAGAAAATGTTTTAAAACAGAATAAATTCTTCCTAACAGTCTTTATTTCTTAGTAAAATTAAAATGTTCCCGTAATTGGATTCGACAAAGAACTGGCCAACCTCCAATTAACTCAGCCAAAAGTTTTTATTCCTCCCCTCTTCCTCTCTCTCCCCTTTCCCTTATCATTTTTTAAAAATTTCATAATCAATGTGAAGGACACCGAATTTCACTCTTCATAAATGATTTCTTCTCACAAATTTCATATAATTAGTTCTCAATAATAATCTTGGTGAACCTTTGTCTTTCTAATAAAATGGAAATAATCTTAATCCTTCGTTTTAGATGTGTGTCTTAAAAATTTCAAACAACGCCTTTGTTCCAAATGAAAGTTATTTCATGCACATTTATTGACTGTAGTAAAATACAAATAGCAATGAAACAAGCCTGGTGGCTTCAGGGTCTAACTCTAATCCCAATTCTCTTTCGACTGTAGATGATTACTGCAACGGTGTATTGTATATATAGTTTGTTTGTAGTTGTTTTTTTTTCTAATGCACATGTATTTGGGGATCAAATGGGCAAATCTATTTTCGAAATATTTAAGATTTTTCAGTTTGGCTCAGTTGGCAAGAGAGTCACCTTTCAATCAATTGGACGTGATTTCAAATCATGATGAGGAAATATTCATTTTATAAATGTATTTATTTATCAGAATGAAAATACGTTGTGTATTGGTAATATGAATTCTCTTAAATATGTAATTCTTGTTAGTTTGGTTCAGTCGGTAAGAGAACTGCATACTGAAAACGTGGTCGGAATTTCAAATCACAGGAAAGAAATGGAAATTTTATGTATCAGATCAGTGAAACGTGATCAAACAGGCAAACCATGAAGAGTTTTCACTCATAAAATATGTATGGATTGTTTTTGATATCACGGTAGAAAACAAACTGCAGCCTCAGCCTGAGACAAGACTGGTTGCTACTGGGTCAAACTTCACTCGAATTCCCATACCGACTGAAGATATACGATAAGACTCGTCAGTATAGCTCAGTGAGATAACCTCCAGGCAATAATCTCGTCACGGCATTGGAATATGAATTTTACATTTCACGGTTTACATCCCAAACTTAAGTGAAAATTTATCTTGTTTTTGTTTTCATTACGTTAGAAAAATTGCGAATTTCATTTTTGAAATTTGTTTAAGATATTCCGTGAATAATTTGATCTATTTCAGTTCAAACTATCCTCCCGGCCGACTTCTGTAACAACAGGAATCATCATCGTGTCAAACGAGGCCCAGGTGACATTTCTGGCGAAAATCAAAATATTTCTTATCTTTGATGTAGGTTTAAAACCCTTAGCATTTACCTCCCTATCCCTGAACAACATAACATTTACAAACTACTCTCGAAAATACAATGATAAACACTTGAGATGAAAATAAATCAAGGAAACAGACAGGCTTTAGAATTAGCTATTCGAAAATAAACCATCTACAGACATTAAACTAGCTACTTGAAAAGACATCGGAATACGACAAAAGCTTTGATTGGCTTACGTCGACTATAAAGAAGTCTTTAGCCCAATAGAAGACATCAAAGTCTTCCACTTGAAATTATATAAGTGTCGTTGAATTTACGTATGAAAATGGCTCTGTCATAATTAGACTTCATTTAGTGACTAGCCGGATAGATATTGGGAGTGTATTGGTCAAGAGAATATAATATTGCCCAAATATCTTACATTGAGCTTTGAAAGTGCCTTTCGAAATAAACAGTCTAGGGAAACGCATGATTAAACGTTGAGACGGGGAATATTTGAACAATCTAAAGCACTTTGAAGGAAATGCATTAATTGTTGAAAAAGCGGGGAATCAACGAGACATATTAAGTGATCGTAAGAGATAAAACGAAAAAATAGGGTTAGAGATAAGCAGAGACAAAAAACGACTTACAATGATAAAATTTCCGAAAAAGGTTATAGTAATAGAAAGATAAGAATAAGAAGTTATAAAATACGTTTGCATAGTCAAATAATGAACTAAGAGATAGATCACGGAAATTATATATGCTGGAAAACATATGGTATAAATAGAGACACACTGGAAAGCAAATGACTAATACTGGAGAGAAGAATGTAAAAAAAAAAAACTTTAAGTGATAGTGAAAGATCAGCCTTGATCTGTGAGGGGACCAGGATGATGAATATCACAGAAGTAATCATGCAACAAAAGTGGAACAAGGCATATAAGTAAAACAAAGGACAACTGATGAAACAAAAGACAGTAGGAAGGCGCAACAGAAAATGGAGAGATAAAAAGTCTGCTAGTAAAACATGGCTGAGATCGGTGCAATCAAGCCCATCATCGAAAAAGATTGTAAAGGCCTTTGCCCCACAGTGGACTTATGACTGCTGCTGCTGCCGGCGATGATGATGATGATGATGATATAGGTAGGCACATATGTATTGACAATTTTGTTGGCATTGGTTATTTTCACGCAGCCATTTCAATCGACGGACATAGTTTTTTCTGTTTTGTGTAATATATATATATATATATATATATATATATATATATATATATATAGGTAGATGCAATGCCTTATCACAAAGTACACAAACATTCAGAAACCTTTAGACGCAAAATTGTTCCCTCAAATATGAAACGTGATGAGCTAGGAGGTTCCTTATTTTTAGGCGGAATCATATGCATGAAATATTCGATGCGACCCAGGTAACGTTTGATAACTTTATAAATGAAAGTTTGAATATTCAAAATTCCCGAGGAGCTACTTGTAATATAGATCAATTGGACGTTTATGCAACAAAGGAGGGAGGTAATTCCGTTTTGTGTATGATGGTCAAATACTTATTGCCTACGAAGATACTCTTCAGGATTCCTCTTTATCCTTCTCACACACACACACACACACACATACACACACACACACATACACACACACACACATACGCATATATATGTATACATATATGTGTATGTGTATATGTATGTATATATATATATGTGTATATATATATATATATATATATATATATATATATATATATTGGTAATCTACATAAGTAAGCTCTGTTTCAAAAAGTGAATGATATGTAGTATACAATAATATCAACATACAATACACATAAAATCTTGTATAGAATAATAAACTTTAAGTATGACATGTATAAGAAAAGGCTCAACACTGCCATGTTAATATCACTGTCTTGTTTTCAAAATCTCCGGAGTGATCATTTTGTAAACAACTGATGATCCTAACAAGAGACAATTTATACATTGTATCATGTTAACAAAGTATATGTTGAATAGGGAAAGAAACACTGAAGAAAATGACATGAAATGGTGACAGAACTAACACAAAAAATCTTTGAAAAAGGATTTCAAATTTGAATGTTGAAAGGTGTACAGCTCATTGACCATATATATATATACATATATATATGTGTGTGTGTGTGTGTGTGTGTGTGTGTGTGTGTGTGTGTGCATGCATCTGTGTGTACTTTAGTATCTTAAAGCTTATGAAAGACCCCTCTCAGCTAATGATCATTTTTCTGTCTTTATCTGCATCTATCTGTCCTCTTGTTCAACTTAACTACCCTTAAGAAAGCTACCTGTTCACTCTATAGATTTTCATGAGATGCCAATAATTCGAGATGATTGCATGTTACGATTTGGTCGAGTCACTGCTCTAGTATTAACATCAGGTGATGATCGTGTGAATTGTAAGAAGCAGAGGAAGCATAATCTTAAATGTTGGTTGTCGATGGCGATCCAAGTCATAGGCACTTATCAACCGCCTTTACACTAGTTGAGTAGGGTCCACGCCCCTATCACTCGTTTAAATACTGACCATGTAACAATGGTATAATCCTTACTTTTAGATGAGATAATTAATGTGCATATTGCAATAGATGAAGAGTCAGGGGCTTATCCAGCGTTATTATATCTGCTTTTGTCGACAAGGCATCTATTGAAAACCGCTATTAGACTTTGGAAGCAATACTGACTTAATTCGAAAATGATACATCATGAAATTGGCAAGGCTGTCTTTATTTGCCTATCCTATCTCCTCTGTTTGTTTACGCGTCCGGACAAAGCGCTGCCTGGTTTATAATCTGTAGCCAAATAATTCATCACACGCCAAGCAAATCTGTAAAATATGAAACTTCTCATCGCCTAACGTCAAAAACATTTTAAAGACTTGATTCTCACAAAATTCAGGTGGCTCCACTGAACCCCGTGAGAACACTGATCTGGTGTGAAATATGTTTTCATCTGCTAAGCTTAGTAAAGACTGTCAACAAAAACTGATTTCTTCACTTTTCAAACGTGTCTGGCTAGCAAGCGGGCTGGCGGGCTTTGTATAAATGTATTATGCGTACAGACGCACCGCTGGAGCTAGATGGCTAAGAATTTAAACATTTACTCCCTATTGCATCTGAAAAAACCTTTCTTTTTTTTCAAAATTCCTCGAAAAAAGATGTTTCTAATTGGTGATGTAATTTACCATGTAACATCATGTTTGAAAAGTATCTAGTTTGTGTCTTGCTGTATTCACGTTTGATTTCTGAAAATTCAGATGTGTAGTGTCTAACAAAACGTAGGAGAAGTAACTCATTCATTGATCTCCACTTTTCCAATTCTTTAATTGATCACCCCACCCCAAAAAACACATACTGCCAAAAGACGTCAGCCGTTCGACGGTTTCCATTGATGGACTAATCAGACCTATTTTAAGTGAGCACCGAAGTAGAATATACTTGATATTTACTAAGTTTAGCCTGGTTTGTTTTGACTAACTTCATTCAAAAAGATCGATTTTCATTGTATTGTGACAGCTGTCATGTGAGCATGCGTTTTTTTTAAATTGTCAAAATTGGCGTATTTTTTGTTTATTGATTTCAACATTGAAGATGGAAGAACATAAGCAACATTTTCATTGTATTTTACTTTTTTATTTAAAAAAGAAACTGCGACTTGCAAACAAAGGAAATTTGTACAGTTATTGAGTAGGCACTGTGAATGATCGAACGTGTCAAAAATGGTTTACAGAGTTCAGTGCATGAGATTTCCTGCTGAATGATGCTCCACATTTGAGCAGACAAATTGAGGTTAATAGCAATCGAATCAAGACATTACTTGAGAATAATCTATGTGATGCAACGTGGTAAGTAGCCGATTTACTCTAAGTACCAAAGGCGAACATTCATCTACATAAGGTTATGCTGTGTATGTAGTTGAATTGGAAGAAGTCTCTTTCTATAAACTCCTTCAAAAGAAGGGGAAGAGTATAATAGTCAATGAGAATAACACTAAACCACGTTTCTTTGATGACTATGCAAAAACTATAAAAGTTTTTTTTGTGATTTCTCAACTCATCCATTGCAATCAATAGATAATAGTGGCTTTGAATCACTCTTTACTTTAGTTTTTACAAAATTTTCCGAATGAAAATATTTTAGTTCCCTGGAAGACTGCTAAAAGCAGCGAGAGCAATTCAACGGCAAAAATGTAATGTTCTGGAATTATCAAATAATGGAATTGACTGAATGATATGAAAGACGGTGGAACGAAACATTTAATGTTTTTCACTACAAATAATGTTAGTAATAAAAATTCATTTTATTTCAACTGATTAAACGAAACAAAAACATATTTGTCCGTTTGTGTGTGTGTGTGTGTGTGTGTGTGTGTTGGGTCTCTTTATAAACATTTCATTCTTTGTAACTTATTTTTCTTGCTTTATTTCAACACAATATCCACCAATCCACTTATTCTAATTTTTATTGATAGAGCATAACACCCGTCGGAAACGTCTTTGTACTTTTCCTAGTTTCGGAATATTAGTGCGCCCGACAAGGGAGTCACTCCCCGGCACTTCTGTCTATGAGTGTAGTATCGTGGTGGTCTATAGAAGGTGTTAAACACAAGTTGTATATAAATGTTGATACATGTAGCGTTATGAATGATTGTACATTATTATTTACTAATTGACCCTTGCCCACTGAAAAATGAAAGCAATAATAATCTTAAAAATTGAATCGTACATATAAAATATCAAAAAATAGTTCAATGTATCCTGAATATCAATATAAACCAAAGATGGCATTAAGTAAAAGTACAATTTATCAAGTTTAGTTTAAGTTACGTCACCAGACGTCAGTGATGACGTAAGTCTGACAGATGGCAAATGTATATTGCTAATTATTATATGTGTGGAATGCTATTTCCTACTGACAATTACCCTTATCTACCATCCCACAATGGTCATAAATTTTTACATGGTTTTTTTTCCAGTGCGTTTAAGTTTCCCCGGTTGTTTGACAGTCAACAGTGAATGTATTATCCTACCTTTAATGTTCTGGGTTGCTACATAGAGTTATGTTGAGCAAATATTTATTGACAATCATTGTGTCTGCATTAGACTCAGCTGGCAGCCTCTTGTGCTCTCTTCCGTAATGCTGTTTTGGCCACGAGGTCAACGCACAGAAACATGCTAGTAGCATGGCCGCTAGTGAACTTGAAATATTTCGCGCTGTGTTGGGCGTGATCACATTCTCTGCACTTCTATTAGTGATACTTAACACTCTCGTCTTTCATCCGATTACATATCACATTATCATCGAATTTAATACTCCACTGAGCTTGTTGCCATGAGAATTCAAAGATGTCTGTTAGGTTTCTGCTCCCTTGAGATATGCAGTATACAAGGTCAGTCAGGAAAATATCCCACCAGCCTGAATTGACAGAAAATAAATGCCTTGGGCAATGACGCCTCAGTTTTCTTCTAAATATTCCCTTTGAGACCTTCCAGTATATCCTCTACTTTTCAAAAAAGTCTGCAAAGTCCTCTTTCAGGATCACCACTAGCCTCCTCACACTTTCCTTAATATCGTACATTTGCAGAAATCTTAGGGGAAAAGCAAAAGTCATAGGGAGCCATATCTGGAAAATCGATGATGCAATATTTTCTAAAAAAAAAAAAAACCTGAAGAAAACTTGAAAATTGGACTAGCTTGGTCATTGTCGATGCGATAATCACACGGTACACAAGCTCGGTACCGAATGATTATGCATACAGAAGATTGTCCATGCACGTGCAGAAGGCTCCTCTCTTAGCGACTGTCAAGTCATATCAAGGCTGCACAACTGATTCTTAGGATATTTTAAAACGCTGGATACCTTCTGGGTAGAGCAGTCAATCATATTTGAAAGTGGGGCCTCCTTAAACGTGGCAACTCTTGTGATTTCGCTTAAACCTCACGTAAAAGTCAATTTAGTTTGAAAATTCTTTCATGTTGCATATGAGGGTACATAAGCTTCTCTAGAGAAAATTTACTTTGTAACATATTTTATGGTTGTGCGAAGAGGAAGGACATTCACCAAAACGTTTCAGACAATACATGTATGTCCACGAAATCATGACACCTAATTATTATACATTGAGTACTTGGTATTTCAGTATTGCAAAAGATAAAGACCTAACATATATCCAACCGAAGTGAACTAAAATGCTTCAAGTGACTTGCACATTCCTACGACTCTGATAATTCTGATTGACGCATAAATTTCAGATTTTTAAAAAACCCATAAGTTGACTCATGAATATAGATGAAGAAATAGAATTTTACGTGACCAATTTCGGTTTGTCACTCAATTACAAATGTCTCGTGATGAACATCGCTGCAGGCATTGACCACACAAAAAAGTTCGAAAAACTAGCATGAACAACGGAACCGAACTAAGTGATCGATGTAGTGTAAATTTACATTGCAAACTGAACCCAAATAAGGAAACTATTTAAGAGTGATTTTCAAAAATCAAAAACAGAGTAAATGTTCAAATCATCAGCTTCCTAGTGCCATTAAAGTGGCTTGTAAGCGTGATACACACATACCTACATAAATAACCAGTCAGACCAACTTGAAAAATGAATTATGTTGAGAGTTTTGGTGACAGTTTGCTTGACAATTTCTAATATCATTATTATATTCTAGTAATAGTTTAAATATTATAATCCCAATTATTAACGTTGCCAGAGGAAAAAATCAAAGCTTGAAATAGATTCCATGAATTTGAATAAAGCAAGCACCCCTTTCACTGGTCAGGATAACACAAACTTGAGGACTAATCCCCATCCTTCCTAGGGTGGCGTGCTGACCCAGGAAGGATGCGCCTCCCTCCATTCATTCATTCTTTAAACTTGGAATTCATTTGATCATTGTTTGCGTTAGTAGATCGCACATCAAAGCTGACTTCCGGATTCAGATTATTTACATGTTGCATTTCAGTTCAGATTAGGGTAAGAGGTTTGGTTCGGGGCTTTGCTACAAGAAAATGTTTCATTATCATGTTAGGGTTAGATTCTTTAGGAATACGCACAAACTGGAATAAGCAGAGAGGAAAATATAAATCTATGTCCATGGTCAACTATAATGAATGGAAAGTGAGGGTACAGTTTAGCATTATAGCTACATTTTAAATAGAACCCAATCTTATAGAATCAATAAATATTTCTTCTATCAAAACTGACAATGAAAGTTCCAATAAATTGAAAGCGCATGAAATTTTGTGAAAAATCTTTACCATTGGATTTCGAATTTCATCCATCAATTGTACTCACTTCGTTTAAAGAAAAACAAAAACAATGTACTATTCCCTCCCTGATTTCTTTTCTGATTGAACTATTTATCTTTCATCACAGCAATTGACGGATATTTTTGTGAATTTCGACGTAAAATGAGCGCTGTAGGTAAATTGGGATCTGCTGATTCCAGATGTGCCTTTGTTTTTCCTCTGTGATGCTTATTTCATGTAATATAGGTACTGTCCAAATTACATCAAGTCTGGAAGAGAAATCCACATTTGCAGTTTTCCTATGAATTATAACTTCATTGTAACTAGAAACCAATCTAAAAGTCGGTATTTCTTCTATCAAAATTATCAAATTTCCGAAGGGTTCAAAAGCCAAATAGTTTAAAAGTATTTAGAATTGAAAGGAAAAAAAATAAGACTGTCTTCGTCGGAGTATGGACCTGGTCCACGGATTATATTTTTAATATTTGAGAAATTCTGAGGGGAAAATTGAATTAAAAAAAAATTGGCAATTATTTTCATTGAGTGCAAATACAGACCCCGAAGATATTGACGATTTTTCTTCTGCAAATCCCAACCTAAAAATTTGTGCTGTAAGTTATTTGAAACCTGCATACACTGTGAGAAGTAAATATGGATCTAACTTTTATAATTTTTGAGGAAGTCTTAGATAGACGAAACAATCATTAGATCTTTTCGGGCCAGTGTAGACCTCGAAAAAATGTGCAATTTTTTTTTTCAAAATTCGACCTAAAGATATGTGCTGTAGGTAATTTGAGACCTGTCAGCTCTTTACACATTTTTTTGCTAAATGTGGTATTGAGCCGATGTCTATAAATATTTAAGGCTTGAACCATATCAACTATTGACGACTACACCCAGTATGCCACCCTCACCTGAAGTACTACGGTGGATCAATCTAGGTTCGTAATGATATGGGATAAAAGCTCACGATTGAATTGTGCACCAAGAACGTGAAAGACTTTGGGGAAGGAACAAAAACAAATACCTGTTGTTTAAAATAGATACGAAAAAAGCTTCTAGTTTTATTTTTATTTTATATTTTTGTATTCCTGGAAAAAAGGTGGTAAATCTGAAAGATCGTCCTTAAACATGCACAGTAGTAATGGTTAGAATCGTTATATTTCTCTGAAAGATTCAAACCTGATTAGATAATTGTAGAATATTTCGATTGTAAATGGGCTTTTTATTTTCAAAGTCCACTGGAAACAACATATTGCTGATGAGTGCCAAAGGCACAAAATGTTAACATTCACTGGGTAAATATTCGTGTGATTCTTGTTCCCTATATAATAAGAGTTATATTCACTGTGTTAAATATTGAGCACTATGATATACATTTACAACTGATAAGATCTGTTTTCTTCGTATTCGATTTGTAGATTTACAAATTCAGAAAACACATGTATTATGTATAGTACATAAATAGGTTTCTATATCCTATAACGCAATTTATTATTCATTCTGTCGATCCAACTATGCCCATTTCTTAATACAGATGATTAAACCGAGAATAAACGAGATGAGAATTTGGTGTGAGGCGTTTATTTAGGCCTTTGCATTACTGGCGACTGTTTAGCTCAGTGGAAAGAGCATCGCTACGTTGAAGCGGCGACCATTCTGGTGGCAAGTTCGACTCTTGCAACAGCCCCAGTTCCTATATATATATATATATATATATATATATATATATATATATATATAAAATCCCCACTAACAAATGGACAAGCATCTCCCACTAAAAGAAAAACTATGAAAAGAAATTAGTGCTGATGGGCATAAGAAGTTCAGAATCTTCCTTGATTTCAAATGTAACAGAGTGCACAAACACTTTTGTTTCGATCTAAAAATATTCGTAAAAGAGTTAACTCGTGATCTTCTTACAAGAAAAAAATGCTAAAAAAAAAGCCAATACTCCGTATAATCCATTAAGGCGATAAGAGATAATCGTTGCCATTTTTTGTAGCAATGCAAACCCGAATGTTATCTTCTTATACCAGACGAGAACTCAGAGTAAAGAGCTAACAGAATCAGACGTATGAAGTAATCAGTTGATATATATTTTATCATTGATATCTCCACTTTTGCTGGCGAAATGTCTCTTATTTTACTGCAAGATTTTTTCTCCTTTGGAGAAATCATAACAAACGCTGTTGGAGTTCAAAGAAAAGGCACGGAAGCACAAATCTACTGCAATCAGAAAAATACAGATGTGAGACTTGAATAAAAGAATTCCTTTTCAATTCTTCACTTTTATTCGATTCAGATTCTCAGTTTATCTATCTACTTATTATTAAAATTCTTTAAAAATTTTCTTTCGGTACAACTGAACACAAGCTTAGGTAGATATTGTAGCCAGGAAGGTTCGCTTTACATCACTTCTTCACTTTTACAAAAGAAAACGAAAAGCAAAAATAGGCTTCAGCACTTTCTCTGTGGCAAGCTGTTATAGAAGTAGCACCCTTTCACTTTTTCTTTCGCCCCTCTCTCTCTCTCTTTCTCCCTGTTTCTCTCTCTCTCTCTGTCTCTCTCTCTCTGTCTGTCTGTCTCTCTCTCTCTCTCTCTCTCTCTCTCACTCTCTCTCTCTCTCTCTCTCTCTCTCTACTCCATCAAAGTCACCTATACCCCCAACTACTCCAATCAACAATGCTTCATCGTAATGTACCATCATCATCATTTCTATGTCTGGGGATGCTGAGAGTATTTTCCCATACAAAGCATTGGTAATTGCTCTTCTGCTTTATTCCCTTTCGGTCTTATGAATATCCTCATAGTAACACACTATCTTTCGGAGAGCGAGGGACATTTTCATAATATTAGTATAGATTCAAATCTGTTTCATTTCATGCCTTTTATTCGTCTTCTTTGTTTATCTACCGACATTAGATGAAAGGATTTTTCTTATTTGGAAGTACAACTCTAGACATTTTTAATGGTAAATGCTGGAGCCGAGTTATTTGATATACGACCAAGATGCAGAATAAAAATAAATATTTTGTGAAGATTAAATAACAATTTTGAAGTACTTTACATAAATATTGAATGCATGAAAACTCTAAAATTCTTATTGAAAACTGTTATCAGAACTGTCAACATAGATCTCTTCAGTTTTCAAGCTGGTCCAACTGGCTAGGTATATGTATGTATCACGCGTATAGGTCGCATCCATGCGGTTACAGGACTGAAAATTAAACATTTACTCAAAATTATGTCCAAAATTTACATTTTCCCTTGTTTTAAATTCTCCCGAATTAGGATTTTTTGAGGGGGTTAATTCCTGATTTAGGTTCATGCTAAATTGATTCCCTACTTTATGCCCACCAATGTTCACGTTTGTTTCATGGATTTTTAGACTTTTTAAAAGATCAAACAATATTAGAGAAGTAACTAATCTATTGATCACCTTTTTTTTTCCATTTTTTTTAATTGATCAGCCCCAACACTGCATGCTACCGGAAGACAGTCATTAGACGATCTCTATTGAGGGACTAACCAGACCTGTTCATCGTTTTTTTTCCTGGTGCACACTAATACAATATTGAGTTAACTGCTCGCGTGCAAGTGAAAGATGATGGTGAAATAGATTATTTGGAATTTCACGTTTGCTTCAAGAAACTGCACTGATTTTTTTCTGCCGTTCACAAAACGCGAAAGTAGAAGAAAGAACGATATGCTCCAAATTTCCGGTGGAGTATCGATCAAAAGACTGGCTGGCAGCCAATTCCAGTTTTTAATATATTGGTTTGTATCATATGATAAGTAGAATATCGACGATGAGAAGTGAATCACTGTATCTGTAAACCTAAAGAACATTTTAGATCATACTTCAGGTTTACGATTTTCGTAAGGAAGCCGTTACACATCACAATGTTGCATTTTGAAGATGGATCGTTATTGCTGAAAATAATCAGTGATGAGGACACCTCAAAGCGACGCAGTTTTTGATTTTCTATCAACTTATACACAATCAAATTCCCTACTACAACCAATATCTGAGTGTTGTTGAAAGAATTCGAATAGTTTCTCTTTAGTGACGTGATGATGACAATACCAAGTTTCCCTCGATGTTAATTTCTGATAGTCTCATCTCTGGTGTGAAAACTTTGAAACCAACATTGTATTGCTTACTGTTTTACAGTACCTTCTCTATATATCACACTCATGCTTCTCTTTGCTTCAGTTGCATTATGTCTCAAGAAAAAAAAAGCAACCGTACAGAAAACTCTACAGAAAACATATTTTAAATATCGTCATATTACAAGTCCGCTGCTTGACAAAATGCTTCCTCATCTCCTCTCATGACGAATGTGATTGTGCTAATCTCTGCCATTTCTTAGCAGCAGATTTTTCCATCTTGTCTCTCAATTAGTATTCGATCTTTGTCAATTATGTTAACTGTTCCACGGTGACTAATTGGTTAGCATTTTGCGACATTTGTTGTCCCGTGGTCTCCATATGTTCCCTGTACATCTCCATTTCTCCCCAGGTCCTGTCAAGAATCACCTAGAACTCTTCCTGACAATGCTATATCCATTGCCCTCTATGCTATTCTGAGTTCGTTCTCGAGTGAGTCTCCAGGTTTTGCATCCGAACTTCAGAGCTGATACTATATTCAAAACAAAAAGCCTTAAATACATATTGATATAACCATCAGACCATAAATCGTCTTAAATTCAATGCTTCATGTGGTACAAATTATTACTTATCTGGTATATACTTTGTATGGACACAAGTCAACAATTATTCAATTTGACTTGGATATAAATGGAAGAATTGAAAAAGCTGCAGACCCTCTGGATAAGACCAAACATTCTAATGCAGACGAAATAATCGCCCTTCAATTAAAATCGTTTTATAATAAGAGCATGTCTTAAATTTAAAATTATGTTCCTGTAAAAACAGGTCATTCACACATTTGGACATACATAAGAGATTCCATCAGAAATATATGGATAACATATCTCAATATTTCGCCCCTTATGACCCTACTGCAAAATTGATGATTCAGAATGCCATTAACATCATGGATTAGATTACTGGTTGCAGTAGCCGAGGGCATAGTTTCTGCACTTGTGCTGATTGATGAAAACCCATCATGACCCCAACATGGACAACTACACATATACATTTGTGTATACGTGTGCATGTGTGTAGGTATGTGTGCTTAAATTGATAATATTTACATTGATATTATTCATATTTCGCTGCAAACGATGGTGTTAACTCGATGAAAAGTGTAAAATCTACAGAGCCAGACATTGAGATCGAATACCACAACAAACTTTTCTCGGTTTCTTGATGCGGAAATGAATACTTAGAAAGAAAGACGATGTAAGTGTTGTAAGCGTTATCTTAGGAATAGTCTAAGAAAGTCCAATTAAGATTTAGAAATGATGGAAAGACGTAAATCCTAACAGAAAAAAGAAATACTAGTTGAAGCGAGATTACCTACTTGGCCATAAACAAACCAATCTTTATCAACCATAAGCAAAGAAAGTAACAATATCTAAAACAGCATAGTATAAAAAGAATAGCAATGCCCCACTAAAATATATAAAACAAAATTCTTCCGTCACCTTGTTGCCTTGGATGTAAACAAATATATTTTCAAACAACACATATTGATTTTTATTTAAGAAAGTCTGTGGAAACAGGAGAAAAAAACGTTAAGATGAAGAGTAAATTGAGATTTATGTTATTTTGTAGATTTGATTAAATTTTGGCAGCGGTACTATACGGGAACTCTAAAAAAAACAACACACATAAGTATTTTTGCTAGGAAAAGAACAATGGAGAAGATGATCTTTTGCATTTGTGAAGGTTATCATAGATTCGATAACAATAGTGTTTGAGCGCAGGACCATATATACTAGTTCTTTCATAAATTTTTCAAATTGATACTTTTTTCTGTACCAATAATGTCCTTTGTGCCTGGGAGATCAGATTATAATGCTATAAACAATGATGTGTTTGTTGGACCTAAGTATACTGTTTAAATCGTATATATATATATATATATATATATATATATATATGTATATACATAACGAATATTTCTTCGTTTTTATATTTTTATGAAATCCTAAATGGGTGCACTGTACATGCTGAAGATCTGTGTATAAGAATAGCCTTGTCCCAGAATGAACATATGATACGTGACGATGACTTTGTATTAGAATTTACTACGAGAGAGAGAGAGAGAGATAAAGAATGCGATGATCTCTTGCTTTTGAGATAATTGATAGATATGAATAAACTAGATGCTCAAACAGATTTTACAAACTATACAAATCTATTGAGTAGTTGGATGAAATAACCTCACGGTGGGTGAATGGAAATTACGAAGAAATACGTTTGAGGAATCTTTTTCCCAAGTTGAATTTCAGTTTCTGAAGCTTTTTTTCTCTCGATTTTCCTCGATGTCTTCGCTTTTTATTAGAAACAGTCAACCAAAACTGTCAACAAAGGTTTCTTCAGTTTTTGGAAATGATCTGGCTGGCTATGCATGTGTGTATCACGCATTACAAACCACACCGATGTAGCTGGAGGGCTGAAATCCTGACTTTTTATTCCCTATTTTGCCGAGTAAAAGAGGATTTCATTTTGCTTTCTTAAAATCCGCCCCTGAATGAATTTTTTTTAGAGTACGGATAATTTTACAATATATGTAACAGATTGGTCTTTCAGTTGGTGTCCAGCACCACTCACGCTTTTTTATCGATTCAGCAAGTGAAACAAATTATTCATTGATCATCCCTCTTTCCAATTTTTTCCAATTGATTACCCCCAACAAGACATACGAGGCATTTGTCATGTGACAGTTTCTATGGAGAGACTAACCAGATCTGTTTCATATTTGTTTCTTGTTTTCCACATGTACTGGTATGTAGGGGGTACTTCTGTTTGTCTCCTTCCAATCTCTTTTATTTTACTTGTGCAGTCTACCACAATCCACATCCGACTTTTCAGGCCTGTCAAAGTGTTGGATATTGACGTCCCTTCCCTAAGTAACAAAACAGTGGGGGTTGATGAATGTCACCATGCCACGCTGATCCATGGCGTATTGACAGTGTGGTAAATGGATACATGGCTTTCCCAAGAGCCTTGGTGCAAAGTGAGTCAAACTGTTTCAGCTGGAGTTTATAGTCGATTTGTCGATCCCATTTTCTATGTCGTTAACCTGTTGGCCACTCACACCTGTCGCCGCAAATCATTCAAAATCCACTTATTTAACGCATCCGACCGATCAGTGTAAAGGAAGTTGACCGAGTGGACGGTATCAATCAGATAAAAGGAGACTTTGACCATAGCAGGAAGACCTTTCAGCAGCGCCTGAAACACTAAGTGTTTTCGGGTGCATGCTCACTACGATTTACTGGCGCTTCTTATATGTTAGCTTCTTCTGAAGATAAAAGAGTTAGCAATGCAACCATTCCGGTGCTGATAAAAGGGTTACGACCGAATCATATTGGACACAACGGTTCTCGTACGATAATAGAAGTTAAGCCACGCCAAGCCTGGTCAGTAAGTAAGAGCGTATCCATCTGGGAATACTATGTGCCATAAGCAGCTGGGGATTACGTAAAGAGCCTCAAGCGTCCTGTAAATTCATCGAAAAGAGACACCGATCTGTATACTATTTCTCCACCCTGATCCTTCAGAATTTCTGGCTTGTCTGGAAATACAACGTACTTTACGTGGTTGGGGATCATGTAGGCAGCTTGACCCCTCTCTTAGAAGAAGATCGTGTAGACAAACTAGATACTTCCTAAGAGGAAGACCAATCTTTAAACTATGTTCTAGTCAAAGTCAAAGGTCAACCTCAAGTACATACACCTGAATTCTCCAACTGACCTGGTTTGTCTGAGAATACTTGTGCAGTTAAGAAGCTTGGACGAGGAGAGTTCCACATGGCAATCACGTAAATTCTCTAGAAAGGGAGATCAATCTCTACACTATGCTCTAAAATGCGAGGTAAAGGCGGACCTTTAGTACCCTGAATCGTCTAACTTGGCTGGCCTGGCCTCGAGCGAAAAGAAATGAATAGAATGAAAAAAAGTGGGAGAACCAAATGCACGATCATTCAGTTTGTCGGTTCCATCGATAGGAATGGAGTTCATAAGAGTGACACTCTAATGGTAATGGCAAAAAGAAGTTAAGTCACGTGAATCAACACCCTTCAATCAACAATAGATTTCCAGCTCCCGGATATTGCAAATTCCTAAAGCAGGCGAATATATTGACCAATGTTGGAAGAAAAGATGAAAGAGTCATTTAATAT
Source organism: Thysanoteuthis rhombus (assembly GCA_963457665.1). NCBI lineage: Eukaryota > Metazoa > Mollusca > Cephalopoda > Oegopsida > Thysanoteuthidae > Thysanoteuthis > Thysanoteuthis major. The sequence continues at coordinate 49,179,565 of OY735212.1, read as the reverse complement.
ACGAAGCCAATAACTTAGCTGATATGCTCGAAGGGGAAAAATCTCTTTATTCATTTTGTAAATGTGTCATTCATTCACACAGGCTCACACATACAGGTACATACACATACTTGTGGGTGGATTGATGACCATAACTTGTCACGTAGTTATTAACATGATTTTAATTCGAAATTCTCACTTTATAATGTTCGATCTATGTAATTAATATTCACTACTGAATTAAGTGCATTGACAAGGGAAGATATTACGTTGAAAAATATAATTGATTAAAATCATAACGGTATATATATATATATATATATATATATATATATATATATATATATATGTATGTATAAAGTGGGTACCATAGTAAATGAATAAGGCAAAAAAAGTTATTCTTGTGTACAATTAGTTTCCATCAATTTTGAGAGAATTTCTCACGGATTATGTATCAGATATTTACATTTTCTATTGGGCGTTTATATTAAATAGTTTGATGAAAAAGGGTGATAAATAGCTTGCCATGAGCGAAGATTTCCGTGGAAGGGGACTTATATGTGTGTTGCTTGGTGTATTTTTGGAATCTACAATGAGGCATTCGATTCTAAATAAACTAAAAATGAATAAGTAACAAACACATTTGATCCTCTTAAAAATCTCTTTACATTTGTATGTTTGCTGGAAACTGCAGCACAAAACAAGAACACAATTTGATTTCCAAGGATAAAAATCAAATATACAAAACATAGCATTCAATGTTGTCAAAATTCAATAATGTTGGACGTATTATCTGCAGCATTTTGCCTCAGGCGTTTGACAAAGAGCTTCCCTAAGATGCCAAACTTGTCTTGTTCGTCACGCTGATTTTCTGCCGGTCACAGTCTTGCATATGATCTTTGGTTATCCATGTTGTAAGCTGTGATGTCCACTAATTGTATGATATTCTTGCAACATGACCAGCCCATTTCCATTTAAGTTTTCCAATGGAATTTATGATATTTTTGACTCTTATTTTTCCTCTAATATACTGTTCTGTCTTGTGATCTACCCATGTGATGTTGAGTATGATTCTCTGTTGTTCAGGGTTGTCAGTTTGAGGTTCAATCTTTGGGTTATGTTTAAACTCCGAGGGTAACTATCGGGAGCCTGCATTGGTTGCAACTCCTTCCTTTTAGGGTATGGAACTCCGTGCTGATATTCCTAAATGAATGTTTGTCAATATAGAGCGGTGTTCAGATGTCTGTGTTCTCCATGCTCACAGCAGTCAGTAAGGACACAGTGGATATCAACTAAGATCCAGGCTTCGAAATTAGGTACGGATGAAACATAAAACCCACTAAGACTGAACAAAATTTTGGAGTATTCTGGATTGGGAGTATATCTATGAGGCAATGATAGATCTCAATCAGTACTGATGTGGTCAATTCCAATTGTTGCCTCCAGGGTTCAGATCAAATATACTACGATGATAAGTATTCAATCTGAAGTTTGCCGTTGGCAACTAATAGGAAGCATTGCTTAAATCCCAATCAATTTATATATATATATATATATATATATATATATATATATATATATATATATATATATATATGCCCAATGGTACATTTGTGATAATTGGACCGAATTGGGTTAATAATAGGTTTATAGAACAATTAGACAACGTTTCGCCTAATCGTGTGTACACTATTATATATGGTGTGGGCTTCTTCATAGAACGACATTTAGCATGCTAACGTTGAAGATTATTGTTATCGCAATGAATTCCATCCTCACTGATAGTGTCAATATTGTAGCTTTGTGTCAGATTAAACCGAGGTTATTAGATATATACTCTGTTTAATGGGATTATTCATTTAATACTAGAGATCTATGGAACAGTCTCTCTATCGATCAAGAATAGTACAAAATGCAACATTACTTCTATAATTACTAATTCTTGTTTTATTCCTCTGGGTGTAATTTGAAGCAAGAAAGAGAGGGCGAATATTACTCATGGTTTCCCTATTTCACACTGTCTGACTACTCCCCAAAAGTCGTTCCTGTGAGCGTTTAAAAAGCAGAGGAAAGGGCCTAGGTGTGAATGATCCTACCTATTGGTTCTGACGACTGTGACTTACTAGTCTATTCATGTATGTTTCAGCAGTCTAAGGCATGTGATCCTAGTCAAAAAAACAGATTACGTGCTTTTCGCTCATTCTACCAGATGCTTCATCGATGAGTCCTTTGAACGTACCGTCCATAACTCACACCCTTACCAAGACACACACTGTATATATTGTATAATGTTAGTAAATTTCCATGTGTTCACCATAAATCTAAATACAGGCAAAATTTTTTTTTTTCATTTTTTCTTGATGTATTACTGTCTTATGACCATTAGGCATCTCGGAATTTTGTAGTCCTGGAAGGATTGCAAGATAAAGGACCCAAGTAATTCTTGCTTAAAGGAAGATTTTTCTGCTAGCAAAGTAGACAGCGAAGAACCTACTTAAACTACCTTGAAAATCGAATGGAATATGCTTTGATTTTCATGCCTGTGTTCTACCACTTATTCCTCATACATGCAAATCTAAGAACGATGTTTTAAAAGTTAAATATTTGCTCCGACTGCATAAAAATATGTCCCATATCAATTCGATTTCGTTTTTACTCACGCGAAGGTAGATTCAGTTGCATTGCTCTTTCCTTTAAAATAATAGGAAACTACTTTATTAGTATTCTATCAAGGTTGAAGAGTGTTCCTAAGGCAAAATAGCATTCGTGATATGCACTGACAATATTCATTTGTCCAGTGTTTTTTTACTTCCAATCTATTTTCAACCGGCGGAAGAAATGAGTATTGACAAACTCATCTACACTACTTTCTTTGAATCTTGACTTGTAACAAGCATAAAACAAAACATCAAATAATGAAAAAAAATTAACAAGCTCACCATCACTGTCAATAATTGAACAGCCGTAGCGTTAAGATCGGAAGTCATTTAAAAGAAATAACATCGAAAAATAAAAATAGAATAAATTTTATTTATGACATCAATGGCATTTTCCACTGGAAAACAGTATGGCCAGAAGCGGTCGACCATACAAGCAGATAAACAAACAGGTCAGCATACACGTGCGAAAAAGGATGGAACCCTTGGCCTTCTTTGATGGCTGAGGATGATCAATTAAAATTCAAAATATCAAACATCCATCAATGAAACACAACAAATTAGACAATGTTTGTCTCCATTTTCGACCCAAGGGGATTAATTCGTTGGTTGGTTAGTAATTTTCCCAGTCGCAATTATAACCCTTGCGCCCCCCCCCCAATCTCTCAACCGCACTAGGGATAGGTTATGCCAATCCGTTGCATTCTTCTGTCCGGGTAATTCTCGTTTAGTTACTGTGTTGCACAGCTGAGGATCTCAAAACTTCTTGCTATTTGCCTTGGGTTACCAGTTTATATATATTCTAAATTTCAATTTTTCGAACATGCAGAGCCAGTTTTGCCGATTTATTATTACAAGTTATTTTTTTTTTTAATTTGAATATCTAAAATAGCAATCCTACATTTACCCATAGCTAGGGAGAAAGGAAGCCATGCATTTCCCAAGGGCATCGGTACAAATTGAACGTAAGCAGCTTCGGTCATAACTCAAACTCAGCTTGCCAGCTACGTTTCTCGTGCTGATAACTGCCACAGTCCACTACTCATCAAAATAACGGCTACTCTGATTCCCGCTGCATCCCGTAGTGTAAAAAATCGAAATAATAGCATCAATAACGACAATAAGATTGTTGGCATGAAATCCCGAGATTATCTAATCTTAGCAATGCAAATAAACTGACTCACTAAAGGCCATCGATTGTTTGGAATGAATGGATTGATAACGTACATTAAGAAGCTCTTCTGCGTGTGGCTTTCGTAGTTGCAGAAACATTAAACTTTCGCTCGTGTTCTAATAGTTAACCCTTTCAAGACACCTTTGACAATCATATCCCGAGATTTCTAAGGCTGCTGGGATATATATGTCCTGTAAATCTTCTAGATAAGTCTATTAGGCTTGCTGTGTCGAATAAAGTAAAACAGATTTTCTCGGTTCTTTGCATCCACAGAAAATGACGGCATCATAGTATGAGACCCATGCAGAGATACGTTAATATTACACGATAGAACAAGAATGAAGTATAGGCAAGCAATCTGTTAATTCTGTGTTTTCCAACTGTAACAGGGTAATCGAGTAATGGGACAAATATATCCCATTATGATTTTGGTACTTCAAAATATGGCAAATTTGATATGATAAAAGGGTAGTATTTTGGGTCATCAAATATAGATTGTCAGGTGTTTGCTGTTATTGCCTTTTGGTAAGGATCTAGTAATACTTGAAAGAAGTTGTTGGACTGCGTCAGTCAAGACTGGAAGAGATACTGTAACCACTTTGCTTCTACGCGTGAACAACCTAAATCAAGAGTTGGATTCGGCTATCCAAGGCCTATTCTATTATAAGGCCTTCAATTGTTTTGAATAAGTTAAGAAAATTATTGCTAGTAATTTAAATCTACAGTAATCAGGGTCCACCGAACCTGAAGTGTGCCGGACATTCAAGGTCTAAATCCAGCCCTGCATTCACCACTACGTGCTTACTAATTTATCTGTCGACTATAGTTATGTGCCTTGCAACAAAATCATATTCCTGACTATCGATGGAAAAGAATGTCGATAAATCTGGGCCCTTGCCATCCTCAAGGGCATTGGTGTGAAAGCGATATAACCACCAACTCAGTTTGTCAATTCTATTTCCGAGCTGATAAACCTACGGCATCTCGTAAATGTAAATATATATTGTTCGATAGTTGAATGAATACTACTGTCATAAGTGTGTCACCTCGTAGCACATCTGTTCAGTCGAGTGTGAAGGTGTATAAATGGTTAGCACTTGAGTGACGTCAGGAGGGAACTCATTGATTTGTAGAGTTTGATTAGGCGTTGTCAAGTTGTTTTGAGTGATAAATAGTGGAAGACAGAAGTTTTGTTACTCTATGAATTGGGTACAAGCACATACGTTGGAAACAAGTGGTGTCCCTTTGACGCCGAGACCAATTAATCGAAAGCTTCCTACTTTCCAATGACATGTGACTAAAGAACAACATATCGCATATATGAAATATATGCAGTTATCATGATGTTTCGTAAACAGCCACAATATGCTCATTCATCAGAAGGCACCCATCAATATCTGTCAGGAAGTCATTTGTAATATTCCTGTAATATTCCTGGAATCTTGAAATTTAAAAGTTTCTGAAATTTGAAGTTTTAAAAAGGTATTTGCATTTCCCCAGTTCATTTTATGTATGCAGCAAATTTAGATTGTAAATCATGACAACTTGTAAGTTTAGAATGCAGCGTCCATTACATTCTTTCATTTGTTTAAATAGGGATTGACGATAATGAAAAACAACTAATGTAATTGTCATATTAAGAAATATTATAAGTATGATTTGTTAACCTTGTCAAAGTAATACAAATATCCTCTGCTTAATGACTACGTTTCTGCCCTTATGTGAAATGGGATAAAGTGAAGAAGCTATTACTATTATTTATATTGGATAGAGACTTTGAGCGTTCTCAGGCCTAAAAGTGAACTTCTATAGCTGTCTCTCTCGATGTCGAATGTTGTGGCTCGTGGTCTGTGTAGAAGGTCTGAAAAGCTCAGATGCAAAATGGAGGAGAGACACGACCGAGCGGGACCGGCATCAAATAAATCAAATCGATTTGAGAGATATGATTGCACACCAGGGCCAAAACGGCACAGCGTTCCATTATCTCTCTTTTTTTTAAATAGTAGTCGTATATCTCTGAAAAACCTGGTCTCTAAGTCGGAGAAAGGAAACTTATCCTAAATAATATTGTTTCAGCCTTCTCTAACAAGGCAAACTTCAGTTGCTATAGAATAGAATGGAATGCAACTGCCATAGAATTTATCTTCATAAAGTTGAGATGCTGAAAGACATTTATTTATTTATTTATATGATAAACAGTATGACCTTTTTTGTTTCTCTGTCCATTTTTTTTGGTCCACAGTCTCGAAACCGAAAAAAAAAAACTCATCCTTAATATTTTAATTTAGATTTCTCTAACAACAAACCTTCGTTCAAATGAAACTGCCATAGAAGTTAGCAAAACAGAGTTTGGACCGACATTGTATTTTATTTCTTTACTCAAATGATGAACAATGTGATTTTTTCTGTTTCTCTGTCCGTCACAATGGACTCTTCTACCAGCATCATTTGAAACTCTTCCACTGGAACAAATTCAATGGCTTCTTTTCTCTTTTTTTTTTTTTTTAAAGAAATAGTCTCCTAGAAATTAACATATATACGTGAATTTCCTTCGCAGGGATTAAGCAGACAAGTTTTTTTTTTCATTACCATTACATTAGTTGAAGGCTTTTATCTCCAGAAATTTAATTAAAACATTTACAGCGTACATGTTTTTATATTCTCAAAGAACATCACCTAATTTACTACCAAACATTACAGTCACGTCTGATGGTTCTGGTATTCGCAGGAATTGTTTTGTTTATTAGCTAACAAGTCAGATCACTAGGAAATCTTCCTCGAATGGAAAAAATACCAAGAGAACAAGTCTGGTTAGCCACTCAATATAAAAGCTGTCGGATGACAAATGTCTTTTAGCGACATGTCGTGTTGAGGTGATAAATTAACAATGGGAAACACGGTGATGAATAACTCACTTCTCTCACCTTCTGTTAGACATTGATCACTAAAAAGAGCTGATTTTTCAAAAATAGGAGTGAATGTTGCATGACACAGACTGACGAACCATTTTATCATAGACTCAGATTGCAAATTGACGCCCTGTCCCCACTAAAAACCTATTTAGAGGTAATTTTGAAAAAGAAAATTAACACTGCTTTTCCAAACATAAGGAGTAAATATTCAAAATTTTTGCTCTTGAGTTCCATTGGAGGGTCTTGTACACGTGACTCATTCACAACTAGATAGACCAACATAAAAACTGAAAGAAAACTTTGGTGACAGTTTTAGTGACTATTCGAGCTTTAAGACTTTAAAGTTCCAACAGTTGTTTTGATTTTTGTAAGTTGAAAAGTTGTTTGAGTGGCAAATAAAATACAGTGTATCATCAAGGAAACAACCTCAAGAATGAAAGGGTAAAATGATGTGCACGTAAATTTATGCTACAGCACAAGTGAAGGGGCAACACTGGACCAGAGATAATAGGATCAAGGGGTTTCAATGACAACATCATGCACTAACTTCTTGTGAGTATCTAGTTCTCGGTGTTGTATGCTATGTCGTTTTCAAATGTTGTGATACGTTTATATAATAGAACAGGTACGAACTTGCATGTTGAGTTTTCCTCTGTATTGCAACCTATTCAAGCTGTTTGTCTACAGTAGTAAGGAAAGAGCGTTTATCCAAAATAAAGATTAACCTTTTTTTTGTCTCCAAGAAACCTAGTCAATCCAATTCTGGTACCAATTGCTCTTAATGACCGAGCTGGGAAAACCATACGGTTCGAATAAGATTGAATTTATACTACTTTTCATTCTTTTCCAATGTTTCTCGGTACCATATCATTTATTGCTTTATATCTCTTGCAGCAATATCACCTTTCCAATATAAAATGGAACATTATCTGCCATTTATATTATCATCTATTTTTGACTCATAGTTTTTTCATCCTAATTCTTCTATTTCTTCACCTTACTCAGTTTATGGTAGTGAGCAAAAAGCACAGAAAACAATTGGCAATGATTCCTCCAATAAAATAAATTAAAATCACTTCATTTCTTTGTGAAAATTCAAACAAACTTAGTTTCAATCGTTAACCAGAAGGAGTTGTGTAAACAAGCATTAAAAAAATTAATCTACAGTTTTAGATATAAATTAAATACATTATTATGCATCAACACACCCGATGAATTTTAATGCGCTGAACACGAAATATTATCTTAAATTGAAAAGAAAATTTACAGCTGAGGATTGACTCGCCAGCAATCCATTAATCTGTCTTTCATATCACTTAATCATACTTGCAATACTTTGAAATACTTTAAACTGCTATAATAAATTATTGAGTGCTTTCTGCATCTGTTGATGAGGTTTCTTCGATATGTTGGGAAAGTAATGTCGAATTTAGCAGATGGAAATAAAAACTCATTTAAAATAACAAAAGGTACATTTATTTGTAAACAACGTAATCATCATCATTTTCAAACGATGCACCATGTTAGATGAATCTACAGTATTTGACAAAAAGACATCATGATACTGAATAGATTTCTCCCTTACTTTACGATGTTCCGTAAAAAGAGTTTCAGTGATTTATGGTGGCTGAATTAAGAGCATTGCTCCTTATATGTATCGTGAAAATGAAATTAATTTGCACACAAATGGTTAGGTTCCTAAAATAATATTCATACTCATAAGTTTATTAACAATGCATTATATTTAAATTGATTGAGAGTAATTTCTTAAAAATCTATTGAAAATAATCTCTTGGTGGTTGAAAGTAAAATATTCACATATCTTCGTAGGATGAAATCATACTTGCATTATATAAATACACGATATAATACAGCTTTACTTGCCATGATCATGAAGCTTTGATGAAATCATCTTGAAAGAATTTATATTTGCATGACCATTCAGTCAGCATATAATTTTGTCACAAGAGAAGAACATTTGAACAACATATATATTTGCGTATACGGATTACTACAATCAAGAGGAAATAAGTTAGAAGATAGCGCAGAGAGCTTTGAAAGAATTGCCAATTAATTTTTAAAATCCATGTTGCAAATGAAGGAGAATAGGAGATTTTCAGTCCAATAAATTTTAAATACACATTTACGCAATTGCAGTTTTGACGACCGTTTTGGTTCAAAAAAATGTTGGAGAGATAAAAGGAGAGAAGTTTTCTCTTTCAGTTGACGACATTTGAAGAACTTTTCAAATTGTCTCAATCCTACAATCTTTGTCCTAGAACTGTACACGAGTTCAACAACTACTTTATGGCAACAGTTTTTGACTGTTTAGGTGGATGAGTATTTATCAACTTGCGTTGGATTCGACTGTTTTGATCTCATAAATTCATAAAACAATTAATTTCATCTAGCCATGACAAACTTGGAACGATGATCATGATGATTATCAAATATTTATAATATACGTATATATCGATTTTGCTCTGAACTTACCGGAAGAGGAACTAGTTTCTCTCAGTCTGCGTGACAAAGAATCAGATTCCTTTCTGCATCGTATCGATTCAGCTCGAAATCTCCTGCTAGTCTTTCACTACTTTTTCTTCTCTCTCTCTCTCTCTCTCTCCCTCTCTCTCTCTCCCTCTCTCTCTCTCTCTCTCTCATTTCTGTTCACTTCTCTTCTCTTTTTCTCTTTCTATCCACAACTCTTGCCCTTTTCTTTCTCGCTATCCACTCACCTCTTTTCCTTTATCTTTCATCATCTTTCCTTTATTCTAGTGTATTTCCCCAATTCACTCACTTTTCCTCGAACTTCTCCCTCTCCTTATTCTTTTCACCTTGTCTCACTCATCGTCTCTCTCCTCATTTGACTTCCTTCTCAGGAGTTATTATATTCTGACCATCCATAAATTGCAACGTTATGTTCTGACAGTTTCAACTTTGCAACGGATTTTATTCTCAATAATAAATTCTGCCATGATTCCGATTTATTTTTTGCATAAATACATTGCTGAAGCATTTTTAAATACATTGTTTATGACTTATTCACTTCTAATGTCTAATTTTGAGAGCTGATCTATGAACTTACGTTCTTCTGTCAGATCACCTTGCGTATGCTGTGCCGAATTACCAATGTAGGAAAAAGTAACATATGCTACAGGCTCTGCAAGGGTCCTACGCTAAATAGATGCAATCAATTCCGATTTAGTTATTCTGTACTTGCTCTATTATTATAACGTCTTGGTGTTTAACATTATTACCTCAATCGGAGAAATTATTCGACACAGTAATCAATGAACGAGTGACATCTATCTGATCCATATAGGACACCCAAATAAGAATCTATTTAAAACTAAAAGCATGCACGAAGATTGAAACAAAAACATACTTTATTGTAAAGTTGGATATATTTGTCGCTTTATCTGGTAATATAGCAAAAGAAAAAAAATCTTATTACTTTCGTCATCATCATTATCATCATCATCCTCTTGGCGTCCGTCATAGGACATGGACCTTCCCCAGAATTCGACAAACCCCCCTATCTTGGGCGTCACAGAGCCAATATTTCCTGAACTTGTCTACAATTTTGCATACATCTGCAATTTTGCATATGATCCCTGGAGATCCACGTAGTGTTGTCTATCAGTTGTCTGATATTCTTGCAATATGACCAGCCCATTGCCATTTGAGTTTTCCAATGGATTCTATGATATCCCTGACTCTGTTATGTGATCCATCTATGTGATGTGGTGCATGATCTTTTCTTATGCACGTTGCATGATTCCCAATTTGAAGGTCAATCTTTTGGTCAGTTTCCATTTTCCAGCTCCATTGGTGACTATCGGGAGGAAGCATTTGTTGAAGACCCTTCTTTTCAAAACTAATGGGATTTTCTTGTTATTAAAGGCCGAGTTTGCTCCACCGAAAGCTTGTCATATAGTGATATATAGTGATTCTTACTTGATTTTCTTTCTTCGATGGTTTCATAAAGATTCATTGTTATAAGTAGATATAGTAGTCTACTTTTTTTCAAGTCTACGTTTTCGATTTCGATCTCTGTTTTTTGTTTTTTTTTTTGTCCTGAGCATTTTTGTTGTAATTGACTTTTTTTTGTTGAGTTTATGTGTACTTTTTCTCTTTCCGATTATTTTATTGAACATTACAAGCAGATCATGAAGATTTTTTTTGCATGGAGGACAATGTTACTTAGGTATTCGCCGTCTATTCTGATTCTTTTATCTTCCTAGTCTGAGTTTTGGAAAAAAAATCACGTCTTTTAATACCCATGTGTATTTTCTTAATTTAGGGCACCTTCATAACATATGCTACATGCCCTGCCTTAACTCTATCTAACCCTGTGCGTAAGATCTCACGAAATCTATTTTATTATATGCTTTCATCATAGTAAACATTTGAAGGGGGGCACATTTGAAGGGGGGCACATTTGAAGGGGGGCACATTTGAAGGGGGGCATAGACTGAAATAGTAAAAATCGGATTTTGGTCTATCTGTTCGCATTCTATTCCAACGTAATTTGAGAATGGTCGACTTATCGTGGAATATAGTTTGAGAGGTAAAATATCTACTTTCTCTTCAGAGTAAATCTGTTTCGGTCAAATAGGATTGGAATCTGCTTTTCAAAACAGTGCATGACCGATCTCACATTTCAATATAAGTTTAATGTGGTAAATATGAAGTGGAAAAATCAATGGATCATGACAAGATAAAATCCTGCTTTGCCTGCAGATATTTCTTGACCTGAAATCCTAGAGAGAAAAATTGATTCGCAGTCGTAGTTTCTACTTTTATATCTATCACTGCTTTATTAGAAACGATCACCATAGATTTCTTTAGATGTTAAGTGGGTTTGGCTGACTGGCAGGCTGGCTGGCTGGCTACACATGTACATGTCACGCATACAGGTCCTTCAAATTGAAATAGGAAGCTGATATGTTAGACATTTACAATTACTATTTTCCCTTTGTTTTTTGTTCATGCACTCCTGCAAAAAAAAAGCTTTTAGTATTGGGTTCAGTTTACAATGTAAACTTATGCTAAACTGATCACTTAGTTTGTGTCCGACAGTATTCACGTTTTTTGTTTTTTAGAATTGGTTTTTTTCAGTGATCACTGATCAAGAAAAAAATTCATTGATAACCCTTTTTCCAATTCCTTAATTTTGTCTTTTTAATTAAAATCTGTTGTAGGTTCCTGAAGGCATAAACATAAAATACATTCCGTGGATATCGAACAACTTGAAAATAAAAAGATGTTCCAAAAATTTCTCAAATATATGAATTTTATGGAACAGTACTGAACATTCCCACGGGCTCCACTAGTTCTTAAAAGTAACAAAATGTACGGACTTTTGATAGTGCAGACTACACTGACGGATTAGCTTGCTGTCAATACACTCACTGAGTACTTCCCACATCAAATAACTGAACTTGTGTCAAATTTAGCATCAGTAAGTATGCTACCATCTACTTTTAAAGAATATTTATGGAGCACGTCTCGTAGAATAAGAGTTCGTGTGTTGAACTCGAAAGCCCTTTTGATTGAGTTGATTCCCCAGTGAGCACTTTATCTATCTAGCCTTGTATCAAAGTTGATTTGATATGATACTACGAGAACTATGAACACTGTGTGCGTGTTCTTTTTCAAAGAGTAAAGAAAAGATCATAAAAAGAAAAGGTGGCAATTTTCCAACTCATATTACGACAAGTATAAAAAAGGGTTGTAAAATATTTTTATGACTAAAGGTAAGCACGATTTAGCAGAAGTTTATGAGTCGGTCGTGAATTATGGGTAAAAACAACATGGAGAATAAAGAGTGAACCTCTTCCGAAGGGAGGCATCTGTCTCCTGTGTACTCTTTATTTAAGTTATTCCCATTATAGAAACACTTTAGCCAACTACCCGAATTATTTCTCCATGGTTGACGTATGTTGTAAACCTAGGTCTCCATTCGGCACAGTGACAATGCGCTGGTGGTAGATATGTCGTACAATTTGTATAGTAGCTTTGCTATTTGCCTAGTTGGATATCCATATTTTCATTCTCTCTCGATTGTGTATGTGTAGGCGCGTGTGTGAAAAATCTAGACGATTGAGAATACTTCTAACATGGCAACTTATACTCTATGCTGTCTGTAGATGAGTAGTGTTGTGATTATATTACTAGGGGCCATTGTCACGCAATAATCATTTTTATAACGGATTTGATCCTCACAAGGTGCCATATTATCATCATTTAGAGCCAGACAAAGCTTAGCAAAAATTATTCTGAACGGAATAAACAGATAAAAGGTCATTATAGAGCAGAGATCCCTACACATTTTAGAACCCTGACCCCTCTCATAGAATTCATGATCCCTCGTCGACTCAAGATAAGTAGGAAAAAAAAATTAGTAGGCGTGAAGTTTTAGACATTGTCTAATTTTGTATTGATTGATTCTATTATTGTTCAAAAAAAGGAAAAATCGAATGAAATCAAATGAAACTGTTCAAGACCCGTGGCAGAAATAAATGAAAATATAAATACATGAAAATGTGTGAGTAAAATTAAACTTCTGATAATCACTATTTGATATTTATTAAGTTCTACCATGTTTCTGTAATCAGAAAATACAATGAATAACAATAAAAACTAATTATGTGTAAATATGGAATTTGAATCAGCAAGTTATACTTCATGTAGTTTTATTTCTTATATGAAGTTTTCAACCCCAAATGTTCAATCGACCCTTTTTTGACGCCAAGGTATTCATTGATTGCTTGGTTAGTGCCATTGACCCCAAGGGATCGATATCTATCACTTAGGAGACCCTGCTGTAGAACAATCATTTTGCCATCATTTGTCAACAGATCACATAAATATATTCGAAGACTGTTTCCCTCTTGCACACCTAAAAATACTCCATCAATAGAGATATTTTTATACTAGCTTGTCTATATCATTAAAACATAACGGAAATATTCAAATAAATTTGCAATTGCATTATACTATTAAGAAATATCACAAAAATTGTGTAACACTACATTTCTGTGTCACTGTAGCCAGGATCTGCGACCCAACCGAACAATCAATGAAGTAGCATGGTGTTCTCCGCTTACCCTTTGGTTGTCTTTATTGTATCAGCAGCACCCGACATTGACCATATTGGATCTTCTAAGGATTTATTTAAATATGACTCCTAATTCTGACGCTACGGTCGTTCGATTATCGACTGTGATGGTGAATGTTTTAATCTTTTTAAACAAGTAATGCTTTTTAGCATTTTTTAAATTGTTTTTTCGTAAAAAAATGGTGGGTGTCTTTTCGGACGCTTGTATGATTATATCAGCGCTACATGACACACTACACTTTTTGTTCAGTCAGAATCAGCCCAGATTCTATGCGTTTCCGAAATAAGTAAATATGAGATCATCCTTGAATTAGCATTCAACAGTTATCTTCGTTGACAATGACAAATGTTACAGACAGAAAATATTCCTAGATTTTTACGCATTTCCAAAATGAATAAATACAAGGAATTATTCTTGAATTAGCATTCAACAGTTATCTTCATTGACAATGACAAATGTTATAGACAGAAAATATAGCCAATCATGAGACGTATCATACAAATAGATAATCCATGCCGTCTGAATCAGTCGCCATCTTGATAATGAAGCAATCTGATTACTCGATACTTAATATTCCCAAATGCCACGAATTGCCTTTTTATAACCTTTAATTATACAAGGCTGACTTGATACGTGAACTCTTGATCGGCTGATACGAAAATCTGGCAAGCGGAACAGCATCTCGTAAAGATCTCGATAGAAATAATAAATCTTCCAACTGATGGATCGTTCGGGTATGAAGAGAGGCCAAGTAGATCTCGCTTCCCAGTCGCTCACTTTGCATCATTCAAAATATCAATAACAATGCATGTAATGTCTTATCGTCAATAAGCAATATGGAAGAACGCTAAACCATAAAATTGCAATGCAATGTAAGAATTGTTTTATTTTAATAAAACGTTATTGAAGCAGAAATTTTAATTGACAACTTCTGAATGTGCGAGAAAAAGGATTTTCGAAATTGATTTTCCACCGAAATTTATTCTCATGCTGTTCTCTGTAATTTGTCATTGGACCAGGATGATAAACGAATAAGAATTATGCAATATGACAGGTCTTCCCGTGCGTCAGAGTCTATTTGGCAATGGTTTTGTCTCCCTTCGAACGATCCATTGTCTCTGTGTTAATTGTGCGTTGTCAAGAGTGCTAGCTCAAAGTCCATTGCTACCCGTTTCACAACCGAGTATCGTTGATAAACTGCCTCACTGGGCTAACAGGCTCCAACTGACCCGTTATTTTGCCATTTTTTTGAGAAAATCCAAAATGAAAGGAACAAAAAAAGTTGTTTTTTTTTAATTATCTTAGAGAGCGGAAGAGAGAAAGTAACAATTTCTTTTCTTTTTTTTTTTCGAAATTTGAAATGTGGGCAGTAGGTAAATTGTGACAATTTAATTTTGGATATGCCTTTATTTTTCCTCTTTGATGCGTAGTTCTCGACATTTAAGTGTACAAAATTACACACATTCTTGGGTACATTATGATATAGATAACTGAGAAAAATGAGTTCGCACCTTTAAAAAGCAATCATAATGATGATTGGCTAATTGATACTAATTTTAATGATAATCAAGGATATTTTCCCAGAGTTTTCTATTGGTACTTCTTGAGGATAATTCATCACGGCACAAGAGCAAAAGTTGGGAGCACCAAGTGATGACCAAAATCATTTCAGTTGTAACATACTAACATACGATTTTTGTACACGTAAGCATGTGGGTTTCAACGTTTAACTGACTTCATGTAACATTCTGCTCCCGAGGGAAGATGAATAAATATTGGCTCAGAGAGTAGTACCTGTCCGCTCATTCAAAAGCACAACAATATTGAAACACGGATACAAATAACATTTTATGTATGTGGATTATAAAATCATGAAAAAATATCATAATTGGACGTATTGTAGTATCATGACTAGCAAGTTAGTCTTGTCAATCTGTGTTTATGGGTTCAATACTTCTAAAATATCTTCATAACGTCTTCAGCGAAAAGAAAAGCAATCGAGAACCAATATTTGCTATGGGAGTTTTTCATCATCGTTGTTATTCTCTTTGTTTCTTTTTTCTTCTTTTTTTTTTTTTTTTTTACTTGTGGAGAGATTATACGAGTGGTGAGCTATGGACAATTCGATTTTTTGTTTGTATTTAAAAAGCATAAAAACAACCGAGTATCTCAGAATTAACAGTCAAAACAAACAACTGTTTGCCACTATCGATCTCTCTCTCTCTCTGTCTTTCTATATATAGAGATGTATAAAGATTGATATAGATAGATAGATGGATAAATTTCAACTGATTTCTGCTGGGGACCTTCATATAAGATGTTTTGGTTAGTGATACTAAAATCATCATTCGTGAGCTTGATTCCCCATTTTGATTCCCGTCATAAGTATAGTACTGGGTGGGTTTTATGTATGTATCTACAATACATTAGAATTATTGGAATTGAGTAAAATTACAAATGGCTTCTATCAGAAAGTATTCCCACTCTGCCTATCAATTGAACAGATGTCAATTGAGAGCTAATAACAAACGTTCCATCCCCCTCTCGAAATCCAGTATGGTGATAAGTGTTTGTCTTTGAATGAACAACGAACATAATTATAATTATTTCAGGTAAAATTCTGATTTCCGTCTCTTTGGGTCCTAAGAAGACCAATGACGTTGGTCAAAATCCATGCGATATATTGGAACAATAATAAACATGGTGTTGTTTGAAGGCAGCTATTGGTTTCATATTCTGGTGTCTGCTCTATTTGGATATTTCAAATATGCGTTAAAGAGTTTTTGCAAGTCTAGCTTGAGGTAATACTATTCAAAAATGCCTTATTTTTGTTTGTTGTCTAACCATTGCACTTTATCCTGTTAATAAGATGAATACCACTGGGAGATTTCCAAGGATTGTGCAGGAAGATTCTCTCTGATGCAGATTATTCTTCTCTGCAAATGGCAAACTTTCTCGCTTCAATGGTGAAGACCTTTTGCCTGATCCAGTTTGATGACTCCAGTCGAGTGACGTGCACGCTAAACATAACAATCAAGGTTGACAGACACAGAAAGCACGGAAAATACAGATATTGTCCACTTTTGGTAATGCCCGATTAGCAAAGAGAGCTAACCAGTGAGGAAGGGAATGAAGACCATATGACCACAAGCTAGCATAGAAAATAGAATGGACGGCCAATGAGGCACGCGAAGTGTGTCATCTACCTTACGCATTTCTCAAACCACAGGCAGAAGCAAAGAGTCTGAGAGATATTATTATCAACGTAATAGTAATAGTAAATAGCAGGGAGACCTGGGTAAACACCAGGCATGAGTCTTCAAAGCCTCGTGCAGAATACGTGATCAGCAGTATTAAAGCTAACCCTGCACAAAATATTCACATGCTATTTAAGTCATATTGAAGACACTAATGGGATCATAAATGGTATTGTGCTGACATGGATACACAGAGCTTTGGCCTATTCTCATGCATGGGGTATAAATTGATATCAGTTACATACAAGGCATACAAATATAGATAAGACACTAAGCATATAAATATACTAAGTATTTCTTAGCCTACAGCTATAAGTATGCAAATATGAACTTGTGTGTGCTGTCCATATATGTATGTGTGTGTGTTTGTGTGGTAATCTTGCACTGTGTGGGTGTGTGGTAATCCTACACTAAATGTGACTTGAATAAAGTTTGATGACATAGTGATGAATTGCTTGGTTATCTCGGCTTGGCAGTAATAATGTTTTAGTACCTAAACTATGCCAGAACATTGGATCATTTTTTTAGACGTCCATTTCGCTGTCTTTACAGTCCATGAAATCAATGTATCATAGTTGTTTATATAATCTTTGCATATTACAGGCTAAATATATATGAAAATGCATAACATCTTTCGTTCAATCGAATGATTACCTATGTAGAGACGAAGTCCTACAATACAGTGATGAAATAATATGCCTTCATTTGACTACATTTGGAGCCAATATATGTAGACAAGGTTCTTTAATGCTTTTCTGCCATTCTATATATTTACTTTAATAAAATTCTGCGCATTTTTTTTTCATATATCTGGATATAAGGAAAATATTTATGATTTATTATTCATACAATCTACTGTTTGGAGAAGGCTTTCATTCGAAGAGTTTTCCACACGATTGAACTCCTTCTTGTTCGTCTTGAAGAAATGGTTTCTGTTTGCCACCATCATGTTCGAATAGTACATCTGAAGAAAGCCGTAGAATGAATTGGCCAAAACAACACAAACAACTTGAATTATTTTTAGTAGGTTTAGGCGTCCAGTGTGTATGTCGCAAATTGAAAATCACTACAAAGAGATAATCATTGACCAAGAATTAAAGTAAGTGTTATTGACGGATGCAATCTCTCCCTCTCTCTCTCTCTCTCTCTCTCTCTCTCTCTCTCTCTCTATCTATCTATCTCTCTATCTATCTATCTATCTATCTATCTATGTATCTTTCTCTCTCTCATATATGTATATATACATTGTTTAGGAAGTATTCAAACAAAATACTAGGCAACTGGGGAAAATTCAAGTAACTCTCAACAGATACCATTATCTCTAGACTGGGAACAATAATAATATAGGCAATAAATGAGGAAAAGAAAACACACGCATGCATGCACATACACTCTATATATATATATATATATATATATATATATATATATATATATATATATATATATACTATTTTGTGCATATACATATTTATATGTTCCTTCATGTTGAGACTCATGATTATCTAATATCAGCCTTCTCCTTCAACCAGATTATCATCCCTGTTAACACATGAAGTAAAAATCAGAAATTAAAGTACACTCAACACAAATTACATGCAGACGATTCAGCTATTCTTGGGACCAGTTATTTTAAACATAAACTGATCTCCTCTAGGGTCAATATTTCAATATCAGGGTACATCACAGGACAATTGCTATTGCGTTACAACACGGCGACCATAAGTACAGATATTAGACTCTGCTTTCACTTCTGAAAAATCATATAAGACAGAGAGTGTATTAAGATTTGACCTTAACAGAAGCTTGAAATTCTACAGGGTCACTGACAATTAACCCTTTATGCCCTAACGGTACTTATAAGTACCACAAGTTCTGTGTATTAATTTGAAACCTGAGTGAGTCTGGTGGTAATTTTATGCCAAAATTGTACTAAGCACATTTGCACCGGACAGTTCATCCAAGTAAAAATTACTCTTATAGAATGGAACCAGACGCTTGGCTGTTGTTATTGTTGGTCCCAAAGACCTATTACCCATAAGGAGCTACTTGCTACTGTAACTATATACGAGTAGTAACTCCCCTATGATCCATAAGGAGTCAATAGCAATCAATAATAACAACAAAAAATTTTTGTCCAATTTTTGTTAAACAGGATATAATATCCATTGTGTACGATATGGTCGGGCTTTTTTCTTCGTCTATATGTTCATTTATTCACAATATTTCGGTCCTGTACACTCAAGACTTCGTCATCTAATCAAAGGGAAGCAACTCAAAATCTGGCACCTAAGCCCATCATCGTTGTATAAAAATATATAGAAACATCATAAATGAATGAACAAATATACGAAGATATACCAACCGCATCAAGCTCAAGTATCAGTTTATCCGTAGTTCATACCGTAAACATCCATCGACAACAGTAAATGGGTTGTTAAAGGAAATTAGTATTTCTACAAATCTATGTTAGTGATCTTTGTGAATCAGTTTAGACTTACATATCATAGTTTGTATTAAATCTAATAGACATTGATACTTGCATGAAATTAGGGTCTGATAAAAGATACATTTGTTGTTTTCCAGTGTTCAACTCACAGCGCCTCTATGTAGTGAATGTGTCAATCAATATTAATGTATGTGTTTAGATGTATGTAGATATACGTATGCATTATAGCGTATATGTGTGCACTTACATATGTGTGCGTATATATGACTCTTCTGGTCACAACACATTCTTATAATAAATGAATCAACCAATTAAAATCTCAACGTGTATATGTATAGATGTGTGTGTGTGTATATGTGTGTGTGTGTGTGTGTAAGTGAATATGAGACGTGTCTCCCATTGAATGATGGCCAACAAGCTCAGGGATTGCTCTCTACTGTTGATATCATGTAATTCAGTTCAGCCCGTCAGTTGCAGAAGAGACTGACACCATCAAATAACCTCCCTTGCTCTGAGATACCATGATTGATCTACATCGACGATTTTATCACTAGCAGCAGGTTTTTCTCATCCGTCGTGGGACATGGACTTTCCCCAAGATTCGCAAGATCTCCCCACCATGAGTGTCGCTGAGACAATACTTTCTGAACTTCTCAAGTTTGTCACGTCATCTCATATTTTGTCGGACACAGCTTTTCATAACATCTCCAGGTATCAATGTAATGATGTCGAGCGGTTTTCTGCAACGTGACCAGAGAAATTAAGTCACCGTCATTAATTTGACTTGATTTCTAATTGTTCAATAGCAGGGTTGTTATAACTATATCGTTATAGGTGGCCAGAAAACATGTCTTTTGTTCAATCCATATGATTTGAGACCAGGAAGTTTGTAATTACTGGGTATAAGAAAAGAAATTTCATTCTTTGCTCAACTTGTACTGCTTTCATCATGGAAACTTTCATCCCCAAGTACAGAGATCCATATTAAAAAGTTTGACACCCTTCCAAGAAAAGTGTTGCAAAAATTTGCATAATATCGCGTAAAATTAACTTACTATTCATTAATCTATTAATGATTATAGTGAATCCGAAAACTTATATCCTTACTAACAAATAACAATGTGTCATGATATGGTCAAGTTTTCCAAAAGATTGGAAGAGATTTGCTCGGGTAACATCTGTTTTCTGTGAACATTTTAGAACAGTGTCTTTTAGATCGGAAAAACTTGCTAGAAACATTGGATGGAAGATATATTGACGACGCCGTGTTTTGTTCTTTCTTTAAATGGAGTTTTTCGTTACAGCTAACTTCATAACAGTAAGCATCCATGATCGTGATAAATGAAATACTCTGTAACAATATTCAATTTGAATTCGGTTTATTTCGCCATTGTTTGGACGTTACAAAGTCCATGAGTTGAATTAATAGAGTTGATGAGAGAAGTAGGGCAAAATAGAAGAGAACCCTTTCAAGGGTTATCGCGTCAAGGGCTTGAAAATCAAGTATGAAACATTGTTAACCAAAACTCCCATCAAAATTGTTAATAAGTTCCCTCAGTCTTTAGAGGAATTACAGTGGAGTTAGCATAAACTTTACAGCAGGAATTTAAAGTCGGTTGGTTGATTCCACGATCTGTTGTTAACTATCAGGCCAATTCCATACCCCAATCAATTATGGATATTGGATAATTATTACCTTCATTAATTCCATCCCATCTAACTCCAATTGAAGATATCTTTCGTGTATGCGTGTATTCATTGCGACCACACAACAACTAGAAATTGTACAAAGTTTAAAATCGCTTGATATATTAGTCAGCACACAAGGTACAACAGTTCGAAACTTGGAGTTTTTTGGATTAACAGTCTTCCAGGACTCTAAGGCTCCCTGATTGCTTAAAAATGGACGAAATTGACATTGGCAAGATATATTAGTGAGCACACAAGGTAGAGGAGTTTCGAATTTGAGGTTTGTTGGATAGACGCCCAAATTTAGTGAAATGTTGATTGCGCAATATTAATATTTTTCTTAGGGTAATTTTTTCTCAATATTGATAAAGTGTCCAATAATTAATGACAGTGAACATGAAGTTACTTATAACTTTTTGCACATATGATTGTCTGCAATATTTTGATTCTCTGATGATTACTTTCTTTCGAAGTTGAAGAACTGGCGGTTGTCGAGATCTCTATAACTTCTCTAAGTCTATTTTAATGAATGTATACAAAGGAGATTTATTAACTCGGCGTCTGCTGTGAACTGAGTAAACTCTCCCACTTAATATTACCAACAGCTGCCACTCTTTGCATTATTAATTGGTTTTTCTTTTTGGATCCTCTTTTTCATGCTTTGAATCTCGGCTGTCATTACTGGTGTTGATTTCGATAAAATTAATATTTATGCACGTATATAACTCAACTCAATATTTCTGAAGTTACTTGACAAATGTAATCTAGCAACACAAAACATTGCTTTTCTTTCAATATTTGACTCACTAGGAAATAAACTCATTTTATCCCCATAATTACTTTCAACATTTTATCCAAGCAAAAGCCTCTTTTGATATCAGCTGCTAATACGAGCAATGACTTGTTATTGGTGATGGAAATGTGTTGATTGAATTATAATTATGGAATTTGATTTTAATTTCGGAAATAATTATGTGCAAACACAAATAAGATAGATGTCATTAGTAACTCAATAGAAACCGTCTTATGACCTGTCTTTTGGTAGCATGCAGGGGATGATCAATTAAAAAATGCTGAAAGCAGTAATGAACTAACAAGTTACTACATTCACCTTTTCTTAGATCACAAAAAAGTCAAATTTCAAAAATGATTTTTAAAAAAACAGCGTTAACACAGTCACAAAGTAAGGAAAGAATTTAGTGAAGAAAAAAGAAAAGGAAAAAATAACTTTACATTGCGAATTAGACCCTGGGTATATTTGGGTAGGATTTTGAAAAATAAAAAAAAAGTCTTTGTAGACGTAGCTCCATCGATGGAGCCTGTATATGCGAGACGTACATAGCCAGCCAAACAAACTCGCTTAGAAGCTTAAGAATCCTATTTTAGCAGTTTTTTGGCAGTTTTAGTTAACTATCATATAATTTACTAATTAATATTACGGAGATGTATTGATATTAGATTGGCATAAAGCACCCAGTGAGGATCAAATTCACTACATTGTAGCTTGCTAATCTAGCTCCTTAGCCATTACTCTAACGTGAGGTATGCGCTAGAGTTGATGTATTTGTATTTGTTAAACTCAGTATGGAACAACTTCAGGTTATGAACTCCTAGTGGAAATCAAATTCACTGTATTTTACTTTTCTCGACATTATCTCGCAGCGATACGCCCACTACAGTCAATCTATTCGTACTTACTATCTTAGTAGGAAACAAGGTCATAAGTGTGGATCGCCGAATAAAAATGAAGCCCACTAGTCTGCTAGGCTAGCTTGCCAACCATCATCCAATGGCTAGGCAACTTCTAAAGCTGATATATGGCTATGAACCTATTTTTGACAATCTTCAAAAGGAAACACATTTTTGTTTTTTTTTACTCTAAAAGGCTTAAAAGGTATTTATAAATGTTTGGTTTCAGAATCTATTTGTATGTAAAGCACTAAGGGAATCAATTGTAGAGTTTACTTTCAAATTGGATTTGATAGTTAATTCCCTTTGAGTCAAAATCAAAAACCTATTTTTAACTGAATCTGGAAGCAATGATTCTTCAGATAAACGCGGCATTCTCCCGATTCCTAAATGTTCCGTTGTGTAAATATATCAATCGAACATAATGTTCAAAATTTGGTGCTTACCTCGTTTAATCTCATTTCAATTTTTTTTCGTATTAACAAATATGTGCACCGAAGCTCAGCAGAGGATTCCATTCTTTCTGGGTCACTTATCTACATCAAACTTTGTAATATGACAAAATAACAGTCAATTTATCTATGTTGAATCTGTTCATGCAGCGCAAACAGTACTGGGTTTTTCCTTAGCTTTGCCAGCCAGAAAGCTCTTCTGACCTTTTTTGTTTGTTTTTTAACGCTTGTCTGACAGATGATAAATCATGCATAAATATCTTCATTGCAAATGTAGAAAATCTGGATGTAAGTCATCAAAGTAACATGTCCACCTAATTGACTTTTCTGGGATTCTGCTGCTCAATTCGATCGTTTCTTTTTTCTTCTTTTGTTTTACTACTTGAACGAACCATCAATCAAATAATCATATCATTTTCATAATTACACGCTTATCCATCCAGTAGTCTACCCTCACTATGAGATCTTCATACAGTTTTGCTGGCCAGCGAATTCGTTCGCACACAATCTGAATGATTAATATATTTACTTACATTCAGCCATTAGGGGCCTCATATTACCCAGACCTTTATGCGCTAATCTTACTGATTGCTATATATATATGTATATATGTGTGTATGTGTGTATGTGTGTGTGTGTGTGTGTGTGTGTAAGTGTATGTGCTGATGATTACCAACTTTTACTGAAGACAGCCTCACAGATTTACAAGAAAACAACGACCTAAAACTGAAGTATCATTTTCATCGTAAATTATGCTAAGAAATCTTAGAGATTTTGATCATCACAATATCGTAATGATCGTAGCAAAATTTTTTTAAAAACGGCATTTAAAGGCAATTCGAGTTTTTCCTACGTTTTAATATCTTTTGGTGGAACGAGCTAGCGATTATTTAATAGATGAACAAAAAAACATTGAGATTATATTATTTGGGCAGTCAGTGCAGAGCAAATGTAAATAACAGCTGACTAAAGAAAGATAATTGGTTGTAAGACAATACATCTCAAAAATTTATTGTATCATAAGAATCACAACAACATTCGCTATTCAAGTTATTTGGTCCTGTATTATGTCACGTATGAAAATAAGATCATTATTGTTTGAGTTTTTCTTTCGGAGATGATGTGAACTGTTTTGTATTACGTTGACCTTAAAGTTCAAAATTATCAACAGTTTGTTATTCTGACAAATATCATTTTTGTCTTTCTCACAGAACTTCAATGAAATAATGAAGACGTTTTTTATCTGTCCTTTATTTATTTCATCTTTCATGAAGGAGCTTAGTATGGGTGATTTTCAAAGTAATTGTAACAAACTTAAAGGTTACATTAGATTTTTTTGTTTCTTTTTTGTTTTTGTTATCGTCTTTTTATTGGGATTTCAGTAATTCAGTGATAAGATAATAACACGGATGGGAAGAGTAACCGTACCCTCAATACACAAAGGAAACTGATTATTATGATCACTTTGTGACATAGTCTTTTAAATAGCAATAACCAGCTGATAATAAACTTGCATTCATTGTTATAGATCCATTATTATGATCGTACATTCATTGTTATAAATAGTTTTATACGATGAAAATACTATGAAATTATTCAGAAATTTACATGGGTTTTAGTTAAAGTGTTTCGGATCGACTTAATTTGATAACAATAACTGTTTAATAACGTTATCCTTGATCATGATAAGCGGCTGCTCCTTTTATCGACACAAAACCCATTTTATTCAAGAAACTGCACGTGAGCTGAGATTTAAAAGATACTAACCACCAAGTTCACTAAGCAGCAATGTTCTTCACGGAAAATTGTATCTCCTGAATAATATCGTCGATCTAAGATGTTCTTAGAGTGAGGTTTATTTTTCATACTTCATTCTTGATATAGTTTCACTCTGTGGAGCCACACGCGTAGCGATGGAATAATTCTCCCATTCAACTGATACAAAGACAAGTTAGATGAGCTTTTTTTCTAAAATGTGGACATTTTTTTTTAAATATCTTTGTTATTGATACTTGTTCGGCATATAGAATGTTGATTTGCAGTCGGTGTATTCGTCAATAGTCGTTTTTCATTTTCGCGTATCTTTTGAATTTCTCTGGAATACACCTGCTCCCAGTTCTATTGGCATGTTTCACAACCATTATTTTAAGGAAAAACTGAGAAGGGAACGCCAGCATTTCTGTTTGTGGTGGTGGGGAATGTGTGCAGAAAATCGATGGTTTTGCAATGAAGTAGTGTGCTGGAGATAACTTTCTTCTAACTACTGCTTTACATCTTTTCTCAAATAAAAAAAAAACACACGCACACGTAGAAAGAAACAGAACTTCACTAAGTATGTAAGTACAGAAATAAGCCTCAAGCGAATGAATAAGATTAAATCAAAACGACGGGTTATTTATAGAAATATAGATAGGGAATACAGAGGAGAGAAAAAAGTGATTTTGTGTATTCACAAACACAAACACACACACACACACACACATACACACACACACATACACACACACAGACACACACACGTAGACAGAGATAAAGATATACATATAAAAATGTGTACATACGTGAATATGCACATATGCATGAGATTATGAATATATTTACAGATACATAATGAGAATGTACACATACATACATATCGGAATGTATATATGAGAGTATATTCTCATATATGTATATATATATATATATATATATATACATATATATATATATATATATATATATATATATATTCCCGTACGTGTGTGTGAATTTATATAAGTATATACATGCATATATATGAGAATGCGAATATACATAAATATATATATATATATATATGTATGTATATATATATATTCATATGTGTATATATGTGTGTGTGCGTGTCTGTCTGTGTGTGTGTGTGTGTGTGTGTGTGTGTGTGTGCATATGATAATACATGCGTACATTCGAATATATGTGTGTGTGAGAGAGAGAGGGTGAGTAAACAAAGGAGACTGTGTGAATACATGAGGGAACATTGTGTAATTTTCATAGGTTTCATTTAAGATTATTTTTCAATGTTCCTTTGTCTTGTTTACTTTTGTGAATTACATCCTTCCAAACGTCTTCCTGGCTTTTCCACATTCTGTTTAGTCTCGATTCCTTTTGTTATATTTTTTTTTAATTTCATATCGGGATGTTTTCATCAGTATTATTTTTTCTTTCTATTTCTCTTCACTTTCGCTCGATTTTTTATCGAAATATTTTTCTCCTCTTATATTTTCGATTATTTTTCTCTTTTATTCTCAGTGTTTCCTTGTTTTACTGCCTTTGTGTTTTTTCCATGATCCATTCAATGTTCGTTGCCAATCTCTGCAATCGTCTTTGCTTCATCAATAGACTCGCTTGTTACAGTGAAAGCCAACGGCAATAACTTAAAACCCGTTCTATTTTGACTTCTTGGTCAACCAAATATGAGTTCCAAAGATAAAAGTTTAAAATAATCTTTAAAAATAAGAGACTACTGAGAAATAAAGCAAAAGAAAGAATAAAAGAAAACCGAAAAATGATATTAAATGATAGACAAACAGAAACATAATGAAGGAACTGAAGAGATGTTCAGTCGGATCAGGAGAGAGAAATAGAAAATGCTAACGAGAGAAAGAAAAACAAAAAATTGAAAAGTATCAAAACGATAAGTAATAGAATATCAGGGAAATGAACGATAAAGGGAAAAAAAGACGACTATATAAAGAAGGACAAAAGGCTTAAGGCAAAGTGCGTTGAAGCGCCAAGGAAGACTACCATTTTTTCTCCCTAAGAGTTTTGCCCGTTTCTGTGATTTCAAGCGTTGTGTACGGAAAATCAAGTGTTGCTACAAGTGTCAGTTACATTAATACAACATAGTTCAATATCAACAGCAGCTACAACAAGAAATATAATCTTTTTTTAAGACAGAAAATGATGAGAGAAAGTTCTTTGTTGCCCAAGGTAAAGTAAATCATTAGACAAAATTATGTCCAACCCCTCGACGCACCTTATCTGGATTGCAACTTTATCTCGTGGTTACTCATTACATAAACAATTGAATAGGAGACCCGAAAGGCTTCATTTAGGACCATTGATTTAATCACACCCATTCAAGAGATGTACTACTGGGACACACGTCAGGCAGGGCATGGTAAGCATAACTCATACACAATGGATGAAATGAAAAAAAAAGTCTTATGGAGATGAGGGAAAAGAGAGAGAATAAGAAAACCTACAGAGAGAGAGAGAGAGAGAGAGAGAGAGGAAAAGGTGGAAGGAGAGAAGAGAGGAATTAACTGAATAAGACAAAAAACTACACTCAATCAGAATTACAAAATTAATAATTCAAGGAAGTATAAATATATTAAAAAACGAATTGAAATGAGTAGAAGCCTCTGGTAACTTTTTTGGGATATAATCATAGAAATAGTATTTGTTTAAATTCTGAACAATTACAATTTAATTAAATGCTCATTTATACCTATTAAATATCTAACGGAATTCCAGAGTCTGAGTTCTTTCGTGTAACGCAGACATTATGTAGTGTCAAATTGATTCACTCTTCATCAATATCTTTCATCAAATAGCTTGCTTGAAATCGCTTATTAAATACAGTTTGATTAATAATAGAATCAGATGGGAATACAGAATAAATTTAGCTGTTCAGGTTGAAATACACAAGAGTGCTACAAAATTATTACTTATTGATCAATAAGTCGATTAATGGTGACATGTTTATGAATAGTAATATTTTTGGTCTCAGATCAATTTATTATAGATGAAACTAGGGAAAATTTTATATCGAATTCCTATCATCAGACTCATTTCACTGCATCACAGTAAAAATGAATTTTTTAAAGAATATATCGACTTCTTCAATGGGGTTACCAGGCTGAGTCGGGATATTCGGTCGTTTTTTTCTGGATGGCACACTAGAAGAACTAGTAGTTTTTTTTAGAATTGCTAAAATGGAAGATACCAACATGTCATCACGTGCAATATTCACCAACAGTTCGTTTGACTGCGTATATAAATGTTATTTATACATAAACACACACGCATACACAAACATATAAATATATATGAAAGAGTTGTACTTTAGAAAGTTGAGACTGAGCCTTAATTTGCTGTATATACGGTGTTGTTTATTTATATTCAGTTATTCCGAACATGTTCGAAAGCGAAAAAGCATTGTCTTCAGCGGAAAGGCTTAATACCTTTAACATAGGTAGAGCAGTAGATGATTAGTGATAGGTTGTATGTGGTTTGAATTGTTTTTCTGTGATACTTTAAACTTTTTACTTCTCTGGGGATTGAGATTGCTTTATCAGTTTGATAATTAATTTTGGTTTCAGGATATTCATGTACTGAAAAGTGTAAGTAAAATAGTCATTGTGTTTATTGAGTTCACTGACTTCGGAGCAAATTCTTCAGATTCTGAATGCCTGTTAGTATGGCAGGTTATATCAGAGGTGTAAGGGGTGGGCTGTCATGGCATGTTGGTAAACCTGAATGTTGTTGGGTATAATATATAATGTGGTTTAGAGGATTTTTTTCATCTATATAAATAAAGGTGTCTAGCAAATGCAATTGGAGCAAATGATTTTACATGATCAAATTTAATACAGTCATGTTTAGAATTGATGTGTTTAAAGAAGAGTTGCTACTTCAACAGTGTACAAAGAGATAATGGTATTCCTGTATCTGACAAGGGAAATGCAATCGGGGTACATGAGAGTTTCTTCAAATTCACCAATAAAGATAATCGCGTAAGATGGAACTGCGACTGTGCCCACAGCACAGATTTGATTTAGAGAAAAAGTTTCTGATTGAAGCTTCAGCTATCCAGAGTGAGTATATGAACCATGCAAGAGACTGACCTGCAAAATGATAACCATGCAACGTGCACATGAGAGAATCAAGCTCAACATCACGTAGGGAGATCACGAAAAAAATACATCAGGAAAAAATAATGTGCCGGATACATCATAGAATCCAGGAGGAAACTCAAAGGATAATGGGCTGGTCACATAGCAAGAATATCATACACCTGATGGACATCACGACTCACAGCATGGACCCTACACATCATATGCGTTACTGTGGTTGGCAGAATAAGAGATGCTGAGACGAACTATACAAGATCAGACAGTATTTGCTTTGCGACGTCAATGATAAAGATGTGCATAAGAGTAATGGGTATTTCTGCATTTGATTCTTTGATAGGTTTATCATCTAATCTCTTTTTAGCGACTTAAACCTCTTCATTAATATATATATATATATATATATATATATATATATATATATATATATATATATATATATATATATATATATATAGTGTGGTTGTTGACGGAGGAGATCACCGGTCTACCTGGAGTTTTTTTTTATTTTTTAGGGGTTGATAGAATTGTGCTAGTTTTGAGTTGTGTCACATATTTTTTGTCTATAATGGCATTCTGATGCATCTCCTTTCGGGAATTATCTTTTATGCTTTGGTCGTCAGGAGAGGGTTAGAGAATTATTTGTAGAAGTCAGTGTTATATAGATGGGTATGCTCTTCGTTGAGGTATTCAATACTCATGATAGCTATTGCACTCCCTTTGTAAGTAATAATCAGGTCTGTTGCCTTGAGTTTATTTAAGGATTGTCGTTGTCTAATGAACGAATTGTTACTTGGTCAGTGAGGTCTATTTAGGTTACTAATATAATTCTTGATACTGACACCGAACTCCAACCAATAGAATTATCACAATCAAAATATCCAAACTGCTCACAACCCCCGACTAACACATACCTATTAACCAAAAGACTTCGATTTAGACCAAAAACAACCCAAAAAAAACTTACCTAACTTCACAACCAGGAAGGGAAAATTATAATTATATATATATATATATATATATATATATATATATATATATATATATATATATATATATATATATATGATGTGATGATATATGTATAAGCCCATACTGCATTGGCTCTACAAATAATTAATGGACCAGCAAACACCTTTCTTGCGATATTATTTCAGGATGGGTTCATGTATTCAGGTACACTGATTGAATCGACTGGTGACCTAAATTCATGTCATTGCATTACAACTAAAATGCTTACCTCACACAACTTCATCGAACTCTTTAACAGAATATTGAGAAGAAATAATTGAAGCAAATGAAGAAAAAGAACGAGAAAGATATTTTCGATGCACATTACTTGAGCAACAAGGAAGGAATATTATTGTTTCGATCCTAAAAAAATAGAAATATTGCTCTGTAGATGTTCTCCAGAAAATAAGCTTCAGGGTTGAAATAGTGAATCAATATAATGGAAAGAAAAAATCTCGTTTTTGTTGAAGTCAATCAGAAGTGTAAATAAAATACATTTTTTTAAATATAAAACAAACTTTTTTCAGTATCTGTCCGTAGTAATTTTAATCACTCGCTTGCTGCATATTATTCTTTTTATCGTTTTCGGTTTGACTGATTAATATATTACCCCACCCACAATTTATGATCAATTTTAAAGTAATAAGAAATACAGTTTCTAAGATTCCAGCGCATAAGCTTTTTGAAAAAAATGTCATACCTTAATAGATATCGGGTATTTTTTATCATTCTTTTTGTTATGGTACTCCCCTTTTTAAAACATTATTCAAAAATGAACAGCTCCAAATGTACAACTCATTATCACATAATCTTAAATCACGCTTTAAAAGTAATTGAATCTTAAAGGTATTTATCTTTACTTCACTGATTCATTTAGGCCTCTTCGTAGATCGAAGTCTAGCCAGCTCCTATCATTCGATCCTTATGGGACTGGGATGAGACACAAGGTCAGCAAACGTGTGGGTCAGAGACTTCCTGGAATATTCTATTCAGTTCTAGAAGATAAGAGCACTTGACTTGATCACTGGGCGAACCCTGATCCCACTGGTCTCAAGACAGAGCAATGCCGTAGGCATCACATCTGCGTCCGCCTAGTCAGAAATTATCTTCTGAATAAAAATATGGATGATCAGCAGACATAGTAGTGCAAACTATTGTAAGTGTAGTGACTTCGATTCTTGCTAGAAGTTGCTCCGATGCCGGCTTGCACTAATCCCAGCTGATCCTAATAGTTAACTAATGTACTGATTATTTACAACAAATTACCATATTGTACCTACATAGCTAATTAATTCGATGCATCGTAGTCTTGAATAGTTCTAAAGTGTTCCTGTCTGAATCTCCACGTCTGATAAATATAGACACCGTCTCAACCTTGAGACGGAAGGTTTGCTCTAGGAGGAGTAGGGTTATGATTATGCACTAATGTATATAGAGTGAGAAAAATCAAGATAAAAATGACCATATGTCGTACTTAGTATCCATGAGGACGCAAATTATACAATTGTCATCCGGCAATCGAGAGTTGGATAACGTTATTTTTCACTATTGTAGAAAAAGTGAAAAGAACGTCCAGCCATTGTTTTTGATTGGACTATTATCGTAAGTAGAGCTTGACCCCTTCCTCCTTCCTTTGCATCCATTTTCCTGTGTCCCACCAATCCAACCTCCGATGAATATCCATACCATTGTTGCCATCTTTGTAGGTTTGGGAACGAACAAAATGCTTTCCACGTAAATATTATTAATACATTTTTTGCTTCATGCCATATCGGCTTAGGAATTAAGTTAGATAGCGAGGGAGAAATATATAACCTGATGCAGAGTTCATCCTGTTCTTAAGAATTTTGATTTCAATTCCAGGATTGAGTGATGCCTGAGTTGATTGGATCATTAAAGGGGAGGAGAGGGGTCGCTATTAATAGGGAAGAAATCGTCACAAGGGATGCAATCAAAACTGCGTTTTTCGGATAAAATGAAATGTTAGAATAAAAGTGTTCTTTTCGAAATTCCCTGAAGATTATCAGATGCCGCATATAGTTGACGATGACAGCAGTGTATATCTGTTGAAAGAGTCTGATGAGGGCAACAAAGATGACGATGCTATCCCAGAAAAATCATTGAAAGATCAGTGATATTGTAATAGTTGCAAGCAAAACTCTCTATCAAAAGAGAAAAATCGCATTTCGATTCGAAAGACGTGTGTCAGGAATGAACCCCTCAGCAGGGATCTGTGCCTCCGAATGACAATACATGTATTCATTGAAGATTCATTTATTGTTCATCAAATTATTCTGGGTATTTTACCGTCTAGGGTACTGGCTCAATGCCTAATCCACCTTATCTCTTCACTAGGCTCTGGCCCTGCTATGGTGACTGCCACACTTGAGTTTGTTCATTTGTCAGGGTAACTTTCTCATCCATTGAATGCCTCACAGACCTCAGCGGCTCCAACCTACCTGTTATCCACCCTCACCTGGGGAAGGGAAATGTCGATTCATATATTGTCCCTTGACATTTGTGCAGAGTGAAGATAAAATTTTCAAAAAAGCATTCGAACTGCTATCCCACATGATGATGATTACTGCAACTTTTGTATTGTATGTATAATAGATAGAATATACATACATATATATGTATATATATATATATATATATATATATATATATATATATATATATATATGTGTGTGTGTGTGTGTGTGT
The DNA here is from genome assembly GCA_963457665.1 of Thysanoteuthis rhombus. Lineage (NCBI taxonomy): Eukaryota > Metazoa > Mollusca > Cephalopoda > Oegopsida > Thysanoteuthidae > Thysanoteuthis > Thysanoteuthis major. The sequence continues at coordinate 49,146,587 of OY735212.1, read as the reverse complement.
GTGTGTGTGTGTGTGTGTGTGTGTTATTCATTTATTTATTACAATGAAATAAGTCCTCGCATATTTGAATGATAAATTTCCGCTATCATCTAAGACTTGACAACTGTGATCCATCAGTCAGGCAGTTTCCATACAATCAGATGGTCATGAGTTCAAATTACAGTTGGGGATGGGAATTTTAAGTATTGGTATCAAACCCCTAATTTCAATGAGGATTGTTCTTGTTTTCATTGTTATTGTTGCGGTAGAAAAAAGTCTACTCCAAGTTTCAGTGTCTGACAAAATGGAAGACGATTGTATACTGTTTTCCTTTTCTTTCAAACTTACTGGGAGGAGCTGAGACCTTCATTAGTGAAAAAAAACTCAGATGAACGAAGACAAGATGTTTTGTTTTATGTCTGGTCGCTCAGAGAATTTTGGAATCTGAACAATCAAATCAAATCAAATGGTACACTTGTTTAGCAAACCAATTCGTTAGTATAGTGAGTTCAGTCCTCAATCGGGATCTCACATTTCTGGTCATGTGCTGGACTAAAGTGAACTTTGTAAATAATCACACGAATCGAGCCGAATTCAGAAGAAGCTGCTTGAGTTTACTTGAAAACAGACTTTTTAGATAACGATATACAACTGATAGCATTTGACAAAGCATATATATATATATATATATATATATATATATATATATATATATATATATATATATAAGACATACACATATTTGGTCTGACAAGATTAATTATATTACACAGAAACTTATCTCAAGTTTTTATATTGTACGACGTAATTTTTATATGATTTAACGCAACCATATATATATATATATATATATATATATATATATATATGTATATATATATATATGTATATATATATAGGAGTAGATAGCCGATTATTGTGTTCACAGGAAATGAAGTGTTCGAGACCGACTAATTTTGTTAACAATAACTATTTATTGATATCCGTGATAACAATTAGCAATTTCCTCTATAACATCAAAACTCATGTGACTTTTCATTTATCTGGGTATCGTAGATTTGACAAAAATGCAAACAGGTCTGGTTAGTCGAAATCATCACTTAACCAATCTCATTTGGAAACATGCTGCAATAAAGATGATCAATAAAAAATTGCAAAAAGTGCTCATCAATAAATGAGTTACTTCTCTGTCCTTCTGTTGGAAAATCATCATAAAAGTATTAAGAAACTAGCAAAGACACTGTCAGGAACAAAGTAAGGGACTCATTTAGCATAAATTCACATACCAAATTGAACTCGTCTCGAAAACCTAACTAAAGGAAGAATTGAAATACCATTTGTGTGACGCGTGTTTTCTGTACGCGTGTTGCGTATAGAAAATTTCAGTCTCGGCCACAAAACCTAAAATGCAGATCTTACTAGTATTGCCTTAGTTCTGACATAAGGCCACAAACATGGAGCACTAGTAGTAATGACCTGTGAGAGACACATGCTAATCATTCTACAAGGACAAGGTATGCAGAGCCAACGACCCTGAAGAAGACAGCAATACTTCGATGCGTTTTATTGTCTCAGCTACTAAAATGTCAAACAACTGCTTTTGCAAAAAAAAAAAAAAAAGATGGCGTCACGAAGCAGACAAGTTTAAAAAGTACTGTCGAATTTCGGAGAAAGTCTATATCTAACAACGGACGTTAATAGGCTGATGATAGCTGATATAGTCTCATGTTTGAATAATGCTTGGGTAGTTCTGTTGATATTTGGAAGTACGCCTGGAATCACCAGAATGGATTAAATTCTTTACGGGAAAGAATGAGACGTCTGTTTGTTGCGCATCTCCGAACCCAACGTAAAAATTGGTCATAAAAGGATTAAGAGACTAAATCGAATTCGTTAAGGAGGTGGCTAAATCATAGAGTATTGATTCTTTTTTTCTTTCTTGCAATGTAAAATGACTGTAGAAATTGTTATGGATAAGCCAACATTTATAAGAATCGTGTGATTGTTACCCTTTCCATGCTATATTCCAAATATACGGACATTAGTGAAACTGCCATCACTATAGTTAAAAGGTTTCATTTGTGCCGTGATTGACTAATAAACTAGATCTAGAGCACAAACCCTAACACTGAACCTGGCACTAATGTTGAACAGTATTCAGTAAACATTTACCCTAAAACTATCCCTAAATTCTAAACATAAATCTTACACTAACTCAAAAGCTAACCCAAAACATTAATTGTAAACATAAAACCTGACCTTTGTAGCTAAAATTAATTTAAAAAGAAAACAGTTCCCGGTTTTCATTTGAAAACAAAATTATCAAAAATTAAATTCACGGATTAAGTTATAAGTGAAAGAAAAGAATGTCGGGAGAAATTTCAAAATTTGTGAAGAAAAGTGCTGTTCTGGGGTTCTTTGACAAACGTAGTGCAGCGAAATCTATAAAGAAATGTTTTCAGTCCAGAAAAAGAAGCAATGGCTAAAAACCGTTTAAAGTTGAAAAAAGTGTCCAAAGACCTTTCATCATGTTCAGAATTTATAGTCACATTCATTTTCCAAGAACATACACATCACCAATATTATTATTGACAGATACTCACAACAAATTCATTATTTTATACGTTGATCTTGATATAAAAAGATCTTGGATCTTAAAAAAAAGCTAATTCCAACAATAAAGCTAAAGTTGGAACTACGTAAGGACATTGTGAGTAAATGATGAAATCTGGTGGGTTTTCTCTATTACGAATTATTAGAATATGAGGAAACGATCACAGCGGATCTGTAACTTGAACGAAAGTAGAGGGAAAATTCACGCTCAAAATCTCAAGCTCTGATCAACTGATCTGTTCAACAGATAATAAAAGCGTGTGAGTCGTCGGAATAATAATACAAGCTCACACTCAGTAAAATAAACCCAGCAAATGATCAAATCGTTATGATGGAACACATCATCATCCTGACCTCAACAGCACAGCCTCTCATGATTGCTATCTAATCCGATCATTGGAACACATTCTTGAAGACAAACCATTTAAAGGGATAAGTTCGGTTATATCAATATTCTTTCTATCCAGGACCCAGAATTGTCAAACAAAAAGAGGAATTAGTTTAATAATAAGCATACGTCATTGATGATGATGACGATTATGCGCTTGGTGAATTAAATCCAGTTTTATCATATTTTCGCAGAGAAATACGCAATTTCTTTCCGAACAAACAAACGTATTATTCTCCTTTGATTATCTTTATGAGATATGGGGTCTTTATCATCATCGTCATTGCAACTGTTAGAGAAAGTTCAACAACAACGATCATCGCTTTGGTTGTATATCTCTCTTTGTTCCTCTCTTTCAAATTACAAACATAATTCCGTTGCCTTAAATACATATCTAGTTATCACACCAGGTATTGTAGGAACGATCTTCCTTCATTCACTCAGTATACAATCGACCTACTTAACTCGCAGCCTCAAGTGGAAAAGTTCTTACTTCCTAAAAGATATGGTGTTGTATTTTGCATCCGTGAATCTACCAATGGATAATCGATATTTCCCATTATACGAAGATTCTACTTATTAATATACAAGATTTGTCCTGAAGAATCCAGCCATTTAATATCAACGAAAGAAATAACTTACCTAGTACAATGGCGCCTAAACCCCCCTTCAATTTGGACCACGCAGGCGTAAGCCAGTGCCTTCCCTTCTTTTCAAAAACAGTCTGCAAAGCTTTCAAAATCCTGCATACCACAAGCAGTGGTGGGGAAATATGCAACAAGATGAGTCTCACCATTTCCCTCTTTACACACACATACACTCACAGCTCTAGCTCTCTAGCTCTCTCTCTCTCTCTCTCTCTCTCTCTCTCTATATATATATATATATATATATATATATATATATAGTGCTTGTTACGATCATTATCACCCTTGAAGTTTTTCGTATAACTCACAATGTATCTTCAGAAATAAATGGAAATCTATCAAATTTGTATCGTCAGACTATTTTAATAGGATGGCTGAACTGATCGAACTAATAAACAATATTGTTCAACTTAATGAAGTAATTTCAAAAAAGAAATTGAAAAAATGGCCTGGACAGTAATATTGGCGCCTTCCCATTATGTTTTGTTATACACCTTTTGGCAATGATGACTACCTCCAAACATTCCTTGTAGCCATTCAAATGTTCCTTGCACATATCGGCTCGCACTGCCTAACACTTTGCAGGATTCCAGTGGTATATCATCCTGATCAGTCTTTTTACTGTCCGTCTTTGGACATAGACCTTATCCAAGATCCACCAGGCACATCTATCATGAGTGTTGCAGGCCAGTACGTTCCAAATTTTTCTAGTTCGTCACGTCATCTGATTTTTTGCTGGTCATAGTTTCGCATATGATCTCCAGGGATCTTTGTTGGGAGACATGATGTCCAGAGGCTGTCTGACACGGCCAGCCCATCGCCATTTGAGTTCCCAAATGGATTCTATGATATCTCTGACTTTTTCCCTCGAATATAATGTGATGTATCGTGATCTCTCGATGCGATGCATGATTCTTTCATGTGCACATAACATATTTCCGAGGGTCAATCCTTTCGCTAAGTTCAATGTTTCAGCTCCATGGGTGGCTATCAGGAGGATGCACTGATTGTTTACCCTTCTTTTGGGGGCGTAGTATTTTATTGTCTTCGAAAGTTGGGCTAACCTTTGAAGGTCGAGCTTACTCTATCGAAAGCTTACCAATCTGAATGGTTCTTCACTTGATTTTTTCCCTTTTGAGGATGCATTAAAACCATGTTTCGAAAGATTTCTAATTGGATTTTGATTAGGACGCATTGTTTGCCAGTATGAAATAGTCTATTTCTCTTTCTCAACATTTCCTGTGTGCTTTTTGATATGTTTTGATCTTTTTTATTATGCCGGAGTACTCATGATTTTCAGACCAAACAAGCTTTCTCACCCTCCGTTGCACATTCTGCTCAAAAATCCCTTAGTAATCCTTTGATTTCATGATTCTTCGAAAATCAAGGCATCCAGTTCCAAATTCAGCATAACAGACCCGCAACGTATTCCACGATGTTTAACCGTGTGTACGGTACTCTTTTCTTTATAAGCTTCATGTTGTCGAAACCCAAATCACTAGTACGTAATCCCAATAAGCTTTATTTTGTTAGCACCTATCTATTGTACATTTGCCGTGAAGGATCATGGTTTGTCGGGTACTCTGTGGCAAAATACTCTCATTTCGTTTTTTATTTTTTATTAGTAATGAGGTTGTTTTTGTCTTTTGTTTAAAAGGAAAAACTATCCAACCCCCCTACTTCCGATCACTTGACTCAAAATGCATTCATCCTCATCTTTTTGGATAAGAACGCTCGGAATATTTCAACTATAAATCAATGATGGCTCCTTTGCTTTACGCCATTTTTGCATACAAAACTTTTTTTATAGGAATGCTATACTTTTGGATAGCATGATAATGTGTGCGTGTGTGTGAAAGTGAGAGAGAAGGAGAGAGAGGCGTAGATCGATTGAGAGAGAAAGAGAGAGTTGTGAAAAATATTGCACCAAAGTAATCAGGATGATGGACAATTTGTTTTTCAATGTTCTCCTCCTGTTTACTCAAAGAGCAAAAAGGGATTCCTCTTCTCTAAAGATTAACACAGTTATGTCACTGGAGACAGTAGATCACTACAGCTATCAAGGACACTGAATCTCCATGAAATCTTTAAAAGATGAAATAAAGCGGAGAATCACTCTTGTTTGGCAAGCTTTCAGTAGAGCAAGGTCGACTTTCAAGAACTCAAAAATCCCACTAGTCGAGGAAAGAACGGTATTTGACCAAAGCACTGATGATCACTTATGGAACTGGAATATTGAACTTAACGTTGTGTTCGATAAATTCTGAAAATGGTGGCTCTGCATTGGCCATGATAGGAAAGTGTGGCAGATCTTGGGAAAAGTCTATGTCTAACGACGGATGCTAAAAGGCTGATGACGATGATGATGATGATGATGATGATGATGTCTAAATAATAATTCGTGGTGCCACTTGTCTCATTCTCTAACCATTAGATGTGGAGATTTTTTTTCCTGTTACGCTGTCAAGTATTCTTCATTTCCTTTATATTCCCGCAGCTGTCGTCTGCTGTGCGTTTCCTCTTTCTTGTTTTCATTCCAACAGGATCCTTTCCTGAAATCCAACCCTGACATACGAGTCAATCTGAAAGATGAGAGCCTGCCACTGCTCAATAAAACATTCTCTTTATGATAGAAGCTAATAATGCATTATCTTCAGTGAATGATTACTTGAAATGAAACGTAGTATTCGAGGGAACGAGCTGAGATGTTTCGATGTAAAGTAAATATCTTAACCAGAAAACATTGCATCTAAGGGAATGCCTTGATATTGATGCTGATTTTCCAGATAGTAAAGCGTAGTTTTAGAGTTGTGCTGAAAGCACCAACTATGAAACTCTATCTATCAATCTATCCATCCAAATAATAATAATAATAATAATAATAATAATAATAATAATAATAATAATAATAATAATAATAATGATAGGTCTGGTTAGTCATTAAGCAAAAACATGACCAACGTCTTTTGGCTAGATGCTATGTTCGAGGTGATCAATTGAAATCATGGCAAGAGGGTTGATCAATGAATGAGTTGATTCTTTTTGCTACTGTTCAGTAGTGATCCATGGAGAAAAATCCAAATTTCCCTAAATACAAGCGTAAATGTTACCAGACACAAAAGAAAGGACCAAATTAGCTGAAATATGCATTGTAAATTGACTAAAAACTTATTTTACGGGGATGAAAAGATAATAAAATTTAAGCAGGGTTGAAAAGATAATAAAATTTATGCCCTTTAGTTCCTTTGGTGTGACCTTCACACTTTACATTGGCGTCAACCAGATGTATGTAAAAAGTGGAGAAACCTGTTTTGACAGTTTTGGTTGACTTTTTTTTTAATGTTATGGTATTATCAGTTGTAGTACTAATCATTATTGGAGCATTTAAACAGATCTTTTGTTAATATCAAGTTTGAAAGTGGATCTCATTTTGCTGCATTTTATCAATAATTTAGCCTTCACTAGCTTGACTGATAGAAATGTCATAAGTGTCGACAATGGAAACATCAACCTTACCCTTACATGAATATTCCTGCAGTTTAAGTATTTGATTTTGCTAAATGATATATTACCTACGGAATATATCGTTATTAACAATAAGAGCACGTGAAAGCAGATGAAAGTAATATCCTTTATGGAATGTATCGCTATTAACAATGAGAAAATGTAAAGGCAGATAGAGCTAATATATTTTCTTATCATTGATTATCCCCTGCTATCTGGATATATTCCTGTGATCTTTTGCTATAAATTGATTTGTAGACTTGAGACTTGTGAAAGAAGAGTAATGTATTAGTGACAATTTCAATGAAAGTTTGATCCTAGCTTTCATTAAAGAGAAAGTACCCTTGTCTATTCTTATTCTAATTCAATACATCTCAAGGGTGTTGGAGAAGAGAGAAAAGAAAGGCTAAGGATATATCAAAAGAATGAATGATAATCAGAAAGCATAGCTGTCATACACAGAAAGGAGCAAAGAAATATTATAATTCTGAATTACTAAATTCTGACATCTATTTTGCTCTAATACACACACATATATAATAAATTGCACAACGATAAAAATGCACGTTTTTATTGAATGTAACGTGATATTTGAAATGTTCTAATTAATTGTGATAAATCAGATCTATTGATAGTTGGCAGGTTCAAACCATGGAAAAATGATGAAGTAGCGCAACCATTTAAAACTGCAGACTTTCCTGTGGTTACGTTGTTACAAATAAAGGAAATGAATATTCAAGATGTACTTGTAGAGCTTTTGTCTGATAATCCATCTAATTTGTTACTGATGAAGAGGGATAATAATGTCGCTCTCACCAACAATCGCCGTTTCAGCTTTATTATACAGAACAACACGTATCACTATGAATTACCAGCATAGCAGTAGTGTTTCTTATTATTATATTTAGAGGAAATTAACAAAAGATTTGCATTTGTAAGGACAATAGATCAGAACAAAGTTGCGAGTGGTATAGCTCTTCTGTAATGTTCAACGAAGAGAATGGTTGATGGCAAGAAGTCATTCACGCTTTGTACTTTTAGTAATTCTCATTAGGATCAGTTCTATGACATCAAACAAAACATTGCTTATCTATATGAACCAAGAAAGAAGTCTGGTTACCATAATATTACCGTAACAGATAAGTGCAACGTGAAACCGCCGAATGATGAAAGCTGAAAGAAAAGGTCCTGTCAGTAATACAATATTGTAATCAGTCTGCGAAGGAAATCTCATAAAAATAGTCATATAATCTGATAATATTTCGATTCCTGGCACATTTCCATGCCTATCCAATCATGAAACAGGTCTGCTATGTACGGAATTAGCTTGCATATTGTGCTACGATCCACTATCATGAATCTTTCGTATCGATTAAACATCCTGGCTGTTTTGAATGATATTCTCAGGTAAATAGATATCTGCGTTTACTTTTTCAAATGAAACAAAATGATTACCGATCCATTCGACTTTTCCATCTTTTCCCGTTTACTACATTTTGACCAATACATAAACAAAAATAAATGTAATTAAAAAGAATTCTGCTCGAATCCAAACTTACACACAAATTTGATGGAGTTATTTTTTACCAATAACTTTACACTTGATATAAATGTGTGTGGTTTCATTTCTGTTCAAATTATCATACATGCGTATGAGAGAAAGAAAAAGAAAGAGAAAAACAACGATAAATTAACAACTGAATTTTATTTGATGATTATAAAAGATAATTTCCTGATGGAACATGTCCAAACAAGTGGCGATATTCCTATTTGATGCTTTGCGCTGGTAAAAAAAAAATCTGAAATATGAATAGTACTCAATTGGTACGAATAAGATGGACGAGGCATTCCATGGAACATAGCAGCCATTTGAACCAGTTTGTCTGCTTTTATATACATTTTTTTCTTGGTTCAAAAAATATTCAAAAATGCCAGTCTGCAACAGGAGAATTGGGATTAATTGATCACGGCGTAAGTCTCAGGCCTTTTGTATTCATTTTCAGCAATATTATCGAAGAAAGATTTGAGTGGCAGTTTTCGGATGGAAAAGTCCAGTCGTGAGTTGAATGGCTTCTTTTGAGTTCTATTCAATTTTTAACAAAAGATTCCGTACAGTCAGGCCTGGCAATTCAGCAGTGGAGCTGGGCCAACCTGGAGGTTGGGGGAGAAGTTTCACTACAATCGGCCTTTATTGTAAGCGTTTTCAAAACCTCATTTTTGAGGTACAAATGGTGAAAAATCTAACTCGTAAAAAGACCGACTTAGCACTTGAAGGAAATTAAATCGTACGCCATTCTGAAAAGCAATACGCCAAGGATTATTTTATTGAACTCTTACACTCTTCTGGATTAAACTTTGTGAGTTGCTTATAGATTATGCAGATAACGTTGAAAAATAGAATCAGGGTAGTTTTTTTCTTTAACATCACCACAAAGAACATATGTACGTGCATGTCTGTGATGGGGCACAAATGTTCAAAAGCACACATACATGCAAGTATACGTTTGAAAACATATATAAAGAGACACATGTTCCTGTAGATCTACACTGGTTTATTTACAAAGAATTATATATATGTTTGTGTGCATGTAAATATTGTCACAAAGCTAAAGAAAGTAAACCCCTACTAAGGCAAATAATTACTATAGATTGGTGAGCTTCTGGTATTTGAAAAATCATGCTGGACCTACAGGAATAAAGAAATCCCACTAGCCCTAAAATGAAGGGTATACAGCCAATGTATCCTCTTGATAGTCACCTAGGGGGCTAAAACATGGAACTTGACCCTTCAAACGAGAACTATGCATGATGCACAGGAGAAAATTATGTTCAACATCACACAGTGGCAGAAAAACAGTTATTGGACATTTAAATCTATTAGAAACACAAATGACAATGGGCAGGTTATGTTGAAAGAATTTCAAACACCCGCTGGGCATCACGATTCACGACAAAACTGTGGCTGGTAGAATTTAAGATGGAGAGAGAAACTGAACAAATTCAGGAAGCATTTGGCTGTGTGACTCCCGTGGTTAAGATGTGTGATGAATCCTGGGAAAGGTATATGTCCAACAACGGATGCTTAATGGTTGATGGTGATGATGAAGATGATTCGATGAATATTTTCGCTTTATGCAATCGAAATTGGCCGTTTTAGCCATAGCCATCAGTGTTTGTTGATTATTGCTGTAACAGTAGCAGTTCAGTCGCCTGTTGTTTATGTAATGTAGGCAATCTGCATTGAAATAAACACACTGACTACCCATGAGAAAATGTTGTTAAACTATATTTGCTGTAAGCTAAATGAAGAAAATCAAAGCAACTACAGATCTATCACCGCAAAGAAAACAGCTCTTGAAGATGAAAACATTTACAACAAAATAAATCTAGGAGAAACCAGGATTTGCAAGACATTTCTATCATGGATGCTGCTGAACTTGTTTAGGTCGTTACGCTATCCCATTTACTGCCAGCGGCAGATTGGCATACGATCTCTATGGGCCCATGTTGTGAGTAATGATGTCCAGTAGATGTCCAACATTCTTTCTACTTAAACTTCCCATTTGAGTCTCCAACGGATTCTACGACATCTCTGACGCCTATCTTTCTAAGTGTGATATCGAGCATAATTTTCACTTGATCATTTTGCGTGTTTCTCATTTTGTGGGTCAAGTATTAGATTTTGTTTCGTGTCTGTAGGTATATTTTTTTTCTATTTTTCCAATGATGAATCTTGCGTCTATGGCAAAATTATGTTTGGGGATGCTGAAGTCTAGTTCTACGGGGAGTGGACTGGGATGGCTTGGTGTTCGATTCTGTGTCTGTATTTATCAAGTGTAATGCGGAATTGCCACTCAGACTTGCTTAAGTATTTTGATTTACATCAATTTCACTCCAGGGGGTATGTAATATTTTTGCAACAACATTTACAGTTATAGTATATGTAGAAAGTCTTGTTAGAGGTAAAGCTAGTGAATGTATTGGTGTACTTGAGGTAGTTGCAGAATAGACTATTTCTCTTTCATATGATTGGAAGAATTTTGTAATTTTAGGGATGTTGTTATGTGAGACTTTATTGTTCATTATATTGCAATTGTCCATCATATCTTTCATGTTTTTGTATCTGTGTTAGGCAATGACACACACACACACACACACACACACATACATATATATATATATATATATAGATAGATAGATAGATGTGTGATGTTTGCTCGCATGCAACCACGTGCCTGTGTATCCATATCATTTATTTGCTAATATTACTCTGTTTATATCTAACGTACATAAAGATCCCAGTTCGAACCGAGTTGAAAAGCTAAGATTTCATATGTGATTTTCAAGGCAAACATACATTTCCCACTTGTGGTAATGGTGAGACATTTTAGTATACTGCTCCTTCACCTTCTGTGCTTATATATTCTCCACACACACACACACACATATATATATATATATATATATATATATATATATATATATATATATATATATATATATATATATATATATATATATATATTACATGCTTCTCGCCTGTGCCAGAAGTGGAGACCAGGTGAAGAAAGCGAGATTTTGAATGTTGATTGTAAAGTGTAGTTAGGCTCACATGGTTTGCAAGATTGACCTAACACCATTTCTTATTCTTGATGCTCCCACCTGTGGCCTCTTGTTGTACCAAGTTTGACAATACTATGAAATGAGAGATGTTTTCTGTACGTGTTACTAAGAAAATGAGAAAAATTGTCTCTGAAATCATAAATTTGTAGTCTTTGTATGATTGAATCCACGTCTCCCTGAAAAGTATCCAGCTATTTTGAATGTCTACAGAACAGTTTGCGTTGGTTCAATGTAATTTTTGTGGGGTTATTCAGTCGTTAGTGAGACGCCATAGAGACTGTGTACTGTGTGAACATTGCATTCACAATAACAGAGCTTTTGGCGAAACATTGCCTCCTCCTTGATCTGGTATCCTCCACTAGTACAAACCAGACAGCCAGCTACTTGTAGATTTCCCACAAGAGATCTCAAGCCATGGACGAGCTCAAGGAGGATGGGATGAAGTAGCTGATGGTGATCCCGAAAGAAGAATTTTCAGCCTCTGAAAACTGGACGAGATGCAGAGATAAATGTATGAATAAGAAGATTAGGAAGGGACCAAGATGCCATTGTCCAAGCTAGGCTAACTTTCTGTTGATAATGAATAGCTGGATGCTTTCTAAACAGACCTTGCATTATGCATAAAAAACATTGAGAAAAAAATGTATTCAAAATTTCATCTATTCTGTTTTCTCTCTAGGGTAAATTATGCAGCTTAGATTCGATATTCAAAATATTTTTATATTGCAAACTGCGTAGAAGAACACATTATTTACTAATATTTTTTTTATGTCCTTTTTATACATTTTTGGGTGTGTCCACACACATCTCTATTAGGATTGTCGGTTCCAAGTTAATTGACGGCATCAAAGAATTATGAATTCTCGTGATAAATAGGTATAATTACGTCATCAATGTCAACAATCATGAGATTATAGATTAAAACTGTTCTTGCAGTGCTCGTTATCAACCATTTTTTCAGTGGTCCATTTCATCTGCGATTCCCCTTTCAGTTTATCTGTCTATCCTCGCTTCACATTCCCCCTGTATCCACGGTTTCTCTTTCAGAACCCCTCTCCCCATCTGCAGTGTCCCTTCCAGTGGTACATGGGCAAATCGCCGTTTTTGTTATTCATTATCACGGAACGATAGCTCTTGGAAAATATTCCTCTTCGACATCAATGATACATGTCATCAATATCAAATTTATTTTTAATGTTGATTAGTCGTTGCCGAAAAATCACGGTCTGAGTCAAAGATGTGATAAAAGGCAACTAAAAATTGAGATGAAAGTAAAATATAACGAGAAATTAATTATAAAAAAGTTGTGTTACACTATTTCATCGGATAACAACAATGAATTAAAATGTTGAATGAATTGAATACTGCTGTGTTGAAAACTAGTTCGTCTCAAATGCAAACATCAATACGTAGCAATTCTCACGGACGTTTAGCAGAAAATTAAGTCGGTATTTAGGAATTTGTTGCATTGTGTTTTTAATAAAATAGATAATTCAGAAAATTATAAGAAAAATTATTTCTGTATTGTAAAATTGGAGATAATCGTGTTTGCATTGGCGTACCGTTGACCTTGTACAATTTGCATTGAGAAATTTCAGCCCAATTTATTCATGCATTTTCAAATTACACCAGAGTATTTCCTGGTTTCAAAATTGGAGTGGGGAGGCTGTGCTGAATTTCAATGAATTTTCTGATGAGAAAAGTATTTTGTAGATGAATCTCATGGAAATCGTTGTTTCATGCCAATGATTTCCTTTTGATTTTATGAATCTTCAATAACATACCCTTTGGATTCCAATATTATATACTATGAAGACGATTCTCAAAGGAAATTAAATCTGTTGGAATTTAGTTCGATCCTCCTACCTGGTAATCTCCAATTGGATCTGAATCGGAGAATAAGAAATGTAAAAAAAAAAACAGAAATATTTTCTGTTCAAGGTGATTATCATTGTTTTTTTAATCAAAATAAATTACACACTTTTTAAGTATTGTTTTCAAGAAGAAATTGACAATAGATTTTTAATGTTTAAGCTTATTTGAACATTTTGGATCTCAAGAAATATTATGAACAGGGCAAATGGTTTTCGACTTATCAATAGATTCAACAAATTTCAATGGGCCCCAGTTTTTTAAGAATTTTATTTTTTGTGTAATTATATACGATAAATTTTGTCAGGTATGGGAGCCCATTATTGCGAAAAAGATTGATCTCCCCTGGAATATATGGGTTCCCTGTCATCCATAGAAATAATTGAATTAATAATGAAACAGGCACAGACATGATGGGGGAAGTAAAAAATCTATAGCTTGATATCCGAACTACCTCCATCCGTAAACGAATAAATGAATTTTCACTAAGTTTTTCCAGAAAAATAAGCCATATTTTGCCCATATCCTCTCGATTAATAATCAAGATGACTAATTTCTCCCTAATCGAATTATTTTCATGTCGATTGCCTCTTTGAATGAATTTTGAAACTCGTCTTCATTCTTCTGGTGAGAGCTCTGTCACTTAACTTGGAATCGATAAAACATTTTTAAAAAAATTAAACACGACCTTTGACTCATTAGAAAAAACATCGCCATATGCACAAGTATTCTGTCGCAACTTCATGCTATTTTCGTTGCAGTCATAATTAAGATTGAACATTGAAAGAAGTTATTGCAATAGGTTTTAAATGTGGATAAAATAGTCGATGGGAAATGCTATAAACAACTGTCGAATATTGGTTGTAAGGAATCAAGTTTAAAAGATGTAAACTCAGCTCCAGTGTGACCATGGGAGCCCTCGGTCGAATGTTTACGGGGCAATAGAATCCCTCTGCCTAAAAGGTGTGAGTTTGGATTGGAGCCAAAGATGTGACAAATCAAATTTCTCTGATTGTGTATCAATCCCCAAAAATCAATTCATCAGACATTGTTTACGAAATACTTTTTATTGATATAATCTTCATTTTAGATACACTGGCCAAGAGTTATTTGAGACGGTATATTTCAAACCAGAATCGTCTTGTCGTAATGGTCAGCAACCAGGTCTTACAGAACTTTTGCAATCGAGTTGTGAGTTCGATGTCCAATAGGTATTCGCAGTGATGGATGGTGCGTGACACAGACACCCCGTGGGTAATTTTCTTAAATATGACCAATGTTAAGTCCGTTTTGACATCATGTAACGACACCAAAATTGAGAAGATATCCACTGTACCCCTCGGTACCATCACTGGGTGCCCCATACTTATGATAAAACAGAATCCTAGTGAAAGAACTCTGTGTATGCGTATATACTAATCAGCCCAAGATAATCTTAATGTGAAGTGACCCATTTTATTTCTGACTTTCATTTGATGTATTTTCCAATTCAATTTTGCGGCGGAATAGAAGAAAAAGCTGCAATGGGTGTCTGTCGTCGTTGTCCCCTTTTTCTCAGTTGGATAACTTCGTTATCCCTGAATATATTTCAATGAAATTGTGTAAGCTGGCTTGTGGAAAGATAGTACCCAGGGCTTGGCGAGTTATGGCCTCCCTAGTTATTTGTTTAATTTTAATAAGTAAAAAGAGGATGTTTTGGATATCTTCTGTTCATTGGTTTTATTTTTGAAAAATTATTACATTAACAATTTTACATAAATGGAACTCCTATTGGTGTAACTGTGCTTAATGGAGCAATATCGCTTTATAAGTCAATACCAGCGATTTATCTATCTCTAGATCTCAGCAATATTGCAGTGCTGGAAAAATATAATCAGACGAGTGAGTGACACCACTTTGAGTGTTTGTTGTATTCAAGTCAATTTCACTTATTGCAAGACGAGAGAAATTTGGGTTATGGGAAGCCCGGACAAGGACAGCTGATGCTATGGTCAGTGCAAAGGTATAAGCTAGTTCACAAGCTATATCATAATTTGCGCTGAAATAATACATATATATATATATATATATATATATATATATATATATATATATATATATATATATATATATATATATATACAAAAATAGTTGTCATTTGTATTTTTTTTAAATGGTTTCTCAGAATTACATTTGTTTGGAACCACAGAATGTTAAAGAAGGAGTGTTGTGAAACTAATCGAGGTCATTACCTCTGACAGTGTCTTCTCCTTAGTTACAAGACCAATATGATTTGACGATGTAGTCACGTTTTGTAAGTTCGAAATAGATCAAATATCATCATCAGCTGTTATAGGTCCACTGCTAGACAAAAGCCTCTCCCATCTACTCTTTTGACAAACATGATTGCGCCAGTAACACCATGTCTTACCGGCAAATCTTTATATTTTATGCCTCGATCTTACATTCGGTCTTTTGTTACTGCGTTTACTGTCCCATGGGCTTTGATTGGCGAGCGTTTTTGCTCTATTTTTGTCATCTCTTACAGCTAAGTGCCCAGTCCATCTTGTTTTGCTGCCAAGTTATATGTATAATTTTTTTAAAATCTAGTCTTTTCTTTGATCGAAGTTTTGCTCTTGCATTGTACTTTGAGACTTTTTGAGCGATTCGAAGTTGCCTCTCAGTTTGTTTGTTTTATAATTTTTATCTTTTGCATCCATAGTACATTGCTTGTACTATGTATTTATTGTATACTTTACGCTTTAAGTACTTTGACAAAGTGCTCTTCAATATGTCATTCTTCATACCAAATGATTTGCAACCAATAGTTATGCATTGAAACAATATTACGTAGATGTTTATCATGAGCCTCGTAACGTGACCTGTGAATATAATTGTTCATTCGCGTCACTGCGTGAAATAAAAAAGCGATTCTTGGTCATTTATTTGATAGGATTATTTTCCAGCTTCACCTTTGATACGGAAGCTAACACAGCATTGACTTTTTAACGATGGCTTTCTAAAAACACCAGATGCGCATCGATTTTAACAGCAGACACCAGGAAATACCACACCCATTCGTTTATTTTTGATGCTACAGTGTAGAAATGATGTCTGGAGAATAAATCCCTGAGTGAATCATACCCATCAGATATCACTCAAAAGTGAAAATCAATTCCCAGAAAGCCTTATGTCATTGACATAAATTACTTTCTCTTTAAGAGTGAATGATTTGGGGTTTTTCTTCTCCCAGGAAAATATTCTTGAAAAATGATTATTCAAAATAAATTAAGGAGGGAACTACAATATGGCGTGCAACTGTATCAGAAAAAAATTCTTTAGATCTTACAAATCTGAAATTTTTGCATAGAAAAGATTTCTCAGAATTGAATAGTAAATTGATCCGACTAATGATAACAGGACGATATTGCATTTACTTGAAAATAACTTATTCAAGAAAAACATTATCTGCAAATAATTTCATTTTCAATAGGAACCCAAATTGCTCCGTTCAGCTTTTGAAAAAATTCATTCTTATTTTTTTAAGTTAGCATTAATGACGTAAAGGAGATACTTTAAAGTTAGAACCTAAGCCGTAATTAAATATATTGTACTTCTGTCATTGGTAAACACTAATACTGACATCTTTCTAAGTGGTTATCAAAATAAATCTATTCAGCGTTCTCATTTTGATTGACCGGAGTTTCATAAGAAAAAAATTGAAAAGAAATGAATCTTCGTGGCTATTTGATTTGTTCGAGTATCAAACCAAAGAAGTAGTGATAGCTGAACATGATTTTAAGTTTCACTTCAGAAAGAAGTCGAGAGGTTAGCTTTTAAAATACTTGTAAGGAAAAATAAGTGATTTGAGAGTTAGTTTTATACATTATGGTTTTCGTTAAGTGGAGTAAATTTGACCGTGGCTCTTAGAAATTTCAAGTATCTACTTGCACTCAATATGAAAAAACAACATCAAGGAAGTCCAACGTTTGTATTGACTTAGCTTTGTCTTATTCTGCTCTGGGCTACAAGAGCAGGCCACTCAGTGATAATCACTCTCTCTAATTACATTAATGGATTCTTTAGCAGGATTAGCCCACTAAATATAGCTCTACCTCCAAGATGGCAAGCTGCCAAAAGACATTGGTCAAGTGGTGGTTTCTATTGAGTGACTAAACTCAAATGTTCGTATATTTACAGGTTTATGGATTTATGGATTTGTTACATTAATGTAACATAAATGGCACATTGTAGTGCAATATTTGGTTGGGCAGTTCAAGGACATCGCACTAACTCGGTGGATGAAGCAATGTCCAGTCCAGCCCGTTCCTGAATAATCAATCAAATTGAATATAACTTGACATAAAAATGTCCGTCCAAGGCAAATAATTTCAGGTCTATTGACTCCTAATTACAACTTTATAAAGAAAATTAAAGGAATGAGCAAATATCATAAATTTTATAGAAAGGAACTGACTCGAATCAGGCTTAACATTAGCTTAGTTCTGCATAAAACCAAAACTGTTGTGTATTGCTCTCTCTCTAGCCGTGATGTTCAGAAAGAATAGCTTGATAACCATCGTTCCACTGCTAATCACACATGTCATAATATAATTCAGAGTTGATTTCATCATAACATTCACTTATAGGGAATAAATAATATGAGTTACATGAGGTATTTTAAGATCTAAAAACTTTTTCTGTGCTGAATTGAGTGAAACTCTAAAAAATACATATCTTTTGACAAATTTGTGAGTGAACCCATTAGATATATTTTATTTTAAAAAACAACAATTCATAGCTCAAGGTTGAAATAACAATGAACTGCAGATAAACAGATATCTGTTATTATCATCAATCATTTGATATTTGTTCTAATTACGTACGATGTCAATCGATCTTGGGGATTTGTATTTAGTTAGTACCCAGATTATCCAACAGAATAAACGTGTAAGCATGAAGGAAGGTGAACATTGTAAATTCAATTTCCTTTGTGTTAATTTCTTCTCGGAATGAATAAGTAAAAAAATAGCCCGAAAGGTTAGGCTTCAAAAACAACCGGTGGGAATATAACTAGGGAAGTTTTCTTCGAAAGGAACAAAATAGCTCATCGAAAACGATCTATAGACAAGCCTATTAAAGTCTTCTTCTACTTTTATTCAAACCGAAAATAATTACGGCAACTTTTGTATTGAATATATGATAAATAGGCCAGTAATTATATAAAATGAGTTAGTTTTGCAAAGTTGGTAAGAGGGCCTCTTAGCAATCACTAGGTTATAATTTCAAAATTTTGGGAAATTTTCATTCCATTTTATTGATATATTTGGTTTAACATGACGGGATGGACAAAAATGGACAGTTTATGCTCCTAAATGTGGTGAAGATTGTTATTGTTATGCAGGAGGTGGAAGTCAACTTCTATTTGGACTAACGATTGGCCCACAAAATTAGAATATCTCAAGATGAAGCTGCAGAATATCCTTATTTTTTCTAATGAACTGGAAATGCTGCAGATACCATTGAACCCTTTTAGCCCTGAGCCAACTTCTCAAAGCTTAGAAGGTTTAAGAATTGAGACCAATAAGATGGTTCAGGAATTGTAAGATGATACCGAATGAGCGTCTACCTTAGAGCAATGATTGATAAGAATATCTAATAAATCCCTCGTTAGTATAGTGAATCTGATTTTTGGTGATCAAATATTCTGATTATTTGCCAGGATAACATAGATTTTATGAAAGTCTAGTGTACTTAGTTCCTCTGAACGCAAAATAATTCTTGGGCTCCGCGAAATAAGCTGCTTTTTAATGAAATTCAATGAGAAAAATATTTTATTAAAAAATGATATTCACTACTTCCAAAATGATAATCTTGCCTAAAAACTAAATATTGCAACAGACTGGAGGCTGCACTAAATACGCAAATTCAATTATCCAATATTAAACCAAATTTTCAGAGGATACTACGTCCAAAAAGCCGAAACATTCTTCGCAATCATCTGCTTTTAAGGTAGATACGTGGCAGCGTGTTCTCCCCGGGGGCCAGCCCACCCATATTGAACAGCAGCAATCATCACAAGATACAAATAATGGTAATGATTACAGCAGGATTGGTTTAATTCACAAACTTTATGTTCATCTTCAACGGAACTATTACGGCCAACGGGGAAGAACTGCTGTCTTTTTGCATAAGAGCTTAGTTAAGAGAAACATTGTAGAAAAAGGCCTGATATAATCAGAAAGTCCCAATTGACACCAAGCTACTTGACGGATGAATATATAAGTTAAGTATCCTATTGACAAATTCAGAGTGTAAGCTGACCTCAGATAAATTATATAAAAAAAGTTAAAAATGTTCCAATGTAGAATGTGAACTTGATGACATTTATAGCAATTAAACGATGATTATCAATAACATTCTTTTTATCATCAGGAAAACAAAAGCAAAGCATTGTATTGGAGTACACACATACACACTAACAAACACACACATACACACACTAAACCACACATATATACATGTGTGTGTGTGTGTGTGTGTGTTTGTGTGTGTGTGCGAAGGTAGGTTAAAGAGTAATGTACGTTTTAATTAAATTTTCTTACCTATTCAAATTTCTTGGAGTATCCTTTACCTGTAAACCATAAAGCATCTAGAAGCCTAGGGGGAAAGATTTGTTAAGCTGCTGTCCTTTTTCTTACTTATAATCATCAAAATAGTTGCCCTACTGGGCACATCTACAGAGCAAAGAGCTGTCATAGAATTTCTTTTTTTTTTGAGGGGGTGCAGACATTCAAGGGAGGTTCGTGAGTGTTTATTGAAAAGGCTGCACTCGATGTAAGTACAAAGATGGATCAGTAGAGATAATGAGATTTGCTTGGAGAAATGAAAACTGACCTTAGTGACAGGCCCCACTGTTGCAGGCCAGCTGCACTAGTGAATGGGATACGGCCAAACATGCTTGCATTATTGACGGAATAATCATTATTGCAAAACTCTGTGAAAGCCTTCAGGTGAGCCATAGTAGTACCTGCAGTTTAGTGCACTGAAAGGTCTGTGCAATGTGGGTTTTCAATATGCTAACAAACCCCTGGAGCAGAGGGTGGTTGCAGCTCAAGAGCTTCTGGATCTGCTCAAGCAGGATAGATATAGGAGATGATTATTTGGTTCACCACCAAGAATGTTCTTCGGGTTTGGTATACATGCTGTCATTAAAAGGTGTAAAACCATGATTGAGGAGAGGAGACTGCGTTGAGGACTAGATTTTGGTGTTCATTTTGGTTTATTTTGTAGCTCTACTACTGAATTTGTTGTTATCAAAGAATAACAGGCAGTACTTTTTGATAAAACCTTGTATATATTTTCACAAACAAACATACATACACACACACGAACACACACACACACACACATACAGAGACATATGTATATATATTGATTCTGACGCAGGAACACATGTAGATGCATACACTAGTAAACTTTCAAGTAATCAATTTCGTATTACGCCGGGGAAAGAAATTCAGTTTTACAAATTCAGTCATTTTTACTTAGTTTTTACCAGTATTTAGCATTTAGATTAACATCCGTCGATACGGATGTCAATGCAATATCTAATTATATCTCACCGAGATACAAAAAGTTGATATTTCCAAAGAAATCATATAAACATGCTGATAACATCATAAAGTCTAAAACTAGAAGGTGTTTTATTCAAAAGTATTAACGCAATTTTTTTGTAAATTGATTGATAAATATGAGCACACTAAAATTCTGATGAAAAACACTTCCTGATTGAATCATTTGAGTTTTAAAAAATAAAACTTTTTTTTCAAATTTTGAATAGCATGTTAGATCTCTTCACGAAAATAAACACATATTTTATGTCTCAGGTTCATAATGTGAAAATTTGTTTCAATTTGATAAATTCATATTATATTCTGCATTGTGGATAATTTTGAAAGTTATTGGTATTATGAAGGATCATTCATATTGTAATGCTTCTAAAAGATACTTTTATATGATAATAATATCATTTTACGAATTATTCGGCCTACAATCTTTTTCCACGTTTCTGCAAATGTTTTTTCTTCTTAGCTAGCGAGAGCCCCCGCCTTGTAGTGCTACCTTATTTCTTCTATTTTGTTTTCCGCATAATTCCGCCTTGGGGTTTCCTTGGTGCACCTCGTGTCACAATACGGCCCTGTCGGCTCCCTCTTTTCCCTACCATCAAGGATTCTTCTGGAGATGAGACTTGAAGAGACAATCTTAGTTAGTTAATTTCAATAAAACATGTTCAATTTGAAAAGTTGTCTTACAATATCAGGTTATCTACATTCACGGTTGTCCAACTCCTTTTTGAAAATATCTTCAGCTAAATTTCAAATTACTTATACTTGGACTGTGGTAATATGGTTCACTCATCCTTTCAGCTCGTTATGAGAAAAAATGACTTCCACAAGATTTCCACAATACAATCTTCGAGCAAGTTAATATCCGTAAAAACAGCAAAGGAAGATTGTGATGGTCGGGTTTGTTTCTTTGTTAAGCAATATTTTCAATAATCTGAGTAACAATATAAAAAGAAAGAAACATTTTCCTAACCAAATACGAAACCTGGGAAGACCTGGCCTCAAAGAATGTGGATAATTCAGGGTAGTTTTTGCTAGTTGAAAGTAGACACTCAGCAAGCATTTGGAAAAGACATTCAACGAAGAAAAATACTCTGAAATTGATTTCTGTCAGAGAAATGGTTCTTTTCTTTTTTAATATAATAATGTCTAAAGTGTTTTCAAGTAAAATGTCAGAAGGCCATCAAAGTGACGTAGATAGATTAGAAACGGCAGAGGCGGCTTTTTAAATTGACATCCTGCATTACATTCGCAGTGTAAAACCAACACAGCTAAGCGGACAGTTTCTAAGATATTTCTTAGCAAGAATTATCTTCTTTTTCTTCTATTGCTCTTTCTTCCTTTTAATCTTTACCTCCTCTTCTTCTTCTTCTTCTTCTTCTTCTTCTTCTTCTTCTTCTTCTTCTTCTTCTTCTTCTTCTTCTTCTTCTTCTTCTTCTAATTCTCTTTCATTTTTCATCTTTTCCCTTCTTCTGTTTTATCTCCCTTTTTCTTCCCCATCATCTTTTTCTACTTCATTTCTCATCCGCGTACTTCTTTAAAGAGAGAAGTCAAACCTCATGGATACCTCTGTCTTAGCAAGCTCTTATTTCCACAATTGTCTCTATCATGTTTGACTATTGCATAAAATAATTTTTATTAATTCTGGTCCATAATTTGTTTCTAGATTTTTAATTATTTGTGACTAGTTCTGGAGTATTTTAAATGAGCTCGTCTGCTAAAAGAAGGAAATGTTATGCTTAAATGTATCATTCAGACTCATATGTTGATTATATATTTAGAAAAAGGTTTTTTGGAAAAGCAAGAAATCTTTTAGGGATACTTTTTTTTAATACAACAAACGTCAAAAATTTGAATTTATCTTTTAAATTCGAAAAAAAAATTAAAAATTACTTCAAGAAATGTTTTGTCAACATAATTGCCGACAAAATTGCATTCGTTTCATTAAAATTGGCACAAAGACAACAGTGGACAGCTAACCTGAAGTTGAACAAAATACTTTTGAATAATTTAGTTTAAAATTTTCATTACCAAAAACACCTGATATATATCACCATTTTTTATTCTTTATTTTACAAAAAGATAATTTAATTTGTATTTCGCAAACAATATTCACATTATATTTGTGTTATTGTATATTAACAGCGTCAGGCACAAGATGTTTCTCAAATAATATAATATTATATACCATTCAAAAGAATGTTGATTCTTTCTATAAAATGTAAAGAAAGTGTCAAAGGTTGACCACATCAAGTGTGAGCTCTCCCTTGAGAGTGATCGCAAACAAACATACGATCTTCAGGTTTGAATCAGGCCAGTACAAACAGGTGGAGAATTTGAATTTTTCTTCCCACCTTCGATGTAGTAACGATGTTCCAACGAAATTTTTTATATGGCCCTCCCCAGGTTTCAAAAGGTAATATCTTATCGAAAAGATGTGAGAATTAAAAGAATAGTTGATCGGAGAAAGGAGATGGTCGAAACGTCGTGACTTCATTGAGGATGAAAAGATAAGTTCAAAAGTTAGTATGTTAATGACTGTTCTTAAAGTTATAAACTTTGACATATTTATTGTATCAACTGACTTGATTATCGCTTAGTATCGAGAAACTTTCTTCTTCTTTAGGGACATTTTTCTCTATAAGAACCGGTCAGTCATACTTGTTAGCAAAACTGTCAACTATGGTTTTCAGTTTTAAAACTGGTCTGGCTGGCTAGCTGGCTAGCTGGCTAGCTGGCTAGCTATGCATGCATGCAAGCATGTATAGACCGCAACAATGTAGCTAGATGGCTGAATATTCAAACATTTACTTTATGATGTCCAGAAAAACATTTTTTGTTCTTTTGAAAATACACCCCCCCGCAATAGCTTCAATCGAAAAGGTACGTTAACGCTAAATTTGTCTCTTTGCTTGTGTTACACAGTATCCACGCTTGCTATTAGATGATTCAAACTTTTTAATGATTGCTACCCGACAAAAGACGGATAAATAACGTTTTCATTGATCCCCCCTTTTTCGATTTTATTGATTGATGACCCCTTATACGGCATGCTGCTTATAGACTTTGATCACGTGATGGAACCAGACCTGTTTGATTCTATAGAATTGATTTTGCAATGTTTTAGCCTCGGAAAAGAAACAACACAAAATTTTCGATGGCTAAATACTGGTTATGGAATGTATTTGGTTGTTACATATGAATTTATTTTAACGGTAAGATTGGGTGTGGCATTAACAACAAAAAATATCTAATCAAAATATGACCTCTTTTGGAACAATAATCCTTTCCCAACGGTTTTTTAATGGTCATATACCTTTTCTATAGAATTATGACGGCTCTAATAATCAATATTCTCTCTTGGATATGATAGTTAAAATGCTTTGGGATATGATAATATGTAAGAGAAATGTTGGAGGAATATGAGGGTTTCATATATCAATCGTCTGAGTTTAGGAGCAGTCAGTTGTGAGATATAGGGTCTGGTTTGGCATCAATATTTCCAGAATTAAACTTATTGAACTAACGTGGACACGTTTGAACTAGACAATTATCCACACCAAATATTTTGTTGACGTTATCCTAAATCGAATATTTACTACAAAATTATTTTTGTGTAGATATCACTGATGTTGAGGACTCAAAGTTCTCTAATAATAGCAAATTGTATCTCTGTTTATTCAGAGGCTGCAAAAATGCATTTAATTGAATACTCTACGTTTTGCATTACATAAAGACAATCTCTTTTGTTTGAGCTTTATTATTATTCATAATACTGCATTGACTCGCATATTTCCGACAGAATCAATGAATCAGTAAATAATAAGGTAATATCTAACACTTGAGTGAAACAATTTTAACGATGTGTAGGAATACTGAATACCATGGATAGGTTGGTAGATGTAGACAAGCTCATTATTAAATGGATAGCTACCTACGTCAAAAAGATTGCAAAGTTGAAGTGTGTGAATATGGCATTTATTTAACACCCACAACGATTGATTAGTCTTGGAGTAGCATGAATCACTTCAATATCTACACTTCCTTTCTACCTTTTACGGCCTGCTCCCTCCTATTTCACATTCACTTCTTCTGCGCTAGACTGGACATTAGTCGTGTAATTGCCGAAGAGTTACCCCTCACCCCTGTTTATATTCCCAAAGCAAAACAATTTCCGAGAAACCTTATTGGGAATCTACTTTACATTATTACCCTGTAAACTTCAACGAGTCTAAGGTTATAGTCCAAACAGCCTATGATCGGGTAATTACATAGATGCATATATCAACCGTCACAGCTTTTATCCTATTCCATTCATAGGCCTATTGACATCGTTATCCACCAACTTCTCAAGCAATCAAATTTTTTGACAATAAAAAACCAAGATGATGACACCAGTTCGAATAAATTAGAGTATTACTCGCCATCGCAGTCAATAACTGAACAGCCGTAGCGTCAAAATTTGAATTCATGAAAAAAAAAAAAATGAATCGAAAAAAGTATTGTCAGAATAGATTATATTTATGACATCAGTAGAAAATGCTTATAATAGATTTAAAATATAAAAATGAAGTATATTCGTCATAAATAAGGCTTGAAGTCATAAGAGCTTTTTTTTTTCAAAAATAGAATTAAAAACATTAAAAATGAAATTATCCCACCCTACAATTTACCCATATCTGAAGCTAGAAGAGATCGACGCATGCCTTTCCCAAGGCTATTACTATGAATTGGACACCAACTGTCATGTCTGGAGTTGATTCATTAATTCCATTCACTGTGCCACTAATTGTTAGGCCATCCATGACTTCCAAAAAGTACTTTTTTCTTCCTAAAAAAGAGAATGAATCATAAATAATTTACTTCAGAGATGTGCTCTTAAATCTCTACATTAAAAAAAATGCATTAATACGAAGAGGAATTCAAGATGCCTGCATGAAATATTCTAAAATATTATTAACTAATACAGGTAACATTTTGACTATCCTGATATCTACCCCTGGCAAAGGAGCTGAATTCAAGTATCAATCCACATATATTTGGTGACCCTGATATTTTTTTAGCATTGATTCCAGACTTGTATATTCTTGGTTAGTTGACTTAGATATTAAATAATGATTTCAATCCTAAAACACATTATTTTCATTTGATATAAGTATCTATTTGTAAACTAACCTTGCTAGCAGGTTATTTGATCAGATATCAGAACAGCTTCAAATGTCCAAATATTAGTGATGCCTTGTCTACATTGTTGCCTCTAAGCGCACGAAGGAAATAATCATGTGCACGTAACATTTAAAAGTCTGAAAATAACTTTCCGAGTTTTCATTGAATATGTATAAAGTTATTTGATAAGTGTAGATTAGTTTGTTACAAGGCCTGAAACATTGAGTACTAAGCAAATACTAAATTACCCAATAGTAATGATCAATGAGACCAGCTTTCTAACCATTACACCATGAGGTGCGATCTCTGATATGCATATATGTGTATTAAACATATATGAATAATGATTCATCCAATATTGGGCAACATGCCACTGGGAAATTTTGCATCTTTGTGTCAAGTGATGTCACCTACGTAGGCACTTAAGAGTTTAGATGAGCTGGTATCTCCTTATCTTATACCTTTTTCGAATTGGATGGGATCTGGTGAAGGAACGGCTGTGTCGGTAGATATTTTGCAAGACTCGGACATATACTGGGTCTACGCCTTGTTGAACGATAACATCAATAACTTTAGGGATTCATTCTGGAACCTAGACTGGGAAAATGGAAGAATCAGAATAAACTGCGAATACCTAAGCAACCTCAGATTTGCGGACGAGAATCTATATAACTTCCCAATGATGCTGGATAGACTGAACGAGAAAAAATCAAGAAAGTTTCTCTCTACATGAATTTTACTAAAACAGATGTCATGTACAACAAAAAGAAGGGTAGACAACCAATGCACCTTCCCGATAGTCACCTATACCACTGAAACATAAAAGCTGATCAAGAGTTTAACCCTAAAACTGAGAATCATGCAACGTGCACAGGGGAGAATCATGCTTATCAAAACATGGAGAGATTAGAAGACAGCGCAGTATATTAGAGAAGAAAAATTGAATGTCATAGAATCTATGGGAACTTTGGTGGCAATGGGCTAGTCATTTGGTGAAAATAGCAGACAGCTGCTGGACATCATGACCAAAACGAGGCAATCAAGTCATAACATGCGACAAAATATCGGTGATGTCATACGTAGAATTTATTCTAACCGTATCTTCGATGGATTCTGTAGATTCTAGATTTTATCAATAAACCTCTCAGAATAAGGCCCCAGAAAGGCTTTTTTCTGAATACTTTCTAAAAGACATTTATAAAAAACGGTTTAGTAGACTGCCAATGCCAATTTTCAAGTCTCTAGACAAAAAGGTATGACCAGGAGAACTAGAACATACAAACAAATGCACCTATGAAAAAAAATATAGAACCCTCCACCGCTTCTGGCGGTTACACTTGTTCAAAAATTGTTTCTTTTTCCATAATTTTTGTTACTTGTCCTTCTTCAGGTGAATATCTTCGGCGCATTCTTGTTTGTCTAATTCTAACAAGGAGTGACGAAATTTAGCTTCGTCTGACACTAAGTTGAAAATTTAAGGGAATTACAAAAAAAAAGATAAGGTACAGTCCAAAATATCATTGAATATAAATAAAAACATCTCAAAATCTCAGACAGTCTGTAATCCTCAATATTTTAAGATTGTTAGGGAACGATTAAATTTGTTCCGTTGCAGAAAATCGCCCCAAAATATTTCAAACTTTATTTTTTATGGCTGATGCGTTTCTTTCGACACTCTGGAAAACTAATTGACTTATTATTGCACCAAAAAAAGTGGAGCTTACACTTCTCAGGTTTGTAGATAGAAAGATGATTTCACTGTAATATTAATAGCCATTAATCCTGTCTCCCGATTGTCTGGAAATAATCCAGATTAATCTCCACCCCAGACTGGCAACATTTAAGCGAGTATTCGGTACTTCAAACTTTGCACTGATTTTCCTCCTCAGAATCCTAGCCTCCTCCCCTATATTATTTGGTTCAGTGTAGTGATCGGATTTTCATAAATTTACATAAGAAATTCACATCGAAAGCTTGGAAATAATGGTCACTCATCTGGTCAAATTGTCTTCCTAACCTGTTGGATTCACTGTACATACATCTGGTGATTAAAAGGAGTCTGTTTTTGTTACAAATGTCTTGCGGAATCCAACCTCTGAAGAAGTATTTTCTCTGAATTATTTTTCATTTCCCTTAACTTTTTAAAATGATTTGTTGAATCACTGACAGAATTTCGTCAAAAATGGGCAAATATCCCTATCCTGTAAGGCCTGCAACCAAATCTGAAATTTTGAAAAGGAAAGGGTCTGGTTAGTCATTCAAAAAGAAACCGTCACGTGATCAACGTCTTTCGAAAGCACGCATGTTGGGAGTGATCATATAGAAATCATAAACTGGTGATCAATAAATAAGTTTTTTTTCTCATCCTGAGTCTGATTTGGAGAAAAAATCTAGCATGAATGCTGCTAAACTCAAACTAAGGGACCAATTAGCATAAATTTACAAAGCAAATTGGATCCACAACTAAAACCTATTTAGGAGGGGATTCAAAAAAAAATTTTCAAGACATAATGTGAATGATTAAATTTTCAGTCCCCTAGCTCTATTGATACAGCTCATACGCGCAATACATACATACATACACACATACATACCCAGCCAGCCAGACCAACCTGGAAACTAAAAAAAAAACTATGTAGACAGTTTTAGAGACAGTTTTAGTTGACAGTTTTTAATATTTGATCTCTCTCTCTCTCTCTCTCTCTCTCTCTCTCTCTCTCTCTCCTCTCTCTCTCTCTCTCTCTCTCTCTCTTGCAGCCCCCACCGCTTATTCCAGTCTTACGCACTTAGATATGTCTTTCTTTAGTGTCTTCTGATATTTCCGAGCGTTGCTGATAAGGTGTGTTGCTTTTGTGCTATAATGACAAATTTAATTGCTGGTTTCTTTTTATGTCATTGATTTTTTTTCTGTGGAACGCTAACAAGTCTTCAAATCTCCTCACGTATACTTATACAGCTTCTATTTTTATCAGCTATATTCGCTGTATTTCATGAGTGAATAGCAACAAAGACTCTTGCGTTTGAGGAAAAAATCTACAAAACGCTGATAAGAGAACTTTCTATATTGGGTCGTTACATATCGATGGTTTGATGAGGGATGACATAAACAACAAAAAACGGGAAAAGTACTTGATTCAAATATCAAATATTTGGAGAAGTAATCATACTCCAATGCTTTTATGGTGACCCCGAAAGAGGAATTCGCAGATTCTTTAGTGGAAGAGACTTTTGGATATGTATATGAGGTCTCAAAAGAGTTATGGGGACATTGCCTCAGGTAAACTATTTTTGGTTAATACTGTATGACTGGATACATTCTGAACATACTTCGTATAAATGAATTAAATGTCCTCCGATAGGGCGTGTTTCTGATCAAATCACTCAGAAACAGATGGTACTTATTTGATATAAAGCTTTGTTTCTCGAATACTCAATGTTTACACGAATGGTTTTCAAAGAAAACAGTTTGTTCTCTTGTGATAGAATTTTATCTCAGCGGACGTTGATCGATACCCAAAAATAAGCGGCTGCAGAATAGATAAACAATAGTAGGAGAGATGTGAACAAATGAATCAAAACAGTCATAGCAAAATCAAGATAGGTAAAAGAGAGCAGCTACCGTCCTTGGAGAAAATGTATAGTCAAACACTTATAAAAACCTGGAATTTACTTCATTTTTCTACTGTAACATGGACAACAATTGCAAGAACAATCCTCACCAAATTATTTTGAGTGAAAATCAACAGTACCTATTGTTTTTTTAGAGACTGGGCTAAATTAACAAGTCTTACATATCAGCATAAATTATGTAAGAAATACGCAACGGTTTATTTCATTCTAATCCATAAATCCATTAATAAGTTCAATATTTCACGACCATGATTTGAAATTGTGACCAAGTGAGTGGTATTTGGCTCTTTTACCGACTGGGCCAAAATACATTTGTACCAAACAAAACATTTTTATAAGTTTTTATTCATCGTATATATGATATATAGTTCCAGTACTCATTTTCAGCTAGAAAAAAAAGGAGTGGGTGAAACTTTTAATAAAAATGTATATATCAGAATGAAATAAGCCCTTGCGTATCTGTGAGATACATGTTCGTACATACGTTAAATTTATCAGTTTGGCTCAGTCGGTAAGACATCAATCTACCAATGTCCAATCTATGTGATAAATGAAAAAAGTTGTGAAAGAGGAATTGACAAGGAAGGAGATTGTGGAGGGAAATACTGATAAGATGATTCCTGATCATTGGCTAGACTTATTGATGTACCAATGTATACTAAAAAAAAGTATCTTAGTATGGCACTCATCCAAGTGGAGGGAAATGGAACGAAGACAGAGGCATAATGTCTACTCTTCAAAAGCAAAAGATTTTCCTAATGAAGTAGCATTTGAAACCTTAGCATCTCATTCTCTGATCCTTGCTCCCGTTGGGAAATAAGTAATTATTTCAGCCACAAAGCAGGCTAAAAAACCCTTATTTCTTCGACAAAATCAACTGCATAGCATTTAAAATGAAAACATGGGATTTTTTCGATAGCCCTACCACTTTATATAATTGAATTAATGTAAATAATCATATTAGAGTAATTTAATTATTTTAAGTTCAAGATATTCTGGCAACCTGGTTGTAATTATAATCGAGACAATAACCTAGGGTTACCATCAAGGTTAAGGGTTGGAGTCAGTCAGTCAGTCAGGGCTAATGTTAATTTGTGTTTTGGGCTTTTAGCCTTTTTTATATCTACATTTTTCCAGCAAACACATATAATACAAACACGTAAATGCTATATTTAGAAACCATCAACCATGCAGGTTGCACCAATATAGCTAAAAGGCGGGGAATTTAAACATTTACTCTTTATCATGTCTAGAAAGATCTGTTCTTTCAACCCTCCATATAGTTTTAGTGGGGGCATCATTTACCGTATAAATGTTTGACTAATTAGTCACTTAGTTTGTGCCAGGCTGCATTCACGCTAGTTTTTCGAAAGTTCAGGTCTTTTAGTGATCCGACAAAAGGCGAGAGAACTTATTCATTGATACATGGCATGCCACCAAAACACACTGGTCATATGACAGGTTCTATTCGTTGACTAACCAGACTTGTCATTTTGAGTGGGAATGGGAAAGACATACATCGTCTAAGGCACTCTTATTTTCAGCAAAATGTAAAGCATTTACATGAAAAGTTATCAACGAATATTCATTTACAGTTTTTCGAATATTGAATATTTTCAAAAGCTATTTATTTTCACATAGGAGAAAATTGTCGTCGTTATTTATGGTCGACGAGTAATTTAAGAAGATTTTGGCAAGTCGTGTTTTAAGCCCAAATTAAAGTCCATTTTTTTCTTTTTTGTTTTTTTAAATTTCTGTTTGTTTTATTCAATTTCACACACATATCGATAACCTATATAGTCTGTTTGTCATATTCAGTAGGTTGATTACATTTATATCGTAAGTAGGACTGGAGACATTCCGTTGGCAATCTTAGTTTCTTGTATTTACTTTTATGGTTCAATGGTTAATATTTTCACCATTGTTTCAAAAACTTGCCGTCGACCGTAAAACTGTTTGGCAGTTGTTATTAATCAAATACATTGCAATCTTTGTTGCTTTCTCAAGATTGGAAAGAAAGGAAAATCAATATCTGAGTGGTTCTTGATGTATTGCAGAAGAAAGCGCGAGTTGAGAAAGGTCGATGAAATATGAGATGCGATAACAAATGTCACTTCTTTCTTGACGTTTGGGCGTCACATAAAGCTGAAAATATCAAAGATTTTCTCCGCTGCATCTTGCTTCATAGCAATTTACACGCGCTGCAGAAGTGAAAGGATTTTTTAAACATCCCTTTTTTGCAATTTGGAAACATACACTGATTTAGCTAGTAAACTGCAAGGTCTTTCTGGTCATTTTTGAATCCCCAACTTACTTGCAGTAAAATCAAATGTATGTCCCAGTAGGGTTTTGATAATTAGAAAACAATGTTTTATGTACATTGATCAAGTCGTGCTGAAGTGCGTAAGGTCCCCTACTTATGAATTCGACATGGGATTGAAGGCAACGAGTTTATCCCCACGGGTTATGGTTCTCTAGTTGTGAAGTGAAAAGGAAAGAGGGATAGCAAAAAGTATTAAGCTACGTCTCAAAGTCACTAAATGCAACATACACGTGGAGGAATTTCTTTCGTCGAGTGGAAAAAAAAAACAATACATGACTGGTGATTCACTCAATAAAGACCATCAGTTGATCAATGTCTTTTGGTTGCACTCTCTGTTGGGAACTGATCAATCAAAATATTGGAAAAAAAAAGGTTCATTTGATTAGTTACTTCTCTAACCTTTTGTTGCATCACCAAAAATTTGAATTTTTAAAATGTGAACGCAACCAAGAACAAACTAGAAACAAATTTAGTAAATACTTGCATAGTAAATTCTCCCCCAACCGAAACTGACTTGAGGGGATAAAAACAAATCGATTTTTTTTCTAGAAATCATTACAAGGAGTAAATGTTTGAATTTTCAGCATTTTAGCTCTATTATTGTGGCTTGTACGAGGGATACGTACATGTATAGCAAGCCAAATCAACTTGGAAACTGAACAAACCTATATTGACCACGTTGTGTATGTTTTCAATGATGGTTTCTTACAATTATCTCAGCGATAAAAGGAATTCATCATTAAATTTCCACTGCATTTATTCCATTACAATCTGCTGTTTATGGTTGTTGATGGAGTGCATGAATCAGAAATAAGTTTTTGATAAGTTCTCATAACCCTTCTCTCCTGGAAGGCATGGTAATTTGTGTCAGCTGTTCTAACAAATTGAGCTAAGATAACCTATGGTTAAATCAGGACTCATCTTTAAATCTACTCCCCATTTTCCCAATCTCTTGGTGCCGTATTTGTTCAGAGACGGACGTTGAGGCAGATACAAGCGAAAAGTAACTAGAAATAAAATGAAAAAGATGAAAGAAATGCTAATCAAAAAACTACATATTGTTGAAGATTTTCTTTCAAAGTTCTTCAGAAAACTATAAATGAACAGAAAGAGTTCTATCAACGTGAATCCAAGAAACTGAAAATTCATCAAGTGATGAATATTCTACATATGACCAAACAAAAACAGACCGAATGAAGTCATCAATGAAGCATTGGTGAATATCAGCAATCGATAACCGAGCACTCCAAGAGAGTCTCTACTTAACAAAGTCTTCAGTTTTGCAACGACCATCATTAATAAACCCGCGATTTGATGAGTCGTCTCTCATACAACTGTGCCACAGGCAAATGAGGCAAGCATTAGAGAAAAAATGCAACATTCAAATTCAAATACCTCTAAGAAAGAACATTCTAGTCTGATGATTCTTCAGGGGATTCTATTATTGTCATTTTACCAGCCTATGAAAGCAATGCAGCACTAGTTGTCGACTCAAAATCCAGATCGAAGGGTCGAAGAGAGTAAGCTGAAAAAAATTTGGTTACAGGAAGAAAACTCTCAGAAACCTTAAAATAGAACAAAGACCATTTTTCCAACAAATACATATAACTAGTTCCACACTGCAGCGAGATATCAAGAAGTTTCAGATGATTAACAAAAAAGGTATTCCTTTACAACCCGTTGCCACCTGTCAGGGCTCAGCCTGTCAATGATTTGCAGAAAGATATTCAGCTTTTGCTAAGATTCAATTCACTTCGTACACTCAGCAAAGGAACGACTATCCTTATCACACAAATGGTAAGCTTAAATGTCACGAACCTGTCAAAAAAAAAGTTCCAACAGACAGGACCCTGTCAAGAGTTAGGACCGAATTGAAGACAGATAAATCATTGAGAGAACGTACCCGTTTTTCAGCAGATACCCTGAAGGAAATGCTAATGCTGTCCATACAGACAACACGTTATGACCAAAAAACTGTCCTGGATATGGAATTACTTTTTTTTTCACCGATGATGACTAACATCTATATTGAATACATTGAGAAATAAGCACTGAAAGCAACACCACTAAAACTATATTCACTCAAATATGTGGATAACACTTTCATAATCTTGCTCCATCACTAAAATATTGATATAGTGTTAGATCATACAAATTTCATCAGATAATCAATACATTGCACTATTTGAAAACACGGACCCTACTTGCTTCTGTAAATGTTATAATTAATGTCAAATTAGAATAATTGTATACAGTAAACCAGTGTATACAAATTTCTACTTAAAATCGAAACCAGCTCACCTTTTCGAGTGAATAAAGGAACAATTTGTCGACTAAAACATCAAACCCAATTCACTAACAGCTAATTTTAGCAGTTTAGATATTTCATATTAGAGATCAACTAAAACTTATCCAGAGAATATCGGCTACCATACTCTGAACGAATTTGTTTCTGAAAACAAAAGCTGACAAACAAACAAACCTTTGTTGACAACCGATGAAGCTTTTCCCATCTCGTCCGTTTCAATGAAATTCCTTCTAATATGAGATTTTAATACCCTGTGGCTCTGTTGAATTGTGATGTTTGAATTGAGGAGTTGACAAATAATCAGAAAATTGAAAGAAAAGCAACAAATTGATTCATAAGGACCATTAGATGTAACATATATGTGATGATGCCTAGAGAATATATCGACTGAAACGTTGGTATTGATTCACCCCACCCATTGCTCATCTCCAACAGCCACTGCTGCAGTCGACTGAGAATTCACACTGACATTACATCTCCCAATGCAATTGAGTGGTACCGTCTCGGAATTGGATTCTCTTTCAGTGAACTACACTACTGTTGATTTGTACAATCGACCAAAGACGAGACAAGACTGAGACCAGGAAACATTGACTCAAAAACAGCAAAGATGAGACTGTCTGTTCAGAAATTCAATAGAAAATAACTGAAAAAAGAAAGATGCGAAAACTAGTCCGGGCAATTCATAGCATACTGACACCGACAATGCTAACCATCAAACCAAAAACCAGCTTTAGTCACTACAGTCCGCTTGGCAATGTAAATAAAAAATCACTGAAGAATATCTAGATTCATTACACGAATTAATCCCCACCTGAATACAATGACTTGTTTAAAGATTTTTTCTAAACATGATAAAGGAAAATGTCTAAATTTTATGCTTTCTAACTCCATTGGAGCAAAGCAGACGTGTGATATATGCATACACACATAACTAACTAGTCAGTCAGACCAACTTGAAAACTAAAGAAACCTATGCTGATTGTCTTGGTGACACTTTCGGTTAACGGTCTCTAAATTTTCTGTCAATGTTTACAAGACAAGTATAGTCTTAAAGTACTATTTTGTAACTTTAAATTAAATTTTAATTTTTTTCTATGTTAATTCATGTTCGCTGTTCATAGATACAAAGCAACCGACTGTGTGTTTATAACAACTGGAAAGGAAAGTGTTCTCATAGAAACCACGGCAGTTCAGATCTTTCCAGTTCTTTTTTTTTTCTTCAGACACGTAAAAGTGAAAATACAGGAA
Source organism: Thysanoteuthis rhombus (assembly GCA_963457665.1). Lineage (NCBI taxonomy): Eukaryota > Metazoa > Mollusca > Cephalopoda > Oegopsida > Thysanoteuthidae > Thysanoteuthis > Thysanoteuthis major. Next base: position 49,110,676 of record OY735212.1, on the reverse strand, counting down.
TGTTTGTTTCAGCATCCCCTGACTATAAAATAAAGGTATGTTAGTCTCTCTAGAGGTTGGAGGTATAGAAGAATGAAGTGTGAGATACAGAGAAAAAGAATGGGAGCTGCCACTATAATGGCTAAATTCAAAACAAACCCTGAATGTTATTTCCACTTTTCGCTTCTTTTCATAAGAGTGAAAATTGATATGTAATAAACTTCCAAAAAGCGGGCCTACTTGTATATTCAATGTGTAGTAAACAACTTCAATTGTTTATTTATTCTTTATTTCAATTGATATTTTCAACAAAGCAATTATAGATAAACAAAATTGTGTTCATAATTTATATTATTCAACGTACTGTCAATAAAATTCATAAAGTTCAAGCGAAGGAAAAATGCCATCTTGTATTAAATCATTTATCTTTTTGTCAATGTGTTTTTTGAGGACAATATTCAAAATTTGAAAAAAAAACTGTTTTGATACCTATAAAGGAGCGCCATCACAAATTTAAACTTGCGTAAATGAAAAATAATCGTTCAAATTATGTGATAAGGGTTCATTTGTCATTTGTGAATATCTGATGAAATCATCACTACAATACTTTATATTACATTGGAAATTCAAATAGTTATTTTCAGTCGAAATCTTTTTCTTATTGACTTTTGATTTGGGCAAATAGTGAATAAAGTCTTCAAAGTGAACAGGAAACGTTCCGATGAAATCGTTGCGACAATTATTTGTATTGCATTCGATGGACCTCAAATACTTGATTTTATTATGGCAGTTCAAAAAGTTATTTTCATCTAAAATCTTTGATCTATACCTTTTTGTTTGGGCAAGTAGTAAATAAGGCCTTTAAAGCGAACAGAAAACGTTCCGATGAAATCATTGTTCAATGATTTATATTGCATCTAATAGACATACAAATATTTTGTTATGATAGCAATTTAAATGCTTACTTCCAGACGAATTTTTTTTCTACTACTATATGATGAGAAAATAGTTTTATATCTTTCTCAAAGATTTAATGAAACCGTTTCCTTGTTTTACTAATTATGAGAATCGAAAGTAATTCAAACACAAATATCCAGCATTTGCCGCCTTAAGTTTACTCCCCAGCATTATTACTTTTTTTTTAATTCAATATAAATCATGTTTAGCCATTCATTACATTCGCTGAACGAAAACTAAGTCAAATATTTTCTGTATTTATCTACTGGTTGACTTTGATGTAGATGAGATGTTAAGTTTGAGGTTATTTTTAATCAATCAGTTCAGATCCATTCCGGATTTCGTCCATTGTAACTGTAGACCCCAACAATTCACGTGACTGATGGAATTAACATTAACTAATATGAATAATACAAGAGACAACACGCCACTTCATTCGTCTACATCATTGCCCTTCTCTATATTAACTGCTTTGGTTTACACTTGTTCTATTTTTTCATGTGATTATAACTTATTGGGTTAGTTCTCCTTACAATATATGCATAGACAAAAGGAAAAACTTGATGAAATATCAGGAAAATGAATCATTAGGTATGTTTTACACTTGAGTTCAGATCATGGATGGTAATTTGATTCTCAATATATCTTATCAACAAGCTAAGAGTGAACAGGTTTGATTGGTCACTCAATACAACCCGTCAATTGACCGATGGTTTTTGGAAGCGTGCCTTGGTAGGAGTGATATATAGATGTTACTTACTTCAATAGAAAGTCTGAATTTCCAAAAAACAAGTAGGAATACGAGTTGGGCAAAAACTAAGGAGAAATTTAGCATATAACTACATTGTAAATTGAACCCCACCCACACACCAAGATACACTAAAACCCTTTTTGAGGGGGGTCGAAAAAAAGTTTTTACTCCCACTCATAATAAAGGGTAAATGTTTAGATTATCATTCCTTTCGCTTGCATACAAACATAGCCAGCAAGCCAATCAGCCAGACCAGCTTGAAATTAAAGAAACCCATGCTTACAATTTTGTTGAATATTTTGATTAACATTTTCTGATGTGCATGTGAAGGTCAATTGAATTATTGCCTGACAACTAGTTATTAGCGGAAATCTGATCCAAAGCTTCCACTGTATAATGCTCGATCTATGCAATTAGTATCCATTACTGAATTAGGTCCATTAGCTAAGTATGATATTATACTAAAACCAACTATTTTCTTTGTAAAATAAATGATTTTTCACTGTTCAGCTACGAAAATATTGATGCGCCAACGGATACGTTTTTCCTCTTCAGATTTTTATTCTTATAAAATTTACGAAGCCAATTCTCACCCTATGATATATACATTAGTTTAGTATTTAATACAACGCTACGCCAGCATTTGTGCCAGAGCAGCAAGTAAATATCAGGTCATTCCATGGGTAATCTCTGGATTCAAGGTCAGAATTTTTAATCGAAATGTATTCAATAAGAGAGGTTCCATTACTATCAATAACCCAATTCCATCGATTTGAAAGCTTCACAATACCCTGAATGTAAATAGGGTACATCTTTGTTGTATATAGTAATTTGAAAACCGTCAAGATGGTATTGCAAACTTTCGAAAAAGTAGTCATCAGATAGGGCAAAATCTGAAGAAAAAAACGGATAGGGAATTTTTTTCTCTTAGCCGAAATTTTCGATGAAACCGTGCATTGTTTTGATGGAACCCCACACCTTTGTAATCATTCCAACTGGGCCCCTTTCCTCTCCGAGAGGTGTTTAAAAAGTTATGTCAGACCTTGCCTCTGTATTAAATCTATTGTTAATAGAATTCAGACTTTACCAATATGATGACAGTACTATTAATTTGATTCGATCATGATGAAATATCTATAAATAAAAAAATGTTCGAACACAATTACTATTCTGAATTCAATCTTTACCAGATGCCTCACACTTGAGAATTTTCCCGCTCGTGGAATAAACTTATTTATAATTAATAAGAATACTGCAAAGAAAATTCCATACAATTGCCATTTGTCTTAGTTAAGATTGTTTTAGGCATTTTTGTTTTCAATCCAATTTACTGACTCGCCTACAACTTAATTTGTAAAATTCGCCTCAGACACATCATGCATTAACAAGTATATGTGTATCTGTTTGTGTTTACATGTATGTATGTGTGCATGTGTATATGCTTATGAGCGTATATTTTTAAATGAACAAAAATTTGATAGAGATATGTATGCATATAGATAAATTTTCGATGTGGTCTTTTATCTTCACCTATGTTCGTCCAAAAATTATCCAGTCATTAGATATCACGAAAGATGGCTTACTTAGAGCAATGGCGGCTTAGTTCTATCCAAACAACACCCCTTAGCACCCCACACACCCATTTCACTTTTGAAAACAGTTTCAATGGTAAAACGCCAGAAGTCATAGAAAGCCATTTCTAGACTGTAGGTGTGTTCGATGGATAGGCGTGGGTGATGCAATGTTTTGCCCCCTAACTGCACGAAACGCTTGGAATAAGCAATTCCAGTCGTTGTGATTATGACGGTCACACAGTGCACAAGCTTACTAAATGACATTATAATGGCATTATATTACAGACTAAATGACCCCAGAAGATAGTCTCAGTTCATGGATTTGCAGTAAAGTCTCCTTTGATTGGTTCCTGAGTTGCATCACGGCAGCCCTACTGGTTCTCAAGATTGTCAAAATGGCCGAATACGTTGCGGACTGACATCACAAATTAACTTACATTTGATAGGAATATCAATCTATAAAATGAACAGAGTAACCTTTCCTATTTGTTCCCTTGTTTTCCCCGCAGTAACTTCAACCACATCGCATAGATGTCACACTTTCATCATCTCATAAGCAGAGAGCCGGCCAGCGAACCAAGTCTGAGTGCAAGGATACTTTGATCCCAAGCAGAAATACCGATTTATTCGTAATTGATTCCGTCATTTTTGACGGGTACTATATTAGTATAAGTATATACCGAGATTTTCTTTTCGATCTTTCATTTTCACTCCAGTATTCAATTGTAAGCGCATTCATAAGGGAATGAAGGGTTTATAGTCGTCTTATGAAGAGGTATTCATGTGGAATATACGAATAAAAACCCAGTCCCAATAGAGATATGCTCCGATGTAGAAACTGATTTGACAAATGTATTCATGGAACGGTCGATCTTTTTGACTAACGTGTGGAGCCGAACAACTTTTCACGGTTTCCACCAATGTTGCCAGCCGGCTGTAAAGTCTCCATTCGCTGGCCCTTTTCTTGCTTCTTTTTATATCTGATACGCGGTTCGTCATTCCAATTCTGTTCTAGATTTGCTTTTCATCTTCACACGTGTCCGTTGATCAAGACCTTATGAACATGATCCTCTATCAACTGACATCCTTTGCTTTGTTTGCTTTGGTCTGAGTATATCAATGTTATTTGCTGATGCCGCCATTACTTTACAGCTTCTCTCTGTTTTTTATCCCCCCCCTCTCTCTCTGCATCTTTGTTGGTTTTATACATTTGATTCCAATCCAGTTTATGTACCGTAATGTATTTCTAGCATATAAGAAATTTCTAGCGTATATAGAAAACTATGCACATATCACACACTGTCTAATGCGCTGGTATTATGACTAAAATCTCAAAATAGGCAACTATAGAGCTTGAAGTGTAATCAAAAGTGATGCCATTGTAAACTTGACGTCGTTTAGGGTGACACGTATATTACTAAATATAAAACAGGATGATACAATGAAAGTTTATCGTATGTTGCAAAAAACGATTGAAGAATTAGGAATGATACTTTAGATAAAGCTAACTATTGTCATAAAATGGTCATAACAACTTATGCATTATTGTTTTTCTACAGAGACTAGATACATACAATGACAAACATTGCTCAGCAATGTATTAGTATTCATACGAAGCAGAATGTCCCAACCCGAAGTTTATATCTATATTAACGTAGTTATTGTGTATATGTTACATCTTCAAGCTATGTCTTTCTAATATCATCACATCCAGAGCCTAGTTTTTGATAGATATTTTCCAAACACAGTCTAACTCTTGCATGATGACGTACACTTCATAGTTTACACGAAAGTATAGTGCCATCATATGATCCGGGGATACAAGTATGTTGTTTCATGGATTGAAATTATTCAATATTATTGAATTTAGATAACCTCTAATCAGGGATTCAAACATGAAGCGAAATTCACCCGCAGTTGGTACATATCGCCTACCAAGGGAATAAATTTGCTGATTAGATTCTGGATATGTAAAAAATTTTCAAGATGTATTTCGAAAAATAACATTGTTACGTGCTGTAATTATTGCAGGGTGTAAATTTACTTTGGAAATGTTTCCAGGGACAACCAGTTAAGAACCCCTGCTCTAAATCGAATGTAGCTTTCGATCCTTTGTCACAAGTCCCTTGGGACTTTGAGTTAAATTGCATTTAGATGTTTTGAAACCATATTTTTCGATTTGCATATTTTCTTATACAACGGTTATTTTCCTATCGGCTCAAAGTTGTCAAATAGATGTATTTATATGGTGCTTTTTCTTCCAGTTCAGATCTATGCTAATCCAAATTGCCTTCCAATTTTGTAGTAGATCTCTTTTGTATCATGAGCCATATTTCACGAACCTGTAGCTCTTGGAGCTATTGCCCTGTAAGACTATTTTTCTGGGGAGAAAGTAAGTTAACTTATTTAATATCAATATAGAAATATCATTAAAAGCATAGTTTTGAAACATGCATTTTAACCAAGTGAGTAATGTTTTAAACAGTATATTACTAAAAGAGAAATAAATAATTGATTTTGATTATTCCAGTCAAAATATAAATGATCCAGTACAACACAAATTGTGCCTCAATTTTACGTATAATAAGGTCGAAAAATACATGAAAGAATCTTTATATGATATTATTTATCCGCCTTCGAATGCTACACTCTCATCATTAAGGCAGGGATATAAGAGGGTAGGAAAAAGGAGGGTTGAAAAATTAAGAGATTACAGATGGGGATTATTTATACATACATTTAATGTACGTATGTATGACATTCAGATAAGAACCATTATGAGTAATGGTGGAATGAAGAGCAGAGGCCTGAGATAATGGTTAATCTTAGTTCTCAACACAAGTGTATTATTTGGGGGTTCAGCAATTGATGATTATTCTAGAATGATTTTATTCATGTCACAAGAAATGTGGCATCGTAGTATCAATGCATTGAGTATGAAAGCAGGAATTCTTTGTTATGTTGTCAAAAAAGTTGCGGTTATCCTACAATACGAAGACCCTTCAATATATACGCATCAAATAACATGACTGACACTAGGGTATTGTTTCAATCGTATCTGAAAAAATGTTCTCAATTCAGATCTTCTTTCACAGGGAATATCTTTTTAAAGACAGCGACGTTTTCCATCAAATGTGATAAATTTAGTATTTCAGTTCGTTTCAACAAATTTCCTCGTATTTTTCTCATTACAGTGTTTAAGCCGCCGATCCTTTTAGCTTCTATCATGTATTTCTTAGATATGAAACTTTGTTCGAGGGAGTGCAAGTACTTCCCATTTCATATTCACCATATCAAGCACTTGTGCACGTGATTTTGTGGGTTAATCTTCTTCAATCTCTGGATATCCTGAGAACTGGATGAAACACCCTGACTTTTCGGGTGACCATTTTTGAACCCGAAATCCATGGTTTGCTTTTCTCCTAATTAGTGATCCCGATATGCTAGTAATGTCTATGCCGGTTTTACCGATCGAATGATATGTGCAAAGTATGTGTGCGGATTATTTCGAGCTTCTTATGCTCTAATTTTGATTCCTGTCTTTCCCCCTATTCCGTACGAAGGAGTTATTACAAAACTTACCAAAATACTTGATGCACATTCTGTCAATCTTATTTCTAAAAATGCCCCTTGCAGAAGATTCAGACAAGAATCAATATAAACATACTTTCATTGCTATTTGCAGCATCAGATTGGTCGGCTGTGCCACAAGGCTACCTTAAATACTGTTTCATAAGTATTTAAAAAGTGACAAGTAGGATTGCCCTTGCGATGGTGATAGATTTATAGATCTCAACTTGAGGCTAGAAAATGAATGCAACTATAATATTGAAACCTTATAACCTTTCGAGAAAATATCTGTTTGAATAAACACGTCGAACTGTATGACTTCTGCATGCATGTGGAACTTTATCCTACCTTGTTAATAAAAAGTATAAAAGGTAAGATAGATAGATAGATAGATATATAGAGTATAAATACTTGCTTTAGGTGACTTCAAACTAAAAATGGAAAATAGAATAGAAAGTAGCGGTCTTCCTATAGACAATACCCCGTGAGTTATTCAATCTTTGATTTGAAATTGAATAACGATGAATAATTGATACAGGAAATCATACTTTGAACCTTTTATACGAGATTCCAAAAATCGTGTTACTTTGTGCTTTGCTTCCTGCGATTTTCTATGGCAGATTATTGTTAATTTCTAATGTCAATCACGGTTTGTGTGCTTTTTTGATAAGAGTCATGACTTTTACTTAAATATCGCTTGGATAATCCCGGTGACCAACGAACAAGGAGGCTGATAATGAAAACATATTTTCAAATTTTTTATTATCAGGTAAAAATCATTTCCCACTCCATTATAGTCCTTTTCTTAATTAAATATATGATCGCTGTGCTCAAAATATCAAGGGTCAGTTTATGCTCATCTGTTGTTATTTTAATCCACTTTCTTGTTAAAGAGGAAGCTGTTCACTGTAATAGAATACATTTACCTGTGTACCCTAATTCTTTGATCAATTGACCCTTCTTTGGGACACTAGTAAAGATACACTTAAAACAGATTCCTAAAATGTTATGTTCTTGTTAATCATTAATATCAGTTGTTTAGCGTTGATAAATGGTTTTAGAGAGCTCGAGGCGGGCTGTAAAAAGTTTGGGTGATCTGTTATCACCTAGTCTTACTCCTTTCTGAAGTTGGGTGGGTTCAGGGTCTTTATGTAGACTGACAAAAGAGTTGACCATCATGACCAAGGGGATTCGAGTCGAAAGCCTTTCTGAAGTGTCATTTCGTATTCTGCTGCTTTCTCTTAATGGAATGGAGATGGTTCACAGTGTAGTAATTCCTAAATCTAGCTTGCTCCTGAGGTTGGTTTTCATCTAATGTTTTTGTGATCCGGTTAATGTCCATGTCTTTAAGGGTAGAGTTCTTGGTAGAATTCTTGGGCACATTCGACAATTCTGTCTCTGTTGTTATGTCTCTGTTTTCTTCGAGTATGCTAGTCGTTTGATTTAGTCCTATACTGAGAGATTTGTTTATTGCTTTGAAGCCCCGATGATTTCCGAGAGTGGTTTCGATGATTGCTGTCGTATACTTTCTTTTGTCTTTCTCTTAGTTTCTTTTTGATTGTTTTGTTCAGTTCTGTCTCCTCTATTTTTCCCTTGTTACTGTTAATGGTTTGAAGTTTCTGAGCACGTTAATGAGTTTCTTAGTTTCGTCTGAAATTTCACAAATGGTTTATGTATTTCTTGGTTTAAACATAGAGGCAGCTTCTATTAGAGAGTTCGCTGATGTTGGTCTTGTTCTATTCTGTAAGGATTTTATACGTGTTTTTTTTTCAATTCTAGCTTGAAAGATCGAATGAGTTTTTTTTTGTACGTTTAGCAGTTGCAGTTGGGTGTGGAACATTTCTCTGCATTTTTTTATTGGTGTTCATTGAATCTTACGTCTTACCATTCTATGGTCGCTGGACTGGAAGAATAGAGGAATCAAAATAGACGACTAATATATGAATAACCTTACATTGCAGACAACATCGTCGTTCATGCAGAGAACCTACACAACCTCCAACTAATGCTAGATGAACTAAATGAAGAAAGTTGGCCTACTCATAAACTTCAGTATAACGAAGGTTGTGAGCAACAAACATATTGAGAATAAGAACACAACGGTCAAAATCGAAGATGCAAAACTGGAGAAAGTAGACCACTATATCTCCCAAGGACAATAAATCTCTATGAGACCTACAAAAGAAGGCGAAATCAAGCAAAAAATCACTTAAAGATGGCAAGCCTTCGACAGAGCAGGCTCAGCCATAAAAAAACAAGAAGATCCTAACAATCCTAAAATTGAGTGTACAACCAATGCATTCTCCTGATAGTCACTTATAGATCTGAAATATGGAACCTAAATGAGAGATGGGCCCGCAAACTGAGAAACATGCAACGTGTGCATGAGAGAATCATGTTCAAATTCGCATGTAGAGATCACAAGACAGCACACTATATCAGGGAGAAAACAGGAGTCTGAGACATCATAGAAAACTACTAGAAAACATAAATAGCAATGGGCCAGTCATGTTGCAAGAATAGTAGACACATAACATGGATCCCCAGATATCACATGCGAAAATATGGCCGGCAAAAGACAAAATGGAGAGACAAAATAGATGAATTCCGAGAATACTGGCTTTGCGCCGCCTACGATAGAGAGATTTGGCGAACCCCGGAGAAAGTCTCTGTCAAACGATGGGCGATAAATGACTGATGATGATGATGATGATGATGATGATGATGATGATGATGATGATGATGATGATGATGATGAATTAATGCCAAATGAAGGGGCATTTCGGAAGATGATAGATTTATATCAATCTTTCAATCTAAGGCGCACTCGCTTGACTAGAACTGTTTGTTCTCCATCTTGACAAGAACGCTGACACCAGTGACAAATACATGACTATTTCAGCTCCGAAACGGTTCATAAAATGTTACATTTTCATTATTGGCCTCTTGCTAGATTATAATATAAATAAATCCACCCTTTCACTTTTACTGAAAGGGGCGAAAAACGGAAAAAAAGCGTCCAGCGTTTGTTTTGCAACCAGCCGTTGTAGAGTCAGCACGCATCCCTTTACTCTCTCTCTCTTTCATACCATCATCACTATTTTTTGATCTGAGAATACTTGATGCTTTTCTCATATTAGTCAATGCTATTTGCATTTTCATTTTATGCCATTCCGGTTTACGAGAGTTTTTAACATAGCAAGGCTCTAATTTCGGATAGCAGAGGATAATGATGGGGAAAAATTGAAATAATTTCGATTTTATAAATCATAATTATATTTTTTAACGATGAACCTAATCATAAAACTGATATTAGATCAATCAATTTTTTTTTCACCTAGAATCCAACCAGCATTAGCCAAAAGTTTTTTTCTGTAGCGCAGTCTGGCAGACTAAATCGCTACTGCAGAGAATCAAATCCTCAGTTCAAGCTTCAATATCGTGGTGTTTTACCAAATTAAGTCAAGCTTACTTATTAACCTCTTTCAGACCAATTTGTGTAAGCAATGAGTTTAATTTTCATTAGATGTCTATACCCAGACTAAACCAACATACAAAGCCAGGCAGACCAACTTCAAAACTGAAGAAACCTGTTAGGTATGGATGATGGTTTCTAATTCTTGTTTGGTACAGGCAGTTTTATCACTAAATTCGACCTATGTGGTATACGACCGAGACAATTATCTGATAATTAGGAAGCCAATCTAACTACAGAGATTTTATACTGTTTTTATAGCTGCATGATTCCTTTAATCAACTGGAAAGCATCTAGAGAGCGCATGCCTTAGCCAACACTGTCAGCAAGCAAAACAGAAAAGAAGAAGAAGAAAATAAACAAGGGAGAGAACTTTGAATGTGCAAATGTTTTGTCACAGCCCTTGAAGTTTAAATCCAGGTTTTCTATTAGTTGCTCGTTTTTAATCACTTTTTCTGCTGAATAATAAAATCAGAAATCCCAAGGTCTGCTTGAAAATTCAATCATTTTTTCTTCGTTGTCCACAAAATTTCATTAAAATTCATTTAGAATTTTCAGATATCGTGTGGAGAGACAAACAGACAGGCAGACTACATATACGGGCGAATACATACAATTTGAATTCAAATAATGAATAATTGACCCAACTATAACTAAAAAGCTGACTTGATGTATTCATGTAAAAGAGGACGCAATTATATAATCCGTGTATACAAAGGTGTTACAATAGGAACCAGTAATATTTTTCAAGATGTAAATCTACAAGAAAAATATGATCCTTATTTTTCTCTATGACTATGTATTAAGATACCACGCATGATAAATGCCCAACAAACCATTAATAAAAAAATTGATATTTTTGTTATTTTTAGAGCTACAATTGTTGTTGAATGTTTTTTTTTAAGATTTCACGTCCTATAAATCTTAACAAAAATTAAATTTTTGAAAAACTGATCATTGACCTTTATAATTAAGGAGAATCAACTTCTTGAAAAAATAGTTCGTTGGGCACTTATCATTTGCGTTCACTTATGATTGTTTACATTACTGTCACCAGAAACAGCAATAGTAAAAACTATTTGTATTCTAATATTTCCATTATAACTTCAACAGAAACTCTCTGGTTACAAAAAATAGTGACTGGATGTAGGAGCCGAGGGATTAAGTTCTGCCAGAAATCAATTAAGTTGAGCCACATTGATTTGCTGCAAGCAAAATCTGCAGTCAGATTAGGTGGAAATCCGACAACAGCTCAACTTCGCCTCTTTGGAGATTTCATTTTACGAATCATTTATCGTATATTTATTTCAACCTAAACAGTGAGTTCCGATAAATTATCCCATACATTTAAACATGTACCAATATTCAATATCACAAAATTGAGTTATATATTCATGAACCTAATGAAAACCAATGTATATGTACATTATCCACCATGGTATATTTATCTGCATTTGTGACATTAGTCTTTGTGAAATTGTTTCTATATTGATAGGATAACTGAAAGCATACCCGCAAAATGGCAGAAGCGGTAGTAATTCACAATAAAAGTATTCTTTTAATCATATCTTTTTCAGGTGGAAAAATGATGACACTATGAAAACGAGTTTTGCTAAAATCACCTTTTTTTATTAATTCTTCTTTTTTTTACGAAAATACAAAAATGGAAATATACAAGCAGATGACACATTAATAACGATCGATCATTTTTTCCAAAATGCTCTCACATACACCACATTCAACCACCACACACATCTGCATAACACACTAACACAAGGCAAGTACGCAGCTTTTTTATATGATAAAACTAATTTCCGTTCGTTTTCCGTTTCCTTTCTTACACTTTGCTTCTAGTCCGCTACGTCGCTGACAATCACTATTTATGTCGAGCTCCTAGTAATAATACTTTGCTACACTTAGTAATTAATTACTAGCATACGTTTGAGAAGGAATATGTCGAGTATAATTCACATTTTTCGATCTGACAAAAAAAGGGGTTCGGAGTATGCAGGGAATCATACATTTCTCATTCGAAATTGAAGCTTGATCGGGGAATGCAGATTATCTTTGGTAGCGGATTATCGATGAAGGATTATTTCCTTTCCATATATTGAATGATGCACTTATGAGCACGAAGAAAGTTCTGAGTGACTTTGATAAAGGCCAAATTTTTATGGCTAGAAGATTTGGTCTGACAATTTCTGAAAGGGCATGGCTTGTGGAGTTATGTTTGATTGTAGTGAGTACCAATCGGAACTGGTAGGTCAAATGGAGAATGACCAAATGTAACTAAAGCTTGTCAACGTGGTGTGTGAACGGGTGCCTCTCCGTCAAACACAGGGCAAGAGAAAGGATAACAAGACTCAGAGCTCGTATAAATATGATGATAGCAGAGGAAGGAATGCCTTATACAGTCCTTTCGGGAATGGGACTGTGTAAGCGTAGGCTCGTTATAGTAACCAGTGCCTATCACTGAATGTGTCTTCAATGAGCATACAAACGTTGGAAATGGATCTTGTATCAATGAAAGGGGGGCATTGGGTGCAAGGAGTCAAAGTTCCTTGTAAAAAAGGCGGGCGGCACTGTTCATAAGCACTGTGATCCTAGAGACGAAGTGGCACCAAGGTTCAGTAACAGGGAAAAAACAAGGCAACGGAGACTTTTTCAATGGAAAACACTAGAGTCTTTTCATTCATGTTGAAATTGACTTATTGTGTGCCACCTCCCCGAACACCCTCCAAAACCAGGTAATTACTTAACGACAACAGTCATCTTCGATGGTAGTGGTATCTTTCAACAAAACTATACACCCTGCCACAGAGTGCCACGGGTAGTTCAAGACTAAGGTGATTGGGTGATTTGATTCTGCTTCTATACTTATTGAATCTAATGTTGAATTGCCACTTAGACTTGCCTATGTATTGTTATTTGCATCCACTGCACTGTAGGATTTATATATTTTCGCTGCGACTGTTAGAATTATGGTATCAGTAGAATGTTTTGTCGATGGTAGAACTAGTGAAAGTGTTGGTGTACTTAAGATGGTTGCTGCAGAGACTATTCCTTTTGTTGCACGGTCGGCAGAATTTATTGGTTTTAGAGTTGTTGCTTGTGAGACTTCTTTTGTTTATCATTGCATTGCTGTTAATCATGTCTTTCATGTTTCGGGTCTGCAGTGGGCGATGACACATGGTTCTACAAATATTTCGTTGAGTTCTGTTTTGAGTGTGAGTATATTCCATCGCTTGTTGATTATATATTCTAAGGTTAGGAGTATGTTTTTGAAAGTGGTTGTAAGTGGTTTGCAATCAGGTTTATTTTTTTAAGAAAGTGTAAACGTTTTTTTCTCTGGCTATTGCAGAGGCCATTTTTATTTGGTTATTTGCATCCTCTAATGGATATCTTTGTTTAGTGAAATATTGTAGTTGGTTGTAGTTGTGTCTATTGAGTTCACTATCTTTAGAGTAAATTCTCCTTATTTTAAGTACTTGTGAAAAATGTAGTTTTTATATTTCAGATGTTTGAGGTGGGTCGGTTGGGATGATAGTCATCTTATACACTGGAATCAAAAGGACCTTTTTCGAAAATTCTAAAAAGTAGAAAGGAGAAAAGACAAATATTTATTAATTAGAAATAAATGCAGTTCATTGGTATATGTAATCAAGATATCTGAATAAAAACGATATTTAAAAAGATGTGTACAAATACTCTCAGATACTGGATGTAAAATTATTTGAAGAAAAGAAAAATGCTTTTCGATATTACCAAGTGTAAAAAAATTATGCTTTCCTGAAAAAAATCAATGAATTGTAGTACATATAAACAATAGGGAGTTTGAGTTACTGAATCAAACATTCTGACCTGGAAATCAAAACCAATAATACAGTTTTTTAGTTTGAATGGGTGACTGGTACAAAATATTAATCCGTGGGACAGAATACCGAGAAAACCGTCATATGGACACAAAATAACTTTAACTTGTCTTACAGCAAATTCATTATTATATTTGTTAGGGAAATGATGAGTGTTTACGTAGCCTAAGGAACAGAATTATGAAGAAATCGTTGTAAATTTTACTCACGTAAAGAGAAATTATTTGCTATCAAATCGTTTCACCCAGTAAATACAACTGAAGAGCATACATTTTTTAGTAGTACAATTTCGTAAATTAAAATGGTTTTACTGCATTACTCACTGTGGAAAAGTGGAAGAACATACATGGAAGATTAACTGGTGATCCAAGTCGAGGGACGGTGACCTACAGTTGTCCATGAGAAAATCAGAGGCCCTGCAATTATGATTTAGAAAACATATTTTCGCAGAAAGTAACTGAACTAATTGAAAAATGAGAAAAATAAAATTTTCTGATATTTTTCTTATTGAACAATTGTAAATTGCAGAATCCCATACTCTAAATCAGCAAACGTTGAAAACGTCCGATAACTCTTGTACGCCAGTGAGTGAGTGTGTCCGGAATTCATGAAAGAAAAATAATTGAAACTTTTAGACGCAAATTTTTCTTTCAAATAATGCCTATTTCCAGTTTTTTGAAGAGATCTGTTTTGATTTAGATTGATTTTCCAGTGAACTCCTGTGTATCATTAGCTTATAATTTCTGACATATTTCTGAGCCCATTGAGATGTTTGAAAATTCAGCCCTGAACTATATTTGAAAATTCTTCATTTCATATCTGCAAAGATTCGAACCATCGTCGAAATTCGCTACGGATGCATATAGGAGAGAAATAAATTACTTGAATCACGATTAAATGCTAAACTGTTTGTTACATTTTTCATATATCCATACTGATACACACGTCATTTATCTCTATTCCAAAAAAAAAACTGAATTAAAATAATTGTTAGAAACAGGCTTAGAAAAATTTTGCAAAACTTCCTTCGATAAATACAGTTGAGGATGCTTTATTAAGCCTCAAATGATCATACTGTTGACGAGTATGTCTACTTGAGCCAATTCGTAGGGTTCCTGACTATAACCGCGTAGGTTGTACGTTCAAACCCAAGTACTGACCTAAAAATTTTAATACCACTTTGCTCCATTTGTATACACAAAAAAATAAGACTTTTTTCAAATATATATTTCTATCTATATACTGCCCTGACAAAAGCATGGTCGGGCGAAACATAATGAGCTACAACACCCTTTTAGTAAGAAAAATCTAGATGTACTGAACAGTTTCGACTCTTGTTCATTCCTCATATTGTTAACATTTCCATAAAATACACACACACACACATATATATATATATATATATATATATATATATATATATATATATATATATATATATATAAATTCTGCTGTGCATGACAAATTATTGATTATCAAGTAATTAGGGAGCTTACTGCGATATCTACTCCTGTCAAGATTCATAGATTAAAAAAAAAACGTAAGGAACGATGTGCAATTGTATTTTTGCGATCGGATTATTTTCTCCTACGATCCGAACGATGTCAGCTTCTCTGTATGATTGAATCTCCCTCGGAGAGAGCTCAACGATGATAGATAAGTACGAAATCAATATATTGGATAATGATTCGATAACCATCCCACCAACTTCATTTATTTGGAAAACGTTTGTAACATTCATTAACAGATCACATCTCATCTATTCTTTTACCTTGGACTATCGATCAAGATTTGTTTCTCAGGATGTTTCTCAAGGAAAGTGCACTCTGTACTGGTAATCTTTTTTCAGAGTATCAGAAAAAGGTTTCTCAAATAGTGTATTTAAATTGTCATTTTCCACAAATCTTACTGCATTTTTTCCATATTCTGTTAGAACTTTGACCTTTTTGCTGCTCGAGGCAAAATCACTCGTTTTAACAAGTCGTTAATATAGTTTAACGGACGAGATGATTTGTTTTTGCAAGTTGTCAGTGCCATGATACAGACGAGATGATTCGTCTTACGATAGTGCATTATTTTTTCCTTCCTACATACATGATTGTATTCATTACATTAATTAACTATTTACCTACTTAAAAAGTAAGACATATCAGATGTAAAGAAAGTTGAGTATATTGCTCATCTAGTGTAGAGCTTCCCATTTTATACGTATACTATCGAGTGCGTACACGTGAGAGTTTTCTAATGCATTGTTGACATAGACGCCATTTTTATAGTAGTAGACTTCCTTGGACATCACAAGGTGGAAGGAAGGTGAGTATATAAATTATGAACGTTCACATTCGAAACATAAAATGCTATTGTGCATCAACTTGAGGAAAATAAGATTGAATAAGTGATGAAATTTACAGCAACAATTTATTTTACATTATATACGGGTCAAAACTGTCGTCCGTTCAAATTGCATATAATCTATTTGAGAGTTCATTAGTAGGGGTCTTTATTGAATTTCAATATTGCTTTTATAGACCATGAATGGTAATAGACTGTAGTAAAGTGGCAAAGTCACATAGTTATAAAGTTTGAAGCGTAACCTGCCACATAATACTCGGGATAGTGATAGACACTGCCAAATAGTACCGACTACCGAGACTCCGCATCAACATGTCAGGAACCAGTGTAGCAAGGCACGAACTATCACTCCCCATCAAAAATATACCGGCCGTTCCCTCAGGGTCACCAATTCCGAAAGACTAAGCCAAATCCTTTGCACCGAGTGGAGGTGGTGTGCTCCAAGGCTGACTACACAAACAACACGAAAAGCGTCATCAGGAAAACAACCGTTCCTGCTGAGCCAACAGTCTCGGAAGACTCGGCCATATCACTTGTTTTGGGTTGATGTGCCTGAACTGCAACTACCCCAACACAACATCACCCAGAAAACAACATTATAGATTGTCATCTACAAGGCCAGGATACTCTCCAAGGACAGACACCTAAGCAATCTTGAAAATTAAATCAATAACATCAAATAGGACATTATTGGTATTAGTGAAATGAGAAGACCTTAAGTAGAACTAATCTATTTAAATAGCAAACATCTTTTGTACAATTAGAGAAAAGGGAAAACAAAGCGGAGTTGACTCTTTTATTCATAAAAAGTGATCACAGAATGATAAGATGCAAGATTGAAATTATCACCAAAATAGAGCACTGTAAAATGTTACACACCAAACTCCAACCTCGTACAAAAACAGCTCACCTGACCATTAGAAGTGGAACTGAAAAACAGATGTGAACCCCTCACCGAACCAAAAGAGTTCATTGAAGAGATCCTCAACAATATAACAACCCCGTTCATTGAAGTCGCCTGTGTGTTCCATCCAAAGCGCGCAAAAACTATATGTAAACTCTCAGGAGAAACTAAAAATCTCGAGGAAAACACAGACAGCTCAAACCACCACCAACAACAATAGAAAAATATCAAAGCACCATAACTGAAGAAAAACATCTAAAAGAAACTAAGAGAAGATAAAAGAATATACAAAACAGCAGCCATTGGAAACATTTTCGAAAAGATAAGGCTTCAAAACCATTGGAAATTTTCTCAGGACCGGACGAAAGCAAATAAAGAGTGTGCTCGATGCAAATAGAGACCAGACAAAATATATGAACCGAATGGTCGAATGTGCGTGGAAATTTTACAAAAAACATTCATCCCACCAAACAAAGGAAACACAGAGATGCACAGTAAACACAAACTGTGAGTAATCAATTCAAGGATTTCCCTGAAGTTACTCTGCAGGGAGTGAAGTAAGCCACCAAACAAGCAAAGAAAGAAACAGGCCCATTGACCTGATAATATCAACATCGACTTACTCAAAAATGCTAGAAAAGTCGTCAGTGGAGAACGAGCCATCTTTAATTCTTTAATTATGCATCAAACCAAATAAAGTCCTAAAAAAGTGTAATCATAAAGTAAGATGGTGTGATAAGCTAGAAAGGTTCAGTAAGTACTGGATCTGTGACGGCCATGATAGAGAGATTTGGTGAATCTTTGGAAAGGTCAATATCCAACAACAAACGCTAAAAGGCTGATGATGATGAGTTGATGAATAACTCTGAGACGTTATGAAACCAGTTTTCTGTTGAAGTTTGAATTCCTATTAATACATCATCTTTACTTCTCTGATTACGTTTCCTCTGGCTTAAATTTCCAGTAGCAGCCTTACTAGTTTGCATTTTATTTGTCATTAAAGAAACACATAGCTCCTATCAGAACTATCATAAAAACCGGAGAAATCGGGCGTCGAAATAAAGCCGTTCTTTTTCAAATGATCGATATGAACTCTCCTTTAAAATTTACATTTTTTTCATATATTTGTTTCCTTGGCAATTTCCTTCTCGTTTCAAAAAACCCGTTTTGTTTTGTAATTTTTCCTTGTATTTTCCGTTTTTTCCTTTTATTTCAATTCTCATTGTTCTGTTTATTCTCTTGACTATTTTCATATTATTCCTCTTTTTTGACTTGCATCTCTTCATTCTTTGCTGTCTCTTCACTTATCTTCTATCCTTGACACCGATTCCGATTTCTACTTGAATCTTGATCCTATTAATGTTCGCTACTTTCACCTTTTCACTTTCCTCGTCTATCACTTTGCATTTTCGCTGCCGATCGACAAAACCTATTTTTGCCTCTTTTCCGGAAGATATTTTACAAATCAGACAAGAAGTATTCATGTTGGTAAAATATCTGAAATATTCAACTTCGTCTGTTTTATGATTACTTCTAAAATGCATCTAACATATTTTGACAGCAATCCTCTCCAATCGATATCGTCTTCTTAATTTCATTACAAAATGGCAGTTGTGATGAAAAAAATTTTTAAGCACATTTCTTTTTCCCAGCAAAAACTACATAAAAATATGTAATAATCCTTAAATTTTTTTCGTTTCGATAGATTTATAACCACCACCAATGTTTCTAGGAAAAAATACAGGTTTACACAAGACTTTTTTGCCGACAAATTATTCATTAAATATACAGTTCCCTTCACGATGTAATTCATATATTTTTCTGAGTAATAAAATGGCTCTTGAATAATTGAAATAATGTAGTAATATTGATTGGAATCGACAGAGAACTTGTCCGTTAATCGCATTGGTGTGAAACCGGTCAGTAACTTAAAGCAGTAAATATGTATCTATTTAAGATCTATTTGAAATTATAAAATAGTGAACATTATCACCATAGATAAGTCAAACTTTAGAAAAGTAATATGTATATATGAGAGAGATACAGAGAGAGACACAGAGTGACAGAGGCAGAGACAGATTGAGAGAAAAATGGCGACATTTGATGGTTTTCTGTTTTATAATTTTGTATAAGTCTGGGGAACTTGAACATCACACGTGAAGTGACTTTTGCCATCATTTTGTGTGAGCAGTATCACTTTTGAGCAAAACCTTTACTTATTGGGAAAAGAGACGATGCAATCTTTGTATTGGGATGAGAACGTCTTTCATGATCATTCCCCTGAGTTTTTACCAGTGCCTTACATATTAACACACACACACACACACGCATATATATATATATATATATATATATATATATATATAAGCACACACACACACACACACACATATATATATATATATGTGTGTGTGTATGTGATTTTTATGGGCATCATATATTTGAAATATCATTTGAATGCGATCTGATGACACTGCCAGAGCATAATGGGAAAGAAAAAGTTTATGAAGAAAATTTTTTTTTCTGTATTGTCAAATCATCATACACAAATCATACACATAGTTGAAAAATCATTCCACCAATACATGGATATATGATATTTAGTGTTAGATTTTGTTTTATACATGCAAATGCACATTCAAACACACACACACACACACATATATATATGTATATGTATATATGTACATAAGAGCTTTCATGGTTTTCTTACCCTCAATCCAATTTAAAATATATTTCCTTACATGTTCCTTTAATACCTCTCCCTTACAAGGTTTCAAAATATGCGACATGGAATAATATAGATTTTCTAGGACGATATTGCATCTGTTATGGTGGATAAAAAGTCTTCCTATGTTTTTATATTTGCCAGCAACCATATTAATTAAACTCATTGAAGAGTGAATGCCATTATTTCTAGGCATATACACGTTTTATGATTTAATACTATCATTTGGCTTGTTCATGGACAAGTTGCCAAAGCAGAACACGCGATACTTATTACTATTGGCAAACAATCCAATCCATAACGGCTCCACTGGTTCCATATTGCGTTGTTCGTACCAACAATCATAGAGAGCATTTCTTTGCCAAATAACCATATTCTTTACTCTCATACATTTTTGGTTTATATTTCTATTCATCAAAGTTAGTAGGTGAATGTTATATTAGAAACGTATCAATATACGCAGTGTCTGTGTATTTGCATATGGACGCATATTTCAATGGAAAAATATATGTTAGAAATATGTCAACATAAACAGCGTCTAGGTATCTATTACTACGTATACATATGTATTTATACACATTTTCAAAGAAAAAAGAAGCTTGAGATATATCAATGTATGCAGTGTCTATGTATTTATTCTTTGGTATCCTATACATGTATGTGCATATTTCAATAACAATAATTGTTATAGTTTTTGAAGCATGAAGAATGATTTTTGTTACTACATTTGTTCGGGAAATGCTATGGGAAAAAAAAACTCGTCCCGTGATATTACTTTCGATCTTTGTAGTTTATTGATTTCCTGTTTGTTATGATTTTTTTCGTGTCCATTGAGAAGGACGATGTGTGCCTAAATGTATTCTTAGGCTTAGTAAATAGTTGTGGTTTTCTATCAATTTCCTCGTAATTTTGTGCGTTTTTCAACCTTTTGCCAAAGATTTCAAATAGGAAAAGATATTATTACTATTATTTCAGCAAAATAATATGTATGTTTACCTTGCTATCCTAGAGTAGAGTGTTCCTATTCCTTAAATAGCCTTTCCTGAGTCGAAATGGTGTAAAGTATAAAGCAATTAACACAAACTTATACATGGGAATTTTAAGTGCATCTCCACAATTAACGAATTTATATAATGATATATTAAGAAAGCGGAAGATACAGGCAAATAGATTTTAGGACAGAGAGGAAGGGGCAGTGTGCTGACTTGAAACGCCTTGCTTTAAAATTAACACCGTTAGCTACTTTGCTTTTCGTTTTTTTTTGGAAAGCAAAAGATGGCAAAAAGCGGAGAATGCCTGTAAAGTTGATGATTTATGATTGATGACAGTACACAAAAATATCTATACTCTACCATAATATATATAAACATAAAACGAATTCTATTTATCATAAAATCACCCTGTATACAAAGAAAAACAAGACTTGCTATTGCAGTCAATAATCGAACAACTATAGCGTTAAAATTTGAAGTCATATACAAAAATCCCATCAAAAGATAAGTATGATTCAGATAAATTCTATTCATGACATCACTGGCGTTTTGCACTTGAAAATGCCTAAAATGAATTTTTAAAAAATTTCTACGAATGTTTAGATTCTAGAGAATCTAGATGTTATGAATGGACCCGTCAAAATATGGCCCAAAAGGTCCAAAAAGCTCGTTTTAATTTCCTATAGAAAGGGTCTATTGAAGTACTGACACCGATTTTCAAGTCTGTAGACAAAACAGTATTGCTAGATGTGCTCCAGAACGCTAAGCACACTCATATATAAAAGTTATAGAACTCTTTGTTTGTGGCTTTGGTAGTTCAGTTGCCTTATTAACAAACATTTGAGAAGTCTCATTATCATTACAAATTTTGTTTGATCTATTGAACCTTGCCTTCTTGGTGTTGTTACCACAACATTTCTGTCTCGATTTTCCCATGAGATAAGATTTTTATCTTTCTGCTCAAGGTTTATACACCTGACCAAAGCTTAAGGATGTATCGGGTGGAATGTTGTGGTAACATCATCAGAAATTTGAAAAAGTAGTTCAATCGTCTTATCAAAAGTGTTTTAGCAACATAGTTTTAAAACTTGAATAATAAAATCTATGAAAATAGAAAAAAGGGTAAAGTAGGGTTTATCTTATTTTGTAGAGACTATAGATTCACAAAACTTATAGATAGTAACTGTACAAATTTGAGATGTAAGAAAGCGTAACTCGAAGTCTGTCCTGCCGGAACAGCGTCTCACCGTTCGGGCTTTGAAAAGTAACCCAACTAGAGTCATTCAATTTTAGTCATATGACTATTTTCTTCACCTTCCAACCGCCACTCCCAGCCAAATTATTTTCATATATTTATTAGTAGTTGTCCTAATAGTCTTCAGTTGCCCGAATTCTCCAAATGAGACATCGTCATTATTATTGATTTTTTACCAATCTTTTTTTTCTTCTAATTTAAGTTGCCTTTTATCGCCACGCCCGGGTCGTTTTTCTCATTTTATGTACGATAAGTAAGTAACATATGTAACGGTTGTAGAAACTATGCATTACTCTAAAAACGACAAAAATGATATGTAAGAAGTAAAGGAAAAAAGTCACCAATCATAATGATGAACATGCTCTACCTAAGGTGCTCTATTCTTTTTTTCTATTCAACATTTTTATTTACAGATAACATCAAATTTACATTAATTCTTACAGATGTTTAAAGAGAAAACTAACCAGTTTTTGAGTTTCATGTTCAAGCAATATACCAAGCCACTCAACAGTACTGTAATATTTCTTATCCGTTATTCAGGCAGGTACGTTTCTGATTGCCCTCTGGGTAATCGTGCTGATATATCTCTCTTTTTCACTCTGTAAATGGAAATGCCCAGAAGAAATATTCAGCAGTTCATTTTATTGCCAGAATCTTTCGTTCTCCATTCTTAGGTGGAGAAAATTATTCTAGAACTTGTTAATTTCCCGAAGAAATTCACGAATACATTTGAATTTCTGAGAAGATATATATTTATATATATATATATATATATATATATGACTTGACAGAATGATTTTAAATTATGCTATATCATATAGAAACATTAATTTGAAATGATCTCCCGTCCTTAGACGATTGATGAATCACTTACTCTAGACAATGTATATAGGTTAACCATTT
The DNA here is from genome assembly GCA_963457665.1 of Thysanoteuthis rhombus. NCBI lineage: Eukaryota > Metazoa > Mollusca > Cephalopoda > Oegopsida > Thysanoteuthidae > Thysanoteuthis > Thysanoteuthis major. The sequence continues at coordinate 49,087,364 of OY735212.1, read as the reverse complement.
TAACCTTTAGGATTTAAGCAGCAAAACAATTTATAATCATTCTGTCGGATCATATTTATCTATGTCTTTTTGATACATAAGTTTTGCATTGAAAGAAAGAAATGGACTGTAAATAAATGCGATTGGGATTAGGAATTGTTGCAGTTCTTTGGGTCTTTGCAAAACCGTTGGCTGTTTAGCTCAATGGTAGCAGCATGACTACATAAAAGCAGATATCCTATTGCAAGTTCAATTCCTGCTGCTGACCCTTTTCTTTCTTTCAATTGTTTATTCTATCTATGTTATCTAAGTTAAGTGATACATCGAGTGTTGAACAACGGATCAATCCAAATGATATAACAACATAATATAGCGCAAATTATCGTATATCATCCATATAAATATATATATATATATATATATGTGTGTATATATATATATATATATATATATATATATATATATATATATATATATATATATATATATATATATATATATATATATATATATATATATATATATATATAAAATCATCTGTAGTAACAGCCATTATTAATCCACTGCAGGAGAAGGCCTTTTAAATAACTTCAAATGACCACCATAATCTCGCTAATCTCTGCTATAACTTTTCGACAAATCTTTCCATCTACTTTTTTCCATTTTGTGCCTGATTTCTCACGGTGCTCACTGTCCCATTGGCACCAATTTGCTTTTTGTTCCATCTGCTGTTATCTCTTTTCATGAATGTATAGCCCATCTCCATTCTTGTTTTTTTATAATCTATATCTTGCACTTTGTCCATAAGCATTGGAGACGGACAGCTTTGACATTGAGCTAGTAGTGGAGCCCACTGGTTCCACATTTAATAGGTCAGGTCAGGTATTATTCTTAGCTACTGGTGACATGCTACCCAGTACACCATGATGCTCGAGAGGTCACGGACACTGCAAATAACTCACATTCCTGAGAAATGCCATGAAGTGAAAGTATACACAGAATGGCAGCCCGACGATCTACCTATTCACTGGTTGAACTAGATCTGCAAATAATTACAATGCCTACAAAGCCTGAATGAGGAATAAAATCGATTTACCAGAAAACGTAAATTGCTGGCCTGGCTTCATAGCTTCATACAGTTATTATTTTCGAACGTTAACGTGGGGAAATTGCATTATTGTGCGTTAATGTTGGTTAATATGACCATTGGATACGTCCATTGTTGAAAATGGAAACTAGATCTCTCTATGGAGAGGACCAGTTGTGGTTTGAAAAGGATGCAGGTGTCGTTTTTAATGTCTCCCTGGATATGGATGCTTGAAAAAAAACCCCTCTATTTGGGGCTGGGTCTATACCAGTTATTCTCAATCTTTTCGGACAATGACCCCTTTAAAAGCTCCTCTCGAGACATGCCAATCATTGCATCATCCTAGCGAACACTTGGTCTGGTAGTAAGCCACACATACGAGACACTCTACGATTTCTCCCTGATGAGGACCCCAAAATCTGCAGATACAAGGTGCTCAAATAATGATGCAGCAAGGTTTTTTTCTAGACAACTTGCACTGAAACTGGTCTTGATCTAAAAACTATCCGAAAAAAAAATACAGAAACGATGCTGATTATACATACATTTGAACTTTATAATGAATGTTCATGGCTTCTGTTAATCTGAGTGCAAGTTCTTACCTGTTCCATTCAATGGAAAGCGACATAGTTGACACAAGGCAAAGGAATGGAAGCTCGAATTAAGGTAGCAGATGATGCAGTCATTTCAACTGCAAAATACTGTTGTATCTGAGTACATGACAAATATTGTAGCATAAAATCTACATGCACGCAAATTCTATCCTCTTTGATTCAGGGTTGTCTCCTTTATGAAACACCTTTTATATGCGACAAAAGCTTAAGTATCTTTGCATAACACATTTATTGTTAGTTTGGCTTGTAATATTTCCCGTATATTTCACAGTGATACCAAAAGGCTCCTCTCATAAATATTTTATCTGGGATAATCGCCATAATGTGCTAGCCGAATACATTGGTACTTCTCTCTGCTTTGCCCGTCTCCTTACGCAATAACACTTGCTACGAAATTGCCTTCAAGAAATTATTCGTAACTTTCGGAAGTAACACCAGCAAAGGTCAGGTGAGGTTGATTTCAAAGAGGCTCTACTTGAAAGTTCTTGTTGTGGTATTTTATACGCTTGAGGTAATACTCTTCCCGATAGGTCTGTATGTCAGCATACTAACATTTGAACGACCTCATAAGAATAAAACTAGCATTTCTTGAAACATACAATTCAACGATGATAGATTCGACAGATACATAACTTTATGGCTATCTAAACATATATTCTATAGACTTGCTGTGTAAGACTAACGATATTAGAGTGTTTATTATGATATTATCATACTATACATCAAACTTACTATTCATCCTAATGTTTACATGTGTAGTAATACAGCCAATTCTAGCAAAAGGAGGATGAAATAATAATCTGCAACTGAACTCCTTATATAGAGACAGAGATTGAGTTTTTCTCATGACTGCGCACGTACCTTACTTCTACTCCTCTTTTCTTCTAGTAAGTTTTACTTACATTCTACATTAACAATTAATTACCTCTATCGGTAGGGGGAGACTTGATGATTAAAATTTGAATTTTGCAAGGTTTGTGTGAGCAAAGTCCAGCACCGAGTCCCTATGTTATCCATCGGAAATAAGAAAGGAATAGGTTGTTAGTCGTCAGGGAATAATACAAGAATCTATGGCAGATGAACGGATATTATTTGTAAATAGGTACTCTCTGCTTTTGGAAAATCCGTTTTTACGTAAAAAAGCATCCAACGTTTGTTCCAAAGTGAGCCGTAATAAAGGCATCACACACCCTCCTTCCCCGTATCTCTCTCTCTCTCTCTCTCTCTCTCTCTCTCTCTCTCTCTCTCTCTCTCTCTCTCTCTCTCTCTGTGTAGTACTGCACCCTCCCAACTTACAATGATTCAGTCTAACCTACCACCATCATCAAAACACCCAATGGATTTTATCAAATTAATATATGATAATTGTTTCTCGACTTGACGCCTTTTTGGCTTGCAAAAAAGTTCAATAGGAACGCTGCACTTGTAGATAATAGGGGAACCTATAATTCATTTTCCTTCACGAATAATACCCATCCAAAAATCAAAATTTAAACAGTTAGTCACTGTTTAAGAACCGTCACATCGTTTGACAGCATGCCTTTCGTTTGGCAGTGATCACCAACAAAGTCTGAATTTTGAGAATCAAGTGATAATATTGCCTGACCGTAATTAGGGGATTAATCTAATATAAACTTACATGCTAATTTTGCATCTTGAAAAAACTTATTTTGTAGGGATATTTTCAAAATACAAAAAAATTCCACAAATGATAAGAATCACATGTTCAAATTTACAGTCATCAAGACCGATTCGGGACAACCAGCCGGGCAAATAAAAAAATGATTTTAAAAAACGTGAAGAAACCAATATTGGCAGTTTTTAATATAACGTTTATTCACTGTGTTTACATTTCGTTTTACCTACTTTCTAAATGTCTTCAAAGATGTAATGCATTGATCCTCATTCAAGAAATTGTATTCAGGTATTGTTTGTTAATAATGATGAAAGAAACATTCTGTTTATCTGAAGAAAAATAACTCACGGAAATTATCGAGATGAACGTTTGCTTTGATGAATGAAATCCTTCAGGAAGTTTGGGAATAAAACGATTCTGTTTCGATGCATAAAAAACAAATTACCTCGTTTCTCTTTTTATGATAATAATTTCGAAACTTCTTTTTAGGATTATTGGGATTGTGTCGTTTTTGAAGGTTAAGCCTGCTCTGCCAAAGGCTTGCCATTCTTATCGCAAAGAAACTACCCGACCTCCAACTAATGATAGATGAACTGAACGAAGGAAGCAAGAAAGTCGGTCTACACATGAACTCCAGTAAGACAAAAGTCATGTGCAACAATCACATAAAGAACATAACTGCCAAAATGGAAGATGCAAAACTGAAAGATCTCTATGAAACCCTACAAAAGAAGGAGAAATCAAGCGTAGAATCACATTAAAATATCATACACCCTTATAAAATTCCTTTCAACATCTAACTACAACTAAAGGGATGTGTGCATGTGTGTGTGTTTGTATGCGTATTTGTGCACTTCAAAAACTCGGCAATGAGTCATTGTACGAAGTCAATATTTGCCAAGTATATTGTCAGCAAACAAAGCAGTACAGTTCCGACTTTGAAGTTTTTTGAATCGGCAATTCTTGAGAAATAGAAATAGATTTTAAGAAAAGTTGAAGAATAAGATCTTTTATCATAGTTTCTTCAAATTATCTTCCTTGACTTCTGCTCTTTAGAATTAGGCATATTTAGATGAAAGTCTCGTAATTGGCCATCCTGAAGAGAAGTAACCGAAATACTTGGAGCCATAGTATGCCGCTCAGAAAATCAGTTTGTATGGTAATTCTAGAAGGCTGATCGACACACGATAAAATCTACCCCCTCCCAACCATGCGGGCACTGCTCTTGTTTATTTGAACACAAGTAAAATGTGATTCTTACAAAGTAAGCTTTGAGTAAAACCAACGGTGATGCTTTGGAAAATCAAATTAATCTATCAATTTCACATGTATCAACTACTTGGGAGTGGCTAACGAGATATCTCACGAAGTATCACTTTATCTCTGTGTGGCTGAAGAGATATCTCACGGAGTCTTTTCCTCTGGCAAGTTCATCTGATTGTGTTTCAAACCGAATCGTTCATGGAGATTTAGGCAGTAGAAGCAGTAATTTTTCTACAGCAACTGATTAGATAGTTAGATATCAAACTAAACCTCCAGTTATACGTGGTTAATATATCTTACAATTAAAAGAGAAGTGCTCCTATGCTAGATTTCCTTCAAGCAGCTAAATAATACATGAGGATTTATTAAATATCAACTGAGTATCGGGTCTTCTGTGTCAAACTGCAAAACACAAATTTTACAAGGTACTGTGAATGTTATTATCTTGATTTATTCCTGATAAATGACCATCATTAATTTTTGATTAGTATTTCTTTCATTTCAATTCCAGTTTTCGATTAGATATTACTGGCTTTGTATGTATGTATGTATGTATGTATGTATGTATGTATGTATGTATCACGTGTACAGACCCCACCTGTGGAGCTAGAGAACTGAAAATATGTACAATAACTCCTTATTATGTCTATAGAAAATTGTTTCTTTTATTCAAAATCCCGCCTTAATTGTATTTTAGTGGGGGTCTTGTTTGCAAAGCTATTGTATTCAAATTTGGTCCCTTAGTTTGTGTCTGCTTGTTTTTTCTGAAACTTTGGACTCTCCTTTCGGACTACCTAACAAAAAGAGAGGGTTTATTCATTGATCACCCCTTTTCCTTTTCTTTTAATTGATCATCCCAAGACAGTATGCTGCTAAATACGCTAGTTGCTTGACGGTTTCTTCTGAATGACCAACCAGGATTGTTTTAGTTGATTTTCATTGCAACGACCCAGGTGTCCAGTGAGTAAAGAGTTAACTTCAGAAATGAGAAACTAATAGTAGGCCTCTCACCTCGAAGAGCCTGCCTCTATAATATTGAATGATTGAAAAAAAAAATTAATTAAATAATAGGCGAAAATTAATAATGGTTTGACAATGCTTTATCTAAAATATTTTTCACAACTGATACAACTAATAAATATAAGAGAAAAACATTAGCCATTTTCACGGACTTTTTGACGCTCTTTTAAAAAAGTAGAGCAAAATGAGGTTGTAATTTTGGTTAAAGTTACAAGAATATAGCATTAAGTTAGTGGTAAAAAAAACAATTTTGAGTACTCACATGGGATTATAAGCGATTTCACGACGTGTTTACGTAATTTGACTATACATTTTTCAAGTTTTTGCTGATGTGTCAACAGAGATAAGGAATTTAATGTTTAAAATCTTTCCCAAAAAAATTCACCTCAGAAAACTCTGAATTGGAAAAAATAGTTGAATAGTGACTGGATTATGCGAAAATATTGCTGATTTCTGGAAATATAGTGAAAATACATTTATTTACCACATTGGGGTCGTAACAGATGTTCAAAGGTCATCTTTATTCTTACATTAATTGAATTTGTACCTCCTGTTGCCACAAGGCGCGTCAGGTATTGGCTTGCTGCTGATAAATACAGAGGACTTGAATAAGTGAATATAGCATGTTGAACAGGTGTTGATAAAAGTAACAAGAAAAGAAAACTAGGTATCAGATAAAGAAAGATAACTATCTTTCTTTGCCTGATAGAAATATTTTACACAAAAAAATTACAATGCACTTTTTAAAAAATGAACATTTCTCAGCATATTTTTTGATAATTTGCTTTTTTTTCTTTCGTTTTAGAACTTATCTTAAAATGACTGTCCGTATGATCAATAAATTCAAAATGATATAGTTTCTCTGCAATATTATCTTCATATGGATGTGATTTGGTTGTTTTCCAGATATCATTGACTGAGTTATAAAGGCTTAGAAATAGGTGGGGAAAGACTCGAAAATGAATCACAGGGTTTTCATGCAAAATGCTATTCTCTTAGGAAAATTCTTTCAAAAATGGATATATCCCTAATTCTTATTTTAAAATAGCTCATTAGTATATTGTTGGTGGAATTTGAAAATAATGCGTGTAAATTGCCAGAAATCTTCTGGTCCATATCGGTCACTAATGTAAACAAGTTTTCAAGTCCGGTTATCTCCACTTTGATATTGAGCACAGAAAAAATAGCTGATAATCTTTTTTAGCAATCTTTTTCTCTTTGATAAACACAAAGATTACAGCGCTACAAATAATAGATTTCAAATTATAGAAGTTTTAATCGATATCTGATGCTTTTTCTCAAAAGTGTACTAGAGATCCTAAAAAAACAAAAGAAGTGATCGGGTAGAAATATAGGGATCAAGAGATTTATATCTGTGGACCACAAAAATAATTTTTCTGTGAATCGTTAAATCTCAGATTTAATCTTCTGTGAACAGTAAAAGTTATCGTGCAGGATCAGGTTTCTCGAAGTAAAGACACCAGATTTGGTGTTTCGCCTTCTTTTTTTCGATCTGCACTATTCATACTCTGTTGTAGACTGATGGTCCGACTAGTTGCAATGGAAAGCAACAAAAATTTAGATAAAACAACTTTAGATAATTGATAATAACGGTGAACGTGTTTCCCATTACAATAAATTAAAAGGCGTTAATGATTGAAATCACCTTTAGCCTTGCATAAATAAGTGTGCATTGGACAGCGTAGTTATGTAAGGCTGTGTACGCAAGTAAATCTAGAAAGGTCCAGTTTATAACTCGTGTCAGGCTGCAGACTTATTGAGCCACCCTCGTTAATAGCTACGTCATAGCTTGGGCATTTGGTGTTCGAACCAAGGTAAAAGCATGAATTCTAAATGTTAACTTCTTACGCAGGCAAGTAAACTCTCCCCAACTTAAAGAGTTTGTGTAACACAATCTTTCTATCTCTATTCCCTATAGAACCACAATAGGTACATTCAACAAGGCAAACTTTGACGCAATTGTGTAACAACAATAGATCTCTGATTATAGTGCAGGCAATTCAATCCTCACTGGGTATCCCACTAGATAAGATCAAGCTAGGCTTACTAAACATCAAGTTTCTCGAGTACCCAATGAGGATCAAGTGGCTAAAGGGAAGATCTCTGGAACTTCTACAAAACGACGAGTGCTCTTAGAAATGTTTTTGATATGACTTGTAATTTTGAATTTCTTCGTTTTGTTTTACTATATTTCTCTAGTTTTCTTCTTTATATTCAATAGCCCAAACTTCCATTGAGTGAATTGATTCAACCGATAAGAGTAGACTGATAAATGACTTCGATTATCAGTGGACGAGTGACTTGGGAGAGTGAATGAAACAAATAATATTAAACAAAAGTAATATTGATAAATAAACTAAGATATCAGAGACATCAAGTATCATCAAATTGGTCGAAAGAATTGTTCAAATATTCAGAAGCATTTTCCAATATTTAGTAGAGATATGAAACCGTATCGATATCTGTTGATGAAAAATGAGAGTTGTCTTGCGTGGTGGTCTTTCTCCAGGGAGACGATCGAGATCTGAAACTGCAACTATCTATTTTTGCTCACATGCACACACAAGCACGCGTGTGCACGAGCATGCACACACACACATACACACACGCGCACACACACACACACACACAGATACGTGCGCTTGCTCACAGGCGAAGTGGAAATCTAAAATTTATTTTGCCCAAGCATTTTTCTTTATGACATGTGAGAGATAATTATCTCCACGCAACCAAGGACGTGACTGCATTTTCTATTCATAGTCTAAAGTCTGTCCAGAATATCTCCAGCCATTCGGAATTCCTCAAAAATCGAATGCAGGGCCTCGATGTAAGTTCGGTTCCAAACTTTACTGCGTAAGCATGAACAGAAACTCTCCACTTTCGGCAGTTAGACACCACTGAGTTAGCTTATGTACTCTGTAACCGTCACATCCATAATGACCAAACCTGCATATTCTTCATGTATCGTGTAGAGTCTCTGTGCATGTGTTTCTGGCAAAACATCGCATTATCCAGGTCAGTTTTTCGTCTTCAACGTCAAGACTTGAGTTCGTGTGACTTTTGGCTTATCCCCATCGGAATAAGGGAAATTTTAGACTGTGGAAGAGATCAAGGAGAATTCAATGAGGTAACTTATGCCGACCCCGAAGAAAACTTTAGAGACTATTTTAAAAAGTGAAAACAATGCTAGAATTAGTATGTGAGGTATCAGGGAAAGTACTTCAAAGGGGATCAAGTTACCACACCCTCGGTAGACTATTTTTTTCATTGATGTTTCACAGTTAGATACGTTTTGGACCCATCGGGCGCTGGTTACCAAGTTAGTCTACATGAATTCTCACAATTTTTCATGGCATTCATTGGCATTTCAATTTGATATAAAATTGAGTGCAGGCAATGAAATTGATACAAATATTAACACTAAAACAACCAATATTCTGCTGATTTTTCTCACGAACAGCGTCTAAAAATTGGCCTCCATATGATAAATAAATCAAGTTATGATAAAATCGATTTAATTCTCAATCAATGTATTTCCATTCTTTACTGATATCCCCCACGGACAATGATGCTTAATTTCGATGCAAAAGCAGGTTTTTTTGCTTACCAATCGCGAAAAGGATGCGCTATATTGTCTACGTTATTTGCCCACACACCAAGGAGAGGCTATATTTTTCTGAATTCTAGTTTTTCATTTCAAAGTCTTGTTGTATAGTATTCGACGGCTGACAGCAAAAATATCCTATGATGATGTCAGCTGTCCAGATAACATAACACACATTTTGCAAATTGTCCTTCTAAACACGACATTGCCAATCTCATGTTATTAAATGCTCGCCCACTGTCACAAAGTTGAAATTCTATGAGCATCGAAAACCTTCTCCTGTCTCGGTAGATAATGGAATGACACTGGAGTGCACAAGCAGAGCACAAGCCTAAATGAAGCGCACGGATGCCCAGTCAACAGGATCACCCTGTTAGCCTTGCTTATGTAGCCCAAACGAAAGGAGAGCGCGATATGTTTGGTATTAGCAGGAGCCGTTGGACGGATGTCAAAGTTGGTATCTGAATGACTTAAGGGAGCTCCAATCCTTGTTTCGGTAAGAGAGTTGTCCATCTCCTAGGCTGGTCTCCTTTTTAAGACTATAGTCCAGTCTATCCTGTTAGTTTACCCATGGTTGGGGGGATAGGTTCATACCCTCCCCAGGGATAATACAAAGTGAACTCAAATGGCCTCGACTAGAGTTTGAACTCGACTCGCCGGTTCCATTGTTCGCTTTATTGACTGCTGTGCCACTCACGCCTCTATGTCCTTTCTGAATACTAAGTAGATAAATAAAAATGGTGGAGAGAATCGAGGATGAAAGGGGTCAGAATAACCGCAGATTGTTTATCTGTTACATTTCGACGATTATGTTGCTTAAATGTTTCAGACTCCTTATGTTATGGGATACGATTCTTAGTCTCGTTGGAAATATTTCTTTATTTCTGATTTTGTGTAGGCTGCTCTCTCAGTCAAAGAGTGAATCGACACAAACTGTAAACTTTTAATAGTAATAAAGAGCGTATCGACTCAAAGTGTTGTGATAAAAAGCAACAATATTAAGATTGAGTAAAACTAGTAATAAGATAGTGTAAGACTGTGTTTTGTTCTACTTTTTCAACTAATATTTAGTTGCTGTACAGATTAATGGACACCTTCCCGATCTACTTCTTATTATTTGATAGTATTTTCATGCACAATGCAGCAGCAACATCTATTACAGAACATTGACATCACATTTATTTGTCTTCTATTATGCTTACAATGATTACATGCATATTGTGTTAAGTTTTAAAATAGACAGATGCTCGCTTTGTTACGTGTTCGCAAATTCCTGAAGGCATTGTGTTACATGTTGAATTCAAGTTGCTTGCGGCTCCACTATTGATCTCTTGAGCTGATGCGTCATGTAAAATCATTTGTACAGCGATATATTGCCAGACTTACTACCATAAGAGTTATTCTTCCAGCGAGTAGAAAAAATGCCTGCATCTTTACAGAGCAATGCAAATCAGCATTATTTATCTATAACCTACCAAAAGCCTACACTATGTCTATGCTAACATATCACAATGTCCTACTTTCATAAGTAAAATTACTAAATCAGCTTTGTACATAGAAATCTACATGGTTCAAATATATCTACTGCTAGGGTACGCCGACAGATAAATAGTGATCAGGATCTTATTTCTATGCCCTACTTGTTATTATAAAACGAAATAGTGAAAAAAAATGGAAAAGGTTTCTAATAGACATATTTAACCGGCTAACAAGCTCAGTATCCTTCAAGAAATCCTGCATGTCTTTTATCAGATTTCTCTAAGTATACTTATGGTATAATAACAAATAAATGTCTTTGTATCGTTCCAATTCTCCAGGGAGGAATCATTCTTCTTTTAAAGAGGACAATTACAGAGAAACAGTGTTTCTAAAATCAGTCTTAAAAAGATAAACATCCTTTGTCCGCCCGACACAAACAAGTCCGCAAGAACGAAATGCCAATTTTACAAGTACTAGGATGATAGTTTGTATCCATCTTAGTGTACTATTCAGCGAACTGAAAAGCATATCGGGGTACTTATTGATATACGAAGGAAGCCATTTATTGTGATCACTTTGGGACAGGGTCATTCAGATAACAATATCCGGTTGATAGTATTAAAAATGGATATGAAAATTGGAGCAGTTTCAATTGGTAATATATTCATTGTTACAAAGAACTATACATTATGAAAGATTATCATAAAATTATTTCTTGCAATTTTTCTAACTTTTCAAATAATTTTTGATACTTTATCTTGAACCGTCTGATTTTAAAACAATAGCTGTTTGATAACATTATCTCTGATTATAATGCACAACTTCCTCTGTAATACCAAATCACAGCAGTCGATTATGAAAATTTTTAACCTTTCAGATTTTTTTTGGGGGGGGGGGATTTGGAATAGAATTACACATTGATTCCTCAACGTTTCGGCTGCTTTCTTCAGATGTATATCACATTCCAAAATGTTCAACGAAGTTTTGTATTTGATGACCTGATTCCTTTACCTCGAAAATTCCATGACTTGTAACTGTCAGGTTCTCTTCTTCTTCCAGCTGTCATCATCTATTTTCGTATGATTCTCACGCAGTAGTTTTTAAAGCCTGAAACCCGACATCTTGTTCTTCTGTAACCAGAGGCTCTCATACGGTATCCATATCATTGCTAGTCAGACTGATCACATGACTGAAAAAGAATGAGATAAAAATCTTAAAATAAACTCGGTGGATAAACTTCTTTTCAACACCTGGTAAACCACGAATAAAGTGGTTTCTTTGAAGTAATTCATTCTATGAAATAAAAAAAACAATTATGTTTTTCATTAGAGCCAGATTTAGATTCAATACATTAATCAATTGAAGAAGAAATTAAAAGATGCTGAATAGTTAATGTATCTGATTGGATTATAAGATTTATATGCGAAGACATTCTGTTTTGAATACTATTTCCTTATTTCTATTTCTGCAACCGTTTCGAAATAAGAATTAAAATAGTTAAATTGACATAACAAAGATATGCTTTGTATTTGCACATGTTTATAAAATAGTTTTTTTTTGTCATCCAAAGTGAAAACTATTTATTTGGAGGAAATATATTAGCAAACATAATTACACGTTAGTTACTCAGTAGAAACCGTCATAGGAAAAAAGTGCTCCAGATGATTAATTAAGAAATTGGAAAGAGAGGTGATCAATGAATAAATTACTTTTCTTGCCTTTTGTTGAGTGTCAAACTCTGAAAAAGTTTGCATTCAAAAAATCGAGCGAGGATGCTACCACACCGAAAACGAGGGATTAATTCAGTAAATTAAATTAAACCCATACTAAAAATATATTCAGTGGTGGGATTTAAAAAAAATATGTTAGACACTAATTTCTTTAGCTCTGTAGATCAACTGGTGTGACCTGTAAACGTTAAGTACCTACTTTCATATATACATATATGCATACATACAAATAGGCAGCCAAACCAATCTGAAGATTGAAAAAACCTGTGTTGACTGTTTTGGTGACAGTTTATGTTGATAGGTTTCTGATATTATAATGTTTATTTACGTTTGCATGATCATCCCTAATTCAACTTGTCAGCTCCAGATCAAATCTTTTCATTGTGTCCAGGTTTTATTGGAATCAGGATGAAAAGTTCAATGACCTTCCTTGAAGCAGTCTATTCCTTCCATGAATCCTAATCTTCCTCATTCGGTAACTGTTTCACCATAAACAGAACCTAAGAAAACTGAATAAAGATGTTTAACTCTAATTTTCAAGATGCTTCTCCGCTAAGATCTAACCGTAAACGTATGGATGTGTGGTTAATCAACTCCTAGAAATCATCACGTGATCAATATATTTTGACAGAAGTAATAATTAAAAAAAAAACGATTTTTAAGTGAGCATCAGTCTTGCTAGACACAAATAAAGGGGTCAATGGAACATAACGTACATTACAAATTGGACTCACTGACTGAATCCAGTTGTGGGGATTTAAGAAGAAAAATGTTTATTTTCTGGATATGATAAAGAGTGATCATGTAGATAGATAGATAGATAGATAGATAGATTTAATAACTGAAAATCTGAAGAAACGTATGATGACTGTTTTTAATCATATTCGTCTAGGTTATTTTCTTTGCTTTATCTAACTCTAAATTTTCTTAATCTATCTCTGAATATCGAAAATCAATCCAAACGCATTTCAATAGAATACCCTTTCGAAGTCCTCAGAAGTTATCCATTCTTTCGTTTTTTTTATCTTCCTAGCTTACATTTCGATCATCACTATAGGATAAGTTGTGTAAATAAATCGAAATTTTATGGACAAGCAGTTCCAGTGAATCAAACCGAGCCAGTAATAAATCAATCGTCAGTTCAAATTTGGAGACCGTTTTAAGTAACCATAAATTGTTGATTGAATACTACATACATTCAGGGAAATACTAAGTCTATTTTAAATTGATGGCTGCAGAAAGTGGTTTCAAAGCCTCTGTTTAGAGTTATTATCGAAAGTATTTATATATTTTATAATCTGTATAGCCTTTCATTGATGTAAAACTTTCAAGACTTGATAAATGAATGTATTCTCTATTTCTCATACCCTTTTTCCTCTCTGTTTTTCTCTGCTTTTGGATCACAAACTGCTACCAATGTTTCTGATTTCTCTTGACTACAGTCTAACCCTCATTTCATAATGTGAACATATTCTTATATCAGAATCTAATTTGTACATTTGTCACGTTTCGTTGTTTTGTTTTTTTCTCTTTCAAGACCAGTTCACTTAGTGCAATGCTTACTTTTGTGCTCATTTCGAAACGAAAGTGATTACTGTCATCCTGCAAAAGAAATTTCAGACACAGAAACTTCCGATTTGCAGCGTCACATTAGTAAAATCTATCATTTCAGCTGAAAGAAAAATCTCGCAATATCATAGAGTATTTTACCTCGAATGTCATTCACAAATACTCGTCAATGTCTGGTGACCCTTGCAGACACAAATGTACACACATTCACACGTGCATTTATGCACACTCACAAACAGGACAGTAAAGGTATAACATCAATCATGTCTCTCCTGTTGAGGATTGAACTCCGTTCATCCGTATGACAGGTTTGAAAAATCAATTCTATTCTACTGAAAACTTGTCTGTTAGACTTCACGTAAGACATATTCCCCTGCGTACTGAAAGTTTGTTTAGGTCGCTCTCTCCTCATGGGAAAAGGGTAAAGAGCGAGAAACACGTTCAGCGTTCGTCTTGCAGCATGCTCCTACAGACAGTGCACACATTCTTCCTTTTTCCTACACTTCAGATCCCTGTATTTTCTAATACCTCATCCTAAAACGAACAAGCCTAACATTCAATCATCATAATTTTTGCAGGGTGTCTGAGCGCTTGAACGTATATTTCAATGATGATTGCTCTTTCATTTTACGCCATTTTGTTTTACAAAAGAAGTCGTTTTTATAGAAACTCTAAACTTTCGGATACAGAGAGAAACATGTTCTTGAAATTACTGTTTGAGCGTCTCTTATAGAACAATGTTAGAAAGCCAATATATACGAAAATTTGTCAGAAATCCTCAACAAAAACTCTCAGCAAAGGTTTCAATGCTGTATAATTAGCTTTTAGCCTATATAATAATACTACCGTATCAAACTCAGCGTCTGAAAGTTAACCTTCATCCAAACAACGTGATCGACCTTTATACAAGACGTTTTGCTTTGCTTGCTCTGAATGAAACCAAGTTATTCAGGTTGTTTTGCATATTTACCAAGAAAACTAAGGGGGGTTCAAGTAGTTGTTTCTTTTCTTTTTCAAACTATTCAGCTTCAAGCATATTTTTGAATGTTTTAAAAATACGTGTCTGTTTGTTTTCAACCTTTTTCTTTGATTCTATATTCCATTTCTCTTGCCCGGTGGGCAAATATATCTAATTATACTATCACTTCGTAGAGAGCAGTCTCAGGGTGATGCATGACTCAGCAAAAATACCTGTTTATCAATTTTGTATTCATTCAAAATAAACGAAAATTCTTCCTTTTTTATTTCATATAAAAGTTATTTGAAAACAGATGTGATTAATTTTATTGACGTAGTTTCAGTTTTATACAAATATGCTACTGACTCGCAAATTTGATTTAAAAATCTAAAAAATCTAATTTATATTTTATATATGGAAATAGTCGATCTAATGAAATGGCTATTTCTTTTTTTATTAAAGAAAGGCTAGTCTGGTTGCCATCTTCTGCTTGCATCGATCGACATCTTCTAAACATTTCACCCCATCCAAGTTTAATGTTAACATCAAAGAGAGTTGACCTTTTCAATCTGCATCTTTCAGAAACCAATATTTTCCCTCACAAATCGAAAAGACTGAGTCAACCATTCGTAATAATTCGAATATTTTAAAACTGGCTTTTGAATTAATATTTTTTACTTGAATTTCAGCTTATATTCTAAAGTAGTCCTTTTATCTGATTTTAAGGATTCGTGGGACGGACTCTCTTATCAATTACGTATACCATTCAACGATATAATATCACAATATAAAAAAAGTATACTTAAAAAAACGATTAGGAATAACTTAAATTTAATCGGTGAGTTCATTTCATGATGTCTCTTTCTACAAGTATTCATTCTGTACAATTATGTGAATAGTATTTAGATGTCAAAAGAGTCTCAAACTAATGAAACATAATGTATAAAAATATATGTGTGCGTATGCGTGCGTGCATGTGTTGGTTTGTGTCTGTCCGTCTGTCTTTCTGTCTATCTTTCTGTCTATCTGTGATTAAGTGTGTTTGCATAAGAGATAGTTTATTTTATATTCTGATTCGAGAATATTTAATAATATCTAAGCACATGTACCGAGGCGTGTTTAGGTAATTGCAACTCTATTGATAGATGAAAAAATAGTCAAAGAGGGGAACGATAAAGAGAAGTCGAACTCAATGAGACAACCATTAAATTTTAATGTTTGCTTATTTATTTGTTTATGATTTACTCCAGCAAAACAAATATTTTACTTTCTTATCTGGAACTTAGTACTTCCAGATTAATAAGATAAAGTAAGATGATGCGTTCCTTATTCTAAGGCTCTGTGCTATTTCCCTAACATTTCTTTTAGCAAGCCAAGTTCAAAAGAAGTGCATTTGGCCGCCAGTAAGAGAAAGTCGAGCATATTTCCACGAATGTAACCAGAAGCAATTTGAACAAGTCTTTATATCCCTATTGTAAATGCTTTCATCGAGCCTCAGGCCCCCTTCTTTTCTTCTTTTTTTGTGGAAGTCCTTTTGTTCCAAGGTAATCGAATTTCGACTTGCTTTAATAATGAAATATGAAAAAAAAAAGATTGTACGACGAATAAAATGGCAATTTTACAAGGAAAATGCAGCGAAGATGTGACGAAAAGAAGGTAGAAAAGAATGGCTGAATATCAGGTATAGATTTTATGGTAGAGAAAGGCAGAAGATAACCGTATTATTTTCATTTTTCAGGAGAACCTCTATGACAAATGTATTTCTGATAGAACTTGAGATGGTAACAAAACAAAAATCCATTGATTATAGAGCCTGCTCTCTTCTGTGATCGATTGCGTATCTCAGAAACATGCAAGAGAGGGATTTGGTTTCTGTACATGAATACAACTTTGGAGAGATGGGAATAACAAGTTGTTCCTTGGTGGCCCCATTCAACAACAATAAGGGACCATGGGCGGATAGCATACATTATACATAAATACATCAAGCATTGGCAGCCATTTTTTAAGGATATATCCTCTTTGAACGTGCATTCATTCAGCTTACATTGAATGAAGCCAGCATGACCTTCAGAGTGTCTTATAAGAGAGAATACAGAAATAATCGTTTACAGTATAAAATGAAGGTAGACAGGATAATACATCATACCAACTAAGTTATGAGTCATTGATACAAACGGAGCCGCCGTTTCCCCCCTGCCAGCCTAGCTGATGTAGAGAGTGATACGTATGGCATCAAAATTGTTTACATGAGCTGCCGGAAAGACATCAAATTAAGCGTCAAATCACCTTAAGGGGGATCTACTGCTGTTTCAGATTCGGAATTGTCTTCCCCTTACAGAGCCCAACCTGCCCTCTTATTTCACTGATTGACGGGAAGAGGAGAAATGGATTCATGCCTTTTCCAAAAGCATTAGTCCGACATGAACATAAACAGCTTTAATCAGAGTTTGAAATCGGGGTGCCAATTGTCCGCACCATTACTTCTACGCCGATTTTACCTCCCATGGATTTTATTAGGAGATGATTTTGTTCGTGAAAATTCAGATTTGTTTCTATATCATAACTATTTCATCCTGATATTTTGTCATGCTTCTTCATGACTAAAATTTATTTTTAAATGAAGCAGATTTCCAATCATTGAAGTAAAACCTCCTTGCCCGTCCATAATTTCTTTTCATAATTAATAAATGGGTGCAAAAATGAGCATCTCTTATCATATTTGTCCGTTTTAGACCTCCATTCGTTTTTAACGACTGGAAGCCTTTTTGAGTACCACTGCTGATTTTCTGTTTTCTTGTTTCCTTTGGAAATACGCTGCAAGTTTGCAGGAGTGAAAATACTAGTGCTTTCATTATTTAAGGTCTCCATCAAAAAATAGCAGCTCTTCCTTTCAATAAAATACTATATCGTGGATGATATTGCATATTTCAGAATGCAAGCATAGCATAATATTCCTTGTGCGGTTATTGCAATAAAGAGATTGTTTGAGGGGTAATTACACTAATTTATCATATATATATACGTACTCATGTTCACAATCATATGAATATACCTCATCAGTAAAATATTTGCTAAGTATTTTGCCAGTAATATTAGACAGCATTCGCTCAGAGGTTCTTTCTCTCAGCTATTTGAGTGCTTTGGGGTAGAGATGCTGTGGAAGGAGTCAGATGATTTGAAATATAGAAACCTTTTCGTTTGTACCATCTTTTTCCTGTCTTCATTCCAATACAAATAAACTGAGGTCTATCAAATAAAGCAAAGCGGATTGTTTAGTGCTTTTCTCCTTCCACCAAGACACCTTTTTATTACATTTGGTGCGTTACTTTCAAGTGCTGACCCTCACAAACTACTACTTAATTACTATGCAAATTAACCTGAATATTAACTATAGTTCTATCTATCTAACTCGTGTGAATATCCATGTTGTTCTCTGCTAAAATATCAATGCTTGTTGTGCAAAGCCGGTATAGCACATATGGGTATGTGCATAGTATCACACTGAAATTTAAAACAAAAAAACATCGATTTCTCAAACATTTCTGGTCCCAAGGGTTTCGAATAAGAGATAAAGTAAGAGGCATTATATAAGCAATTCATTTTTCACAGTATTATTTTGTGTCTTCAAAAATTTACTGATTCGGTATTGCATTTGTGCCCTTCCTTGATGAAAGATTATTTTTGTAATTATAAAAAGAAACTTCGTTTTTTTTAATTATCCCATGTTCCATTGCTGGTTTCAATTTAGATAATTATTGTCACAATTGATGCATTCAAAAACAAACCTTTCACATCCAATGTTTCTTCCAGCTGCAAATAAAGATGCTTTGCATTGGAGTAGACAAACATTTTTCTTGCTGCTGACGATCCCTTCATTTTCATTTCACACAAGACATAAGTAATTGAAATTAAAGATCACACCTTCGAATTGTTAATTGGTCTTAAGTGATTTCGATAGTCAAACTATAGCTCAAACCTTGAGCCGACTTTGTATTCCTACCGTAACAACATCAACAAAATAATATTCATTAAATTGGAAGGAGTGAAAATTAACATTCGTTTACCGCGATTCGAAATCGAGGCCGATTGATAGTCGTGTGTATTACCGACTAAGCTAAATTGGCAAGTCTTACATAATTGCCCAAATTCATATTACAAATTGGCAATTATTTTATTCTAGAAATGAATAAAGAGTTATAGCAAGGCTTGTTCAAGTTAGCCAATTATTAAGGCTCATCTGTGCTCCATTCAAGAATATAAACTTATGACTTGATTAGATCATGTTTTTAGTTGAGCATTTGAGATTTTACTTACTGTCTTTCCTCATATTTTGTTAGCTTTTTATCACAACGCTCAGGACGTTGTTGTATCTCATCAGAGGCCACTCTTTCATTTTTCATTCATTACGATTGGAGGATGTAAAACGACCTTTTCATTGAAATCAAAAGCTTTTAGAATATGGAAAGAAATAAACGGAAATTAATAATGCCAGTGCTATATCTTTGAAATTCTCATTACCTAAGACTATGATATTTATTACTCCTAGGTGTAAACAAGCATCAAAAATGAACTGTGGGGAAATCTAGTCAAAAATTGATAATGCTTGTGCTTCATCAAAGAAATTAGGACAACTTTAAACAGTAATGTGTATTATTGCTAAAAGTAAACAAGCTGCAGAAATAAGACAAAAGAAAAAAATAATAGCAATGCTTCATCCAAACTCTAGACAAAATAAGATTATTCAAAGTTGAGACATGTCTCGTGAAGGAAATCACATTACAAAAAGCAAAGGAAAGGGATGAGTTGCCTCATTAAATTAAAAGGGGATAAGTGCAGTATAATCTCTCCAACATCTTGGCTTGTAGTAAATTCCAGACAAACCCATTATGTTGACTTACTAAGATTATCTTCGACTGACACAGGACCATAATTTGAAGCACCCATGAGAGGATCGTTCCACTAAAATAATAATTATTATAGTCTGCTAGACAAGTTTGTTGATATTGGCTCCGCAGAAGACATTCAACAATTCCATTATGCCTCAGTACACAATGCTAACTACGAAGAATTAATTCATATTCACGCTAAGAAGCATTACATTTTCAATTGTTAATTTCTACTATCACAAGCACAATGTTGTGCCTGAAAAGAATATTTTGAAGTCTTAAATATTCTTTACAATTTTCTATCAGTTTTTTCTTAATTATTACGTATACAAATATATAAATCTCTTTATCATTTGTATTCTTTACATTTCTCTATATTCAACATTCTCATTATTTTTTGTCTTTTTATTCTTTATACATTTCTCAGATCCGTGCGTCTCTTTTTCTACAACAGCTATTTTATCTTTTCATCTTTCAATACTTTACATCTTTTCATTATTTGCATCTAAACATCTTTCATTCTTTACATGTATGCATCTCTATTTTTTACATCTTTTCTTTTCTTCAATTCCTCACACATTTTCATCATTTACATCTTTACATCTTTTATTCTTTTCATTACATACATCTTGGAATTCCTTATATCTTCCCTTTCTTTATATCTTTACATCTTTTTTCAGTTAATTGTTCGCATCTTGTAATTCTTGACTTCTTTTTCTATCTTTAAATCTTCCCATTTTTCCATTTTTTATATCTTTACAGCTTTCCTGCACTTTATTGCTTACATCTTGTAGTTCTTCACATCTTTTCATTCTTACATCCTTTAAATTTTTTTCTTCATTTTTTCTGTATTATTTTCATTTCTTGAATATCAAATGTGTTATCTATATTTAGGATATAAATGTCAGAAATATTCAAAGAAAAAAAAACTGAAGATAATCACATAAATTACATTAACAGATATTTGAAAAAATTGAGTGAAATAGGGAAAATTGAAAAAACTGTCTTTTTTTCAATATGTATTTTGTGTTTAAACTTTTAAGGCATTCTATTATATATATATATATATATATATATATACATATATATATATATATATATATATATATATATATATATATATATGTATATATATATATATGTGTGTGTGTGTGTGTGTGTGTGTGTGTGTGTGTGTGTGTGTGTATAATATTTGTTAATATGATATGCAACCCGAAGGTTTGGGGTACTTGAATTGTAAGATGGCTCCCTTAAGTAATGTATTTGAATGTGCTTGAAAAAGGTGAATGCTCCAGTAAGTCGGTTCCAGTTTAGTTGGTTTGGAATTAAACTGATCAGAAAATTGGTTGTTAAATATGATATCAAAATGAAGGTTGTTTTTTTTTTTTTCATATTGATATTTTCGGATGTTAGTCTTTTCATCCGAGCTGTTCCATGCATTTGTTCCTCTTGCCAAGAAAACTTGTTTCTAATATCAATAGAGTTCTGTATTTATGATCAGCAGCTGTATCCTCTAGTTCTACATTTAATGGATCGAGTCAGCATTTTCTTGCTAGAACATTTTGTGCTATAAACGTCAATATCCACTATATGCATATCGTTACTGATTCTATAGACTTCCAATATGTCAGCGTGTTTTCTTTTGTATTTCAGTGTCACTCGTTTTGGTTGTTTCAATCTTTTAGTTTCAATCTCTCAGCGTAAGATATATTTTTCAGTCTCAGAATGGTCTTTGTAACTCTTTACTATACTTTTTTCATGTTTTGTTTTGCAAATGTGCAATGAAGCTAAGTTGCCGATGTCTTCTTCGAACATAGTTTCCTAAAATGTGTGTTGTGTTCCGTCATCTTATATCATGATATAGTTTCTTTGGGGTTGTTCCTACCCGGTTGCATGACCTTGGATTTGTCGGATTGAACTTTGATCTAAATGGATTTAGCCCAACGATGTAATGAGCCGTGGTCCCCCATAGACATATATCCGGATTCAACAGAAATATTCGGGAAGTAGATTTTCTGTCATCAGCAAACACACTTACGAGGGTATTGATATCTGTTGGTTTATTATTCACAAACATTCACAGAACAGACTACGTACCAGGATCCCTGTTGAAATTCCACTGAAGGCTGGAGTATGGAATGATTCTTCTCCGTTTACCTCGACTATCTGGCATTCGTCAGTTAGGAGTGATTCAATCTATACCAGCGTTTGTCCAGTGATATTGAATCCTTCTGCTTGATTAATGAGGCTCATATGTGGAAGTGTGTCAAAAGCCCTCTGATAATCAAGGTACCAGACATCTATTGGGATATTGTTATTCGGGGATTCCGACAATATATCGAAGTTCTCTAATAAATTCAGAGTCATACGTTTCCCTTTAGTAGATCCATTTTGTTCTTTACATGCCATGTTGTTGGATTTTTTATGTGTAATGATTTTGGTGAATATTTCTATTAAGTATTCTAAAAATAATAGAGGTTAGAGAGACGGAACAGTCGTTGTCATTTCTATCTCTATAAGTATTCGACTGATGACGGCTTTTTTCCAGTGTGTTGTTTGTTCACTTGATTCTATAATTTGGTTTATGATAGCAAACAGAATGACTACTGTGTCTGCCATCGCTTTCAATACACTTGGGTGCATGTTGTCAAGTGCTGGAGATTTGTTGGACAGTAAATCATTTAGGATCTCTTTCACATCAACATCACTTATTGCGATCTTGTCTAGATATCCAGTCAAAATCGATTTACGAGGCATGTCGGGAACATCAGTCAAGTCCACCTTGTTGAAAGATCTGGAGTAATTCTCTTTTATTGTTTCAGCAATTTTCTCATCGATGTAGTTGCCGTCATTTCTTCACAGGTTAGGTATGTTGGTTAGGAATTTCGATATCTATATTTACCTATTGAAAAAAATCAGGGATATATTTGAATTTGCATGACATGATTCTTCTTATAAAAGAAACTGTTTACTTATATTTGAAGCTGCAGTGAATTTGGTAGAAGTACAAACATTTTTTTCAATATGGAGTATGAACAGTTTCCACAATTTTTTTACCTACTTAACGACTTAATAGTTCACTATCCTCAAACTGTTAGTAGAGTGAGTAAATGTTTATTTCTAATCGATTTCATCTGTTATTTTTCAATAAGTGGTAGAGTTTTTTTTTCAAACTGTCCATAGTGTATTTTCACCAAAAAATTATTACCATCGAGAGAATGAGTCCATGGTTACAGAGAGAGAAACGAAGAGAACTCATTATTTTTTATATACATACGTGTCAAAACGGAAAATATTTGATTTTTTTGGAATTTCTCTCAGAGAAGACTAGTCAGAGTACATTTATTTTTTATTCTAAGTTTCTGCTTGATGCAAGACTTTGTTTTAAAGTTATTGTTCATCCATGTCAACGTTGTGTGTCAGTGATATCCACTCGATTGCGTGACTCAGAGCAAAAAAGAATAATTAAACATGAGAATACCTTGAACATCAGCTTTAAGAAATGGCTAAAAACGTCGGTACTTTTGATGTTGTTTTTCGTTTTACACCTGATTGGTTGGGCTTCTGATTACGCCTTCCTTCAAAAGTTCGTGTCTGATGCTTCGGCGCTTCGTAGAAAGAGCTGAACACCGGTAATGTCTACTTACGCTTCATTGAACAATGAGACGAAAGCTCGGCATGGTTGCACAATGCCGTACGTTTCTAATCAAAGTTGAAATTTGCACGATTTCAACACATCACTTCACATCATTATCATAAGCAATTTCCATCGATACTTCACATTATCATAAGGAATTTTCATCATTACAACACATTATCATGTTCAATTCTAATCTTTACGACACATTATCATAAGTAATTCAATTCATTACTATACATTATCCTATGCAATTACCATCAATTCAAATTATCACTATTCATTATCATGTTCAATTTGGATCATCACAACACATTATTGTTTAATTTGAATTATTACAACGTATCATTTTAAGCAATTTCCATGATTACTACACATTATCGTGTTCAATTCGGATTATTACCACACGCTCTCATGTTTAGCTCGAATTATTACTACACATTATCATAAGTAATTCCTATTGTAATTACACATTATCATGTTCAATTCCAATTATTACTATACAATACCATTTTCACTTCTAATTTTTACTACACGTCATCTTCAATTCAAATTATCACTACACATTATCATAAGCATTTTCTATCGTTGCAACACATTATCATGTTCAATTGTTATTATTACAACACATTATCATATTCAATTTCCATCGTTACTCCACATAATCATGTTCAATTCGAATTATTACTACACATTATCATGAATAATTTCCATCGATACTTCACATTATCATGGCTAATTCCTATTATTACTACGCATTATCATGATCAATTTCTATCAAGCTATTTATTATCTTTCATTATTCCCCAAATTTACCTTTTATATTTCGTTCATACTACTTGTATGGGTTTGTTTGCACTATGCAAATATCGAAAACGTTTGTATACTAAATATATGAACTCTCAACTACCTCTCACCTCCTTCTTTTAGTTCCTTTTTATTTCCGGCTGCACTTCTTTCTGTAGACCGTTTGATTCTTCTTCTTGCTCCTTTTTTAATTCTATCTTTTCCGCTTTCTCCACTTTATGTCTTCCTCTTGACTGAAAATTGAATCTGATCCACTGAGCATCAAAGCTAATCTTACAGTACTTATTCGTCGGCAGGATCAAATGTTGCGCTGTTTCGAACTATTTTAGAAAAGTCTTGCGTGTCTTTGCAGATTTATGGCTCACAGTGTAATGCGGGCATCAACTACTGTCTGTCAAGCCAGTCTGGCGTCATAGTCTTTTAGAAGAGACTTTGCTGTTCTTCAGCTAGCCCCTCAAACCTCACAGTCCCAAACCCTATTCAAAATCTTCATTTGTTTTCTCTTGACGCCACGTTGCTTTCTTCCACAGTGAGTGTTTATTTTCATGCCTCTAGTTTTCAAGTGTTGTAAGGATTACAACAGTATCCAAATAATCTTGCAATTGCACTGTAATTCAAAATATCAAATACATTGTGACTCAATATTTTCTTGTTTATGTTTAACCAAAAAACTGAGGAAATGGATACATAAGGGAAATTACTCTTTTCTCGCCATTTAATACTTATATCTTTTGACGAATACAAAGGTTACAGAGAGAGCCTATTACATGGCAGATTATAGATATCTTAGTTGAAAGTTGATTCTATTGAATAACCAACAAATCTATTAGGTATACTCGAGCATTTACTGATTATTCAGAGTACTTGGACCTTAATGAAATGTTGAATATAACTTGCTACTATTATAAGTGAATACTTCACCTCTGAAGATTAACGCTGCTAAACAGTTTGATATCAAATTAGAAACTTTTTTGGTGATTTTGTTCCCCAGAAACATAAAAAATTGAGCCGAGAAAAAAAATCTAATAGAAATCCTACCATTGAGAGATTAAATAACATTAACGTATATATTCTGAATAGATGCATATAATTTTTGATAATTTCAATGCTAGCGAGTACCAGTTGTTGATATCTGTTCATACAGCGCACAACACTTTTGCCTCTCTCTCCTACACCTCAATTTTCTGTGTCTCCCATCGCCCTAAACTCTAATCACTCAGCCTAGCATACCATCACCATCATTTCGGGCATGGGGCTGGGAACACTCAATGTTTCCCATACAGACAAATGATAAATAATTATTCCCGCTCCACGGTTTCAGAAAAAAGAGATTAGGTAAAACTGTCGGAAAACACACACACACACACACACACACACATACATAAGCATACACACACGCACAAACATACACACACAAACACATATATACACACGCACACAAACACATACACACGCATGCACACACACACACACACACACACACACACACACACACACACACACACACATATATATATATATATATATATATATACATATATATATATATATATATATATATATATATATATATATATTCGGGGGAGTTTTATATAGATGCACCATATTTTACATTTTTCTTCTCCATTCTAAAAAAAGTCCTTACTTGATATACTTGGAGAAAAAAATGTCGTTGAAGAAATACAGTATTTTTTAAAATAGGATAAATCATGTAAAAATTGTTTTCGAATCTTATATGAGTGTTAGACTACATTTCTGTGGGAGTTGAACTACTCAAATTTCTCTCAGGTGAATTTATTTCGTGGTAAATAGCCGATTATTTCTGAATGTTCAAGGATTCGAAGGCAGGTAAACCTTCTAAACATATATACACACACCATTTTATACTACATTGCAAAGGAACAGATCTTGATCCTCAGTGGGCCTCATACACTTGGCAGTTATATTCCAGATCAGGTTAAGCGTAATCGATATTGATGTTGTTAAGGCTTTTGAATTCAAATACATATTTAGATCAATAAGAAACATTTGGAATCTAACCTTAACGTATATCACTAACCCTGAAAATAGCTAAAAATATTTTCCATGAGATTTTTAAAATTGTACTCACTCAGTTCATAAATGATTGGTTTATTTACACCCGTTTATATGGCTCTCTGTCTCACTAAAGTTCTTAATGAATTTCAATAACCTTTTACTGAATGGTGGGACATTAGCTCATGAAAAGTGATTGAATTACTGGGGCGGGGGTCGTGGATTTTTTTTTTTTACAATTACTTGCCTTATGTTTTTATGAGTAAAAATCTTACATTTATTTGTATACTGGTCCACACACTCTCATAGGGAATTCAGAAAACTGAAAACTCTAAAACTGAAAAAAAATTTTCCATGGAATAAGGTCGATTCTTGGAGCTTTTTTCTCTATTTGAAAAAGATACTCGTAGCTTTTCTTTCAGTGCTTAAAAGATATGTCAGCAATTTTCTGATCGAACTTCATCTAAATTGATTCAGAATTGGTGCAAATAAGTTAATATCATTTACAGCTTTAGTTACCAGACTCTTATGACTATTTTCAAAGTTCACTGCAGAGGCATTTATCAATCCCTACCAATCGACTTATCAGTCTTCAACTTATTCTTGGTATCTGTGCTACCATTTCAACTTGAAAAAATCTGAATTCTTAAAAGTGTCTGATCACATAAGTTACAGATATCGATATTGTGTACATGTTGTTGATATTATTTCAATTTCCTACTAAACACAACATCGTCTCTGGTGCATAAATCAAGATATAAATGGCATTCGATAATATATCTTTAAAATATATCTTTATATAATAGTTTTTTACCTTTCTTAATACACTAAAATTCAATCTGATGGATATTTTAGGCAAAATGTTCCGTGTAGGTTTTTATAAAAACTCAACCAGTCTGGCACAAGGCTACAAGCAAAGGTGAACCCAATAAAATGCAATTCAGTAAGAAACAAAACTAGTATGCTAGCCATTTCTCTATGGTGATGCGACTAGTTTTGGACATACATACCTATGTATGTATGTGTGTGTGTGTGTGGTAGGAGTGGGTGAACACCTAAATATCTACCGTCGAGCGGGCTTGCTTGTTCTGCTCGCCATTACTGTTCCTTCCACCGACTGTTCCAGGAACCTGTTCTTCTGTCACAGTAGTTGTATCCCTTAAAATGTGCGTGTGTCCGTGCATGCGTTTGTATGAATGTGTGTGTCTGTGTGTGTCCATATGTATGTAATAGATTTTAACAGGTTTCTTCATAAACCTGGTTCTGAACTAATGTCGGCTATCTTCCAAGTATATGGATGTGTGTGCGTGTATGTGTGTGTGTGGTAGTGCGTACGTAGATACATGAATAAGTCTGAAGGCTAATGGTGGAGAAAGCATTCACTTTACACAGATATTAGTTCTTTTCAGCATAATCTCTTCCCTTGTCAATGCACGTAATCCACAATTAAATACTAATCTTATTGATCGAACTGCAAAACTGTTAAGAAAACTGCATGTTAGACTGCCGACTATGTGTGTTTATGCATCTATATGCAGAGTTTTATGCAGAATTATAGTTTCTTGAAATGATAACTATCACATCTTTTGTTCGTTGCGCCTTCAGAAGAACTAGCTTTCATCTAGTTCATATGATATCTTGAGACTGATGGAACACTGAGAGAGAACCTTACCGCTCGCCAGGGTAGGTAAGAAAGGTCACCTCGCCGTCTTAAATGGCGTTGCTGCTTGCTATTTCACATGGAGCTGCTTTGTCGTAGAAGAATTCTCGGCGATATTTCTTTGAAGTTACTTGCTTCCAGAAAATGTCTTCTCTTTCACTCTTTATTATTTTTTTCTCGCTCGATACTCTGTGCGCGTTTTCAAATCAGTCAAACGATGTTGGCAATTCTAGCAGTCAGCTTCCATCTACTCAGTCTTTTTTCTGCTTTAAACAGGGATGCTTTACACCCAAGATATTTTGGAGAAGAAAGGCTCAGATTGTAAATATCAGATACATCAAACGTTGAATACTTCAAAGATTATATTTAACTCAGTGTGCGCTATTCATGTACATGAAACACAAACGATTTGCCATAAAGAACTATAACAAAATACTGCATTAACTGATAGTTTCAGAAAGAACAGAAATATTATATATTCTTTAAATATAAAAGTGTCATTTTTGTATTCCTATTCACATGTGATCTTTCTTACTGTATTCCCACAACACTATGGATCCTTCCTATAGCATTCCTACAACATAATGGAATACTTTAGGGTCTAGGGCAAAATTTGGGTCTTTTTTAAGCAAAAAGTTTTTTTTTATATGATTCTCAAATGAATGCCCTTTTGAAACTGTAAAAATCTCTTTTAAGAACTTTTTCATTATTTTTTCCTTGATTATTTATTTAGATTCCGACCTTCAGTCATACTAAGCTGAGCTTGATAAATGAAATTACTATTATATTTGATTAACTTGAGTATATTTTTTTCAAATTGTTTTCTTGAAATTATGAATAAGTTCATTACATTCAATCACAAAATAATCTACAACTTGCTACAACATTCCTTCCTTTTTTACAAGAGAAATCATAAACAAGTCTCTGGTTTTACATTAAAGTGATAACAGCCTATTGTAAATTGAAGGATCAAGAATCCATTTTCAAATCATATATCCTTATAATCTATCATATGTAAACAGCTCAATCCGTAATAATGTTGACTAAGACTTTCTATAAAATATTTTTTATGTATCGTGGAAGTTTCTGCAAATCAATTTCGATTTGCAGTAATTAATTCCAATGAAACACTTGTTTGATTATTTAGCTAGTGATATTTGGATATTTTTTGAAAAATTTTCATTTAGAATTAAATGATGATTTGGTGCTACGAATTCCTATAAAAACCACTTTCAATTCGATATTTGTGATGATATTTTAGTCTAATCAAGCGTATCGGGGGGGGGGTTATAGATCTTCAAATAAAACATAACGATTACTGTCAACAAGTCTTTCTTGCAAATTTCGTTGTAGAAAACTGATTACATAATTGAAGGAATATAAACTTTATTAGAGAATGATATAAGGATGTACATATTCCAAAAAGAAAAGGATGTGAGAGATCGCTCAGAATGGTTCAACCGATGGTAAAGCAAGAAAATCATTTTGTATTATTTTCTGTGTTACGGAAGGAATTAATATGCTTTTTTGCCTCTGCTGTTATGGAGATTACAAGAGTAGACGGTACTTGCTACTTGCGAAATACAGCTATTCTGATTCTCAGATAGGTATTTAATGAGTCTAAATTGTCTTTTAGTTGGGGATGATTATCCTTATTTCGAGGAGTCGTATATTCGGACCAAGGCCGATAGCAATCAATTAGGGCCAATTGGTATGCTTAATTAGGTTTATTTCTTCTGTTTATTTTTTGTTTGGTTCCATCAATTCGAGATACTACTCTATTGTCCATATACTTGAATTCTTAATCGAAAATGCTTTATCAGATTTGTGTAGATTAGAGGTTCACAGGCTTCAGATCTTTTTGGAAAATTTGCATTGTCACACGGTTGAAATGGACAGCAAACTAATTGAGTGATGTGCTTCATTCGAAGATGGAGAATTTGTTTTTCTCGTTTTATCCTTCACTGAAAACGTGTGCAATGTACAGATAAACCCTGTGTTTTGAAATTTTGCATCGTGCCATTTTTTGCTTTCAACACGTCACCAGTGCTATATTGACGACTTTCATTACCAATTCGCAACAAAAAGAAAGAAAAAAGTGTTGGAACAAGCCAATGTTCCTGGCGTTGCTTGTGACAAAAGACCGGAAAGGTAGCATTATCTGCGACACAATGATCATACGCACACAAACAAACCAATTTTCACTCATAGTCACTGAATAGGTCCAAATGACAGAAAAAAATAGTCTGTTCAAAAAATGCCGTGTAAACATTCAAGACAATAGAGTTTTAACCCACTGCCAGTTTAGATTTCCCCACAGTCAAATTCATTGCGTATAAGTAAAAGTCATTACATTTTATTTTTATTTAACTTCTGTCTAAAAAATATCCGAATGACAAGTAAATTGATTATTAATCGAACGAATAATCAAAGTGGTTATAGATTTTAAACTTCAAGGTTGCGTCTTGTAATGAAAAAAATTAAAATATCAAATTTAGTTTTTGTAATGTTGAATGAGCTGAACGCATCAGTATTATAAAGAGAAAATAAATTTAAGCAAAATCAAATAATTTGAAACTATAAGTAAAGTAAAGAACAAAAACAAAATTAAAATCTTGATTGAGTATTTCCAAGTTAATTTGACCTAACCAGCAGGACTGTGATGTAATGGTTATGAAATCTGCCTTTGTATCCCCAAGTAAGCTGTTGGATTGATGCAATCATACTAGGCTTAAACCTCTTATATGCCAGTTTTTAACACATCTACTGACACGGCGATCCATTTATTAAGCTACATAAAGACCTGTGATCCCTTTCACCTCGAAAAATGGGTGAGACAAGTTGATACTAGCTTACCGAAACTCTCCACAGCCTACCTCGAGATGATATTCCGAAACATAGACTAGGGAAATGAAAGAAACCGAAAAAATAACTACTAATATTAGGTAACCCTAGATTTGCTGATGACATCATCTCTTTTGCTGAAAACCTTTATGATCTCAAAATAATGAGGGGACAAACTGAAAGAAGAAAGCTAAAAAGTTGTTTTTCACATGTACCCCAGTAGAACAGAGGCCGTATACAACAAACACGTTGAGAACAAAGACACAATAATTGAAATCAAAAACACAGAGCTGAAAAAAAATAGACCACAACTTCTACGTACGACAATGAATCTCTATGAATCCTCAAATGAAGAAGAGATCAAACAAAGATTCACCCTAGGCGGGCAATTTTTCGGTAGTGCAGGCTCAACAAGAACAGGGATATCCCATTCGTCCCAGAAAAAAACGTGTTACAACCAATGCATCCTTCCGATAGTCACCTATTGAGCTGAACCAGCGGATCTAACCAAAACATTGACCCTGAAACTGAGTACCATGTAATGAACACTGGGAAGGGTCATACTGAACATCATGTGGGGACAGCATAGCATTTAAAGGAGAAACAGGAGCCAGATATATCATTGAACCCATTAGAAATCTCTGATGGCACTTGCCTTGTCGTATTGCAAGAATGTCAGACAATAACGACAAACAACGTGGATCCCCAAAGATCATGTGTGAAACTGCAACCGGCAGATGATAAGATGACATGAACAACTAGAAAAGTTCACAAGGTATCAACCCTGGGATTTCCATAATACAAAAGAGTGGTGAATCGTGGAGAACGTCCAGCAAACAGACACTAAAAGTATGCTGCTGTGGATGATAATGATATATTTTCATCACAAATGCACGCATGCGCACCACACACACACACGAATGCACACACAACCGTCTTTTCATATATGGGGATTAGTTAATTCCTTCACGAGCAGCCATAGATTTTTTCCTCTCTTGTCTTAAGGAACAACAAGGATTTTTCTTTTCTTTCTGTTTTTACCCTTTTCCCCAATGTACTTATTGAAATTATTTGCACTCCAACACTGGATATTAGAAGGACGTGTTCTTCACAAATTTGGAACGACAGCGCGCAAAAGCTGCCTTAAGTGACAAATCTAACAACCAAACCATCATCATACAAGTAATGTACAATTCTTGTTTTCATTCTAGATCACGTGCATACACACACACACACACAAAATCATATATGTGTGTGTGTGTGTATATATATATATATGTATATATATATATGTGTGTGTGTGTGTATGTGTGTGTGTGTGTGTGTGTGTGCGCGCGTATTTGCATGCATTCTAATATTAGAAAACGTCTACTAAAAATTATACCAAAACTGTCAACATAGGTCTTTTTCAGTTTTCAGTTTGGTTTGGCTGGCTGGCTGGCTGGCTAGCTGGCTGACTGGCTTGCTATGTATGTACAACGCACTAATACAGTTAGAGGGTTAAAAAAATGAAAACATTTTCCTCCTTAAAACCTCAATGAAAACCATTTTTGTTTTTTGACACTCCCTACAAGGTTTTGAGTGGAGGGAGGGTTGATTTTCAATGTGAGTTCATGCCCTGGCTGCATTCACGCTTTGTTTTGGAAAAATCAGACTTTTTTGGTCATCATGGCCTTGCAAAAAGGCGACAGAAGTGATTTTCCCATTGATCAACATTTACCAAATTTTAATTGATCACCCCAAAAAGAGCATGCAACTAACAGACATTGATCACGTGATGGTTTCTATTGGTTGACTAACTAGACCTGTCTACATAGTCTTTGCTTTGTCGATCGCAGAGCTTAGTGCTTTAGTGGTTGTCAAAACCAATGTTTCAGCGAAGACATTGGTCGAAGACTTTCGTGACAAATACTGCAGCAATCTCCAGTATTGAATGAAGATAAAAGTAACAGCCCCACCAAAGAGAAAGACAAAATTGATTTCGAAGTGCCTCTCTTAGCGACAGAAACACTCGAGGTGCGAGAAAGGAGTGAATGGAAATAGGAAATCATATTTAAGCCGATAAACATTCCAAGTTTGGCAAAGTTCACAGAAGTCATTCATCGAAAGTGGTGACTAATCAAGATTTGGGTTTGAGAGATAAAACGAACGGGACATGGCAGGGAAAGTATAGATTGAGACAAAAAGGTCTAAGTGGAATGATAGCAGATGACATGGCTATGTTCCCAATTGATTATATCAATCAACACAGAAGTATACGTCAAGGGACACTCAGTAGATGACGAATCAGTGAATTGTTTTCATTTGAAAATTGAAACGAAGTTAACTGCATCTTTTATCAGGTTCGAGCAAAAATAATCGCACTTTTAGTTATTATGAACTTTGAACTTTATTTTGAAAGAAACATATTTTCCAAGTTTGCCGAATATACGATCATAAAGTGTGAACTTTGCTTTATTTGAGCTGAACATATTTTTTTCACAACATTCAGGTTTTGTTCGAGGATGTCAAATCAAAGTTTGAGAAAAGCAAATTCGAAAATTTTTGTTTTGCGAATTTAAAGTGGGACCTAAAGCAGGGGAAGTTGTTTGCAGTTGTTTGTCAGTCGAGTATTCGGCCAGGGTACCTTGAGCGAATGTACAGCTCATCTTTAGTTCCAAAAATTTCGAGACAGAGAGTCAAAAAGACATGGACCTTCTTTTGTAATTCACGACACCCTATGGAGGGCCATTATTGAGGTGGACCCACGTGCAACAGCTTGAGGGCTTGCAAAGATACTAAACATTGACCACTCAAAAGTTTTCCACTATTTGTACCATATTGAAAAAGCAATAAAGTTCAACTTGTCGCACAAATGGTCCTGAATGAAAAATGAAACAAAATTGCATGTCGGGCGAATGTCCCTGCAGGAATTGAACAAATTAGGTTATGAAACTCTACCTCACCCAACTTATTCATCAGATTTGTTTCCTACCAACAACCAACTTTTCAAGCAAGTTGACCATTTGTTGCAAAGGATAATTCAACAGACAAACAGCAGCTCAGAATTCTTTCGAAGAATTCATTGGTCTCAGCACCTCTGTTGTACTCCCGAAATAAATGGCCTTTTTCCCAAGTGGTGAAGAAGTCGATTTTGTTTAATAATGTTCAGCTGAGATATACTGCTTCAAAATTGGTGGTGAAAAACTGGAATTATTTTTGCATCGACCTAATATATGAAGTCCGTGTCTGATAGACCAGCCCGCGGGTATTTTCACACATATTATCGATGATCGTGGGCGTTGCAGGGTCAGTACTTCCTGAACTTGTCTTGTTTATCACATCAACTATTTCCTGCCAGCAGAAGCTCTGCATATAATTTCTTCGGATCCACATTTTTAGTCATGGTGTCCAGCGGCTGTCTGACATTCTTGCAATATGACCAGCCCATTGCCATTCAATTTTTCTAATGGATTCTATCACACATGACTCCTGTTCTTTCTTTAATATACTGTGTTTTTTTGTGATTCCTCCATGTGATATTGACATGATTCTTTTCAGTATCCGTCACATTGTTCTTAATTAGAGAATCGATCTTTTGGTTATGTTCCATGTATAAAATTCATAGGTGACTATCGGCTCAATGCATTGGTTGCTCACCCATTTTAGGACTAAGGAGACTTTCTTGTTCTTGAAAGCTCAGCTTGTTCCACCGGAAGTTTGCCAAGCTAGAGTTATCATTGGCATTATTTTTCCTTTTTTTTTTTTGAGAAAACTCAACGCATAAATATACGTAAAGGGACATCTAGACGGATGAGTAATTTGATTATATTTGAAAATGAAAGCAACGTTCACTAAATCTTCTATAAGTAGTTCCTATCTGATGGACAATCTGGTGGGTATCTTCATACAGATATTCAATTCAAAGGCTGGGATGTCCAAAATTGCGTAGTGATTAGGAACTGGTAAAATGTAATGAGCGAATTCCATCCACAAGTATTCCTGCTGCTGTAACATTTTTGACCATAGGAATGAAATTAACTAATTTTCTGTTTCCTGCCTCGAGCCATCTCGACCATGACTTTTGTTTTGAAGGTAGGCAAAGAATGAAGTGTGTGAATACATTGTGATTTACCTCATATATTTACCGGACTTTAGCAGCAGCATTTGCCAGTCATTTCAGACAAGGACTAAAGCATAAGCCATACGTGTGTGCTGGTTGGTACAGATAACGTATCTCACACGTTATCAGGAATAAAATTCAAAATATTAGCAAAGTGACAAACTCATTTCAGTGATATGTGATGTTTCAATGAAATGTTCACAAGATTTCCAATAACTCTATGAATATTTTAATATTAGATAAAAATAAATTCACGTATTTAGCTGATGGTTATTCATAAACGATGCACAAACAAACCAATATGCGGAAACACACAATTACCAAGAAAGATTCATAGAAGTGTACATATGCTTGTAAAGAGAAAAAGGAAGAGAGACAGAGAGAGGAGGGCAGATAGATAGATAGATAAAAACATACGTACATGTATATTTTTGTATGTGTACATGTATGTGTGAGGGGTTGTATGTCATGCAAAAATGATATTGACTGATGATATTTATGCAGATATAGGGACGAACAAACGTCCATACTATAAAATATATGCATCCGGAGTATTCACTTATACTAGTGTATATATATATGCACGCATATTATCAGTTGTATCTTTCTCTCTTTTCTTCTCCGTCGCTCTCCCTTATATATATATATATATATATATATATATATATATATATATATATATATATATATATACGTGTATATATATATATATATTTATATATACGTGTATATATATATATGTATATATATATGTGTGTGTGTGTGTGTTTACGTGCGTGCGTGTGTGTACAAGGCTATGGTAAAACGGCTGATGTACTTCACAATAATGAATTATAATTGTGATAATAAGATATTTTCTTTTTCTAAAAATCATGTTGAATGCAAGTTGTTTGCTTGTTTTATTTTCTGTTTGCTCTTTCATTTTTTTTTTTCACATTTCTCTGGAAGAGCCTGGATGGATTGACGTAATCTTTGTAGAAGAAATATTGTTAAGATTTACATACTTATAGACAACAATAATGATACACAGCTTGATAAATTTGTCGATCAATTATTCAAACTGAAACCTGCAATTTTATCCATTACTTGATCACTACCGTAAATTTTAAAGCCTTCACAGGTATATGTACTGGTCATACCTTCTTCAGGTTAGATAAATAGATAGATCGATAGATAAATTTTGAAAAATCAGTGTCCCCATCTATTCCATCAAATTTTAAGATTGCCATGGAAACCAGTTAAAGTCAATTTGATTAAATAAACAAAACACATTTTGAGAAGTAAACATTTTTTAAAGAAATTATAAAAACCATGAACTTGAACCGGTAATGCTGTAGAATTATGAATAATAACAATATTTCTGTTATTCAGTTTTAGTGTAAACACAACTTGGAAATTAACCAAAAGCAAGTCTAGGCAGCCATGACGAACAGAGGTCAAATAAAGCTGGCAATATAGCAAAGTAAGCCAACATTGATCTGATTCTGACTTTAGCAAATCTTTGTCCAGTCAGACAATTTCTATTCATCGGTATGGTCTGTGATCTAATGAAACAACTGTATTAGAGTCCTACATCCCATTTTGCCTAGAGATACTGTCACTACGTCGCTCCTGGCATTTTATTACTTTCTGGATTTCCTTCATTTGGAGAAAATGGAATTAGTTCTCCATTATTCCTTCTCCTCCAGTGGCCACCATTTTGTTTTTGCATTTGGTTCGAAAAGGTCAGCTGTGTAGAGGAGCAAAAAATAGAAACAACAAAGATGGTTGGTCTACTACACATGTTAGTATTCACTGTAAATGTACTCACCTTGGAAACTCAGCCCGTATAAGCATATATATATATATATATATATATATATATATATATATATATATATATATATTTATAGCATCGAATGAAGCTCCCAGTGAATACCAAACTCATTACACTAGCAATTGTTTGCAGGACTAGCATGTTAACCATCATTCTCGAACGGGCGCTTCAAACATACGAAGTATGTCCCAAAAGTATCCAACCATTTTGAGTATTTTGAGAACCGGTCGCGTCACCTGTGTGTAGCTTAGTTACCAACTAGAGAGGACCATACTGTGCAAGTGTGTTCAAACTCTTCCATGAGAGATGACATCGGGTGGACTCGTATACTACGTGACCGTTACATTCACAATGATCAATGGAGTAGATTCTTTACGGCTCTTACTAAGTTTTTTGCATATCGCATCAGCCAGCTCTCTCAGGGCCCCCACTTAAGGCCAGATCGAACTCTGCGTGCCTTTTGGCTATCCCAAAAATATTTCGGACTGCAGATGAGATTAAGAAGTACTAGATGAGAAAAACCTCGAAAGCTCATGTAGATATTTTTTAAACTTATCTCAGATCGATGATTGATACCTCATGGCAGGCACTATGTGGGTAAAAATTGGTATGCAATGCATGAACAGAGGCAATCACATCATTGTTCATCTGCTCCCTCCCCCCCCTCTCTCTCTCTCTCTCTCTTTCTATATATATATATATATATATATATATATATATATATATATATATATGATCCATCTGAACTATTAAATAATGTGTGGCTGATATCAAACATAGAGGATCTGAGTCATCTTGTATTTCCGAAAACGATCCTATTTACTATCATAATCGACAATCAGCCGAATTATTTTATGTTATCAAATATTTAGTACCGTGACCAAAAGTACAACAGATTTTATAATAATATATTACTCATCTCAGAGAAAATATGATTAGATTAGTCGTAAATATAATCTGACATGTAATTTTATTGCTATCAATAACCTGTAAATTCCCCTGTTCATTAAATTGATTTCATTACGTCTACAATATGAAATGCTACAATCTCATTTTTCGTACAAATAGTATTATCGTAATTATAATTAGATTTCTGTGCAGAGTCAGTAATATAGTTTCAATGTATTTACTATATTTCTCTTAAAAACGTTTAATTTATTCTAAATTGTTGCAAC
Source organism: Thysanoteuthis rhombus (assembly GCA_963457665.1). Taxonomy (NCBI): domain Eukaryota; kingdom Metazoa; phylum Mollusca; class Cephalopoda; order Oegopsida; family Thysanoteuthidae; genus Thysanoteuthis; species Thysanoteuthis major. The sequence continues at coordinate 49,049,440 of OY735212.1, read as the reverse complement.
ACGAAGAATATAAAGTGAATAAATATAAATGACTTCTAATAAGATATTATTTCAATTTACATTAAAAAAAAACTTTTCATCAAATGGTTAAAACAATTTGGTAACAATTTGCGGTGTGGTCTTTCCGTGCATAATTAAGTTTTGACTTTAATTCAATCAATTCAAAAACTGACATATGCAAAAACAATTTATTTTGTCGAAATATGTAGCGAATTTTCTAGAAACTGTCACAAAACTGTCGGCATAGATTTCTTCAGTTTTTGAGCTTGTGTAGCTAGCTGACCGTCTGGCTGGCTAATTGATTGGCTGGCTGGCTGGTTAGCTGGTTGGCTGGCCGGGTATGCATTGTGCGACAGGATGCACAAATGAATTTACTCCTTAGTATGTCTCGAAAAAAATGTTGTATTTTCTGTTATTTTAGAATTTCTCCCAAGATAGGTTTTTTGTGGAGGTTCATTTTGCAATGTGTGTTCATGCTGAATTTTTTTGTGTCCGACAGTGTTCATGTTTCTTTTTTGAAAATTTAGACTTAATAGTAATTATTGCCTAATGGAAGGCGTGAGAAGTAACCTTTTACATTGATCACCATTTTTACCAATTTTTAATTGATCACCCCCAATCTGACGTTGTCATGTGTCAGTTTCTATTGAGTGACCATCCAGACCTATTTCATATTCCTTCCAAAGAAAAATCTTCAATATTCAGTTGATATTTCAATCACAAACCATTTCCTCCTGAAATACTACTCAAATGAAAAAAATGTTTTACCATGAAATAAACTAATAACTCTCGTGTATATATGCATGCATGAGCGTTCATGTATTTATTTGCGAGTTTTTTGAATATGTATATGTGAGTGTGCAAGCCCAAGCTAGAATATTATTCTAAAGATCTGTTGATTTTAATGTTCAGACGTAAGATCTATAAATGGCGGATGTCTTTGAGCTTCATGTCAAAACATAAAGAGCTCCAGGTGTATTTCTCTATAATAACAGAAACATTATATCAAAAATCTTCGGCTACTAACACTCAAAATAAAAGTAATATCATCCTGCTGAAAGTATTTTTCATGTGAAATTAAACATCTAAAGATAAAACAAACATATAATGATAGCAAAAAACAAGGCTTCCATCGGAAAAATAGTTTACTGAAATCGTAGCAGCCATAAGAAAACCCAAATGGCAATGGGTTGGTCATTCTGCAATAATTTTTAAAAAACTGCTGGACGTGATGTGTCATATCATTGTTATGAATTAATAGTTATAAATAACTTGACATTGCAAAAAATAGTACAAAATTCATTGACTTATCAAATAAATTTTCAATTCATTTTTTGTCGGAGGGTACCTACTGATAATAATAATCGTTTGATAACATTATCTGTAATTGTAATAAATCGCCTCCTCGAACTGGAAAAAATATCAGCAATATGCCAGAGAAACAGAGATAAATCATGGAATAGAAAGATGACGACTAAATCAATCAGTACCGAAGCGCTCGGAACAGTTACATAAAAAATGCATTTGGTCGAATTCAATCAAAAAACTATCTCACTGTTTTAGTTGGTACAACAGTTTGAGATATGACTTTTCACTCCTGCCTGAATGTGAATTGACTTTAATGTTAAATATTCCTATCTAGCATTAGCTTATTAGCAACAGGAAAATACAATGAAAAAGTCACCTACATACAAGGGAAGGAACGAGATCTATTAAAATAAGAGGGATTTTTGACATTTTTCTCCTTATTTCTCTCTCTCTCTCTCTCTCTCTCTCTCTCTCTCTCTCTCTCTCTCTCTCTCTCTGTGTAAGATGTTACAGCACACTCTGTTCAGTAACAGAGGGTCGGGAAGGGGAATTTTGTATCCTAGGTGAAATGCAGAGATACTCTGATAGTAGGCAAGAAAACCAATCCACACGTAAATAATCCTGTTATTTGTTATGGATATTATGTTAGTTTATAATATCATAAATCATTTTCCTGAGTCAGAAATAATTGATTCTGTAGTCTCTGCTTGAATGCTAAGGCAATTTAATATTTAAATTAAACCTCACGAGATCATAATAAACTGACATTCCCAATTAACGTTGAGATTAAGCTCCTGAAAACAACGACTCAAAATGAAACAACATTAAGTCAAACCGATTTTGCCACAGACATGGCAACTAGTAAGAGAAATTTAATTTATGTTGAGTTGGAATTTTCCGACTAACTAACGTTGAATCAGAAAAAAACACTTAATTCACTATGCTATCTTCCTCAAAGATGTTACATCGATACAACGTTAAAAAAAAACAACATTATTCAGAGATGTTGTGTACATTACAATCATTATTTCAACACATGAGAGTATTCTGGTTTAAGTGAAAATGAAATTTCTCGAAAGAAAAATAATGGTGGTAGCCATGACCAGCTCAAAATTGCTGTTTTGTCACCGGCAATGAATCTCAAAATGATCCACCTCCTTCCAAACTCTTTTATCTGATAACAAAGTTTAGCTCAATTGAAATTTTTATAAAAGTGACGATGTGTTCAATGTTGAAACTTTCCTTTTCCCACGGCTTTGTATTGCGATCTACTTCCGGGAGTTAGGCTCTCGGAAGTGTGTCTCGTATTTTCTTATAGCATTTCATGGCAGTCTCTGATTTCGCTCTGAGGAAAATTTTTGATTTTTTTTAGTTAATTTAGGTCTTCCTATGAGACAAAGCTTATTGGGCTATGGTTGGTTTCTATTTTGAACGATCAATTGCGGCATCTTCCATATTTCCTGAGGTTAGTTCAACTCTCTGAAGGTTTTCTTGGATTGTTGAGCACCAGGTTTTTTTTTACTCATATGTTTCCCTCCTCTGACCCGCTGGAATCCATCCTGTTATCTCAAAAGCATTATAATTATCTGGCATGCGTAGGATATGTCCAGCTAGCTTCACGCATCCCTTTGTTACGGTATCAATGAATAGTTTCGGCTTAATTTCTCTGAGTACTTCTTCATTTGTAATTCTGTCTCCGTATGTGATTATAGAAATTCTTCTAAGGCACGTTTGCTGGAAAGTGCAGTTTTTAACGATCTCTGTTGTCATTTCAAAGTTGCACTTCAATAGATGGCTACGGGGGTGACACTGTTATGTAAAAGTTTTAATTTTAATTGTGATTGTAATGGTCATGGCTGATTAAATGTTTCAGGAATTGAAATATTCCAGGAACACTCCCTAGTCAGTGGCAGACATCTGATTCCTTCATAGGACATCATCCTTCACAAGTAACGTGCGCAAGGATCATGCTTAACATTACATGGAAAGATCAGAAGACAGCACAGGAGAGAAGAGAAAAAACAGATACATCATAAAATCCTTTAGAGAACTCGATTGACAATGGGCAGGCCACATTGCAAGAATGTCAGACAACCGACGGACATTACAAATGACAACGTGAATCCCGAGAGATCATGCGCAAAACCGTTGAAGCAGGAAATCAGATTGGATTAGATGACAACTTGGGCAGATTCTGGAGATATTGGTGCCGCAAGGCTCAAGATAGAGAGGCCTGGCAAATCCAAAAGGAATATATCTTTTCAACGACGGGTGTTAAAAGGCAACAGATGATAATGTAAACTGACTGACTATTTTGACTTGTTTTGTTGCTATATTCCTTTGTGAATATCTAGAATAAAGCAGTGGCAACTGACAAAACAAGACATTGTTAGACCGAAACGTGGGTGGAAGTAATATATTGTTATATAGAAATAAAACAACAATAATAAATTGAAAAGAATAGGTCTGGTTAGTTACTCAATAGAAAACGTCATGTGACTAACGTCCTTGGTAACATGCGGTGATCAGTTTTCAAAAAATGAGAAAAGGGGTTGATCAATGAATAAGCAAAAAAGGGTATCAGCAAAATGGAGAGTGATGTACGGATAACAAAGACGTATCAATACGTGTTTAAGAAGGTTTGGAGAAATATTCTGAGAACTGTATTAAGATTACAGCAAAATATATCTTTCTTGACCTTTCTTACCTTTTTAGAGAAATATCCGGAAACAATTACTCACTCGTGAATTTCGACGTATATCAGGGACCAGGCTTTTAAAATAGAACGTGTAGTTCAATATAAATGTATTTCCCACATCAATACTTGGAAAATGAACAAAATGAAGTTGTACAAATATGCCGCCCTAAACTGCATTGAATAAATGTTTTAAATCAAATAATTTGTTTTACGATGAAAAAAAAATTATTTGTTTGTTGATAGGTAGTAATTTGAGTTGATATGAGAAAATTGGGATAAATAGTAAGTAAGAAAGAAAATATGCCTTGCCGTTGAGTCTTGGTTAATACAATAATTTTGGAGACCATAACTACAATATTGAAAATGATATTTTTTACTATAAAAAAAAGAACTATGATTTTTTCTTTACCGTAAAAAACACACAAGAAGACTTACTATTTATTTTTTGATGGATAGACTTGCTTGAAAGTGTGAACAAAAAGTATCCCCACACCGAGCAAAAGTAAAATCTTGACTAGAAACAGATAATCTGTATTCGAGGAATCGCTTCGATTTCGTTGAACTCATTAAAAGTATTTCTGTTTTTATTAATATTCGGACCATCCTCGTCTTGGTTGTTTTTCATACAACGTTTCGGCCGTTGTACTCTACAGCCTTCATCAGGTATCATTTGGTAAGTGTGGAGAAGTAATGATCCGAACCCTTTATTATTTAACAAGATGATGATGGTCCGATTATTAATAGGAATAATAATAATACCTCATGTCAAAAATTCAGAGATATAATCATTAAAAGTAACAATAATTTAATTGAGATAGATATCACTAGAAACCAACCATATTCATCCTATTAAAAGCAAATAACTGAAATCTCACTCATTACAGTAGGTGGATTTATGAGGGCACAATATATCTAAGGAACCCTAAAAATCTTTTTGAAATAATCTAAAAATATCTAAAAAATAATGTACAAAATCTAAAAGATAATCTCAAAAAAGTTTGCAGTCGGACCTAGAGCCGCCACTGAGTATGATAATAACTATTACACTTCGCCACCTGCTGTAGATAATGGATTAACATCATTTTTCGTTGTCTCTTATCTTCCATCTTTTGCTGACTAGAGATGTTGGTTTAGAATAATGACATTAAGGTTATCTCGGCAGGTTTTGGTAATAATTGCAAAGAATAATAGTAATGAATACGTCATAACGCTGCCCTACCACCTGCGGTCAAATTTCCAAGGAGATAGATATGCTCCATTCTTTAGAGAGAGTTTTAGTTATATCAAGAGGAGATGGAAGTTGTGAGGGAGCAGAATTGCAAGCTGAAACAATATTCGGAAGATCTAGTCGAACACACAGTCAAAAAAACAGACCCATAAATACAATCAACCCAGATAAAAAAAATAGTTTCAGTAAGTGAGATAAAATCATTGTCGAGTAATTCAGACCTGAAATTGTGGAATGTATCCATTGGACACATTGACAGTTGTGTCTGGAAAGTGACTTATAAAGTTATGGTCGTATAATTTATTTACAAAATACAAATCAATCAAATAAGACATGCAGACTGTAACACCAATATAAGATGAATTGTGACTACTGAATTTTAATGCATTCGGAATACTAGCACGTTGAATACCTAAAATAATTGGGAATTCTAAAAGAATGCCCCTGAATGCAAAACATTTATCATGGGGTTCCTAGAAGAGGAGGGGGATTTTACACATTTCTAAAGCAATAACTATAATGGTGCAACAAAAGAGAACGCCGTATATAAAATATCTTACCACTTATCTGTGTTTTATGCATTGATGTGACTGAGTTGATCTAAGAGGTATATTTGCACCTATTGAAAATTTGATGATCTAACAGATTTCCGATCTTTGCCATTAAAAACTCAATATTCTGATTACTGTGGTCTCTCTATAAAGAAGAGTAAACTCAGCAAAACCTGATTCGAGGAATTTTACCAGAAAACATTTTGGTGTGAGGGGAATCTTGGACAGAACAGTTTTTCACTTGTGCCATATTGAAATAAGCCAAGTAAATTATATAGATATATTGTTAGGTATTTTAAAGGTTGGCTGGTATATATGAACATATATATTCATATCATGTAAGTATTATACGTTTTTGAAATACGTGAATATACCGATTGCTTGTGAGCTGTAAGATTTCTCGAACAAATACCTCATTTGGATTGGCTTGACGGTCGAAAAATCAGCTTTTAAATTCCTGACTTTGACATCGACTCGGGCATTCTTCTGTAAATATTTCAATTACCAGGCAAACTAACCATACATACAAGGTAAATATGAGCTAAAAAAACAAATTATTTTCATATAATAAAGATGAAATAGATATTAACATTGATATAAAAATAGCTTACACATGACTGACTATATTTACTGAATGGGATAATGGATAGTCTATACCTACTCTGAAGAGTTTCAATACAACAATGTATATATATATATATATATATATATATGTGTGTGTGTGTGTGTGTGTGTGTGTATGTATATATATATATGGTCATTTTGGTCATTCAAAATCATCAGTCTTTTAATGTTCGTCGTTGGGCAGATACCTTTCGTCGGATTAGCCACAGTTCTTGGTAGGGCAGGGCAAATATTTTCTGAACTGTCCAGTTTGTCTTGCCATCTCATATTCTGCCAGCTTAGGTTCTGCATTTGATTTCTGGGGACCCATGTTGTGAGTTGTGATGTCCTTTGGTTGTCTGCCATCCTTTTAACATGACCAGCCCATCGCCATTCGAGTTTCCTGATGGTTTCTATGATGTGTCCGACCTTTTTTTCCCTTAATATACTGTGCTGTTTCGTGGTCTATCTATGTGATGCTGAGCATTATTCTCTCATGCACGCTGCATGGACTTTTATTTCTGTGTCAGTCTCCTGGTTAGGTGCAATGTTTCGGCTCGATAGGTTACTATTGGAGGGATGCATTGTTTTTTTTAAGGACTAATAGGATTTCGATGTGTGCTCTGCCAGAGGTTTGCCATCTTTGAGTGATTCTGTGTACTTTGTCAACATATTCTCTCCATAGATTTGTTGATATCCTGAATATTCTCTGGAAATATTTTTTCCACAAGAGTGGAATATCGATCGCTGATTTGAAATTTAAAGAAGATGTACCATGCACCAAATACTGTTTTTTTACGAAATAAAAATCGGCTTTTCTAATTAGCTCGAAGACGTCCAGTATTTAATGCATGCAAACAAAATTTTAAAAAATAAAAACGAGGATTTTTCAAATATTTTAGAGATAATAGGAATATAAAAGTATTTCTCTCAACTCAGATTATATTTGCATTCACAATAGATCCCAATATTCGAGCAGATTTATCTGTAATGCGCAGATAAAAATACATCTCCTTCATATTGAAATGGCTTTGTAGATTGAGGCTTTATATTTACTTGATTATTACCAAAATGTTGTTATCAGATGCCAGAAACTGTTTTGCTATTGCTAGAATAATCAAAACTAATAACGAAAAATATTTTCAATGATAACCAAAATTGAAAACCCAATTTTTTCACCCGATATGTAGAAAACTCAAACACATAAGTATTGTTTCTTGACACAAAAAAAATATTTTTAGAATGGCAATCACATTTTAAAGAAAAGTACGCCGTTATAACCTCAGTTTTTTAATTGAAATGTGTTATATTGTGCGTGTATGTGAATTTACATTTGTGTGTGCGTATGTGTATGACGCAAGTTTTTAAATCATAATTTGTGTCATACATACACACATATGTACATATAATCAATACACATACAAACAGACACACACACGCACACACACACACACACACACACACACATATATATATATATATATATATATATATATATATATATATATATATATATATATATATACTTGCATATGCATATATATTGTTTATTTTGGAAGAAGTCTTCCTTTACACAGGTTTGGTTAATGTCGGTAGATTCTTTTCAATTTTCCTAGATCACATACGAAAAAATTGATTATGTAGTGTAGTTTACCGGAACTTCCCCCATCTGTTATTTATTGATGGATTTTTTTAAACGATGTAGAAATACGTTTGATACCCATTTTTATTGTTACTTCCCTTGGAATTCATTCTAATCATACAAAAATTCGACGGACTGAATTTCACCTCAGTGGGATAAACTTGCAAATAGCATTTTAGTTGTCAATTTGATGTAGTTTCTTCCAAAGATCAACATTTTCAATGCGAAACATATTCTAGCCGGGAGTTTTGAACTCGTAGTTATTCAGTTTTAAGATATTTTCTTCAGCAATATTCAAGTATTGTCAATGAATGTAATATCAAGAGTTCCGACTATGAATATCAACTACACAGACACGTGGGAAATTAAAGGTAGGGAATGTGTATATTACATCGATGCCTGCTAGTCAGAGAATTTGAGTTAATGAAAAGAAGGTGCATATGCCTAAATATATGAATATTCATGTATATGTATACGTGGGGGATATGTGTACGCGTGTGCCTTTGCAAGTAAACATCTTTCCATGTATGTAAATATATTTTTGTCTCTCCAGCTGATCCACAGGAATGTAACTTTTATATGAACTTGCCTGAAGTAAGATTGAAATAGAAAACTATGAAGTTTCTGTTGATTATGGATATATAATATCGACCTATCGGGCAAAACATATATAAAACTGATATATCTATCCTTTCAGTCGCACTGATATACACACTAACGCACGAGTGCACATTAACACGCACATATATATGTGTGTGTGTGTGTGTGTGTGTATGATAAAATAATGGATTTGCTACACACGTTTGTGTTTTTGTCTGTTTGGGCTTCTTCAGGCGAAAGATTCCATTTATTTGGATCTTTATTCCGGACGTTATGATGGAAAATCTCCGTTTTATTCTATTTATCTTACTTTCCCTCTTTCTTTCCGTTGTTTAGCTGTTGATCTCACTTTGTATTTTATCTTCCATAGGGAACGTAGGTCTTTGCTTATTTGTTATAAATAACTTCAAATGTTTTAGACACGTTTTTTTCCTTTCGTGTTGTTAATCCATCAGCTCCTTGTGGTACGTTTCCTCTCAGGATATATTCTCTACCTACATTCATCTGCCTCCCAGTGTGAGGGTTCATTTTACATTAATTCAATTCTTTTTATTATCTTTGTTGGTTTTAAACTATGCATATAAGATAATTGTGAGAATGTGGATGGAGGTATGATTATACTACTCATAACTGCTGCTATTATTATTGATGATAACAGCGAGAATAAGATAGCGATGGTGGTTGATTTTTGTATACCTGTATGTGAGGTTTTATGTTTGTTATAGAAACCTTGAGCCATGTCAACATTTTAGGTCTACTTTGTATTTAGTGAGTTTTTTCAGTAAAGGTAAGATTCTCTAATTTTTTTTCTCGCATTGGTAGCATACGGTTTCAATGTTATGGCATATGTGTGTTTGTTTTATTATTTTACGTTTTACTGTTAAGTGTGGAGTTGCTGTCTGTTGGGCCCCAGTTATGTCTGGAAAGGGATTAATTGTTTTTGTATTTATCGTCTATAAAGGATAGTGTTTTTTGGCTTATCTAAATTCAAAGGGTATTTCCGATATTCCTATATAAGATTGATATTCCACCTTGATATAAAATATTCCATTTGAGACATTCGTTTTGTAAAGGGCACCTGTTGTTGCTTGATCGATAATAGTCTGATATTCATAATTTTCCTGACAAGTTTTCCTTTTCCTTTCTTTATCATAATGTTTTGTTATTATCTTTGAAAAGTTTTCTATACAACTATAATCAATTTTGAGTTTTTTAGGCGGGGCGTTTTTCTATCAATTTCAGGGATATGTTGGTTTTCACTCGTAGATCGTATGGAAGAATATACTAGGGGATTTTTCTTCCTGTTCATTTTGTTGTTGCTATGTTTTACTCTATTGAATTTAACTTTTTTATCTTATTCAGAGCTAGTTTGGTGAGACAGCTGTCCTTAGGGCTTTAGAGTATTTTTTCTAATCTTTTTCTCCGTTCGAGGAATCGTGTAATAATCCAGTTTCTATTGATCTTGGGATCTTTTGCATGATTTTGTTTTGGTGATTAGAATTTGTGTTGGAATATGCAATTTCAGAATTTACTTTCTTGTGTGGTTTTGAGCAAATCAATTATTTCATCATATTTAAAGTGCTACTTTAACTCTATCCAAGTTTCGAACACTTTATGATATAAACCCATCACACATCGGATATTGAATTACTGATTTGGTCTGCTGCAGGAATTGTACCTGCCACTACAAATGCATTATATTACTTCAAAACTCTATTTCAAATGATTTACCGTTATCATGCAGTCAATGTATCATTTGGCTTCGACAGCGTATTATATATATATAAATATATATATATATATATATATATATATATATATATATATATATATATATATATATATATATATATATATACATATGTGTGTGTGTGTGTGTGTGTATGTATATATATATAATGTATATGAAATGATTTGATTCACATTGCTTGATAGTGTAAAAGTGACAAGCTGTAGCATAAGTCGGCTACTTTACGCTTATATTATGATGAATACATTTGCTTTACGTATAAAGAAATAGATTCTTAGCCTCTTCTACATGAATGCAGTATATCTCAGTGTTCCATGTACACGTTACCCACACGTATGCACACGAGAACACACACACACACACACACACACACACACACATAGATACACGCACTCAAATATATACAGAAGCAGAGAGAGAAGTCATTGCCTTAGGGTGAGTGCTCCCTCCAGCAACCAAACTTTCTCCTGCCACCGCCCCAGAAAAGCTTGCATTTCTTACATAGGTATGGCTGGCCTTCAAAAGACTTGGTAAACGTTCCCAAATGTATTTTAACGAAGCCAATCCATAATACATTCATGTATATAGTTTTCATTAATATTATTATTATTTAGATAGATAGAAAAAAGAGATAGATAGATGGATAGATAGAGGAATTAATTTCTTGCAATAGAATTAGCAAATTTGAGGTTCTAGTATGCAGCTCAGTTGTGCAATTTTGGAGACACTCCTTGGAAAAGCATGAATATGATATCCAAAGCCAAATAAACTGACAATAATCTATCACTTGTTGGTCAAGATTCTAAACCTTCAATATAGCCATGTGACGTAATTAGCTGAGCCATATTATTGCTCCGGGTTAACTATCTGTAAGTAAATGTACATATTGTTATTGAAAAACGAATCCCACTCCTGTACAGAAATTTTACGCCATGAGATTTGATGAACTTTACGGAATTTTTTTCTGTGAAAGATAACTGCAAGAATGCTAGTGTGGAATACTGAGCTTATAAAGCAACACAGCTTAGAATATCACAGCAACTCTTGCCTTTAAAGGAAAATGAAAATCAAAGCATTTGGCCTGGTTTCTACTCAAAGAAACTGTCACGCAAATAATATACTTTGCATGCTGCAGTATATATATATATATATATATATATATATATATATATATATATATATATATATATATATATATATATATACACAATAGGGCTTGAAAAGAACAAAAAACGTTCTAAGAGACAAAATAAAGTGTACCTATTAAAATTCCCGCCTCCTAGCTCCATTGGTGCAGGCTGTATAAGTCATGATAGATCGCTCGTTTCAAACTGAACCAACTTTTGTTGACAGTTTTGGTTGACGGCTTCCCAAATAACAACTGAAAAATCGGACGTACCATTGAAATGAAACAACTGTAGACATTTCCAGGCCGAATTATGGCATTCAGCCGCACATCAATGAATGTGTATTGTTCGAACGTAAAACAAATAACAACTTCCTTTAGAAATTGCATTTCCCTGACGGATTGATCGATAAGTTTCTTTACCAAACTTATGTATTTTTGATTTTTGTGCAATCGCCCTCCATAATTCTGCTTTTACTGTCACGGCTAGATGGCAATTTCATTCTCAATGATAGCTTCAGATTGTCAATAAGTTTTCATTGTTTTGATTTTTTTTAATGCTGAGTAAATTTTCGAGGTTACAGTTATAAACTAAGTCTCTATCAATATTTATTAGGTACCTGGCTGTGATGTAGTGATTATCAAGCTCATTTCGGTTACTATTATTACCATACTAGCACATTACTAACATCACATAAATGACAAAATTATTTACGTATGGATAGGTTTACTGCCCAGAATGATTTCAGTGAGCTCTGCCTAGGATCGAAGTGTCGTTCTTCAATGCCTTTGCATATAATCAGTGTAAAAACAGCTTACACATTAAAAACTGTTACACACACACACACGCACACAAACTATATATATATATATATATATATATATATATATATATATATATATATATATGTTAGTTTCGTCTGGTACACCCAGTGATAACTAAACACTGTACAGTAGATCAATTCTGTTAAATTACCTTGCAATATTGAAGTGACATCTACACCAACGTGTGTGTGTGTGTATATATATATATATATATATATATATATATATATATATATATATATATGGCAGGGGAGTATATATGAAGAGAAATAGTATTTAGGAAGATTTTTTGGCGCCCAAGTTTTCAATCTGGAAGGCTTACTGACTTACTGACTTTAGCAACCACTGTTACCAATAGGAAATAAGTGATTTGCAGCAACAAGATATCACTCATAATCACCAAGCTTAGGTTAGGATACCAGAAAAATTATTTTCCACCAATCTTTCTGGTGGAGAAGGCATTTTTTACTAAAGAAGCATCATTCAAAGTTATTGTAGTTTCTTGGTCGGAACAGCGTTCTGTCTCACCATTGAGAAGTTTTCAAGTATCTCAGCCCAGAGATAGGCTTTATAACATCATCATCCTCATATTTTGTTCAGCCAGTCTTCTGGTTAAGTTCCATGTTTCAGCTCCATAGGTAACTGCGTTAAATCACCGACTTCGATCGCCAGTGACAAGTTCTCAACTATCTCAGCTATTGCATAAGCTTCATCTAGTTACATACTGAACTTATCTGAGTCTGGCACATTGTCACAGGTGTTGGACAGGTATTTACCTGCTTTTTGAGATTTCTATGTACGCTACTAGAAGTGAAAATAGCGTTCAGCATAAGTTTTGCAATAATTCTCATGAATGAAGTATAAACCAATTTATCTCTCCTCTATATCTTAGCCTCCTGTACCTCTCTCCATCCTAACATCCGATGACTCAGCCCAACATACCATCACCACAAGTTTCGTGGTGTGACAACACTCAGAATTTTTCTTGTATAAAATAATGGGAATTGCTTTTCACTTTATGTTATTTCCGCTAACGTAAGTTTTTATTTTTTCTCACTGGAACGAATGAATTTCGGGTAGCAGGAAAACCTGCATTTTTTAATGTATAAAACGGGAAACTATGCCTTATAGAAAGGAACTGATGATAATCAGAGAAATTAAGATAATTGAATAAATCAAATGCCAATTATAATCATGGATTTAGTTTGAAATTTGACAGTATCCTTATTGATGAGTGATTTACACAGATCACACTCTTCTGACTGCGATCACTGGTTCCCTCAATTCTGAATTGCTACCAAGTAAAGTTTGTCAAACTCAACAAAAAAGATTGGAAATTGCTGAATCAGAAAAATCCACAAATCAGGAATGGAAACTAATGATTATTAATTTTATAAGTTTTATGTGAGAATTGAACTCATGGCTAATGGGTGGCTCGTTTAACACACGATTGTTCTTACCACTGACCTTCTGGAAGTTGAAGGTAATCTCCGCTTCAAGTCAAATCCGTAAACTCAATCTTCAAGCCTATGTCTTCTATGCCATCTTTTGAATATTTCATTAAATAAGTATTCTAACATTATTTATTCAGATCCGCACTGTTAATTTATTCCCCAACAAATGAAAGAAAACCCAGCATTGGTTTACTTGCGATAAAAAGTAAAGAATCAATTATAATGATTTACAAAACTTCATCTATCAAAATGAACAAGAAATAGAAAAAATAAGATGAGGAAAAACATGGATTGTAGAATAATAAAGGTTCATGTTACACTTAAAACTCGATAAGATATTTTTCACCGCAGTTTAGCCTCTTCTGTAACTTTTTTTGATTTAACAGTAATTCCAAATGAAACGATATTGAGAGGATCGTTTTTACAAGTGAGTAAAACGAAAACCAGATCAATATTCGGAAAATAGGAAAAAGAAAAGAACAAAACAAAAAAAACATGCATTGGATCTGCATTTTTATAACAATACAGAACAATTCAACAAAAACCAGGATTTTTCAACATATCCCCCTACTTATCCGAGCCAATTCTGGAAAAAAACATTAAAAGATAATCGGTAAAGATAATCGTAATCAATTCGAAATAAGCTAAACAACTAATTCAAACATTAACACACACACACTCACTCTATTTGACCATTTGATAGCAGAAAAGCATAACTCTGAAAATTCTCCATAATCTTTGTTTCCAACCCTGCTATTTTTCGAATATATTGACCACGTAATTATGAAAATTTAATTCAAATACTACTATTTTCTGAATTGCCCACTCAATAATATTGTTAGATATTGTATCGACATATTTTCTCTCTTTCTCTCTCACTTTTTCTCTCTGTCTCTGTCTCTCTGTCTCTCTGTATCTCTCTCCCTCTCTCTCTCTCTATATATATATATAGTCTAGAAAGCTTCAAAGCTTTAAACACTTGAAGAAGACTGAGAAAAGCTGTGACTCGCTGTTCATGGTACTTCTATCGCGTGTTCTCAAATGTGAATATTATATTCTAGAGTGTCGGTTTTAATCTAGGCTTGCATGTAAACCATCTTACAATATCATCTTCAACGATATTAATGACACAAAAAAAATTTCGAGTTTATTTTCTACGAACTTATTAAACCGAACAATTGGACTGATATTCTAGCAGATAATGACACCTCAATGGTCTATTCCATAAATATACTTGGACAATTTGATATTTGGCATCCCACGTTCAATCTTCAATCCCGCCCAACTACGAAGCCTAAAAAGACCGAAGCCAAATATTTTACCTTTTCCCTGGTTCCATTCAATACAATGATCTCTCTCACTGACAAAAACTGGATTCATTTCTTCTGGTTACCCAATTCCCCAGAACTAATACAAATCGATTTGATTTAATATCCATTATTCATATATTCTATCGTTATGCTCTTGTTAACATATTCTTTAATTTTTGGTATCATGTATAGCAGTCAAGCTTATAGTTTTGAATTGATCAGTAAGCTTACTCATTTTTTTATAAATTGTCTAAAAATCTTACTAATTTCGCTGCCCTGGTCGACCGTTCTTTCATTTGAAGAAATAATTTTGGGGTATAAAATCAATAAATCTGATAGTATTTCAAATATTCTCAAATATTCTGAAAATATGTTTTTTTGTAAAACATAGAAGGTTGAATACTGCTTGTTCTAAAAAACATTTGTACGATACAAAACGGAAAAGAATCTCGTTTATCAAACAATTCATAGACAAACATTCCATCCCCGATTTCAATATCCATATCTAAGAGCGTTGCTTGTTTTCCGTTTTGTTCACACTTTAATACAAGATCCTTAGTGTATATATTTAACTATACGATTTCCCAAATTCTCCTCCATCATTAAAATAACATAGGTCATCAATAAAACGGTACAACCTGGAAAAGGAATGCGTTCGCTTTATATTAGTTCTAAATAAAGATGACATGAGCATATAATCTCGTCCATATAAATACAAATTTGCCCAGTAGGGCATAGGATCAATTTCCATTGGGACACCAATGATCTGTTAAGATATTTTATCACTTAGTTTGAAGTAACATTCCCAAACAAGATGACTAACAATCGCGTCGAAAGTACAGTACCTAAAGTAAGACTGATATTTTTCTGCTGCACACGAGAAAACTTGACTGTTTCTTAACCGAATACATTGACTATTTTTTCCTGCAAATGCCAATTCCTATTTTATCCAATTCCTAATAGGATCTTCATAGTGGATTTTTCTTTCTTCAACGGACATAGTTTTATTTACAAACCTAAAGAGATTCATACTATAATTGGATTTACACTCATTAGTTAATTTCTGTATTTGATTATAGATTAAATTAAAAACTTTAGAAACAGCTTTACAAGGAGGTTTAGTACTACAAAAGTGTTGAAGCTACTATAAAGCAAGCACCCATTGGATCTTTATACATCAGGTATTTGTAATGTAATTAGTAACTTCTGTATTTTCTCATCAATTCTTAGTCTTAAACTTTCAAATAACTCAATGTGTTTCTGCTAATACTATATATGTGTGTGTGTGTGTGTGTGTATGTGTGTGTCTGTGAGTGTGTGTGTGTGTGTGTGTGCGTGTGCGTGTTTGTAAATTATGTTATTAATTGTGTAAGAAGAATCCAAGTTGGGCTGAACGTTGAAATGTATCATTCGAGCAGTTCACTCATGGTATCGTCATTTCACTTTCATATTGTCGGATAAACAATAATACATGCCAATACGCTGTTAATACATATTGAAAAATACCATTTGTACGGTTGATCTTCTGATATCATCCTTTCACCGTCATATATATATATATATATATATATGTGTGTGTGTGTGTGTGTGTGTGTACATGTATTTTTTTTTTTTTTTTTTGCTTATAGTAACCATTTTTACATAGTTTAAACTTCGCAGCGGTTATCATCTGAACAGAATTAAAGTCCTTTCGAAACCTTTGTTGGGTTTGTAATTTCCTTCAGTTAAGTCTGCCAAGGATATGCTTCAAGAAAGATCATTCAATAGAGATGCCAAATATTGGCAAAGAGCAATTAAGACAGGAGAAAGTGGAAGATGTGGACACAACCAATTCTCTCTTGATACTTTTGTTCAAGTATTAAACAGTTCCAACAAAGAGGCTGAGCTATTAGTATTGAAAAGTAAAAGCAAATGTACAAGTTATTAATTTCGTCGGCTATTTTTAGACTTTCTTGAAAATATAAATATAGTTGATGTATACGTACGTGTGTATGTACATTAAATTCATACGTATTTATATTTGTATGTATATATATTCATGCACAACAATATAACTATTCATTCGTTTAAATGACTGTGCAAATATATACATATGTTCGATGAAGTTCTCCCTATCAACCGATCTCCATGTTTATGTCTATGTAAAATGGAAGCGTAGAGTCCATTTTAACATGATTGTAAACTTGTAAAAAGAACCTTAAAGATTTCCTCTAAGGTTTTTACTTCAAAATATTTCCCGATGTGCATTCATGATTCATACAAAATTTGGGCAAAATTGGTTCAAGCAGCACCAAAAGGTAAAACCGTGACAAATAAAGCCGAATGATTTATGTAATGAAATGTAATATGATAAATATGATAAATAATGTAATCTATGTATTGAAGGGAAACAGAATTTCAGTTTAGGATTACAGTACATTTTAAAGTGAGGCCTTTTTAAAATCAATAAAGGACTTTGATGATGCCAATACGTAAAAGTAGAATATGCAATGACAAGCTAGGCAACGCTCGTCTATTCAGGGTTGAGCACTTTTCAAGTGAGGTAACCTGTTCATTATAAGCTTATGCAATGCTCTTCCATAGAAACAGAGCACTCTGGTGGATGGGGAATCTAACCTTTAATAAATGTATCGGTTGAATTCGGTAGCTCAGAGGTATGATATCAGGCCTCTAAGTCTGAAGCGAAGGTTTCAATACTGCCTTGTGGTACTGGATGGTATAATGGAAAGTCTGTAGCCATCCTGAAGAGTTATAATACAACGAAATAGCTGTCTGTAGATGACAATGATATATATATATATATATATATATATATATATATATATATATATATATATATATATATATATATATATTTCATACTTTGGAATCGAGCTCTCTAGTGAATTTTGCATAAGTAAATACATTGCTTGAATTCAGTCTTAAAAACTGTCCCATTCTGCATGGGGCAGGGATAAATGCCAGCCTCTGGGTCTGAAGCGAAGGTTTCAATCCTGCCTCGTGGTACTGGATGGGATAATGGATAATCTATAACCAAACTGAAGAGTTGTCAGTGGATGACTCAATTATCATATTCTTATTATATATTTATAAATACATATATAAATCCGTATATACATATGTATAAATTATATCCACAGACACACAGACACACACACACACACATATATATATATATATATATATATATATATATATATATATATATATATATATATATATATATACGTCTCTGTGTGTGTGAGTGGATTTGTACTTGAAAATTTTTTTTTTAATACACTATTTCATCAGTAATTTCCATATCTGTACCAGGTGGGCATTAAAACTATATTTGTGAATATCAAGTCCGGCCCTTTGTTGGTAACTCTTCTGATTGTTCTTCAGCTTTCTATTCTCTGTGTATTTTCTTCCCACCCTTTGATGAAGCTACCTATCCTCTTGTTATAATTTGCGTTCATGAACTTAGATACCCCTATCATGTCTCTTTTTACTCTTCTATGAGTAAGAGTTGGTAGCTTCAGTTTAGGGATGTGCTCTTCATAAGTTAAATATGCTTATTTGTAACCTTTTCTTTTTGTTTAAACGAGATTATTGACTCTCAGGAAATCCTGTAAAAAATGTTCACACGTGTTGGTTGTGTAAATGGTTATAGCAACATTTTTAGGAAACAAATTTATTTCGAATTCTCCAAGGTTTGTTGTAGATTGGCAGAATCGTGAGAACGCCGAGAGTCTCTTATTACGACACAAAGGAATTTTGTTTCGCATAAAATCGATTCTTCTAATTGCGTCTAGCATTCTATTATTCAATCCATCGGCCAATCGTAAAAGGGTTTGTTTGAATATATTTTTGACATATATATATATATGCATGTGTGTGTACGTGTATTCGAGGGTTATTCAAAAAGTATACAGTGTTCCTGCTCAAGCGTAAACCAGTATATACCGAATGAAACGTGATTAAACGTGATTCTAGGATGGGCGAATAACTGTATAAAAGTTCACTTATTAGTTCACTTGTCTTTATATCTCAAGGATGCATAAAAAGAATGCTTTTCTGCAATGGAAAAAGATTTTCTTAAACATCTTGTGGTAATTTTCCCAATTCATTGAAGCTTCGCAACTGTTCCATGAAGATGATGCTCCACACAAATAATATACTTTAGATGAATTAAGCCTATTATAGGGGAAGGGCTACACAGCAGAGATTAACCAAAAGAGACGGAAGTGTCGAACCTTGCATAAGAAGGAACATATTTGCCACAGCAAGCTTTTGATAAATTTTTGGTGAAGTGGTAAATTTAATAGATATTCACGAATAACGCAGGGCAATCATGAAAATGGATGGGTTACTTGCGCCTAATATTCTTTTCCGTCATGATAATACGTCTGTTCATTCTTTGAATGTAGCGACGGCTGTCCAACGAGAATTTTGTTGGAAAATATTACCTCATCTACCCCACAGCCCTGGTCATACCATTTCAGGCTTTATCTCCCCAAACTCAGACTGATTTAAAATGATATGATTTAAGGACCTTGGGGATATCCAAACCACCGTTCTGGCATGGTGTAAATCGGGTTGGGTCAGAGAGATAGAAAAGTTACTTTCAGAAATGGACGGGCCTTGATACGACATATTGGTTGTTTGATAAAACTCTCTGGGGTTTAGTAAAAAATATTTTTTGACTGAGACCTCATATATATATATATATATATATATATATATATATATAGAAATGACTTGGAAGTTGTAGAGACGCGTGAATCAGATTCGTCGAGAGGAATCCATAAGTATATATATATATATATATATATATATATATATATATATATATATATATATATATATATATATATAGCCGTCCCCAGCACCAGCGGCAGATACAATCCATGGTCCTCCGTGAAAATCCACAGATGCTCAAGCCTGCAATATAAAATGGCGTTGTATTTGCATATAACCTACGTACATCCCTCTGTATGCTTTGAATAATTTGTAAATTACTTATAATGCCTAATACGATGTAAATTCTATGTAGATAGTTGTTATACTCTATTCTACAGGGGACAATGACATGAAGAAAAGTCTAAACATGTCCAATACGAATGCAGCCATCACAAATTTAACAACGTAGAACATATGAACATTTCCATTCTCCTAACTCTTACAGGTTACTTCTGTTCAATGATCTGAAATTGAAATGCATGGAATACACGCAGAATATTAAAAATACAGGCACAAAAGGAAAAACTTAACTGAAAAAAGTGAAATATGTAAATCTCTCTCCCTTTCTTTCTCTCCCTTTCTTTCTTTCTTTCTCTCTCTCTCTCTCTCTCTTTCTCTCTCTCTCTCTCTCTCTCTCTGTCTCTCTTTTTTTCTCTTACTGCATCTTTTACACATCTTTTAAACCTGAACATTCATTAAAATATTGATTTTCTCTCTTGGTAACTTACTGACGATGATGATGATGATGATGATACTCTAGAAGAAGTTCGAATACTTATGTAAAGATCTGTGAAGGTGGAGAACTTTGGGTCTTCAAGCATAGAAGATCAAAACTTGTCAATTACAAATGCTTCCATTAAGAACATTGTTAAAGAAAGTTGCCTTTTTCTTTTTAACGAAGCAAATGTTGAGGATGTAACAGAATTATCACTGTCCTTCGGATGACACAAACGTTTCGTTAGATCAAAGAAACATACCCGAGGATTATATCAAATGTGCTTGTGGAAAAACTACTGCAGATTTTACAACTGTTTAAATTGATTTCTCTGCCTCTTCTAAATCATCAGCATTATCATCTGCATCTATTGTAGAAGATTCCAGGATATATATCTGAATCCTTTGTTGGAAAGGATTTCTCAGTGCTCTTCAATGTGTTCCTCCAGCGTGTCCTTGATTATATTAAAGAAGCCTTCCCTGCCAACATAGCAACATTCACTTGATACCTTAATCAATTCGAAGCAACACTGATATACTGTTAGGTGGCAGGGACACCACTTCTACGAGATTAGGACTGGTCGGAAGCATTGCTAATCATTAAGTGAACCTTGAATACCAGCACTCTTTTCATGGTATTTTTCCACTTCAGAAATGAATTCTGGTACAACACGTCACCCAATTTCCCTGTTGTGTTTACAGGACACGGACAGACACTTTTTGTTCTTGTTTTTGAGAGGCCAGCAAACAGAACATGGCTTCATTATTCGACCCACAGTATTACCACTCAACACAGGTTAAGCAATATTCATACACAATAGACCTCAGGATCTATTCGGCACTTTTATTGATATAAGTACGATCGGGTACCTTCTTCCAGAATGACTCGTTTCATCATCATTGAAGCCTGACTCTTTCGCTACTATAAACTTATCGAATTCTTCTAGGAATGCTGATGCTTCTCAGTATCAGCCAATGCCGATTTTCTCGTGATCTCAAAGTACTTTAGGCTGTGGCACTTTTCATTGCAAGCCAGCTCTCCTTAACCCCCTGACAGTAGTATCCATAGAGCCTTAATGCTCTTTCACACATAATTTTTTCATCCACTGGGGTATATTCCTGTGACATGTATTCTCACCACATACTTGATGGCAACTTAGTGTTTGCAAACGCTTTATCGCAATGTAGAGTAACCATTTTGCTCTTACAGGGTCGGCACGAATACTTCAACGAATATGCACTCGATTCTCCTTTATTGTTCGAATTCTTGATTTGTTCTTACCACTTTGACTAGCTACATGCCCCCCGCTAAAAGATCTAATATTTTTATTCTCTCGTTGTTAGATAGCACTTTACGATTCTTCTTAGCCTTAGAGGAATAACTCTGACCATTGAATTGCTTTTTAGGAGTCAATTTCTGTAGAAACAATGGATTTACACAATACAAGTAGCGACAAAACGAAACATGAAGCAAACAATGCATACACTACGAATGCTTAAGAGAGTCCGAAGATTTGTTACATGACTGGAGTCTATAGCAACATGGGTGTATGGAAACTACTTACTCAAAATGAGTGGGGAGGATGGCTCGATTAGCCCGAAATTTTTCGCATATGGAAGTATGTATTTACGATAGAAAGTATGTTTCAACGATATGGAGTACTAATCATAAAACGCACAATTCAACAGAAGTATTGTTTTCTGCCTTTCAAAGCAGCAGAAATATCGATTTCTTAAATTCTCCTCACATTCCTGCTCTGATTTCAGAGGGGGCGCAGCCGACTCCCAGCTCTTTAGCTCGTACGTCTATGTACAGCAGGTTATGGGTACACATTTGTATGAATTCAGCGTAATGCTCGATGTCCGGGAAAAGGTTTGCTTTTTAGGAACTTTCCTTTCATTTTTTTTCCAAATATTTTCGATCTGTAGTTGGTTGAATCTGTGGGAAGGAAACACATTTTCCTGCATGCATGATCTAATAGGTAAATGCATTGGTACTTTTTGCCAACTTCAAAGTATCAATGTAAAAAATGATTAACAGAAATGTATACTGTTTCTATTTGATACTTTTGCACGGAAACTGAGCCAATCTTTGCATCGAATCGTCTGTGTTACGAACACAAAACTCGTTATTCAAACAGTGAGCTTCTCTGCTCTCTCCGTTTTGCCAGTAAGTGACAAATGTCATCACAAGAAAGACAAATATATCGCTCAAGGCTCCTAATTGATGAATTGCTCTGTTCTCAGGAAGGAATTCTATAAACAAATTTCTTTATTGAAGTTTCACTTAGTTTTCAAACGCATTTTTGCGCTGTACTAACAAATATATCAATCTGAAAAATTAGAATCAGGAAATAATGGATCAAACTACGTGGTTAGAGGTAAACAAAAGGAGAAGATAAAGAATTCATTCGATTTTCAATATTAAAAGTGAAAGTGAAAGTGAAAACAAAGTAGGAAAAACAAACATTCAAACAATTAGTACTATTGAAACGCAGTTGAACTTTGATTTTTCTCTTCTGATGTCCCTCCACTCCACTGATGCTGTCAGTTTTACTCGATTTTGAAGCTGCTGAACGATTGAGTCTTCTAGACAAACTCGATACTATATAGACGATGGAATTATTCCCTTCTCGGTGAATCTTTGAATTTAATTGAATTATATCATTACAGGCAGAGGTGGCAAAGTCATCTTCCCAAATTTTATTTTGGCAGTGATACTTTAGTGAGTAGCTATGTGTCACAACCACTGATAGTTCACGATACAATATCTGACAGGGATATTTTCAGTCATCCAACAATAACGAATAGAACAGACCATAGAGGGGCAATTGCACTCCTGTTCCTTTCACAGTACACATAGAAGTATCTATCGGTCTCTTTTGATCTCAAACATGACTTTAAGAGTCCTCTTTCGAGATCACTGTCAGCTACTTCGTTATGTTCTCCTTATTTTTGTTCACAGTCTGAAATCTCTTTGAAAAAAAAGCCAGATATGAGGATGTGAGGACTGAAGTTGATGAACTTGAGTGATGCAATGTTTTGCCAAAACAACCCTGCAAAAGGCATGAACATTGATTTGCTCAATCATTGTGAATATGATAGTCTCATGGGACACACAATCGCGAAAAGTGTCTCACTGCCAACTGAGTAACCCACTGAGGAGCCTTTGCTCATACATGATAAGTAAAGTCATCTCTGATTGGTTGGCCAAGTTATATCAAGGATGCACAACCTGTTCTCAAGTTACTGAAAATGACTGGATACTTTCAAGGCTGATTTTTAATCATATAATGTTTGTGATTGCTCATTTACGTACACAATCCTTTATATTCATTGGTGATCATTGACAAACCACTGTTTTCACAATGATAGGCCGGCAGGTATTGGTAACAGTATCAATTTTTTCATTAAATAGAATATACAAGAAAATATAAGATTTCGTGTAACTGATACATAATAATCATGCCTTCAGTTATGCACAATTATCTTTAGGAATCGCCCATCAATAAGCCAAATTTAATTATACTAATTTAATTATAGTTTAAATAGCTTTGGTTTGGATACCAGTATTTTCTAGTAATTATAGTATGAAGTTGACGAATGTTGTTTGTGTGTGATTTCCTGCTATGCCTGTCAGTAATTGTACCGTGATACAGAATCAAATGTTCCACCACACAAGACTGCTCCAATTAGGAAGATAAAATGATTGTTTCTTTATTGAATATAGTTTTAAAATAGATGCAGTTGTTAAAAGAACTTTGATATCCATAGTTGGACCATAAAAAACATGGTGTTATTTGCTTGAAACTTTCCACGTAGTCAGTCAAAAAACATGTTGTTTTGTTTTTTTTTCCAATAATTTAGCATTATCTTCTTGCCTTGCAAAGCAATGCTTGTGAGTTGAACCCTCAATGGAACTTCTACTTATCTGACCTAATAAAGGAGCTTAGCTGAGGGATAGGGCTATTTGAAAATGCTCACCGGGTCCCAAATGGATGGGGCCCTCAAAAGCTTTATAAATAGTAGTTAGCATCTCAGTTGACATTATACAGGAACGGGAATATTTTTGTATATACATGAATTGCATCAAAAATAATTCAGTCTCTGAGACTTTCCACCAATTATATGAAAGTGCATTCCTATTTTTTTAAAGGAACCTTACCATCGATTCACAGATCTCTATAAAAATGTGTTTCCTACAACAAATATCTACAATGCATACATGGAACCTAACCCTCGTCCGTATATACATACATAAATGCATGTCACATACATACGCATCAATGTATATACATAAAATATATTTGTATAAGTATATCATATGCGTATTTCATATATATATATATATATATATATATATATATATATATATATATATATATATATATATATATATATATATATATATATTGAGGTAAACCAAATTGGGCTATGTTTGTTGCTCAGTTTGTTACCCTTCAGAAGACCAGAGGGGGACTGGAATGTAGGATATCATGAACTGATTAGACAGCTAAAATGGAGATGGGCGGGTGACTTAGCAAAAAGAAATGGCATTGAATGGTGCTGAGTATCAATTGATTGGTGATTATGAGACTGTAAACGTTATAGAAAATGTCCTGACAAAAGATTGAAGGATCAGAAAGTAATTTCTGTCGGTAAAACATGACTAAGGTCAACGCAGTTGCAGTCATCAAGGAAAGAAATTGGAAAGGCATCTGTCCAGCAGTTGACATAATGCCAGATGATGATGAAGATATATATATATATATATATATGTATATACATAATTAGTGTGTGCGTGTGTCCAATAGTTTTATATTCAGAATATCAGTGCCATTAGATGGTAATTTGTTCAATAACATTTTCTCATTTAGCAACAAACAAAAAATAGCGTTTAAGATCTACAGTTGATTTAACGTTACAAAAGATAACACCCAGGCATACAAACACACGTTATCAGACTGGTATGAGTTCTCGGTAGGACAAAGACACTCTTGATTACACCCACGCAATCCATATATTCAGAACCATTGTATCCTAGTAACAAACACTATTGAATCGATTGCATGACGTTTATGTATTAAGTATTGTAATTTTTCACAATTTATATTAGTCGTGTGGTATACTGACGATAGCAAAAATGAAAACGACCAAGATATTGATTTTATATTCCTTTGTATTCGGGAGTCCAGAAGGATAAATTGAAAAACTGAACAAACCCTGACTCATTTTCAATACGGAACAATTTTATATTCAGTCATTACAAGAGAAATGTTTATGGTTGTTGCAACATATATGGTCGTTTTTTAACAGTTTTTGCAAACACATCCTTGATATTGGTTTGTTGCTTATGAAATGTCGTTTTTTAGATAGTCGGCCGAATGATAGCATAAACAACAAATGCTGGCTGGCCCATTTGGAGCAATAACATTTTCAAGGCTCTTCTGAGACTTATATGCAATTCCTATGAAAAGATTTTCAGATTCAATGGTCACGAATTCAAAAGAAGCTCAAATTATTGATCTTCTATTATCAAACCTATCATCACGTAAATGGAGTTTGAAATTCTTGGAAAGATTAGATTTGTAGGATAAATGTCAGGTGAAAATGACAGATGCTTCAAGAATCCATATTTTAATTCTTTATGCTTAGATCCACTCATCGGAGGGTCGTGGTGTCTGAAACAGTCGAGGGTTATCTCAATCAGGTTGTGTGGGACAGATTTCTCTATTTTTTTTAACCCTTCTTGTTGCTCTAAGATGAGGTGATATAAATCTCTATAGAATTCCAAAACTCTCCAGAACGCACTCGAAATTGTCCATGGGTCGTTGAATACTGCTTTTTCATTTAGATCACTTGAGGCATATCATTGGAATCTTTATTTTAAAACCTTACCCAATAGAACCAACGCTGAACAATTCCCACTGTTGTGGTATTCATTCCAATCACTTGGTTGACTTTATCGCAGCTTGAGCAGCATTATATCTAAATATTGAATTGTTCTCGAAGACAAGTCTATGGTAGACACCATTTCTGTCAAGGACCCCAAAACTCACATTAATAACGATGTGTATCTCTGTTTACATCAAATCTACAAAAATGCAATAACATAAATAACCAATGCGTCCTTCCAATATGGAGCTGAAGTATGGAACCTAATCAAATGATTGGCTTTCAAACTAAAAAGCATGTAAAGTGCACAATGAAAGATCATACCTATCATCACATAGAGAGATCAAAAGACAGTCCAGTTTATCAGAAAATCCATTTAAAAACTCAAATTCTAATGTTCAGGCTGTGTTGTAAGAATGTCAGACAGCTGCTGGACACCACAACTCACAACATGGATCCACAGGTATCACAAGCAAAATTGTGGTCGGCTAAAGTGAGTTGGCGTGAAAAGGTAAACAAAATGAAAAATTACTGGCACCGTGACGCACACAATCGAAAGGTCAGATGGATCTTGGGGAAGATTGATGCCGTTAAAAAGGTGATATCAATCGAAAAATGGATAGAATGGAATGGTAATGAACTCGCCCTCACTGTCAATAATGGAACATCTGTAGCGTCGAAATTTCCAGAATAGATATTGTCAATATAAATTCACCAACATTTTCAACTCGAAAACTTCTTGGAATGGAGTGACAAAATAGAAACATTTAGATTATGGAGAATAACTCATCATAATCAGACCAGAAAAGTCAAAAAACCTTTTTCTAGAAATAGAAATAAAATCTTTGGAATGGGTCTACTGGAGTATTAACGCCAACTTTGACAGAAGCACTGGAATATAAAAAAACAAGCTCAAAAACAAATAAACAAACAAAAAACACACATATAAAAACAAAGGCTAGAACCAATTTCTATCTTTGATGGGTACATTTATTCAATTAACAAAACTTAGAACTTGAGCAGCAATGTACTTGAAATTCAAGATAATACGCTTTCAGAGCGTGTGATGAGACATCACTAAAACCCATAGAATAATACAGAACCAACAGGAGCATAAGTAATGAAATCAATTCAAGAATCCAATGATTTATATAATGAATTTAATATTCACAATAAACACATGTTCTACCATGTACACATATACGTAAAAACGTGTGTATGTTCTGCAGACATTAACAAGTAGTTTGAACTAGATTCCTGCTCATAGATTTGTGACTAAAAACATTTGATTCAACTGAACAGTTCATTCACAATAAATAACATCCTCAAAAGGTCACTTGATTAAATTGAATTGAGAATCTTCCATCTGAAAAATTATATTTGATCATTGCAAAAAAACTGATTTATATATTTATCTTAAAGGTGTATATTTTTAATTTCACTTAAATTTATGAAATTCCATCACAGCAAATATAATATCATCTTTGTGATGCAAAATACATGAATGGCTGCATATGGTAAGTGCCCAACAAACCATTATCGAAAGAGTTGAGAAAATCAGATTCAAAGTTTAAGGAAATTTTGCTTGCGATATTTTTGTTATTTCTAGAGCCACAATGTTTGCTTCTATTTTTTTTTCATTCTTAAGCTTGACACTCATTATGGTTCTGGTGCATATTCAAATGAATCTTTTATGAGTACATCGTCTTATTTGAACAAGGTCACTGATTTTGTTTTTGTTAAAATTCAGGTGAAAATGCTTTTCTTTTTCAAGTTTACCTGCGATATTTTCATTATTTTCACAGTTGAGATGTTCGTTTTAGCTTTGTTTTGAAGCTTTAATGGTTTGCTCTTCATTTTGATTTATAAAACAATAATGCAAAACATGGTAGCTTTTGTTTTCCTGTTTGTAAAAAAAATGAAAGACATTTAACGAAGTCTCCTTTCCTCATGGACACCGATGTAAACTCCTCCCCTTTCGTTCTCCCTCGAAACAACTAAAACAACCACTATACATACCACATTTTCTAATTTCACTCCTCTCACTCAATTATATAAACAGCTACACTTGCGTTAACGATAGTTATCTACATCACTGGATGTGCTTCTGAAAAAGGTTCGAATCAGCGAAATGCCCTTGTAAACATTTTTGATATGTTACTGTCGTTTTCAGTCAATTTTTTTTTTACACATTTTTAAATTACCATCACTATTTCGTTGGATTACTTCACATCCACCGGACAGAAACTTTATGCCTTGTAACTTTGCGAGTATTTAAGATTCATTAATGTAATATGAATCATTTTAGGAAAACTGAGCATTGCAGCTCTAAAAATAACAAAAATACCGCTTCCAAATTTGAATCTGTTTTTTTCAACTTTTTCAAACAAGCTCGTTAAGCACTTATCATGCGTGGTAACTAATATTCAGCTTATCAAATATCTCCTTGAACGAAAACAGAGTTCCGAATCAAACTTTGGTCAAATTGTTCCAAACAACATTGAACAACGATTTTAGCTGAAAGGAACGGTGAGACATGGGATTCTTTATTCAAGTTTCAAAACAATAAATAACAACTTTGGGAAAATAATGAGCTTTATCGATTTTTAGAATACTGCAAGGAAAATCCTTTTTTCCCTCATTTCACCGTTTTTCTAACATGTTCTAAAAACAAACTAATTTTATTCAGTGTACAATGTTATTTCTTTGCTTCAACATCCTTCATCTGGTTTTCTTTCTTTTCCTCGTTGCAGCCAATAGCAACTGTCCACGAGTTGAGAACGTTCCAAACCGCACCTGCCTTAAAAGATGTGAAACAGATGAAGATTGCGTCAGTAAAAAGAAGAAATGTTTGTGTGACGGTGATTGTGGCATGAGTTGTGTCAACAAAAGTAAGTAACTCTTATTTATTTTTTTATTCGCTTGTTTCACTTTTACACAAGATTTGCTGCTAAATATAAAATCAAGTCCAACTGTATCTATCAACAAATCAATTTTCCTAAATAGCATTCTTTGTCTTATTCAAATATTTTCTTTGATTAAACCTTATACAATATAAAGATATTTACTCGGTTTAAATCTGGTAAAATGCCAAGTGACGACTATTTTTAAGAGTATTACTATATTGACCACCTTATTTCAGCGAATAACGTTAAGTAGAAAACGGATTTTGCCTGAATTCGTTCAATCTTTTATCAATTTTTCTCAAGTTCTTGTCAATGCAGAGACAGCAAAGGTTATGTCTAACTTTTTCAGCTATTTTTTGAAGGGTTGGGTGGTTGAATACGACATTTTACTTAATATTTTAGCCAGTACATCAGAATCAAAAGAAGTGAAAATGATGTTATTAATGATATTAATACTCTTTATTAAATATGTTTCTATTTTAAAGAGAGCTATAATTACCATCATAATTCTATTATTGAATCTTTGGAATCGACTCATGATTTTGAATTGGACTATCTTTGTTTTGAAAGGATATTTGCCTCTTAATAACACTCATTGGAAATCATTCTATTAAAACTCCCTCAAAGGTGTGTGTTTGGAGGGGTGAGGCTTTATAGTACATGGAGCAGCCAGCTATAATTGTCATATAAAAGAGTTTTGAATGAAATACTCGAGTGTGTGACTATCATTAGTGATTAGTAAGTAACAGTAACAACCGATGTAAAATGTATTCAAAAGAGCGAAAGTCAAAGGAGATAATTTATAGAAACTATGGTGCAGAAGATTGCAATACTGTGGCCAGTGGCAAATCATAAAATTGGGCATCTTCTGACCACCCCTGGGAGGATTGGGGAAGAATTTTTGCGCCCCCAAATACGTTGGACTTAGTACTAAAGTGGAGAGGCATAACATTCTTGTTTTCCGTTCAAAGGCTGATACAAAGCTCGCGTTTTTCAGTGGGAGACAGGCAGAGCATCCTTGTTTTTCCTTATAATGACCGACAGAAAACTAGCGTTATAGAAGTGTATTTTTTCGTTAGATTTTTCGGGAACTGCAGATTAAAAGAATTGTTAATATGAAACTGCACTGCCTTGTGTACTGAATTATATGTTGGTCAAATGTCAACTTCATACAATGGCCAGTCGGCATCCCACTACAACTAAACGATCCTGTGTTTTGTGCACTTGTGCGCTGCAATCCATCAACGACTGGCCATTGTACAGAGTCAACATACATATATTTATATATATATATATATATATATATATATATATATATATATATATATATATATATATATATATATATGATTTTTACTGCGTGTATTGGTTATCCCCAAAGGAAACAAGATCGGCCGACTTCTCAAGTTTTTTTTCCTCCCTCAAAAAAAAAGCATGAATCTCACTCTCAGCTATGGGTGAATATCATAGCAGATGGATTCCTTTAGCATTTTAAAGCTGTCAATCTAAAATTCAGCAATCGCAAAAGCCAGTTCTAAGTCAAATGAGAATGGTTGGTTGTTTGGATAGCAATTTTAAACCTTACTTGCAGCTGTTGCTCAGCAGAGTGGTTACAACCTTATGATCCACAAGAATTCTAAAGGGACGTACGAAAATGGAAAATGCTTTAAAAGACATCATTTTTCATAGATGCATCTTCATATGTAATTTCTAGCCTTTATGGTTTACTCACTGCGATTCCCATAGGATGTTCCTTAAATGTAATTCCGTAAGGCTTTTTTCCTTCCTTTCATAACCGAAATATATATCTGTCTGCTTCGATCTATCCATTTACTGGTTTTAAAAAATACAGGCCTGATGAATCACTTGGAAAAAGGCCTAATCAATGTTACTCCTTCCGCTTTGTGAGCTTTCGAAAAATGAGCATGAAGGCAGCCGGGAATAAACTAGGGACTGATTTAGCATAAACTTACATTTTTAATTGAAACTCCCGCTAAAACCCCATTTGGGTGAAACTATTAAAACATGATTTTTTTTCGTGCCGTTGGAATGATTCGTACACGTGATGAACACATAGCCAGCCCAGACAACCAGATATAAAAAAAAGGAGAAGAAACATCTTAAAACTGAAGAAATCTATGTTGACAGTTTTCTATGGTGATTTTTAATCATCTGCTGTCATTTATATTCATTTTGCGTAATTTCCACCAAAGAAATCTCCGGATCTCGCCAGAAATGTTCCCAAAATTTACTTTCTACTTATTTTCATCGAAATATTGTAATAAAATTTTATTGATTCGTTACATTAAATTAACTTGGTTTCACTATTTTAGAGAACATTAGTAGAGCTTTCGGAGAGATGTCATATATTCATCAACCCGGCTGAAGAGTATGACTGACAGGATTAAAAGATGCGTCTCTTATATTCGATAACACAATGCAATAAAATAAAAGCTCGACAAGATACCGAGTACACGTCATATAATCATGTTGCTAAAGTTACCGAACCAAATACCAATGTGGATATGACCACGATAATAATATATAAAGCAAAATATTCGACGGAAAGATCTTTTGAACAGAGGTCCTCCTTCCTTGTTTTGGAGCATTCAATGCTTTGGAGAGTGCAGGTTGTTGCAATCTACGCTGTTGGATGTACTCAAAGGGTTGAAGATAAGGAAACCTTGTCTCCTGTTGGACATAGGTGAGTTGGAATGAGGAAGCTTTATTTCTTGTTCGAACTCCCCTCTCTCAATTATACTCTGCAAAATGGCAAAAGCTAATATTGGTGACACAACCTTGTTTGATAAAGTTAAATTGCTAAATATAATACCCTGGAATTTTTTTTTACGGCTTCAAATCACTTTGCTATGCTAATTAGTGAATTCTGTTACATTTGTTTGAATGACATTACAGAAATGAGTGGAAATACAGTGGATGTAGAGAGAAATTGCAACGATCGTTTATCATTCTGAAAGTAATACAGAAAGCAATATTTCACTTATGACGAACCGAGAATAATATTGCATTTTAATTCGTCTGAAGTAGTCGGGGTTTTTTAATCTCCCATCGGAACAAAAGTTTAATCAGTTCATTTATTTTATCTTATTCTCTTCTCATTCGATTCATTATGATCCTCTTCAGGTTTGCTTTGCCCATCGAATCTTTACTAGAGCCTTATTAACTGTAGATCCCAGGAAAGCAATCTGTACTCTGATCGATGTCTGCTTCTCATGACTTTGGACCAGGTGTTGAACTTTCCCAGTTTAAAGTTTTCTTTGACTGTTTCTTAGACCGTTAGCTAAGCAAGGGTGGGGAGCTAAGCCTTCACATATTTTTTATCCAGAGCTGGTGGGAGAACAGATGGATTAAAGCTTTTTCTCAAAAGTATTAGTGTGAAATAAACACCCCAGGCAGAGTTTGAACTCGGTTTGCCGATCCCATTTCACATGCTGCTAACCATTTGGCTAACTGCACCGCCTCTGGGTTTATTGATAAAACTTGTTTGCATGTTTTGAACTGAACGTGGCTGAGCTAAAAGGTTAGCACTTAGCGCCAATGCTTCCGAAATAACTAGTTATGGCGTGAACCATGAAAGAGAAAATTCTATATTCACTGTCTGCGGTTGCCGTTCACTATCCTTATCACTTCTCAATTCAAAAGAGAAGGAGATATTTCACGCACTAAGTCAATTTTTCTGCTCGTTGAGTTTTTGCACAGACTGTCTCGAACGTTTATTAAACCAGAATCTTTCAAATGGACATAGCTATAGAATTTGGTATGAAATGTTCTCATTTTGAGCGTCAGTTTTAAGCAAAGAACGTGTCTGTCTGCTACAAAAGTTTCCAAAAGTTTTCCAGATAAATCAATAAAAGAAAGGATATTGATACTTTGCGCTAGTGGTTTGCTGGTGTTCAATCGTCTCGATAACTTTTTCTGACAGGAACTCATAGAATATAGGATAATTTGACTTTCAAGAAATTAATCAGAAACTAGTATCTTATATCATCTAGCACTTTGTGCCCCGCGCACTAATTCAAAAGATCCCGCCATTTAATGTGGATAGTAAACTTATTGAAGGTCACACATTTAAGATATCTCGCCAACATAAAGCAGCATGGGATATTTCATAATTCACACAAGAAAAATTATCTTCAAATTCCCACTCAAGAGCTTTTACAAGAATTATTGGATTTTAAAATACATTTTTGAAGTATAAACTTTCTTCCATCAGGAAAATAATACAATTCTGCATTACTTTTGTCAAGATTTGTAACAAATGAATTGATATTTCACTATCCTCATCTTGGTTGTTGTAGTCACAAAGATGCAGTCGTTATACTTTCTTCGAACGTCTGTCATACTTGGTAACTTTCGCAGAATTTCAAACCGAACCCTTTACTTAATCTGAGGATTGCTGGTCACCATCCTGTTGCCTATACTACTGGATTCTCCCTAATTAATCTGACCTTATGATGCCGCTTTTGCCTTTGTCACTGGCTGTACTCCTAACCACCAGCTAACTAAATACACGCAACCAACGTTCTTATCTATCAACCATTGTCCGTAGGATGATTATGGTGCAGTATTTCAGATTTAAGCTTAATTTCTATTCTTTCCCAATTGAACGCTCCCATACGGAGCTGGAGGTTATTATAACAGCATATCAGTAGATTTTT
>OY735212.1:48885429-49010429 GCA_963457665.1 Thysanoteuthis rhombus | reverse complement strand
GCACTCTTTCCAAAACCATCCGTTCAGTTTATAATCATCAATTTGAAACTTCTTAGATATATTTATATATCTATTTTATTCAACTCTGACTTTGCAGAGTCGAATGAAAAACAAACATTTCCATTCGTATTTTTAAAAGGAAACAAAAAAAACACATTACTTAATAGCTTGCAGGATATCCCAGACAGGTTTTGATAAGTCGAATAGTACGAACTAAAGTAGGATACTTTTCCATATCTAGGTTTTGAGGTTTCTATGTTTCATTTCCACGTACGCTGGCTGTCTATATTTGAGCTCGTGACAATAGTTTTACATTTTACTATCTACTCCGTACCTGAATGTTATATCCACGTAATCAGCGGCAATATCATGAGAATCGTTTTGGTGGTTCAGGTTGTATGCTGTATCCCTTAGATACGAACAATTGTCAGGGGTACACCGAGCTGTTATACACGGTAAACCAAACTGTTTAGCATTTATCCTCGATAATGCTTTAGCGACGATATCATGGTTGTCAATAGCTATCTCGTGAATCTCATGTAAGGTATTGTGCTATACCGAACTCCACTTATGAGATACAATACACAATATCCTGCTACAGTAGTTTTACATTTTATAAACCTTTATTACTTTGTTATAGTAACGTAGTAAGAAGATGACGTTAGCATATTTAGTAGTGTTACGGTACTAACCCATTTATCTAAAAATAGCCAGTAGCATAATACAAACAGGGCTTATTTAATTGTGATTTCTTTACGTAGCTGTCTGAGAATTCCGGACATGGATTATTTGGTATCAATGTTCAAACCAAGGTAAAACTAAAATTCCAAATCCACATTAGTTTACAAATGTAAGAGGGTCTTCCTCACTTAAAGGATTAATGCAACAGAAACTTCTTTGCACTATTTCTCTGTAACTGCCTTGTACCGGACGAGGCTAAGTTTAGTTTGTTTCTTGCCATCAAGAAATGACTAGTAAACTAGTTTCGCAAACTTGAGAACTGCAGTGAGTCTTATTATGATATATAATAATGATGACATTGTGCTGTCCTATGCTGACTCAAATGAATATCAATGAAATCAACAAGTGAATAACTGTTACCTCACCGGCGTATAGTTATATCAGTATGTTTGGAAATTTATATTACAGTGAATCTTCAACGCTGGCCCAGTTTGCCTGAAGAGTTGAAAAATGAAAATGATGATATCAACTTTGTCAGATCTAGAAATTTTATCTAATCTTCAAGATAGTAATGTGAGATTTTATTTCATTTTCATACGCTCTGGCCAGATAGTATTCAACCGTATAATATTAACGAAAAAGAATGATTTAAGGCAATGGCAACTTAGTCCTCTTCTATGTTCCCACCTTGGGATACCGTTCCAAGATTCTCTTCCATTTTTCATCCTTTTTAACGGTGATTCTATCATTGGAAAAAGTAAGTTACTGGGAGTCTAATATAAACTTGGGTGGTGCTAACAGACCTGGGTAGGGCGACATTTTACAGAAGAACAGTTGCATATTCACTGATCTACTCAGTTACACATTACACAAGCTCACACAATGGCATCTTACCAGGTAGTTTGTATTCATACCTGTTTGATTAGATGCCAAGTTGTATCAAGATCACGCAAACGGTTTTCAAGATATCCAAAATGACTTTGATCACCATTTCACATATGATGTTATATCATAGTAGAAACTGCTTTACTTGTTATATTGAATTTTCTAAAACTAGGTAAATTTATACCATTGAAATCAACAAATATCAAATGTCATATTTAATTATATTTGAAAATTCTTTTAGTTTTCAAGGTAAATACATACTAGACGGCACTTCAAATTATAGTGAACGCCGGTATAATTTACATGGTTTGCACTGATGTCATTAGTGATCTCTTGATTTCCCAACGGTCTTAACTTAGCTTGCTTGCAATTAATCCGTGTAATTGCTTAAAAAAAGATGCAAACAGCCATAGTATTATTAAGCATACTTGTCCATATCACTCCGAGAAAATGAAACACTGATATTCCTTTTCAATTAGGTGAAGATATCGTTTTTGAAAGGTTCATGATATGAAGGAAAAAAACACCACAATCGTAAAAGTTTGATAATTCTCAAATTTTGTTTTGATTCGATTTCCATCTACCTCAACATGTCTACATCGTTCAGTGAGGAATCTCAAGAAAGAGACATTGCAAACCACTTTTGACACGTTCAATCATTCATGGTACCTTCTCCAAAGACTATAGAGGTTTTTTGAAGTTGAATGGTACTTAAATCTTTTTTTTTTAAATAAAACAATACAATATGCCAAAAATCTAGGTTCCCCCATCTTCGAAGTTAGAATCAATCAACAAAAATCGACAATTTTAACAATGTTTTGAATGCTCGCTATGACAACTACGATAGCTGATACTACAATGGAAAGTGAACATTTTGAAGCTAATTAGTACTAAATACTCCCAATATAATTCAACACCAAAAGATAACGAACTTTTTAGTCAAAGATGCAGTTGTCTAGCGCTGGACATGAAAGGTGTTCAGCTGATTTCAAAGCGATCATTAAAAAAAAATTAAAGCTTTTATTAAGAGAAAATTACTTGCCTGAACAATTTAGAAACAGGTATTTGCGTATTTTTGTATAACTTTAATTATCTTTTTGAGACAACTTCTCAGAGGTCAAGGAAAGGATAACGTTTTGGGCCTGAATGTATTTATTCAAAAAACAAAAAAATAAAAGAATAATTATGGTTAGAAGTGAATAAATACTTGACAAAATCCAAATTTCTTCTTGTTTTCCCATTCAAAGATTGGTATTCGAAAAAATAGAAAAAACACAGACCCAGTTCAAAACCTACGACGTTGTTTATTCAACAGGATTTGTTTCAATAATAAAAACAGTTTTTCCAATAGATTTTTCAAGAGTATTCATTAAAGTTCCATTAAGACGTCTGGAATGAAAATCAATAATTATTGCATCAAAATAGAACAAAAAATAACCTGAAAAAGGAATGATACGAAGTAGTAAGAAAGAGAAAAAATCCGCTTTCTTCACCAACACTCCCCTATTCAAATTTGGTCAGAACAAAAAACTTTATGACTTCTCCAGAACAGTACACTTTCGTTGCAGTTGGAAAGAAATGTGACCGCAGAGTTAATTATTTTGTCATTTATCTTTACACTAAGATCTTTAATTCCTATTTGATTAATTCTTTCTTCATACACATAAGAGCATACATAAAACCTTTTTTCTGGTAGAAGCGTAACATTTTAAAAAAGCATTTTTAAATTTAGCAAAAATTGAATGTTTTGTCAATAACCTAATCATCACTATTGGTAATAATAAAAGTTCACAATTTTACTCATTTTTTTGCCATGGAAAAAATCTTCTAAAGATATGAAGAGATAAAAGAATGAATATCATTAAATACTAATATTTATTTACTTTTGTGTACTTCGACACAAGGCTAGGACAGAATGGGGGATATTGCTACCAGTGGGAATAAGTTAGTAACCCAGTTAGGCAGAGCAAGGGCATCATTATTACAAGCTAGTATACACGCACAAATAGACACACACACACACACACACACACACACACACACACACACACTCGCACACACACACACACACCCACACACAAACACACACATATATATGTAAATAACAGACGGATTCATGCATCAAGGTGTGTTGCTAAGTTTTTGAGTCTTTGCAGTTAATTATCATTCAGCCCTATTCGCTATAGCAACAAATAAAAACTTTTGGTTTTGATTTCCTAACATATCCCCTTTAACATAAAATGGCATCATATCCAGCCGGTCTCTTTGATGGTATGCTAATCAAAATGGACTATTTTGTAATCTGGTTATTTTCTAACAAATTTCTTTCCTTGGATGTCTGAAGTTCTTCAATGCCCCACAGATGAAAAAAAACTTCAGATAGTAGGTGCTAAATTGAGCAATTTGTCAGGCAATTCTTCCCATTTCTTTCGGCTGGATAGGTCTTAAGGATTCGGGCCTACAACTTCCTTGATGGAGCGCAATAAAATTGCTCATGATGTTATAGCCCAAGTGTCTCCTCGTTTGCGTTGAGGCCTGAAACATTCAATACAACCACTCACCTCTAGAGTATCGCCATCTCTGCCTTTCTCTTGATCTTGCTTTCTCCTTCTTATCATCTTGAAATAGAGTACAAATCAAATTTTCTAGATGGCTTAGCAGAAAATAGACAGCACGACAGTATAGATAGCCTTGGTGCCAGGAAAATCAGGATTATTTTACCGTACGGTCTTTGTTAGGCTTTGTAGCATTGATATTAACCATCAAAACTGCGTTCATCCTGAGCATAGTCATTTTAACTGAGCATAATAATAATTTTCTTACGCCTTGTCATTAAATACGAACTATTGTCATTTTATAACTTCAGGAATAACTGCTACGAAGTCACTGAGTATATTTCGTTATACACTGCTCAACTGTTTATACAAGGTGTTTGTAAAGACTTTGTGCAGTTTATATCTTCTAGTAATATCTTTTAGAAGATAATAAGGATTCGACAAAATTCAATTGAAAACAAATTAATTTAAGATAGAAACTTGGGCCTGATTCATGCCCAGTTACCCAGATGGCATAACGTATTTCTTCGTATATAACGATCCTTCCATAATTTTGAATACTAAATACACTGGAAAATAGGTATTGGAATGTAACCTCTTGTATAACAGAGGTAATTGATTTTGCATTGTAGTTTGGCCGTCACATGTGTTTTTCTACTTCGATGTTCCTAATTTACATATATATAATGATGTAGCAAAATCGAATTTCACTCATGCAACTGGTGTAGTAAAGTAGAATGTTATTTATTTTCTAATGATGTAGTAAAGTACTCCATTCAAAGAATGATATAAAGATATAAAACGTAATTAAAGCAAAAAAAAATGATAAAACTCCGTATGAGGTTAATAGAACACTATTCTCCAATGCTGATCCGTATCATCCCAAGTGTATAAAATGCAATGTGTATGTGCTTATATTTAACACACGCTGTCATTTTTAATGGCACAGGTAAATTAGTATTTATTTATTTTCTGTCATCAAATGGGTCTAATTTTTATATGCATAAAAATTGATATATCTCTCCCCATCTCTCTCTCTCTTATATCGATATCTATACATATATTAGCTTTTATATATGTCTATATAAGTCAATTTGTATATTTTCGAAATAGTAACTCCCAAAACAATTATAAACAGTCAATTTTCGATTAAGACCGTACTTGATATTGATATTTTGATAACACTTCAGATAATCCATAGAATATTGAATGGTTTGAAGTGATTTTCATTGTTTGTTTTTTCAATAGCAGCGGTGCATGTAAGAGATAATATAATAAAGAATGAAACAAACATGACAAGACCGGTGATGTCCGAGATTGAACACAAGGAAAAAGTTGAATAATTTCATTAATTTCCCAACAGCACTTTTTTTCAAGTTGCTGCTATCAAGGACGGAAATATTGCCATTTCATACTTCTTTTTTCTTGAATACAAATCATGATTCAAAAATCATGATTTGTATTCAAGAAAAAAAGCGTATTTTGGATTCCCTCAGCTCATTGTTTCGAAATCTTTAATTTTTAACGTAAAAATATCATTGGGGCACACCAATGTCACCTCTTGTGCCTCCCAATGAATTATAGTCAAGTCACACCCTCTGATAAAAAAGCTTCTGTCTCTGTAGGAAAATTGAAGTTTTAAAAGGTTATTAGTATAGCAAACATATATCATACTTCCCAAGAATATGTTGTTATAAATAAACCAATCTCCAGATTTCTTCTCATGAGTATCGATACAAAAAATGAAATATTGCTCCAACATGACCCTTATAAATAAAACTCAGTTTACACAATGCATTTTTTTTTGTTAAAGATATGGTCATAGTTATCTACGTACCAAATATGACTTGTCATTATGTTGGATCACAAATCCAAATTTTATTGTGGAGTGTGTTGAGAAACTGCAAGATAACAAGATTAAAACTTATCAAGAACAAATCTTTCTGTATGTACTCAAAAATATAAATCATTTGAGTGTGGAGAAAAATTAGGATTCAGCTGAGACAATCGTGTTGAGACTTTAATTGGGGTATTATTTTACAGCCATGTTAGTGCAGTAACTAAAACGTCCAGTCTTGTATTTAATGTGTGCTACGCTCACAGTGACATACAGATACGTTTCATTTGACCGTCTTTCCAATGTAAAAATGTAGGTTGCTTTATGTGTAGAATCACTGAAACGATGAATATTTTTCATTCCGACTTCATTCTGATTAATCAAAACCTGAGAGGGGAAATCAAGACCACAATCATTGTGTCATTAGAATCCATTCCATCTACTTCGCCTGTCTTTCACTGTGACCTTCACACCATTCGATATAATGCTTATTTCTCTGATTTAATCTCTTACAAATACCGGGTTATATTGTATACTGTACTCTGGAGTGTCACAAGGGATACATTTCCCAAATACTCAGGAGTCTCTGTTGTCTTTCTTCATTCTTAGTCTTGTCTGTAAGTGAAATCCTGTCAGGAGTAATCAACAAGTTTGGAAACTACGTTTCTTTGGTGCCTCTTTCTTTCTCTCTCTCTCTCTCTCTGCCTGAGGCAAAGACCGACGAAATAAAAGCAGGATGTGAATAAACAATCCATTGAAAACAATGCCTGCTTTCTTCCTACGAGTGACAATATATCCTTCTGGTGTGACTTTTTCTTTATGGTCGACTTCCCAACTGAAAACTTGGCCAGTTGTACACGTGAATGGCTTTTGAATGAAATCAATGTAACGATAGGACGGCGGCACACCTTGCGCGAATTGATTGATCTCCTGACGGGAAACGATTTCCAAAGTTCACAGCATCAGCTCTTCACGTGAAGGATGCTGAATCCTACAAAGTCCTGACGTTTTGCCAGAGATCAAAGTGTGCACTACGTGAAGCCTTCACTTTCTATTTCCTCGCCTACTGATTCGACATAATTATCGATTCATCCACAATTTCTTAATTTCTTTCTCGCTACAAGGAAAATGCCATTGAAATTGACACGAGCAAAAGTTTCCGTTTTCTAGACATCTTTCTCGAGTTCTCTCCAGCCAAATGGTAAATTTGATATCGGAATCCTCAAAAAGTCGGACCTTTCCTGTTACACACTTTAAACATGAATGCTGTGTGTCAAACATTCTTCAAACGCTAGAGATCCACATTTTTTAGATATTTACTCTGATCTAGGAATAGTAATCGTGATATTCTGTAATTTGAAAGGGATTTAAAGTTCTCAAGGTGATAATAACAAAAATAATTCCATTCCAAATCAATTAGTCACCGACATGTTTTCCAGGGTAACTCTTGGTTTTTATGTTCTATGTCCAATGAGATTAAAAGTGTCATGAACCAAATCTTTAACTGCACTATTCAAGAGATGAGAATCTGTAAATAGTGGAAAACATGCTTCATAAACTGGATACAATATAATCATTGCCTGTATAAATAGATTGCAATACAATTAAGAAAGCAAAGTCTATTTTGTAAGTAATCTAAACACTATTAAGCATCAAACACATCTGAAAAATATTCTCTATAACATTTTAGACTAGTGCACCTACCTAATTGATTAATATTTTTAGATAGTAGTCTTTCCCCCCAAACAATAATAAGCTTTATCAATTATAGTATTAATAACTTTTCTTGCAGATCAATTCATTGTTCAAGTTTGAATACCAAGAATTTTAATAATCAAGTCTGGCTGAAAGTGCTTTCTTCGTGGTTTTGTGGTCTTGTAATTACAATGCTTTCCTTTCATTTCATGAAAAATGCACTAAAAAGTGAATAGATTAGCTAGAATGATTTTATGAATTGAATGATCCACATATCTGTTGGGAATTCCTTTTACAGGACTTTATATTGAGGAATGACGTACTATTAACAATTTTTGAACTGCAGCTTGAAGATGAAAGATCGATTGATTAATCAATGTTTTAAGAGAGCAATGACAAATTTCATATCAATGATGGAAGGTTGCATGTCAAAAACGACTATGAATTACATCAACATCGAATTGAAGTGTAGAGAAATCACTCCAATTTCTATTATGTTCGGTTAGTGCTTACCGCTGATCAATACTTTATTCATTTGCCAGTTGTAAATAAAATCAACCACTTTCAGAACCCCCAAAAAGTGCTGCATTTGCAAAGACCAAGCCTGGATGTACTGCTGCATGATTTCTTTTTATCTTCATCTCTCGCCATTTTTCTTTATCTTTTACTACTTTGCTTTTTCCATCCATTCATTTTTTGTGATTTAATCATCGTTTTTTAGTTTTATGTTGATTCAACAACCTCTTTATTTTCTTGCCTCACACGACTCCTTCACCCCTGACCTCAATTGACTTGAAATGTCTTTTATTTTCCCCACTCTTTTACGCTCTATCTTCTCATTTTTCTTCTCCCTCTTCACTGCTAATATTTAGGAATCTTCAAACTAAACCGTCTTAAAGATTGCCAATATTGGTTCCTTCAGTTTCTACGTCAGTGTTGCTGGCTGACAAGCAATGTATGTTTTCATTGCATGTATAAGCTGCACGAATAGTGCTAGACGGTTTGACATTTAATTGTTTATTTCTCGGTAAGCTTTTTTTGTTTTTAAAGATATCTACATAAAAATACATTTTTAGCAGAGAGATTTGCAATGTAAATTTATGCTAAATTGATGATTCAGTTTGTGCCCAGTAGCATGCTTCTATTTTGATTCAGACGTTTTTAGTGATCACTACCAAAGAGAAGGTGAGAGAAGTAACTTTCTTCCAAATTTTTTAATCACCTCAACACGGTATGTGATCTTCAT
The DNA here is from genome assembly GCA_963457665.1 of Thysanoteuthis rhombus. Classification (NCBI taxonomy): domain Eukaryota; kingdom Metazoa; phylum Mollusca; class Cephalopoda; order Oegopsida; family Thysanoteuthidae; genus Thysanoteuthis; species Thysanoteuthis major. The sequence continues at coordinate 49,001,530 of OY735212.1, read as the reverse complement.
TCATTCCACAACAAGAGAAAAGATTGAAAGAAAAAATCTAAATAGAACCATCCAAAATAAACGGAGAGAAGATAAAAGAAGATACACGACGGTAGTCATCGAAGGGTATGAGTTTCAAAGTTATTAATAAAACTCCCAATGCAAATAGAGAACAAAAATACCAGTGTGCTTGGAGAAAATGGAGACCTAACATCGGAGAGGGACTGGATTATGAAACATTCCGAGGAAGTCTACACAAAAGTCGATTCCTCCCAAAAAGGAACGCTAAGAAAATGAACAAAATATACAGATTGTAACCAAGCTGGTCGAAGATTTCCCGGAAGTTACTCTGTGGGAAGTGAGGCAAGCCATCAAACAGACAAAGAAATGAAAGGCCTTTCAACGACTTACTAAAAGAGGTTGGTACAAGGAAATTGGACATCCCTTTGAATTTATGCCTCAAACATATTGTAGTCCCAGAAGATTGGGAAACCCGGAACCATGATACTTTTATATAAAGGAGGGAACCCCAAGGGGCTCAACAACTACAAACCAATAAGTCTACTCAGCTGCATCTACAAACTTTTTAGCAATGTGATCATCAATCGAATCACGAAAGCACCAGATGAAATCAACTACGGCAACAAGCTGGCTCTAGAAAAAGCTAATCAGCAATTGGCTATCTTCATTCGGTAAATCAGTTAAGAGAAAAAGTTGCAGAAAATAAAATCCCACAGACTATAATATTGGCCTTTGGTTTGATAGAAATCCTTAAGGTTATTGATGCAATCATTTAACAAAACCTAGACGCAGTATTTGTCAGATAATTGTATCATTTCTACTGACACAGCAGTTTTTCCTTAGGTCACATAAAGACACGAACCCCTTCAAGCTCGAAAAAGTAGTGAGTACATAGAGATACCAGTTCACTAAAACGATACGCAGCCTACTTCAAAATTATTTCCCGGAACCTTATCCGAGAAACTGAAGGAATCAGAATAGATGGCTAATACCTAAGCAGCCTCTGATTTGCAGCCGATAACGTCTTTTTTGCTGAGAACTTCCATGACCTTTAGGTGATGCTAGACAGACTGAACAAAGAAAGCAAGAAAGTTGCTAGCCACATGAACACCAGTAAAACAAATATTGATGACCTGGTCATGTTGTGAAGATGACAGACAACTGCTAGACCTCAGTACTAATGATATGGATCCCCGGGGATCACATGCAAAACTGGGGTCTACGAAATATGATGGCGTGACGCAGTAGGTAATTTCAGAAGGTACTGGTCTTGTGATGCCTACGATAGGAAGATTTGACGAATTTAAGGGTGTGTCTATGACCAAGGAGAGACGCTAAAAAGCTGATAATGATGATACATTCATCAAATATCCTACGATTCTGTATTTGGATTCCATATAATTTCTAAATGTATCCTCTTTCATCTCGTCTCTCCTTCTTTCTATGTTTTCTACCTATTTTTCGAAAGTCCTACTCTCTCATCTCCACATATCATCCTTAACTATTACTCCTCTATAATTTTCATACCCTTCTTCTTCCTACCCCTAATCTCCCCTCCTCTTTCATTGATTTATTTCTGCAATACGTTGCGCATTCCCCATTTCTATCGTCTTCCCGATGGAATACCTGTTCATTAACCACCTCTTAAAGTAAATGATCAAATCCTGTCAGATCTCTGAAAGAAAGACTTCTCTTCAACTGACATGAGAAAAATAAGGAAATATTAAAGCATATCCTTTGCTGTACGATACAAATATTTACTGGTTTGCTGGCACGCAGAGAAATGTATCTGGCAAAACATTTAATTATGCATATCCACGAAAAACTATTGAATTAATTGTAGATGGCACTCAACGTCGAACCAAGAAAAAATACTTCTAAAAGAATATAGATATTGATGCTTGGATTTAGCAAAACACACACATGAATATCAAGTATATAACTTGATAGTCACACGAGGATACGCAGAAATTCATTCACGTTTTTTTCTTTAAAACCAAATGCGTTTCATGTACAAGTTACATAAGAGCGAAAAAATGATGCAAAGCGTATTTACGAAAAATAGGGGATCCATGCGCTTCAAATAATTGTTCGGCAACTTTTTTCCTGGATGATGATACGTAAGTTAGTCCGGAAATATAAGTATTAGTAAGCCTACATTTGTCCAGTATAGATTCATATGAGTGGAACTTGCAGTGAGGATCGAACTCACTAAAGTAGTAATGTTCCTCGAGAAGAGCTCTGGTTAGGTATCTCGTCTTGAAATATGTTTACACTTATATATTTCATTTATACAATAGAGTTACACGTATGGTATAAGTTCTCAGGCGCATAAAATTGAACTGCACCAATTTTAATTCGCCATAGTTACGCGCAGTACTTGTAAGTATTTGTTCCTTCGAACTGTTCGGTGTGCTCATTAGAAGCAAACGATCAGATACATTTGTTACTGAGGAATTGAGGCGATAGTAGAAATGTGAGTAGGAAACTGCTTGGTAGATTCCTTATTGATAAAAAGAAACTGTGCGAATGCAGGAAATGTTGGTTGTTAATGAACGAACGAAAAAAAAGAATACAAGCAAGATGAAAAACAAAACTACTTCATCCTCTTTTTCCATTACCATCAAATGTGAAACGAAATTCGTTAGTGAACGTTGCTTCTTGGCTCAAATGCACTTGTTCTTTGCAAATGCAATGGCATAAATACTATATCAGTAGCTGCGCATGATAACTGCCCGACAAAACATTTTTAAAGGTTGATATCTCCGTTATTTTTTTTAGCCTTGTTCTTTTCATTTAGAAATTTCATACACCCTTTGAGTCTTAAGGCAGCTAGGAAGTAGTAAAACTGGGCTTTGTGACTAAAAAATGATGAAATTATCAACTTGGTAAAAATTTGCAGTGGGCAATTTTCAGAATTTTTTATAAAAGTGTTTACATACATTTTATCATGGATTACATTTAAAATGCATTTGAACCGTTCTACCTTTCTTGAGTAACGGAGCAAATTGAGGATCATTTTGATAAAGCATCTATCTTGACAGGCGGCTTGAAAATAGATTAATTGAAATGTGAGATCTAGATGACGGCATCACGGCTCTTTTCCAAAGTAATCTCGTTTAGAAACAAAACTCTTTAATTAACGGGGTAATTTGTACGTAAAATGAGCCTTGAGATAAAAGTATGTCAGTCAGCCTCTAAGAGTCCAGCAATTGGAAATTTCTCTGCAATTGCTAAATGATAATGATTCGTAGTTTGTATTTTTATTTGAGGTTTTAGATATTCAACATTATATATATATATATATATATATATATATATATATATATATATATATATATATATATATGTTCAGGGCCAGAACTACGCTTCATGGGACCAGGGCACTTCAGTTCCGGTGGGCCCCTCCTACTCAGAAACTAAAATACACATCAAACCACAAAAATACAATCAGTAGCAGCAGCATTTAATCGCTTATCATTGGACATAGATCCTCTGAAATATTTGACCGACCATGGGCGTCGCGAAGCCAATATTTTCTGAACTTATCTAGTTTGTCCGCCGTCTTACATTCTACTCGTCACCGTTCCGTATGGTGTCCACGTTGTTAGTCGTAATGACCCTCATTAATCATGCAACATGACAATCCCAGACTAATGCTGTCTTGTGATCTGATTGTGTAATGTTGAGCATGATTCTCTCGTGTGTATTTTGTATAGTTCTTCGGTCGATCTTTTGGTTAAATTCCATCGGTGAGTATTGGAAGGATGCATTCGTTGTATACCCCTTTTTTAGGACTACCGAAAGCTGGCCACCCTCGTTTGATTTCTTTTTCTTATTAAAATCCAGTTTATGCCTGTAATGGGAACTGATTAAATCTACAAAGAACGATTAAATAAGTTATATATCCGAAGTAAATACATGTAAGTACATAGCAGCAAAATCCGAAGTATATTTCTTTATAAATACATTTTTGGTCCCCCATAAACCAATTACTGCATACGCAAATCACAAACAGGATTTTATCAATTGTTTTATAACAATTGAAGGTGTTAAAATGAAATGAATTCCTGACGGTTGGTTATCAGTTTGTTTCTCATTAAAGAGACTTAATTATATCATCCTGTATAGAGGGTGCCAGAGTCTGGGGCGAGGACTGGGGACATTGACCCCTTTGCCCTCTATTAACACAAAACTGTGTATATTAATTGTAGCAAAGATAGATCTTCAACATAAAGTCTGTTGTAGGGCATGTAAGCTATTCTGTCTCAAATTGGCTGACTCCAATGAAAAAAAGCTTATACGAAAATCCTGAGAGTATCCAGTCAGTTAGTATTAACGTAAAAATAGTCTACGATGGGCAATGGTACCTTAATATCACAAAGTCCTCACGTTAAATACCGAGACGGTCTGAAGTCTTAATTGATGCAACGATTTGCCAAGAGAATCCTTCATGAGACATGCAGAATGGGTTAGCTCAATCATTGTTGATGCAATAATCACACTGCACACAGGCTCACTCAATGATATCTCACATCTGACATGAGATTGATGTTAATCTATTAGTAGTAAGGTCCTTTCTGATCGGTTACCAATTTACATCAAGGCTGCGAAACCGGTTGGCGATATATTCAAAATAGACGAATATTTTCCAGACAGACGTCATATATGGTGGGAATGTACTGCGATTGATTATTTGGTAAAGAACTATGGTTAGGTGGTCGTATTGTTGATATTGCTAACAATATATATATATACAATATATATACTTTGAAAGATAAACTTCCTTATTTCCTCAAAAAGCTAATAGTAATTGAATGGTGATACTCTGACTCATCTGATAGAGATGTTTTTTTCTATGGATTCTTCGTTATGTTGCTAGTCACGTGAAGTCATTTTCGAGTGTGGAATCCGCCAATATAATGTCGTTCTAAAGGCTGTCAATTGCTGGAATATTCAACTCATAGGCTGCGTTGATTCTGAGAGACTGTCCACTGGAGAGAAAAACTTTTTCCCCTGCTTAAACTCAATTTTCATTATTCTGAAATGAATTTGTCATCTGATGATTTGATCATTAACTCATGTGACCCTCCAACAATTGAGTTATCTTTTAGTGGCAGTTCTAATCTTGAAAAGTTGATGAACGTCTCTAAGGTAAGTGAATGGTGTGGCTGTCAACATGGAATTTTGTAATTGGTATCAGGCAATATGCCACTGTATCGAAATGTAACAAATTAAATTCCATGCATATGGTCGTTGTCCCATCGAATTAACTAAGTCCATATCTCGAGAGTTCTTTGCGAATAAGCAATTATCTATCTCTCTATTCAACAAAGTTCATTTTTGTTTTCCAAAAATAATCCAATGACTTTCAATATAATTAATTTGATCTCTTTTTTGCAACTACTGCTTCCTGAAATATCAAAAGCCAATAGCTAGGTTGTAACTACAGCAAGTTAACTTTCAGCATGCCTAAATTCAACGTCAACCATTCCAGTAATTTCTGCTTTATGTATCATTCCCATTAGATGATATCCTTACCTTTCTTATTAGATGATACTCCTACTATTCTTATCTGATAATATTCTCTTTATTCTTATTCCATATAGTAACATAATATTTTTCATTATGACTTATGCTTGCTATCTTCTTTTTTTTTTACCACGGATCAAGGTCTTAATAATCAGTTGTTTTTATAACTTTGACTTTGGCCCTCACTCTACGGATCTGAGACGGCGCTATCAGAGATAAAGAGTAAGCCAACTGTGACTCCCCAAACTGAGAGGATGTTAGTTCAATTCTCATCATGGGCTTACTTCCTATTCACTGCATGCTCATAGCCATGAAATGACGTCCTGAGCCAAAGTTGAGATTTAAAAAAATCTGAATATCATAGTATAGGTAAAAACGAATTGAAATTAATTTGAAAACATATCTGGAAGTATGTTAACACATAAAAATGTTTAGACTGCTTATATGTAAGCTGTTTTCCTAAACATGTAAAAGCACCATATATCAAGCGGTGTTTTCTAAGTGGTACAACCTCCAAATGCTTCAGTTTGAGAGTAAAAGGATATTGGGTGATTTTGATCGTTTTAGATTGGGTTCAATTTTCGATATAATTGTGATGCAGAACTAGATCATTTTTGTGTTCAGTCGGTTCAACGTCGATACGGAACGTAGGAGAATTTAATAATATCATTAAAGAACGCTTCACAGATCACACATTTTGGGGTGGGGGATTCAATTATTTGCATGACCTCATTCTCTGATGAACATTTTTAAAGTCGCTTCTTACCTTACCTCATATTACGAACTCAATTTTTTCTTGGTTCCATATTCTAATCGCATTTTGCCCAAATTGGAGTCAAAAATGATAGAAAGATGTTCTCTTTCTGAGAGAGAACTGTTCAAAAATTGGAGTCAAAAGTGATGGAAAGATGTTCTATTTCTGGGGGAGAACTTTTTTCAAATTACCAAAATGGGAACATTTTTCCTGCCATATAGGGTTCAGAAGTGAGGGAAACCTTTTTTTCGGGATGAAAAATGAATGCAAACTTTTTTCTCTTTTTTAGTGGTCAAAAGTGAGGATGATTCTTTCTCTACTTTTTGGGCTCAAAAATAAGGGGAAAAATTTTTCTTTCAGAGAAATCAAAATTGAAGGTAAATTCATTCTTTGATTTTTAGGACTCAAAAGTACGAGAAACATTTTTTCTTTTTTCTTTTTAGGGATCAAAAGTGACTGGAGTATTTTACCTCTCATTCCAGGAGACCATTGCTTATAGAGTGGTTTTGCTTATTTATTTATTCCTATGCAAATAATTATAATGTTGATTCAGTACAGAGGAAAAGGTTTTACATCCTCTGAATGCCACGTGTAAGCGAGTGAAGTAAATCATATACATTTGATTTTTCCGTACATGCACCACTGGTAAATCATAGTCACTGAAAGAATTGAAAATAACCACATCTCTTTTGAGATTAGCGTAATTACTATGGACTAAGTTCACTTGGCCGCCAGCAGTGACCAGTAAGTTCATACTCTGATAAATCTTTTTAAAGATGCTTCTCACCTCGACTCATGTTCAGAACAGACTCTCTTGTGGAAGGTCGGAAGATGCAAATAAACATCAGATTCAGTCAATGTAGCAAGCTGACCGAAGGAGATTCTAAATACAGGGACGACAGAGTAGATAAAGTCATACACTGGAAATCATGCAAACAATTTTGGTTTGGGACACTCTCGGTAATAGTATAAAGAGGAACCAGGAACTGTCTTGAAAAATATAAGATACGATAGCATTTTACAATCTGGACTGGCCACTCCATTCAAGTAACAAGACTTGATTTGATATCAGTGAAGAAAAGAAAAAAAGGACTTACCTTGGGGTATGGTAATTTGACCATACACACCAATGGTATACACTCAAACTAGAATCTGTCTTAAAGAATTATATCTAGAGGATTGCTGGGACATCAACATTAAAAAAAACGACTCAATCCGGTCAGAAAACCAAATCTGATTATCATAAACAAGAAGCAACATTTATCTCACAGCATTTCGCTTTTTAAGTAGACGATGGAGTTAAGTTGAAAGGAACGGAAATGCTGCAAATGTATATCTTTAGCAAGGTAACTGGAATAATATCAAACATGAAAAGGACAGTTGTAGCCATCGGTGCTTTGAGGAAATGGAAACTCAAGTAAGAATCTAAACCATTCAGTTGACAGCATCACTGGAAACTGTGCTGGAGTATTGAGGATACTTAGTGTAACTTATTCTTAAGTTTACTATCGATGTGAAAATTTATAGAGTGTATAAATAGTAATGACAGCGATGAGACTGATTCGCCATCACAGAAAAATAATTGAACCGTAGCCTCATAATCTTAACTCATGGCGAAGATTCAGTCGAAAAATAGATATGATCAAAAAAATCATATTTCACGTCACTGGCATGTTCCAAAAGAAAACATCCAAAATAGTGTAAAATATATCTAAAAACAACTAGATTTGGGGGATCTAGATGTTATTACTAAACCCGTTAAAATAAGGTCTTCAAAAGGTTAAAAAAAATCTCTTTTCTCAAAATACCTATTCTAGAAAGGGCCAAGTGGAGTACCAATGCCAATGATTCAAATTCTGTAGACAAAGCTGTGTGGCCAGAAGCACTGAAAACAAAAAATACATAAACAAACACAGAGACAAAAATGATATAACGCTTCACCATTTTTGTTGGTCAAGCTCGTTCAATGAAAATGATACACGAGGAATCATTAAACAAAACTGTCAGCATAGATTTCTTCAGGTTTTAAGCTAGTCTGGCTGGATGGCTGGATGGTTACGTATGCATGTACCGTGGATATAGGCCTTACCATAGGAGTTTTTTTGCGGATAATCAATTTGCAAGGTAAATCCACTTTAAATTGGGCCTTAAGTTTTGTGCTTGCTTTGCCGATAGTAGATTCGAGAATTTCAGTGATTATTACCCCCCAAAAAGTGACAAAGGTACCTTATTAATTGATCACCTTTTGTTCCAATTCCTAATTGATAACAAAACACGACATGCTGCCAACAAGCATTGATCATGCTACAGTTTCTGATTAGTGTCCAACCTCGAGTATCACTACATTCATTCATTCATTCCTGTCGTAGTTAATTATTACATATACCAATGAGATGATTCTGTCACTATTAATCAGACACATAATATATTGAAGATCTTATTTACATTCAAAAAGATTTCACAATTATAGTTTGTGAAATATGTCTTCCTGCTTGGAAAGGCTAGACAGTATTATTAAAAGAAAAAGAGCGCTGTTGGGTTTTTCCACAAAACATAATGAATTATTATAAAATCAGGATAGGTCGTGCCAAAGACCCCATTCAAGTCAGAAAAACGAAATTCTACATTCCTTTGTTACTTCGAATATCATTTGTTTCTCTCTTTTTTTCTTTTTTTCAAGAATAAATCACTTCTGAATTTAAAATATTAACACTGTCATGAAACATTAAAATGTCTATTCGATTGTTTTTATAATCGTTTCTCAAACAAAGCCAAATTTTAACTTGTTTGCCATTTTAGCAGCAGAAGAAGAATACTTTCATAAAACAAAATATTTGTTTTGAGATGTCAACCTTTAAAGATCCGCTTGAAGAGTAGCAGAGAAGTAGAACAGTTTTCTTTTACTCTTGGGTTTTGTTTGCCAAAAGAAGAAAGAATTAAAAGGAAAATTAGGCGAAGGGACATTTGAGTAATAAATCATTTTATATTGATATATTTTTCATCTTGTAAGATTCATTTCTGTTGAATATAAGAGTTCAATCTTTTTAAGAATAATTTTTTCTATCTCCAATAATTATGCACACTTTAGATATTCACGCTGATTGTATCTCGTGGCCGTCACTGTATATCAACAGAGAGCAAGTCTTCTCATAACTTGGATCACGCTCAATAATAGTTTTGCTTATTTCTTCAAATCTGTTGACTGGAGGATTCAATTCTTTCTTTGGTTTTCAGTTCCTGTAAAGGCAGTTTGAGACTTTCCAATATTGATAAGTACGGGTAATCACTTTTATATTCCTCCATTGTTTCAGTCCTCTCACAACGTGCAGATATTTCTTGCCGAATTTCCTTGTCACTGTGGTACACTGGGACATCTATATCTGACAAAAATTTCTATGTTTACGACGATCAGAACTGGTATAGTGGTAATGTTGCGACCCACTATGACAGTGAATTTCGATTAAGAATTTATTAGGCTTCATAAAGACTCTGAAACCTTTCAGCACGAAAATATCAGTAGGACAAGGTAATACAAGCTTACCCAAACTCTTGTCAGCCTATCTCAGAATGATCTTCGGAAACCTAGACTAGCAAAATGAAGGAATCAAAATAGACGGCCAACATCTGAGCAACCTCAGGTTTGCAATCGGCATCGCAATTTTCGCAGAGAACCTACACGACCTCCAACTAATGCTGAATGAACTAAATGAAGAAAGCCAGAATGTCGGCCTACACATGATAGTCAGCAAAACAAAAATCATGTGCAAAAATAGCGTCGGGGATAAGAAAACAAAGATCAAAACTGAAGATGCAAAAGTAGAGAAAGTAGACCATCACATCTACCGAGAACATCGAATCTCCATGGAACCCTCATAAGAACAAAAGATCGAACGAAGAATCACTCTAGAATGGCAAGCCTTTGGCACAGCAAACTCAACCATCAAAAACAAGAATATACTATTAATCCTAAAAAGAAGGCTATACAACCGATGCATCCCCCTGTATGTCACTTATGAAGCCGAAATATATAACATAACTAAGAGACAGACCTGAAAACTGAGAAAAATCCTATGTACATGTGATAGAATTATGCTCAACTTCACATGGAGAGACTACACGACAGCATAATATATCCGGAAGAAAATGGCATTATGTAACATCATAGAATCTATTTAAAAACTAAAATGGCAATGGGCTGGCCATATCGTGAGAATTACTGACAGCCAATCACAACTCACAACATGGATCCTCAGAGATAACATGCACAAGTACGGTCGGCAGAATACTACATGAGAGACGAAATGGACGGATTCAGAAATCACTGGCTCGGCGACGCCAACGACAGAGAAGTGTGGTGAATCTTTGGGACGCTGTATAAATATTCGTGTACAAGGGTACATTAAGGATTAACATATGATTGGCAACGATGACCTTTGGTGAACATTAAAGGTCAGTCCTTTCCTGGGCTGCGCCAGGTACCCCAGCCAGTATATATATATATATATATATATATATATATATATATATATATATATATATATATATATATATAAGCCGCATTCTTTTAGCTTCCCAAAGATTCACCAGACACATAGCCAATTCATTTTGAAAACTGTTCTAGTCCATCACATTATTTCATTTTTGCTGGCAATAGATTCACATATGATTTTTGTTGATCTCCTCCAAATTGCATGGCATCATCGTTATTGCTTGTCTGCCATTTTGCACATGGCCAACTTGTTGCCATTTCAGGTTTTAAATGGTTTTTATTATTTTCTCTATTGCTTTTTAACGCAGACAACTTTATTTTTTTTTAATGCATACATAAGCCAAATCAAATCAATTAATTAATATTTATACGTAATATCATTCTGGAATTCTATTTGATACGACATCCCATTAATACAGGGTCAATGTATCATTTGGTTTCGACGACCAAAATAAAATAAAACCATTAGAGGAAATGGGTTGCTTCTAAGATCGAAATTGCGACTGATAAGTGGCAGCTTCAACATAGCTTCACTCTTTCCATTGGGCTAAACAGTCCAGTGGTAAAGTGAAAGCCAAAATAACTACTTCATCTTTGAGAATAGTGAAGATATGGACAGTGAATGAAAAAGGTCAGATTTTGGGTATAAGGCCTTCATATATACACATCGCATATATATATATATATATATATATATATATATATATATATATATATGTATATACCTATTTATACAAACACATCACATACACACTCACACACACACACACACATGCACACACACACACACACACACATCGTGCTCTGTGTTTTCACTTGTCTAGGTTTATGTACATTACAAGATATATACGCAGTTGAAATCTGCTTTTGACTGTCCTATCAACACTAATGCAGCAACGAAATACTTGCTAAACATTATACCTCATCCATAGTCAGATATAGTAAGAATATATACAATACAATCACCATATTTACATCTCGGAATTTTTGAGATGAGGTATTATGATTATTTCTATTGATATTCGGACGAAGGCCGTAGAGCGCAACAGCCGAAACGTTGTATGAAAAACAACCAAGATGAGGATGGTCCGAATATCAATAGAAATTACACCATATTTACGTATTCAAAACAGAGGGAAAAAAGTAGTTGTGAGACTATTTGCAAATAGACTCTTTACTCGGAAACCAGAGAAATGTGGATACTTGTTTGAAGATTCATTGTCTGGAGAATTGTAAACTCAAGAATCAAAAGTGCCTTTGATAGTGTGACTTCACAGGACCAATTAGTGTCTTATAATTGCCGCTTCGTTAAAACAAACAAATCAGAAAATACAAGGATAAATTTACCACAGAAACGTTTCAAGCTTATTTTGTGTTAGAGTATTTTTAATGAACCCCAAAAAGAGCTGCCCAGATAGATTAGAGCTCTTTTTTTCCACGGAATCCAATTACATTCGTTATTAAAAAAAGTAACATCAGTTCCGATGAAAAAAAAAAAAAGTTCATTGGGGAAGATAATCCTACATGTGAATGTACAAGAAGATTGCTTTCACTTTTTAGGGCATATATTTAGGTGTATTAGAATGAATGAATGAATGGCTTTGCTTTGAGAAAGAGATTACCACAAGGGTAGGACCAGCAGGCCTATGTGTAGATTTTCCCGAATAGCCGGAGCAAAGAATTTTTAAGGTGTGGCTAGCTTATCTAAGGCCAACCCTTCCATTTGAACTAAGGATCAGCATCCTATGTTCCACCGAGGTATCACTGATTGGAACAGGATTCCAAGTAGTAGGTTTGACAGGAGTGTCCATTTCCTGGTAGAAATGCACTTGCTTGGGGAGTCTGCCGTTTCTTAGAAGTATTCCGACAGTATGGCTAGCCTATTGTTGGACCACTAGTCATGACCAATCCGCAGCTGGTAGATACCGAGCTGACTATAGAGTTCTACCATCATTTGGAAGGAGACTTTGGACAGTTCGTCTGTCTGCAATATTCAAAAGCTCTGGATAGTATGGCCCACCGCAATCTCGAGACGCAGATACTCAGAATAGTAAGTGTGTCTGCAATTTTCAGCAAGGATTCCAGACGAAACGACAAAGCAAATTCGTGCTGACTTTAGTGGTCTGTTACATTTCAGACCATTGACCTGACTGTGAAGCAGTCTGGAGTCCGTGTCAATCCCCTAAAAAATCAAAAGAGAAATGATTACGTGTTTTGTCCAGGCTTCCATTCCCTGCAAGGACTTGCAGTGAATATTTTTCTGACCAGACACGAAAATTGTTTATCTTGATGGGATTTTTTTTGATGTTGGACATTCCTCATGAACACTGCTGGCATTTACTTAAAACGTTCTGACTAACGTTTCGTAGGAGTGGGAAGCCCCCCGAGCTAATTTTGTTCTTCTGACCTCCTTTCAGAGATTGAAAGGGGATGAACAGAAAATGAGAGGAGTCAAGAATAAGGGATGAGTTTGGATATGAGTATGATAGTGATTAGAGCCTACTATTTATTTTTTTGTGTTGGGGAAGGACTGTAAACGGCACTTTGTTTGCGATGCTCTCATTTTTCCTCTGTTCTGGCTTTTTGCACCTAATCAGCAAAAGGGGTCGAATTGCAAATCTTTTCTGTGCTACATTTGCCTATCCACAGCCTCCATCGTCCAACCAATTTGTGTTGGTAAATGATCCATGATATATATATATATATATATATATATATATATATATATATGTGTGTGTGTGTGTGTGTGTGTGTGTGCGTGTGTGTGTCTCTGTGTGTGTGTCTCTGTGTCCATGGATTGGACTTGTTAGACAGACACTATAATTTAACAATAGCATTCTTTGTGTAATATCTTCATACATAACTTAATGTAAGTTTTTATTCAAGTACCCTCCCACAACAATCGTGGAATGTGAGGCAAGTTAGGTTTCAAAGTGGGAACACTTATGCACGGGTGGGCAGTACACGCTTACAGTACCTAGTGTTCTCATGCAGACGGCATCATCTCTTTTTTCTTTGAATCACCATTGATGGATTGGATGATAGATGTTTTTGTTGTATCGTCTGGTTGTCAGCGTTTGCTGTTGACTGCTGATCGGCTAGTTATTCCTTGAGAGAATGTTGACCATCTCGATTATATAGGTCTGCTCACTGTTTCACTTCGGGTTGTTGGCAACCGATGAGTCATAGTTTGTTTTGTTTTGGAGTCAGAAGTCCGGTCTAATCGTCCACTCAAATCCTCCTGGTTCGGCTAGAGTATGAAAGTTTTTTCTACATAGCACAAGTAAGTTTTGACATCAACTTCCCCAAAATACTCCATATAAACCATAGCCAATCGAACATCCATGAGGAGATGAAATACGCAAAAAACAAATTATAATAAAAAGAGCGAGTTTATCTATGTAATCACTTACATTGGAGTTGATATAGGAATTAATTGACACACCATACGTCTTTCGTGTAAGTCCTTACGGTAAGAAGTGTACTAAGCATGTCCTCAGTGTGTATGTACGGTACGTTTGAGGAATGAGTACTTTTCATAAATGTTATAAAAACTTCTTGTTTGATTTATTCACTAGATATGACTTTTATTTGATCCAGAAGGCAAATATTCAATGCACATGAAATGTTTGCTAGATGAATGTATACAGTAAGGAAAAAACATCAGGATGTAATGTTTCTTATGAATTTTGAAGGAAATTATAATAGATTTTGTAAGCCCAAGCATGCATCAATGTGTAATTGAGAAATGTTGTTTTAAGTAGTATAATGTCGCCAGTACAAGCAAATGCATACTTTCCAATTGAGCTTTGCTAGTGTCTTTTAAAGGGTAGAAATGGCTCCAAGGAACGGTTGTTCAAAATGCAATTCTCTCATTGGTCAGGAAATATAGATTCGCCTTTTCTCTGATTGGTTTGTTATTTCAATTTTATTTTGGGTGAGAATTATCTTCGTAATACCTATTCAAGTTGGTCCTATTTGAGTATTAACGATTGGTTTGAATCACTCCAATGCTTCCAGTGATGGCGGTCACTTCAGATGCCACAGGGTCATCCATGAATGTTGCTTTTGTACTAAATTTGATTTAGTCCATTAAAAGTTTCGACAAAACTCGTCCAACGTGGATAAATATTTCAAAAGCTGATCAAAGTCTCTAACAGAACTACTTCGAGCCACCGATTTTGATTCTACCATTGCTATTTCTATGAATAAATTCATCTTCAAAAGATTCTAGAGGCTTAAGTTTTGCACTAAGTACAACGTCAATGGACACATGCAATTTTAAAGTATTTAGCATATATAGTGCAACTTTTCAATGTGTGACTGTTAGCATGATGCTCTCACAGAACATTTCGTAAATATTCGATTCTCTCCAGGTGCCCCAATCATGTGACGTTGTGCCAGACTAAGCTAAACTTAATAAAGAAAAACTAATGGCTTGTTCCGTGCCTAAGATAATTGGGTGTTTTACATTACATTTACATCGGTATCGGAGCCCAAGAGAAAAGTTACGATTTCAAATATTGATTTTGAATGAACGTGGACCATCCTCGCTTGGAAAATTGTTGCAACACAACACTTTTCATCTTAATCCCTCAAAAACATTCTAAGTCTAAGCTATACGAAGTGAATCTTGCAGTAGAGGTTTGCAGGCTAGATTAGTTATACTGTGTTCAATCTTCTTACGGTCGCCTAAAATTGGTCTCCTTGTTCCAGACTAGGCCATGTTTCATCATCATCAGTCTTTTAACATCCGTCGTTTGACATAGACCTTCCCCAGCATCTGCCACATTTCTTTATCATGGGCGTCGCAGAGCCAGTTTTTTCTGAATTTATCTAGTTCATCTCCCCATCTTGCATTTTGTCGGACGCAGTTTCACATGTGGTCTCTGGTGATCCATGTTGTGAGTTGTGATGCCCATTGGTTGTTTTTCATTCTCGCAACATGACTCGCCCATTGCCATTTAAGTTTTCTTATGGATTCTATGATGTCTCAGACCCCCGTTTTTGCTTTTTGTTTTTTATGTGTAATTTTGTCTTGTGTTCTTTCGATGTGAGGTTGAGTATGATTCTCTCATGTGTGCGTTGCATGCTTCTTGGTTTGCATGTTTATCTCTCGGTTAAATTCTATGTTTCAGTTCCATAAGTGACTATCGGGAGGATTCATTGGTTGTATAACCTCATTTCAGGATAATGAACGCTTCTCCAAGCAAGCTAATCTCGAAAACTATTACTGCTGCTGTGAGTTTCTGGTAAGCTTTGTGAATATCAATGGATTGCATCAAGGCCAATATAGCTGCATATTTCATTCTGGTGCCAGTGTTTTGTTGCTGTTGTTATTTGGGGTTTTTTTTTCAAGCTAAATAGCAAAATTATCCTAGGCAGGCAGACCACTTGGACAATTGATGCAATACAATCTTCATATCCACTAATTCCCCGTTCCAGTTTTCCTCGTGTAGTGCAAATCTCATATTTGCCAGAACAGGATGTGTCACAGAATTGGTTTGATGTGGGGGGACTTCACACGCGAATTTTGGGGGGCAGGAACTTCCTTAAAAATGTTCTTTAGTCCTTGCTACCATACGACATAAGAGCACTCGATCCAGTCTCAACTGCACTGATTCCATTGGTTTATACTACATAGAAAAATATTAAATGACATTGCATCTCTGTCTGTATGGTCAGAATTGATCTTCAAAATATAGATTTGGATGTTCAGCAAAACAAAGCTAAGCCCATAAAATATCTATGCAAATACAACATCTTCTCAAGATGCAGAGACTTCAAATTTACATAGCACGTTTCGATTATCAATCAAAAAACAGATAAGATAAGTATAATATAAGTTAATCAAAGAAAGATCACTTTATCAATTGCATATTGTGTCTAATCTACTCAAATAAAGGAAATATTTCTCGGAATTTTTTGAGGATGCTTTGATTCCTCATAAAATAGTCTCTAATTTCGGATATATCAAATGAGTGATTGCTTTATGCTTACATATAGTGCCATTTGAGTTTTCTGGCCTCATAATTCATCCGAAAAATTCTATATTATCGGAGGTTAAATTGGAAGTGACGTTATTCTCTCGCTCTACTGAGAAATATTGATGAAATAACGTAGCGTACATGTAGGATAATTTGAAAACCTTCCATCTTTAATCTATGTGCATGATAAAAAACGAATGAGCGCACACTATGTTAGAATCTATGATGATGCAGACTAAATGCAAGCCTATAAATATCCTCTGATGCGTATCCTATCAATTTTCAACCGTCTGCTGATTCAAATACCAAAATAACCTTTAAAAAATGTGGACATTGTGAAGTTTTGAACAACAACGATCCTTACATTGGGATACAATATATTATGTATGTATGTATGTATGTATGTATGTATGTATGTATGTATGTATGTATGTATGTATATATGTATGTATGTATATGGGGGTGAGAGAGAGATTCATTGTCTTTGTAGGTGTGTAACACATTTTAATGATAACACAGAAGCTACACTCTGATCATAGACAATCTGATCATTGCTTACCCGGGAGTGACATTTTGATCATAGAAGAAGAAGAAGAAGAAGAAGAAGAAGAAGAAGAAGAAGAAGAAGAAGAAGAAGAAGAAGAAGAAGAAGAAGAAGAAGAAGAAGAAGGAGGAGGAGGAGGAGGAGGAGGAGGAGGAGGAGAACAACAACAACAACAACAAAAACAAAAATAACGATAACAACAACAACAACACCTCGCCATCACAGTGAATGATTGAACAAAAATCAAAAATAGATACGATAAAAATCAATGCTGATCGCTGTTTACAGCTACGATCAAACAAAAAATATAACCAACAAACATTTAAAACAAACAGGTAAAAACTAATGAAAAGTGATAACACGTTGACTAACAATGTTCATCCTGAGAGATAAGTTCTCAAGAAAACATTTGCTCATTGATTGTAATTGTTATTCTTGATGGGAAATTGATTCACTCATTCAAGCTGGTCATTCCATTGAACTCAGTCTTGACTAACTCTTTCATCAAATTACAAAATGCATTTTATTCGAGGAAGCAGTTTATTATAATAAGAAAGACTTTTCCAGAAGTACTCCAATGATTGTTTTGTTTTGGAATTCTAATCATCAACCATGACGTGATGTGGTAGAAAACGTCACTGGAGAGCAGAAAAAAAAACCCTTTTGAAAAGAGCAGAATTTGTTCCAAAGCAAATTGCAAGGATTGACTCGTAAATTCATGTCAGTCGGTAAGACTCCAGCCTACCAATCTGTCGGTCATGATTTCAAATCTTGGTGTAAGTATGAACAACATGAATGCAATTTTCACCGGACAATTGACATCTGGGAAATTCAAATTAAACGTGTCCTATTTTGATGGAATTTCGATTCTTATTCATCAAAATTGAATTTTCAAAAAACTAATTTTTTGTTACAAATATCAGAAAAGGAGAATGTTTCTTCATGATTCCTATCCCACCTTTAATTACTTTATGATTAATTTTTTATACATTGCAGTTTTCACTGATTTTATGCATCTAATATATAATAGATAAATCACAAATAATTATGATTACTTTTTTTTTAATACCCAGGAACTGCTCAGACTAAGTGTAATCGATAAAAATAATGAAAAAAAAATTTTTAATATAAAAAAATATGTTTTCCCTGATTAAAACCCTAAATTATGATCAATCGAATGAAATTAAAAAACTTGCTAAGTTTTTTCCAGTTTTTGAATTCGCAAAGAGAAATTCCGTGCGCTTTTTTGAAAAAGGTGAAGATATTCAATATTAATAAAAGATATTCATCCGTTAAATTTGTAAGAGAATCAATGAAAACAACGATTTATAAAAATCATATGAAAAAGGAAATTGTTTTTTTCGGTTTAAAGTAAACTTTTTCCAAATCTGTCCTTCGATGAATAAGTGTCGAGGATCAGATATTATGTGGACCTTTTGCCATACTCAAAATTTCCCAGGCGTTGAATTTCCAATGAAGTGGCGTCCATGTTTCTTTATGCCTACGGTAGATAAATATTTATTCTTACTCGTGGGGTTTGGTCTTGTTCTCCTGGTGGTATATAGTAAAAACAAAATAAACTCTAGACTTTGTACTGGGGTTTGACAACAAAATTTGTCAGATAATGGATGTTTCTTTTCCAGCAGACGACAATGACAGAAAAGTTGGAGGAAAGTGAAAAGCTGGAAAAGTATCAAGACCTTATCAGAGAGCTGATAAAATGGAAAACATGAATTTGACAGTTGTACCGATCATTACTGGCGAGCTTGGAACAGGTCCACAAAGCTTGAAGAGGCTGGAAAAAGTGGAACTTCGATGAAGAATCAAAGCCGTCCACGGCACAGTATTATCAAAATCAGTTTGAATACTTAGCATTAGGCTAAACGATTGAGGATACTTGCTGTTACTTGAAAACCACTATTTACTATTGGTGTGAAATTAAGTAAAAAAAAACGATCTAATATAAATAATATTTGTTATAATTATTATCATTATTATCGTCGTTGTTATTGCACTTTTTAATTGTATTCTATGAAACTCAGCATATTCTGGTATGTCAAAAAAGTACGGAAGCAGCCACTGAAGATCGAACTCAGTACACTAACGAATTGATCATTGGTAGTAGGCCATTGCGCTACCATGGATGGTCTTATAATAGTTATACAATGGTGCCTTTGTCCCCTTCAAATTTATCCCTTTGGGACTTCACATTCTTATATCAGGGTCTGTAAAGTCCTTTTTCGGAGGCTGCCTTATTGCATCCTCTTTAATCTCGCCCATGGTCAGAAATCTGTTCACTTTTGAAACACTAGAAGTTGCAGTGGGCCAATTATAGACTATAAGTTTTGATATCCCGGGGGGATGCGATGTTTTGCCAAAAATAACACTGCACCATTGATAGGGTTAGTCATATTGAATGCACTGTTGTGGCTATAAATGAGCTCACTCAATGATAGTCCTCTGATTGTCTGTCAAGGCCACCTGATCAGTCCCCGGAATATCTGGAATGGTTGGTTACTATCTGGACATGCCTCGTATACCAAGCTTGTTAGGTTGGCATAAGGCTACAATGGTGGGAGTCATTTGAAATCGAACTTACTGCTCTAGCAAGTTGACCTGTGAGATTGGCAGGCTAAAATAGCTTCTCAATAGGTACCCTTCAAGTAACCAGAATAAGTGTTGTCTTTATCTCCTCTCACATGACTATATATCATTTTGTTGAACGTTTAACATTAGATCGATTTAAATTTACCCCTGGAACAAAATGCCTACAGAAAATCAAATGCAAAATATGACGCTTCTTGTTCGTTATCGCAATAAATATATCTCAGTTAGTGTTCAACAAGAGATCAAGCAGATATTCCCGTCTCTGCAATATACGTCACATTGCAATACATTTTAGGCCTTTTTCGTTTTTAATAAAATAACATTCTAGTGGGTAGAAGTTTTACATATCTAAAGCATATTAAAATCTTTTCCCAATCCTCGACACATCATTCGTGGATATTTTGTTATTTAGGATTATACAAACTTCCTGTAACAATCAATTTTTATGGCTTGCATTGATGGATTTATGAGAAAATTATATTTTTTATCGACTTTCTGCACATGTGCAGTCCATGATGATTACACTATTTCTTTATCACACATATATATATTATTACATATTTACATACATATTTGTATATATCTATATATTTTTATATATTTATATACTTACATGTATATATTCATTTATAAATACATGTAGATATATATATAGATAAATATATCTATTTTATATATTTGTCTATGTATATTATTGCATATGTATTTTTCCATTTATATATATATATATATATATATATATATATATATATATATATATATATATATATATGTATATATAATCACATCTATAAGTACATATGCACAAACGTCACAAATATACGGTTTCAAAAATGCCAAAGATAATGGAAGACAGAGCTATTCAAATCAATACTTCACAAAAAACAAAATATCGAATTGTGCAATATAAATTTTTGGATCATCTGAGAATCTTACATCACGAAAAATCTTTATAATTTTTCTTTCCGTTGTTTTCGCAGATTGATGGATTGTTCTATCTTGCACTGAACAGATTTTATTTTTACGCTCATTGTTTGGTCTCTTCTTGATAGGTTTTCAGTTTTCAAAAATATCTAAATGCATTCCTGCATTCATTTGTAACTTTTCACCTGAAATGTATCGTAGATTTTACAGAAACAATACAAGGATCCTGAACAAAGCTGTTTCACGTAGGTGAATCGCACAATACTAAAGCACTCGCAGGGAAAATGAACTTTGTCAGTGCGCTTAATCCTCACTAGGTACTCCACTATAATATTATGCCCAGTGCCAAAGCTTTATGAACCCAGCATATACTTATATCCAACCATCCATCTATGTATCTATCTGATATATATTGTGCATATATATATATGTGTGTGCATATATACATATATGTGTGTGTGTATGTGTGTATGTCTATATATATACACACATATGTATATATGTGTATATAAACACACATATATATGCTTGTACATGTGTGTGTATGTATATATATATATATATGTATATACGTAATTATGAACACTATAATCATTTAAAACTTGTTTGAGATGACCTCCCGTTATTCCACGAAATTTTGTCGCTTGGCCAAGACGGCGTGAATTGTAAAAAAAAACGTGTAGAAATAGGTGTGTGTCCATATATTCATGTGTATGAACATATATGTATATATGTATAAAACCCATGCATACTTGATTATGTTTACTTTTTATTTGAATATATTTATAACCTTATCCTTCGCAGTCCAAATACATGCATGTGTATAAGTTCGTATTCTTACAATCACGTTTGTGTGTGTGGGATGGGGGTATTTATGTGCTTCCGTGTCAGAAGCAAGTGGAGGTGTAATATATTCAAAGGCTTAGACGCAGTAAGTGTATATGAAAGAAGTTAAGAAAGGATGTTATCCTCCGTTGAGAATTCCTGTCATTCTGTGAATTAAAGAAGGGGAAATCAACAAATCTGAATCAATAAATTCTGTTTGCACCTTCATGGTTTCATATGTATTTCAACTTTTGCATATATTTAAATTACGCTCGCTGAAATGAAAAATTGAATCGATGCGAGGTGAAATGTTTCAATGAAAAACGATGAGAACTTTTTTTCTTTTTGTCGTAGTTTTTAAATCAATTTTTCAAATGAAAAAGTGTCTGTAACTTGAATCGTTTCCATTGTATTTTTAAATGTTTCAAATATTGATTCAACCATAAAGTAGAGCTATTTTTCTCTTTTCTCTTCCTCTTGATTCTCATATAAGCTTTAACTTGCCCTTTCCTCTCTCCTTCCGTCTTCGTATATCTTCATGTCTCTTTTGTAAACACTGCCTCGAAATTTACATGTGCCTATGTGTTTATCCTTGCTTTATTTGAACAGCTGCATAAATCTCAAATAAATTTAAACAATTGACACAAGAAAAAGCGAAAAATAGTGTGTAGAATTAATTCAGTGCTGTCGGGCAGGGTCGCCATTTTGTACTTTTCAAGACCACAATTGTGTAGACTTGGTACTGAACAAAGCTTTGTGGTTCCGGAGATAAAGATTTGGTACTAAAGCAAAAAAGGAAAATTATGGATGATAACAATCTCTTACACACGAGTTGTATATACATGAATGATAAATAAAAATTTATTTTATTCCATTTGTCCTGCGAGCTTGCTCTGATAATAGATCTTAGGTTATTTGATTTTTCTTTTGACTGATGCTACTTAATTTGTCCCCCAAACCATACAAATTTTGCTTTGTGCCACAAAAGACATCTAGTAACTCTGCCATCTAGTGAAAGTTTCGAGCTGAAATTCACAATATTCTGATTGACATACAACTGGATGTCTCCTTTCATCACGTCAGCTAGACTTGGCATCTGGCCAGTGCTGCTACTTCCTTTACTTACCGGTAACTGTCGGCAAGTTGCTTCCCCGAGAGCTGAGAAAGATTGTTCGGCTAAAGTGTCCTTCAACAGTTAATGCTGAACTTGATATAAAGTGATGGTCTTCTGTCAATCCCCAAACACTTTCACATTAGAAGACACTGAAAAAGTCAGAAGGAAAGAGAATAAAGTTTATTTCAGTAAGCAAGGATACAGAATAAAAGTTGTGCTGAAACAAATGTTTCTAAAAGTTGGATAAGCAACTGGACCTTATCAGCCAAAAAAGTTATGAAAGGTGATGGTAGTACCAATAGTGGCCGGACCACTGGAAACGATTTCCTGAAATCTTGTAAAAAGCTTGGAGGAACTAGGAATAAAAAGGAAGAGCAGAGACTATCCAACACAACAGAATCGGCTATAATAGCGAGGAGACACTAGAGTAACTAGGTAATAATGATGACAACCGTGTTGCAAAATATATATATTTATACATTTGTACATATAACTATTGGACGTCTTAGGTGTGGTCATGACACTTGTACAAGATTAAAAGTGTTGAGATTTTATGGAAGATTTTTTTTCTAGTCCAGGCGACAGAATAACTAAAATTAGCAAGAATACTGAGAAGAATGCTAGAATATTAAATGGGACTTACTGACACTTAATCTTCTGTGTAAGCTATCAGTTACCACTGATTCGAAAACTCAACACGTACAATAGTGACAGGTCTAGTCAATAATTCAATGAAAACGTCATGTAACAAACGGCTTTTGGCGGTATGTCCTGTTGGGGATGATCAATTACCAAAATTGGAAAAAGGAATGATCAGTCGATAAGTTACTTTGCTCACTTTTTGTTGGGCAGTGATCTCTGAAAAAGCCCGAATTTTGAAAAAAATGCGCAAATATTACCAGGTATAAACTAAGGAACAATTTCAGTATAAATTTACATTGTTAATAGAACCCCTTCCACACTAAAACCTATTTCGAAGGATTTAAAATAAAAAAATTACTTAATATGGGGTGTGTTTCTCAATTTTCATCCATCAAGCTCGATTGACGCAGCATGCACGAGAGACACATACATACATAGCCAACCAACCAGATGAATTTAAAGACTGAAAACACTTATGGTGTCAATTGTGGTTGACGGTTTCTGACATCTAATTACTACAAATGAAGAAAAACAGCTGCTACTGGATGGGGCCGTTCCAGCAGACTGCAGATTGAAATCAAAAGTGAAGCCTGTCATGTGCCCTGTTATATCAATGTGGAAAATTACCTGTTGTTGCCGGAGGTAAAACCTCTTTCCAAGTAATCATCAAACCGTCTACAGTAACTATAATTGAACAAATGATCTCTTTACTTGGGGGGTAAATATAGAAGAGAACAGACAAATGTAATTTATATAAAGAGAAGTGATAAATAATCGTTTGTCTAATATCTTTACTTCAATCCGAACACTTCTTTGTCAGCCTTTAGGCTTCGATGGGGATTTCATAACGATCTTTTCATACTTGTGATATGTATGGGTCAACTTCTAACTTGAATTGGTCGCTTTTAAATGTACTTCTCTTGTTTCACACATAAATATCTTCGTTGGCCTTATAGCGCCTGTCGTTCGATATAGACCTTCCCAAAAATTCAACAGATCTCTCTGTTATGGGCGTCACGGAGGCAAAACTTTCAGAACTTGTCTAGTTCGTCACACCATCTTACTTTTTGCCAATGACGTTGTGAGTTTTGATGTCCAAGACAAAATTAATGATCATCAATTTCGTAACTTTTACAGGTATATATATATATATATATATATATATATATATATATATATGTGTGTGTGTGTGCGTGTGTGTGTGTGTGTGTGTGTGTGTGCATGCGTTCGTATGAGTGTACATGCAAGCGCTGGATACTAAATATAATTATAGATTCACAAGTAGCAAGGCCTCGCATACATGGACCCTCAGAACAGAAGTAGAGAATTTGAAGTCCCATTCAATATGATTTAGTTGTTGATTTATCATTTACCATTACTTTTTTTAGGAATAAACTCTACATACAGAGAGTTACACATTTACATCACGATATAATAAATGCTAATCTTATATTTCATTGAATATAGATTATTTTTCAGGAAATATGAAGCAACAGCGTGTTATAAACAGACAATATTTCAAGGAATTTCCGTTTCCTTCCTCCGATGTAATTAATACTTATTGTAGTTTGTTATTCCTCGGGGTTTCAATACGTGCTATTATCTTTAATGTCCTTATTTGAAGGTATGACCATTAATTTCTGATTCTCAGCAAACGATTTATTACTAAACCAGGAAGTTTATGTACTACCAATAAAATACTCAATAACATAATTACTGCTAAGGTTTGCACGTGTGCATGAGAATCCACGTTTGCAAACCGCACAAAAAGGAAATTAATGTGCGAACAAAAAGTTAGTTATACTTATGATTATAATTATTAGTTTAATGATACATTATAATTATACTTGAAGGAAAATATCTTAGCTTACCGATTCTGAAAGTTAATTCTTTTATATACCACGTTTATGCATACTTATCTATGAATAAAGTAATATGAAGTGTATTAAAACGAATTCCAAGGAAGATACTTTCCTTCATAAAATGTAACCATATTATCATTATATCAAAAGTACTGGGACCCAACTGGCTAAAACAAAATCTTTTGAAATAGTTTACACTTGCAAAAGCATTCCTTGTGTACGTACTCTTATTACAGGAAGAAAACTGCATAACATAAGATTTCAGTGCACACTGATTTCGAAAACGTAGAGGGAAAATTGCAGACATTCCTTGGAAAATATCTCGGTGAAAATGGATTCTTATTAAACTCTGTAATGACGATGATAATGCTAAAAATGTTTATTTGTTTATTTTCTGCCTCCAATCGATACTCAGCAATGGTTAAATTAGAAGTGGTAAGATAAAAATCTTTACAACTTCATATCTTGTCCAGTTCCTACTTGGTTCTTCTTTGTCTTATTTTTAAATTATCCGCCATACTGAAAGAGCAGAATGATTAGACTCTTTAAACATGACAAAATATCCAAAACTGTTCTTAAAGAAAACAAGAATACAAACCATACTATCTGGCTCTTCCTTATCTACTTAATGCAATATTAAGAGCGATTTAATTATAGAATAATTGAAATTGATGATCGTGAAGAATATTCACCATTTTCTTTAGTGTTTTGTCTTCGATAACTTTGCATCATAAAAAGTTGCATTGTTCCATTCACAGGACTACATGAAAGTCTTGTTCATCTCACGTGGGAAATTAATTTCCATTTTTAATTCAACAGTTTGGAATGGCCAATATCCAAAATAAACATTTTCATCGTTTGTAATGGCAAATGAATACTAAAATGAAATTCATAAAAATACATATTTTCAAAACCACAAAGAAAAATATGGAGTCAATATTAAGTAGAAACTTGGACTATATCAAAAATACTTGGGTCCTTAATTAGCACCAACGCTATCATCATCATGGCTTGGTTTCGTGAACAAAGATTTTGGAGTAGCCTTCACGTCATTTGCAGATCCACCATACTCGCCAAGGCCCGATAGGTCAGGCAAGTTTTCTTTAACGGTGCCCACTGTTAATGGTTTGGCATTTGAATACAATTCTGGCTTCAAGGCTTTGTCGCTTCTGTGGATGCAGCTCTGCAGTTTTCTTTGAAATCAGTTGCTTGCCTTAAACTTCTCATCCTTGTTGGTATTGTTCAATGCATTTTCTGCTGATCTCAGACAGAACAGATTGAATACCTAGGAATATATATCTCAAGTGTCAGTCGAGTCTCAGTGATAAACGAAAATCATAAATAAAAATATTTGTCTGGACAACTCATCAGTAATGATAATGAGAATTTAATGTGATAGATGTTATATTTTATGAGCAATTCGGTATCATTTTGAAGAGATAAAAGTATATCAATGAGTAATTTATTAATTTTGTACCGTTATCTTAATAAGATAGCTTCAGTGAGAAACTATTGAAAAAGAGGCCGATTTCTCTTCTGATATGTGTAAACATAAATTTCATTAAACTTGAATCAACTTGTGACGAACTCTTTGAAACATATATCTTCTTAAAGAACGTAAAGAATATTTATTAATGAAGCAAAATATTAGTAACAAAACACAAATTCTACCGTTAATCATCACTCAAAAAGGAATTCAAATCTGTATGTAAAATATTAAATTTTGGACTGATTTGTTTTGCTTTTATTATCATTCTCAGTTGAATTCATTAAAAGTCATTCAAGAATTGAAAGCTGAGAAGAAAAAAAATGAAGAATCAAACTGATCAGGAGTTAATTTTTCTACATTTAACAAAAAAGAATTGGCACAATTCTTTTAACAAGACCGAGAACAACCGAAAATAAGAGAAAAAGATGAGATTTTTTTCATTATTTGAGAAAACAAAGACGTCAATAAAGAGATAAGGAAAATAATTTTCCGAAGAGAAATGTGAAGAAAATATAGAGGGCAACGTTATGGAAATTGTGTTGTTTTATATTTTCTTTCCATTCAAGCAATATAGACTTCAGAGTAACCTGCTTGAATACCGAAGAACGAACGAACAGCTCATTAGTGTTAGACATGCCTTATTGAATGTTCGTTATTTTTTGCAGTTACTCTCTGAGATTATATAAACTATTCTACATCAACCACAGACCAAGCTGCTTTATAGATTCATAACCAAATAGCATACTTTCAGACCATGGTCCACCGTACCAATGGAGCTGAAGATATTTTCTTTTAGGTTCATGTTAAGATTGGATATTGTCTACCGAATGATGTCTTATCAGCCTCCAGATATGTAATTCAGTGTTTGCATCATTCGTTGAATACTTCTCATGTAGGATAGTGTAAATTTCAGACCAGCTATCAAAAGGTACGCACCAGATTCACCCCTGAAAAAAGTGTCAAACTGCTACGAGCTTTTCACATTTGAATCGTTGATGACTTCATTGAGAAAGTGTTTAATACGTGAATTTTTTTCTCACGTGGAGGAATCAGGAGACATCATAGTTTAAGGGACAGAAAGCAGGGGTCAGAGATATCATAGAAATCATTAGAAAACTCAAATGGCAATGGGCTGGCCATCTTGTAGGAATATCAAACAACTACTGAACATCTCGACTCACAACGTAGATCCCTGGAGATCATACGCGAAAATGTCACAGGCAAAGTATGAGATGTTGTCGCGAACTAATGATTATTAGTTATTACTAATCATTATTAGTTATCTAAGTTAGTTGCAGAGTTAAGCAAATAGAAATATGATCGTTTGAAAGTGGATTTTTTGTACAATTCTGTTTCCATGTCAGCAGGGCCAGGGGTTAATTTACGATTATGCAGCTTAGAGGACCAACTCTTCAGTTGACAATTTAAGAATGTATTGGTGAGTGGTACTTAAGTTTTGTTTCTTAATGGTAGTGTTTACTCTAGAGACGTAGCTGATTGACAAAATAGGAATTCAAAGTTACGTTGAAAGATTCTCTGTCAGCGTTATCTCAAGTGATAGATACACACTACTAAATGGGCTTCAAGATGAATTCATAGGGTTATTTGAGGACTTGGCTGGACGTTGCGTATAGTGGACACTTCTCGTCTGGTCGGGGCGTAATGATTCTACTTCATTCCTGGCTAAGAATTGCGTGCAGTGATTTGGTCTGCGATCGCCTCTTCAATGGCTTTTCACGATTTCATAGCCCTTGTACGGGCAGTTAGGAATGAAACTTACCTATTACAGGAGTTCTATTTGCCGATATTTTAGTTGACAGGAAGAGTGAATTAGATGTCTTGTCATGGCAGATACGAATGATTGCCTGTTTCGAAGAGAAAATAGTCCTTGTTACCACACTTGTCAAATCAAACCAAACGCAAGACAGAATATTTTGATCTCACCCCATCCTCTTCCAGCAGTCATCCTATATCAATCTAGAACAAATGGACCGAGAAAAGTCCACGGTTTTTGACGGATAAGATTATCACCATTTCTCTCATATGTATTTCTGCGATTATTTATTTCTTCTAAAATTTGTCTATACTAACATGCAAAGATAGCTGATCTATCCGTTTATTATTCTTAGCGATTATTTTTATTGTTTGTATTTTTAACTGCAATTACTATGAACTAAAATACTAATGAACGAAGTAAATACCCTATGGGTCCCATTCAGGCATAAGCATCTTATTTCATTTTTGTCCTTGTTCATTGCATTACAAGGATGGTTGGAGAGGATGAAGAAGGAGATATCATCAGACAACTCAAAGGCACGGAAAGTGAAGATTAATAACAAAACTTCTAGTCAATCAATAAGCAAGAGTCTTTGATTTTACCAATATTCCATTGTTTATTTGCATTATCCTCATCAAATAATTGAAATACAAATAAACACCGAATTATTTGCGAAATAACCCTCTGGAGCTGTTTGTAATCGACAATTGATAACGTAAAAACATGTTTATCGGAGTTACCTTCATCTTATATAAACATGAATGCATTTTATGACGTCACAAATACGAACATGAATAATAATTTCAGATCAGTTTATCTTACTGTGGATTTGTTTTACAGAAAACTCCATTTTCTATCCTATAGCAGTTGAACAAGCAGCATTGATTAGAAACTTGTAACTTCTTGCAAGGCCCGAGTCTAGTTCTTTATTTCTGGTCAGTCATCATCATCAACGGTAGAAGTCTTTTAGAATCTGTCATTGGACATAAATTTTCCCCAAGATTCGTAATACCTCTCTATCGTGGGCATTGCAGAGCCAATTTTATTCCGGTTGGCTCTAGTTTGTCACACCATCTTATATTCTGCCGGTCACAACTTTGCATGTGATCTCTGGGGATACATATTGTTAATCGTGTTTTATAGCAGTTGTCTGACTTTCTTGCAATATGGCCAGCTCATTGCCAATTGAGTTTTCTAATGTATTATATGATGTCTCATGCTCCTGTTTTCTCCCTAATATATTGTGCTGTAGTGATCTCTCCATATTATGTTGAGTATGATTCTTTCATTTGCACGTTGCATGGTTCGTACTTCTCTTAGATAAGTTCTTCATTTCAGCTCTCTAAGTGACTATTGGGGGGTGCATTACTTATATACCTTTCTTTTTGGGACTGATGGGATTTTCTTTTTCTTGAAAGTTGAACTTGTTTTATCAAAAGCTTGCCATCGTAGAGTGATTCTTCGCTTCCTTTCTTCTTCTTTTAAGGATTCCATCTAGATTCGTTGTCTCAAGTGGATGTAGTAGTCAATTTATTTAAGTTATGTGTCTTCAATTTTGAATGTTGCGTTTTTGTCTTCAACGTATTTGTTGTGCATGACATTTGCTTTACTGAAGGTTAACAGGGATAACAACTTCCACGCTTCTTTTTTTAAGTGTATTTGGTGGCTTGTTTAACTCCAATGGCATCCCTCACATATCCTGTTCATTGTTTTGTGTTCCTTGTTTGGATGAGGAGATATTTCCCTGTTGGCTATTTGGCTTCCATTTTCTCCAAATAGACTAGTTATTTGTTTTATCCTTGATTGGGAGTCTTGCTGATAGATTCGAAACGCCGACCATGTTAGACAATTAATTCGATGAGTGATATCCTGTATCTTTTTGTGTGTGTGTTCTCTTCGTTTCTTTTGGATCGTTTTATTCAAATTCAATCTTTTCTCTTATCTTTGTCGGTGGCATGGAAATTAGCGTTTTCCATGAGATTCTTAGTTTCTCGTGAGACCTTAGTAATACTTTGTGTGCTCTTTAATTTAAACATAGTGGCGATTAGAGAAGTTGTTACTCTGTTGTTGAATTCGTTGTTGTCGTTCTCTTCTCATTCGTTGAGAAGTTCTTTCATTTCAAGCTTGAAGGATTGACAGAGCACTTTTGGTACGATTAGTAGTTGTAGTTTAGTGTGGAACGTTTGCTCACGCCTCGGTTTCATGTTTCTGACTCTTTCATTTTCATTAGGTTTTCTTCTTGATGGAAATGTTCATGATTTTGAACCTGTTCGCAGTTGCAAAATTCACAAGATCTCACCTCGTTTGGTCCGTACTTTATATTCAAACTTGCAAACGTAATGTTCATTTCTTATCCTATCTGTGCGTTGAAGTCTCCCATTGTTACATTGAAGTACGTTCTGATATTTTAGAGGGGGGAGTTCAAGTCATCGTAGAAGTTGTCTATTTCCTCTTTGGTTGACTGTAAAGTGGGAGCGTAGACTTGAATGATGCACAGTATGTACCTCTTTGAGAGAGGTACGATCAACACTTCCCACTTAATGGCCGTAGTTTGACATACAATTTAACGAATTTCGATCTGGAAGTTTTACTGTATATTGTTCGATCAATGTAATCAATATTAATCACCGAATTCAGTGGATTGATTGGGAAGGAGATGATATTGATGAACTAATATTGTTTGTGCAAAAATGGTTGCTTTTTTATTATTAAACTACGGACTTATTGACGTAGCTACGTATTTAGTAAACAAGTCGCTTATAATGGCATTTATATCACCTGAAGGAACCATCTGACGTGTAAACATCATTATCAAACTTGATAGACGGAGAAAAAAACTTTAACGTCTGTTTTGTTCTGTCTTATTTGCATATATCACCACATGACACTTACTTCGTGATAAACAGAATTTTGAAAAAATAGTACAGGTCCGGATAGTAACTCAATAGAAACTGTCACATGACCAACGTCTTTTGGCTACATGATATGTTGAGATGATCAATTAAAACATTGGAAAATGGAATGATCAATGAATACAATAATCCATTCACCCTTTGTAGGGAAGTGATCACTAAAAATGTCTGAATTTAGAATAAATTATGAGTTAATGCTTGCAGACACAAACTAATGAACAAATTTAGCATAAACGTTCATAAAAATCGAACCTTCAACAAAATATCTATTCGGGGAGAACTTTTCAGACAAAAAGCAAACGTTTTGTTCTAAACATAAGATGTAAATATGCTCGTATGATACTCAGCCTGTCAGACAGTCAGAAAGACCCACTTGAACACCGAAGAAACATGTTGATTTTGACAGTTTTGAATGACATTTTCTAATATATGGCAACTTTTCCGCTGTGTGTTGTGTGTGTGTGTGTGTGTCAATATGCATGTGTTCTTTTCAATGAGTTTATCTTCCTATCGATGGACTCCCATCTCTTTTGATATTGCTTATAAAAGCAAGCGCCATAGATCTAACAAAGGCAGCCATTATCAAATGCCAATGTTCGCACCAAAACGTGAGAATGATTTCTATTCCTGTTATGTGTTCAACTTTGAACGGAATACTAATGTACTGGAATGGTTATTCACTCAATAAAAACCGTCACGTGACAAACATATTTTGGAAACATGCTGTGTTGGGGTCGGTCAATTAAAACATTGGGAAAAGAGCTGACCAATGAATCGGTTACTTCATTTGCCTTCTGCTGGCCGGTTATCATCGAAAGTTGCAAGAAATAAGCATGAATGTTGCTGGACACAAAACAAAGGGGCAATTCAGCATACGATTAAATAGAAAATTGAACCTCCCCCTGGAAACCTATGCATAAGTAAAAGCTTTAAGAACTAGATATATTAAAGAAAAACTTTTTCATACTTTTTTGTGGCACTTCAGTTACCTATTTCTCAATATCTGCTTCTGAACTTTATGTAATTTTCTTCAAAAGTTTTTTTTAATGTTTTCACTTGTACTTCGTTGCTGTGGTACTATGTGTAAAAAATTTTTTGTGGGTATAATCAGTCGTTTACCGTGTAACCGTTTTGGAGATTTTAAAAACAAAAAAGATATATCAGTATGGAACTCAAGCTGTGCTCATCAAACACCACCTCCCTTTCAGCGATGATTTTATTATATATATTTCATGCCATATATGCAGGCTTAATTTTCATGATGCATTGTATATTGATGTTATTTCATATTACATATCATTTAATCTTTCTGAAACAGGGGTTACTTACGTAGGTTACCCAAAAATGTATTTAACGATGAGGGATCTATAAGTATAACAACAGATGAGACTTGCTGTTCGTATCATTTCTATTGTGTATTCACACATGTGGACATTAAGTCCGTTGTGTCGGTTTTAACAACAGACTGCATGCAAGCTAACTTACGATATCATCTTTGAAAATACTAATGAAAGAGAAATAATTCTTGAGGTTGATTTTCCCCACTTCGTATACCATCTTGCCTCTATCGATAACATGGTTGAAACAGAACCAAACCACTTTCTAGCAAGTAGCAACGCCTCAATGGGCTATTCTAATAAATTTACTTGGGTATTTTGTTACTTGGCATTTCATGTTCGATTCCCCTACCCCATTACGTATCGGTCAGACAAAAGGATCACAATCAAATGTTTTCCCTTCTCTTGGGTCTGATCAAAACAATGATCTTCCACACTGACAAAGACTTGTTTCCTCTTTTTTGGTTACGTAACTCTACTAACAATAATACAAATCTATTTGATTGAATGCAAATTTCTCATTTATTTTATTTTTATACTCTCAATAATGTATTCTTTAATTTTTGCCATTATTTCATTATAGTCCAACTGATGAATTTTAAAATGGATGTCTAGTCATTGCTTTATTAAATTGTCTGAAAATCATGCTAATTTCGCCACCCTCTTTGACCATTCTGAAAACTAAAAAAAAAAGTTTTGGTATAATATCAATGAATCTAAGAGTAAGTCATGTTATTCTCAAATATTCTGATGATATAATTCTGTAAAATATATAGGATTGAATATTACTGGTTGTAAATGACGGGAGTATGATATGGATCGGGAATGAGTTTCATTTATCAAACAATGTATAGACAAACATCCCATTTGAATATCCAAATTTAGGGACGTTGGTTGCATTTCGTTATGTTTACACTTTACTTCAGAATCGTTAAAGGTATATAGCACTATTTGACAACCTGAAAAAAGGATGAGCTAGCTTTATGTTAGTCCTAATCAAAGACAGTATATGTATATATATATATATATATATATATATATATATATATATATATATATATATATATATATATATATATATACAAATTTATGCAGTAGGGCACAGGATCAATTCTAGGAGGGACACGTAGGATCTGATGAAATTATTTATATATATATATATATATATATATATATATATATATACATACACACACACACACATACACATCAGAGCAATAACGATATATGTAATTCATCTCTACTATGTCAAGATAATCTACCACCAACCGATTCTGTTAAAACTGTAAAAGAATCTATAAAGTTCGATGAAAACATTTAAACGAAGAAATTGAAATATAGTAATTGTAATCAGTATTTTGTCACGGGTCACTTTATGTAGCTCTTTCCACTGTGAGATTATTCTAAAACACGACGGGTTAAAGAAATTGACCCCAGCTGTGAACATCACTATAGAAGAAAAATATTTTGGGCAAATAATATCATCCTTTATGGAGTTCTGAAAAATGAAACGACAATCGTGTTTTTCATCAATATCATGAAATTGCAAATGAACAAGCCACGATTAAAACTGCAAATAAAATTACTTCTTTTCCTTTTTATTTTGGAAAATATCTTTATTTTTAAAATAAGAAGCTGCGTTGTGATATTTTCATGGATCGTTCTAGTGATAAACTGATTTGTTTGAATTTCTATTCTCAGGAGCAGTATTTTTTTTATGAACAAACTATCTTCTTATATAAAAAGTACCTCTCGCAAGTATTCGAACGACTATCAAGAATTTGAAGCTGGGGGTGATCCAAATTACATTACTACTTTGACAAATCTTCCAAATAGTAATACGAGATCGCTTTTTCTATTTCCTTGGTCGAATCTGAACAATATTTTAAATTGATCGAAAATACATCATGCTAGTTGCAAAAACAGTTTTTCTTGCGTAATATTCCTGTTTTAAAGTCTCAAAATCGAGCAATAAGGTGCAAAATGTATGTTCAAATACGTATAACCAGTGTTGTAAAAGAGCTGGCATACATGGCTATTTGAATTCTAACTTTTAAGTGACTACAAATAGAATACAATCAGGTACAAGTTACAATAGAAAATACTTTCATATTTCTTATCAATCATAATAACTTCTTAGTAGAGTAAGATATAATAACCTGATACACATATGAACTAAATATCAAAAGAAAGAGAAGCAAAATTCTTGACACATTCTATAACAAGAGACGAACATCAAAGATTCTGTTTCCTGTTAGCTGAATGCCTTCGTTAACTTGAACTCCTATGAAACAGTGTTCATGACAGACTCGCCTTTGAGAGTCGACATCTTGTATTTGTTAGAAGCGCTTTCGTTATAAGCATTGCAAGATCATAAAGATGAAACCCCTTCGGTTACGAACGGTAGTTGGAGATTTTTTTTCAACCTTTCTGTGATCAGTGGTCTCTTTTGGTCTTACCTTCAAATGCTAACATGATATTTAAAAGAATAACTGCATATTTTCCGGCAATATTCGATTTTATGTCAATTATTTAAAAGTTATGATGTTGCATGGTGTAGGCATTACTCACAGAGAAAATTGCTATGCCGTTGCGATAGGAACTGGTTTTTTTAGATTTCTTTTCCATTCACTTCGGATATTTTGGGAACGATTTCAGTCGAGAAGAGAAAGTGCACCTGCCATAAAGATAAGCATGTATGGGCGCTCCGAAAGTAATTATTTTTTCTTCTTTTTAGCACCCAAATTATTGTCAGGTTGAGGGCACCAAGTAGAAACTAACAGCGAAGAGCTAAGTCGTTCATAAATTGAATGACATCGGGTAACATTATCTGATTCTAATTTTCTTCTTTTTTTTTTTTCTATCAGCGCTCGTTCATGTTCTTTGCTTTCTGAGCAACAACGATGATCAGGCAATAATATCTCTGAAAAGTCACAGATTATTTATCCGCTCTTCTCTACATAATCAATTTTAGATCACATTATGCAACGAGAGTGACAGAATAACTATTACAAATATTAGCACGCAAACACATCATCAAGACGTATGTATTACACATACAAGGTACACCAATGGAGCTAGAGGGCTGGAAATACAAACAAGAATTTTTTTTATGTTAAAAAAAGTCAGTTTGTCCCTAAAATAGATGTTCAGTGGGGAGGGTATACTGAATTGATCCCTTAGTTGGTGACTGACAGTATCCATGATAGTATTTTGAAAATTAAGACTTTTTTCGTGATCACTGTTCAAGAAGAGGTGAGAAAAGTGTCTTATTCATTCACTCAGTATGGTTCAATCTTCAAATTTATTTACTGTGAGTTTAATTTAGATTTCTGCTGCGAGATTTCCACTGGCTACATTGTGATCATAGAAGATCTTTAAGTTGAAATTCGTCAATTTATTCTTCACAATACAATAAAACTAATCTGCCGTGCAAATCCTAAACTAAAATATTTGTGACATTTTCAAGTTCAAAATTCAGAAAATGACAAGTCATGTATACCTTTTTTCAACTACTTTTTTCGTATTTGAAAAAAAGTCAAAGCAATAGTTTAGTAACGAGCATCTAAGATGGTTGAAATAGGATTGGTAGATGAATGAGACAAAATTGGTTGGTAAGTGAGACCGAGTAGGGACCTGAGACTTATTTGGCTGATGAGAGACGGAATAGGTCCACCGTGAGAGTTAATTGGTGGTGAAATAGAATTGGAATACGAAAAGGAAAGATAAGGATCAGAGATACAGAATAGAGACAAAAAAGAGATAGCTGACTGGAGTGGGACAAAATTTGCGAACGCAGAACGAGTAGGCACATGAGTGCACACAAGTGAATCAAAATGACACGACTTAATCAGAGTTTTACGATGAGACACGGTTGGCAGATGAGTGAAGGAGAATCTGCAGATGAGAGAACAAGCAAGAGAGAGAGAGAGAGAGTGAGAGAGAGAATAGCGTCAACCATAATAAGGAAAGAATAGAGACAAGAGAGACAAATGAGTTGGACACTATTTGCATATTAGTAAGACACAACTGGCAGAGAAAGACTGAATCGAGAGATGAGTGAGAGAGATTGACCAGAGAGGATCAGCAAATGAGTGACAGAATAGGCAGAATTTGTATTGAATGAGACGTAAGTGAGTGAGAGATAATTTGAAGATGAATAAGAGAATTGGCGGATGAGTGAACTGAAATTTGCTTACGACTGACGAGTAAAAAAAGGTAGATGAGTGAATGAGGGGCATAAGAGAGAGAGTAGGCATGAGTGAGAGAATGGGCATATAAAAGAAAGCGAGAGAGAAGGGATGAGAGATTCAGACATGTTTACCACGCATCGATAAGAACACGCTTATTCTGTGTCTTGACAAAATATTCAGATGAGTGAGATAGAATAAGTGCGAAAAGAGAGAGAATATTCGCATAAAAGAGAGGGGAGAAATATATGCGAGCGAAAAGAGACTCACGTTTATCTTTGATGTACTTTTTCTTTCTTAGATTATATTCTCTATTTTGCATACCTTCTCCCGTCTCTCGTGTATCTCCTCTCTCTCTCTCTCCTTCTCTCTCTCTCTCTCTCTCTCTCTCCCTCTCTCTCCCTCTCCCTCTCTCTCTCTTGCGTGTTTTATTTTATGGCCCTAGGTAGACGTTGAATTTTGACACTTACGTGTACATACTTTCGGTTTTTGAAGCCGTCCGTCATGCATGACCAAAAAAAAGACTTTAATCACATTGGTTTCGTGTATACATGTCATCATCTTCTTTTGATCAGTTGAAATCATTTTAGGGGGAAAAATGAAAGCATCACTGAGTCCATCTTTTAAGAATTTAAACTGTTTCAAAAGGACAAAAAAAAAGAGGAACAAAATTAAATTCATTCCTGGACTTAAAAGGATACCGATTTTAATCATTCCATTGAATTATCTCTGTGTTCATCTCTTCTAATCAAGTTCTGTTGTCCTCAGCAGTTCTCACATAAATGTAATTTTTAATGTAGACATATCACACTCATATCATACATTCATATCAAAACTTTTATCGGGTTTATCTAATAGTTTTGCCGTGACACTCTTCAAAAGCCAAGCCAATTACCGTTTTTGCCTTTTTTTATTTACGAGTTTATTATAATTTCATACTCTTTTAAAAGATCAATTCAATCATTATTCCATTACTTATTTATCATTAGGAATTATAGCAGAGATTATTTATCAATTCAACTAATCGCACTGTAAAACATTTGGAGGTTATTAGAAAAGCAAATCGATGGAGTAATCCTATTGCAATATCTGTATTTAATATTGTTTCGTGTTGGCTGTTTGCTTCGTAATAGGTTCGTCATTGTCGACCATCTCCGGTCAAAGTTTATTTTCTACCATAACAACAGGAACAAAGATAATCCCTGCCAAATTTTCCAAGTCTGGAGTGACTTTGTTTAATATAGTAACAAGAACATGAACAATCCTCATCAAAGTTAGGGTAGTAAAATCTTCACTGTTCTTCTGCCCCGTCCCCTTAAACTAAACTGATATATGAAATCAGCATTTCACTTATGTGATTTGAAATTACGACCAAATCAGTGCTAGGCAGATGACTTACAAACTGAAAAGCCTTACCACATTTCGAAAATTAAACTAAGAAATATTCAAAAGCTTATTCGTTCCCATAAATTGATAAATCTATACTATATTTTTCTAATATTCTTTATATTTCTTCTATATCATCATATATACAATACAGACATCTTTACTCAGAATAGAAGTACGAGTGAAGTTTGACCCTGGGAAAATAGAGAAAAGCACAAAGAAAGTCGCTTATTATATTCACGGAAAATTTCATCAGAAAGTTATCAAAATCAGTAGGTTCTAACCACTTTATCCAAAGTTAACATAATAAACAGCTTCCTTTTATTCCCTTCACATAATGTCATCAGCCGGTTATTGTTATCTTGAAAACAGACTTTTCCTCAGTGATTACATTAAGCAGCTTCATTTATAATTTACAAGATAGGGTAAGGTAATCGTGTGGCAATAGGGTACGGATAAAATCAGAAAAAAAAAGGCAGGACCATTGTTGATGCATGGCTACGCTCTTCCATCTCCAGGAGATTTCTTTCCGTTCATGAATTATTCCAGCAAGATTTGTTGTCATCGAGTTCCTTCCTCTTGGTAGCCGCTTTCTATTTCTAAAACGATGCCTTTCTGCTTTCCCTCACAGCGACAGCCAAAAATACATTACTCAAATCCAGTTCAAAACAAAGATAATTAACGTGCTGTCAAGTAAAAGTACCCACGACTATGTAAGCTGTGACATTGTTCTACTTAGCGTGCTATCTGGATTTCTCTTTTTACTTCTCTTTGCGCCTCTCCTTCAGAGTCTGGTATTCTGATCGTTATCCTTGTCAAGTGATCACGCATCAAAAGAATAGATGACCAACACATGCTGCTCCAATGAGACTATCACGAAACGATACGGTCAACACATATTTCCCTCCAATTTACATATATACATTTCAACACACCATGCAATGCCATCTTTGGTCTATGGTAGTGAGAGTTACTTTCTTATTGCTTATGTGTAAAAGGTATTGAACATGGCTATTATTCCCTCGAAATTTTGATTTTATGACAAGGACATCGATATTTTGAAGTAAACATTTTTACAACACATATTCTCTCTCATATGAAAAGATCAAATTTTTCATATGGCTCTAAATAATTATGTATGTACACTAATGATAAAAAGAAGTGATGGAAACATTCCGTAGTGAGTTTGATTCTTACTCAATCATTATTGTGACTTTGCTAACTTAAGCATGGTCAATATTTGAAATTACTAATTCGTCATGCAAAGGTACGTTATAAGGGAATATCCAATGAGGATATAACTCACTACGCACTCGATGGCCTGTGAGACGAGTCTGATAAGTTACCTTCTCAAGTACCTATCATTCATGTCATCGCTTTATTACGTCGACTCGCCGCTGTTTTGTCGTTGTTTGTCATTTACGATGCAATTTTCGGTTTTGTGAGTTTCCTTTACAGCAAAAGAGACCATATTCAATGGGAGCGTTGGATTTTATACATAAACGTCTGCTAAGCCAATCAGCGGCCTCGTACGCCTCTCTTCTTCCGAATTCATACAGCAATGCTGCTCACTTTCCTGTTGTGTTTATCTCATTTTCTTTACCACATAAGACAAGCACCAACGCATTCGATTCCAAGGTGTTGAACAACTGTAGCCATCAAAGATGGTAGAAGTTCTATCCTTTTCTATAAGTGCACATATTTATGTTTCTTTATGTGTGTTGGTGTTCAAGCACTCTTGGTCATACCGTTTTGTCTACAGATAGAGTACATTATCTGACATCTTATTAAAATGTATTGAGTCTTTGACTGACTTGGCGGGCTTATTGATGACATCTAGATTCTCAATCTTTTTTTACTCCATTTAAGATGTTTCCCAACGGAGAATGCCATAAAGTGTAACAAAAAACATTCATTCTGATCATATTTTTTTTGCAAGAGCTTTTACCCTATCTTCAGATTTTGACGCTATGGTCGTTCAATTACACTCTCTGATGGCGAATTTCCCTTCTAATTTAGTTTTTCAATTTTATTTTTATGGGTATTTTCATGTTTTGCCGTTTTGGGAATGATATGTCGTTGTTATTGCACGAATCTTGGTAATTTCAAACTCCCATTTAAATCTGGAGTTAACGTTGTTTTTTCACCGTAACAAAAACGAAAACAAAAACAACCTTCGTCAAATTTAGGAAAGGAAAAATTGACATTATCCAACCGTGTTCTGAAATCATGACTAACTAATTAGTAGCCGAGTCTCTTACTGACTGAATCAAGAATACGCAAGGATTTTTTTCCTTCTGATAGATAAATACATAGAATATAATTTTTCACTTTTTTCATTCATTATATATACAATACAAATGTTGAGGTAATCACGAATAGGAATAGGAATTGAGCTTGACCCTGTGACAGCCGACTTTATTTTCTGTTACATCAATAAAAAAAAAACATTATTGTATTCATCTCATACATACTGAGGTATCATACAATTATTCTTATGAAAATCTACCCAGAAGGTGGTCGGAATGCAGTTTTCAAAATCGCAAAACTTTGGAGCTCATTTTCTCGAAATCATGTTTGGGTTAGTTCGCCCGTCTTACAGTAGACGCCTCAATTGTAATTGTTTCCATTTGATGAACAGGTCCATGATCTTTTTCGTCTAGTGATAAGATGTAGAGAGGAATTCTGTCATTGTGGGTGTTAGTTCTAGCTTGATTCAATATGTTGGTTGGAGAGAGAGAATCGTACGAAG
The DNA here is from genome assembly GCA_963457665.1 of Thysanoteuthis rhombus. Taxonomy (NCBI): domain Eukaryota; kingdom Metazoa; phylum Mollusca; class Cephalopoda; order Oegopsida; family Thysanoteuthidae; genus Thysanoteuthis; species Thysanoteuthis major. The sequence continues at coordinate 48,960,407 of OY735212.1, read as the reverse complement.
ATTGAAGTTTCTCTTCCATCAACCAGGGAACCCATTTTATCTGACAAAATTCAACCACACGGAAAGGTGGTACAACTGGACCCGAGCGAAATTTCATTTACTTTGAGCTTGACTCCCGCTTAGTTACTTGCTATGGCTGGCTGGTCACTTTCTATACGCTTTATTGTCAGAACCATGTAATTATTGATGCATATGTGGTACTAAACTCCTAACCACACTAATGGAAAGCTCAAAAATATTCTTTGCATATATATGTATATATCTTCATCAAAAATTGAATCCACGATCCACAGATGACTTTAAAAATGTATGCTTAAATTTCGAATACTGAGCGCCAGAATTTTGACTGCAACATATACAAATTGACAAGATAACTCTTAAGGTCATACGCGTTTGAGCCCTTTTCCCATCTGTGTGAGCGAATGTGTTTGAGTGTGTTTATATTTGACTAGGTTATATATGTGATTTTTAAAAGTTTTCTATGTATGCTATAGACATTTATTTGTGTGTATGCCCATATATTTATACAAATGTCCGAGTATATGTATATGTGTGAGTGTGCGTGTGTTCAAATGTTGGTTCCATTCTTTCCCTAATATCATCGATAAGAAAACGAACTTGGATTAATGCAAACTGTTGCACAAGATTGCTTGAGGATGTATTAGAAGGAATTCCTGGCTTTCACAGCTCACGCTTCTACACGACTTTCCCAAGACTTAAAGCTGAAACTGAACGTAAACATTGCACTCCTCCGCGACGCCAAATTGAGTCAGAAGATCAATCGCTGAAAGTGGAATACGGACGACGACTCAATAATTGAATATGCCACCATATTTGATTCAAACGAAGTGAATAACCACTAGCATACAGTTGAGGGGGTATCGAAGGAATCGAACATTATCATTTGTCTGCTCATAGACAGGTGGCCCCCAAGAAGAACACCATTTAACTTGTTGATCTTCACCGAGTCCATTAGAAATATGACCCCAGTTGGCTTTTTCTCGAAAAGGAAGTGTATCAACTGATACAGGGAAATCATTCATCAACTTTTACCGCAAAAATCGTTTGTATGTTTTTCAGACGTCATCAAAGTCGCTTGGCCGGTTTTCTATTAACTGCAGTCGAAGAACAATCATCTTTTAATCATTTTTCACATGACACAATTATGTGATGTAAGGAGCTTTTTATTATTTAAGAAGACGCCAAGACATATTTCATATCACAGTGTTTTTGATACATGGACTCATCATTAGAATTCCGTTCTTGTAACAACATGGATATTCTCTACTTTAACATGAATATGGTCTCGTGATGATTTCACAACAATTAGATTCAATGTAGAACAATAGTTTGCGTGCTGTTCACGTTAGATATTGTGAATCTTGGGACTTGACTCTCACTGAATCTTCCAGTTGCCCTGAGCCAAAGTTTGATCCTTGACGAAAAAAACAATCATCGCAAAGTATTTTTAAAACGATTTAGAATTGATGTAAGTAAAACTGCACTGCACACGGGTTCTACGCAGCTTTTTGATATGGATGCATGCAAGTATTTCTTTTATATTTAGTTGCCCAGTTGTAACACATGAGGCAGTCAAGGCACTCTATCGTTTATGGTCCTCATCCAGTTTGTTAGTGTCATTCCCCTTTTAGATCAACCGGGGGTACCTCTTCACTGTTTGTCACCAAATGATTTTGAGGCACCCAACCCCCCCCCTCTCTCTCTCTCTCTCTCTCTCTCTCTCTCTCTCTCTCTTTCTCTCTCTCTCTATCTTGGCCTGGCTGGCTAGTTGGCGTCCATTTAATGGCTTTATTCGCCTCCAGCCATGATCCAACTTGCGGAAGCATCGTCCGCAAATCGTGGTTGACACAGGGAGCTGCTATACTCTATCCCTGACCTCTTCGTTTGACATATAATCATTTCATTTGATGCTCAGGATTACACGAGGGCGTTTAGTGCCAAAGGCGTCTATTATCTTCTCCTGAGTGTTCTTGGGTTGCCAGGTTTCATAGTCATATAGAATCGTCAATATCAATTCATTTTCAAGGGAACACTTTCTGCTATTCCATACATTACTAAGCATGTTGTATTGCTACTGCCGTTGCCCCTCCGATCTGACATTTCAGCTCATGGTCAAGGTCATTAGTGTGACTGAAAGAAAGCCATATTCATGGGATCAGGTGCATCTATTTTCATCTTTCAGAAATCAGGAAATACGTGATTGAAAGTTTTCTAAACAATTTCAAACAATCATGGTAGGTTATGTATATACATAATTGACTGCAATTACAAGCTACAAACTAACCAGCAACTTGTACTAGATGTTGAATATATCGAAATATGTTCTCGGATATAAACGATTTCGTCACAGTTCTAAATGAAACAGGCATTGCTGCAGGCTTTTCAAGTCATTTGATATCAGGTTGCAGCGAACGATTGTCTATATTTAGAAAGATCTTCTGACAAGATATTTGTAGAAGTTGGTTGGTGTCTCATTAGATTATTCTTGAAACTGTTTTTTTTTTCCATAAAACAAGAAACATGCAAGTGTATAGTTTCACTTTCACACATAAAATTCTTTTCACCTTCTTTTGAACTCAAGGGATTCACAGAACACATAATAGAATTAAGCGAACAAACTAAAACGTAACTTTGAGAAAAATCGATTTTCGCGAGAACAAAATAAATGTAGAAATTTTGGTTTGCAGTTTCAGCAAAAAATGATTATAATAAATAAATAAATGCTCACTGAAGTCATGAGAAGTGTGTGCAGTCCAAAAAACTAACCTAATCGTCCAAAATTTAAGTTCAATAAAATGTCAAGAGCTGTTGTTGATTTACTGACACTTGAATCATTTTTACCGAAATATTTTGCTTTTAAAACAAAAAAATGAGCAATTTCCACAGTATTGCAGCCCATTAGCTAGCGACTCCATCTCTCAAAGGATATCAAGTAAATGTTAACTGCGTGCCTCTAGGAAAGCGACGGTTAATTAGCTGATCTCGACAACCACTATCCAAGGAACTCATTTCTCAGTAAATGCCCCACACCTATAGTCTTTTACCAGACAAAACTAAGCTTGGCAAATATCTATTAGGTGTTCCACGCGTACATATATGCTTAGGGAAATGAGTCTACTAAATATCCGTTAGAATGTTATTGGGTAATTTATTCACTTGAAATGCAGGTTCAGTTCAGGGTTTCTTGTTGGATGTCACTGGTCGAGCACAGAATCAAAAATAGACATTCAACAAGACTGTTTTTACTCTTCTCAGGGATGGCTGATGCCTGACTCGAAATTGCTCTTTTTGTAACATTATGTGATATTACTATTGACGTTGATGAACAATAAGAAGTAATAATTGCCAAAACAAACTTACGACTGTTGTTTACTATAATCCATTGCTTCTCTGACTAGATGAAACTGCTGTTTAATTATCATGGCAAACATTTGACGAAAATTGGTATTCTCGATTTTCGGTAAATGTGGACATGCGCCTGACTGAGCAAAACTCCCCCTCTCTCTCTCTCTCTCACACACACTCTCTCTCTCACACACACTCTCTCTCTCTCTCTCTCTCTCTCTCTCTCTCTCTCTCTCTCTCTCTCTCTCTCTCTTTCTCTGGTTATTTCTGTGAAACATCAATTCGCAAAGGACGTCGTAATACAGTGTAAATGTTACAAGTGGGATTTTCCCATGAGTTTAACGACGTGAGAAAACTATGGAAAGGTGTTTGTTGATTTAAGGATCTACACGTGGAGAAGTGCAATCAATACTTCCGAATGCCTTAGTCGTCGATAATACCCCCAAATCATTGGTCAATCAGAATTCTCAACAAGTCGTTCGGGATCTAAATTATCATGCTCTCCCGTACATATTAAGCTTCGTTGGAACACACTAAGTTTCATTCAAATTTTTCACTAGCAAATTCTCATAAGACTATATTCCCGATGGTGTTGGCTAATTGAGCCTTCCATGGTTGATAATTACTTCATAAAGACAAATGAAGACGCCTACGTTATTGCTGTAAACTATCGTATTTCTGAATGATTTCCATGACATTTAAGAAACTTTAATTTTGAATATTTCCATTTTTGTCAAACATTCAAAATTGGAGTTGATTTCATTTTTCTACCGTAACAAGAACAAAAAGGATAATCCTCTCCTAATAAAGGATGTAACCCGATATGTAAAATTCACATACCCCAATCCTGATTTGAAATCATGATTACTAATTACTTGGATGCTTTCTTACAGACTGAGTTAAAATAACAAGTTTTGGATATTAACAAATATTTATCATATAGATACGCTCGGGCTTAATTCATTCTCATGAGATTAAATACGTTTATACAATATATGTATATATATATATATATATATATATATATATATATATATATATATATATATATATATATATATATATATATATATATATATATATGTATATATATATGTATATGTATATATATATATATATATATATATATATATGTATATATATATATATATATATATATATATATATATTCCATTAAATATACAATATAGAAGTTGCAGTAATCATATCAGACCCTGCAGGAGTCACGTTTCTATTTATCAGGAAATATTTTTATTATAATTATTTATTCATTATGTTTTCTGAGAATAAATTGAGGATTTTGATGTGGTTAGTAGATACGAAGGACTTAGATCTTAAATGAAAGCTCATTTCTAGAAAAGTGAATTATTTACATGCAAATTACTGAGAAAGATAAATTGGTTCCAGAAAGCAAAATGTATCCTTTAGGAACAACTCGAAATCAAACGTATTTTGTTATTCTTTCGTATTTTACTGGTTTCCTTTTCTTCGTACTTGATAGAATTAATTCATAATTTGAAACAAATCGAAAATAGTTATTTAAGAGAAAAAAGACTTTTGAAAAACTTGAAATACGAGAGGGTGACTACTGAATGTCAGGAACAAATGAGGTTAGTGTAATACGAGCATTTCAGGCTGATAAAGTTTATACATATTCTGTTTTAGGAAAAGACGACAGTGAGAGATAACTGAGTAGATTCACGAGATTCATTCAAAATGTTCGAATACACATGAACAAAGGAAATGCAGTCGACTTGGTGGAAAGCCAATATTTAACGGAAGTTTAACATACAGTTTATTTCTACAACTGAATCTTTGATTTTCGAAGTGTCATGCCCCTTTTGTGTATCATTTTTCCCTCTCAGTACACTTTCTCTTCTTTCTATCTATAACTCTCTTTCTCAATCTATCTTAATAATTTCTTTTTGTCTATCTCGTATATTTCCTTGTTTCCTCTTCGCCTTCTCTGGCTCCTCCACGTTTTTTTATTTTCTTTTTTTCATTTTCCCCAGCTGCCTTCAATCATTATTCATTTTTCTCCCTTTCCTTTTGTCGGTTCTTCTTCTTCTTCTTCTTCTTCTTCTTCTTCTTCTTCTTCTTCTTCTTCTTCTTCTTCTTCTTCTTCTTCTTCTCTCCCTCTTTTTCTTGCTTTTCCCATTATACTTTCTCTTCTGTACACAAGCTCAAATTTAATTGTGCAGCTTCCATTGTTCATTTTCGCTTATTCAATTTTCCGTGCTGTTAACTCTGAAGCCAACTTTGGACACACACACTCACAGATACAAACACACACAAACACACCAATATATATATATATATATATATATATAGAGAGAGAGAGAGAGAGAGAGAGAGAGAGAGAGAGAAATGTCACACTAAATATTACTGAACAATGAATCTTTCGAATGAGTTATTTAATACAAAATAATTTCCAACCAACGTGCCTTTTGTTTTCTCCTTACTTATTGCTTAAATTTATTGAACCCTCCTTGCGAAATACTAGAGCCTATATATGAAAGAAAAAGAGAGAGTGAGAGAAAGAGAGAGAGAGAGAGAGAGAGAGGATGACTGAGAGAGATGGCCTTTACCTAATTGTTAACGATTAATTACATACTAAACAGGGCAAGAAATATAGTGCCACCAAATTTAGAGGGTGATTATCGATCTTTTATACTTCATAGAAAACGAACAATCCAAGATAAGACCCAAACTATTTTGTCTAATAACTGAAGGATCCATCAACATGAAATATACCTGAAACAAAGTAGATCGAATTACTTAAAATATTGGTATATTTTTCCTGATCAACAATATGGACAAAATCAATTTGAAAGGAAAATCAGAGTCAACAAAAAATCACAATTGATACTCTGTTGCTCATCATTGAACTTTTATGACAGCTTGGACCTTACAAGGCAGAGATTCCACTTGGGAAAATGATATTCAGAGGATGGAGCCCTGTCGTGGAGTGATTTTTTAAATTTCTACTCTAAATTTTCAGTTGGATTGAGATTCTGGATGTTTTCTAATCATACCATTGGGTTGATATGTCTTACCTGTGAAAAGATGCATTATCATCACGGAAAATTACTTCAACATCGTCAAATGTAATTTCTATCAATAGAATTGAATAAGTATTCAAAATCCCAATGGTCACAAATGCATTGAATGTACAGGTGATGATTGTCATATTCCCCGGGCTTTTATCAAAGATGTAACCCTATATCATAAATGAGTGAGGATTTCCATGTTATCTTCAGGCAGATATCTTCATATGATTAATTGGAATGGCACCTGACAAAAGCTACAGCATCATCGCCTCGGCCAATGCTGATTCATCTCTGAATATCACTTTCATCCAATCATCTACATTACATTATTGCTCCTTTTAGTCCATTGTAACTTTGTTTACTTCTGTTCAGGTGTCAGCGCTGGTTTCCGTTTCGGGTTTTGTAAATGGAAATTCAATTTATTTTATCTGATGTCTTACAGTTCTGTCACAAACATTGACTGCTGTTTCTGTCCAATTAATTTCGATTCGATTTGTTGGGCTATTTCATTTTCAATGCATATTGCTTTGGGCTCTCTATCCTAATGCCCTAATGTCTTCTGGGCGATACCTGCATACATCCTTTCAGAACCTTGCCATTCATCTGTATTTGCACCGAACCCTAGACCATTAAGAATAACCAACATCTTTTGCCACACGCAAGGTTGAATTTCCTTCCCGAGGCAGTTTCATAATCCCTTCCATCATGCCATTTGAGAGCTCTTTTGTTGAAACAATGTCCTTTTTCAATTACCCGAGTCCAACAACAATTGCAATAGATCGTTCTACAAATGCTCTTTTTCAACGACAGACTTGTTTGCATACTTAGACTTTTAATTTTCTCCTTCACGTGATCCAGAAAAAATATGCTAATAATTCGAATATTTTGATCTGATTTGTTTGGGTAATATTCCATGAAGCTAGGATATCGAGCTTTTAAACAAAAACTTTTTTTCTTACATTGTGATATTTGTTTGTTTGTTCTTTTTGCTATGAAGTGAAGTAGCCTCATGAGCATCCTCTGAGTGAGGTGATTCCATGTTTTTGCCGTGAAAAGCGCACACACACACACGCACACACACACACACACACATATATATATATATATATATATATATATATATATATATATATATATATGTATGTGTGTGTGTGTGTGTGTGTGTATGTATATATATACATGTAAGTCTTCTCTCCGAGGATCGTTTCAACGAGAGATAAAACATTTGAACTAATTAATTTATACATATATATATATATGTGTGTGTGTGTATGTATTGAAATCGGTTTAATTTTTAAAAAGTATAAAAATTATTTCTGCGTACATTTGAATATTACTCGACTCAGCCTCGGTATTTTCGCTCAGATTTGAGAGCCAAAATATTCGTGTTATACACAATGAATAATAGAAGTTTTAGTTTCTACTCAGAATGGGAAACTATTGACAGGAATGCAAATGTCCTATTTTACAAACAATTATTAGCACAAATAGCTAATTACTGGGAAAGAAAAAATACACTCTCTATTTGAAAGCAAAACAGTATTTTCAATCCAACAGAAACATGAACAACACTAACAAAAATGTTTTTTAAGCATTTGATCCTATGAAAATGTCAATAATCGCTCATTGTTTTTGTTTCATACTTTTCATCTAATTCTATCATTTTGTTTCATTTATGAATATAAAAAAACAACTGAGTGAAAAATGTTTTTAAATCTTCGTAGAAAAATCAAGTTATCGAAACTTTTAAATAGCTTAATACTTGCCAATCGACCATGAGTGCATTTCCGACTCAAGCAATAATCGTCAATTCATTCAATTTTTTCCAAGTCTCGAGATTTTTTCAAATCCTGTAATGTTTTCCCCTTTCGATAATGGATTCTTCTTCATTTATCCCTTATTGCACAGCTTGTTTACAGATCAACTAAAATTCAAATCAACGTAGTGTTAAAATTTGACGGTTTGCTGTTTGGAAAATTAAGGACTTACGGCTTCTAAAACGATTCTTTTTTTTTTTTGCAACATTTGTAGTTGCTTAACCTGTCATTCCTTGCTTCCCGTAAGAAGGATTCCAAAAAAGTGCTTTTTGACAAGTGTAGGTTTAATTATCTAATGTACAAGTTTAGCAGCGAAAAAATGTTAAAGAAAAAAATTCCTCCCTGCCTTTTCCTGTTTTCCTTTTCTCGTTTTTTGTTACGCTGTTTTCTCTAGAATATTCGTTAGTTTTTTCACGCTGTATATCCTTAATCTTTTTAGCAGTAAAACTGCAGATGCAATGAAAAAACAAGTTGTCATTCCCTTAATGTAATTGTTAAACTTTTTCAGATCTATTTCCTTTAAATGTTCACTTTTTTCATTGGAATTAAGTTTTCCTTTTAACTAGTCGAGTGCTTTTTCGATCCTGGTGTTGATTGAAAGCCATTCAACTGCCTTCTCCTTCACGACCATTTTTTCAGCCTTTTTTCTTTGAATGCTGTAAACTTGAACAAACTGTTGGAGAAAAAAATGGAGATTCTGTTGAATCAATTAATTCTTCTTAGCTTTTATAGTCGGTTTTGGGATTACAGAAATGTTTCCTGGATCGTAGAGCTGGGTTTTTGCAAAATAAATATTCTACAGCAATACATGCCACTGAGAAATATTTCTCTCTTATGTTATATTGAAATGAATTTACGTTTTTGTGTGGAATTTCAAAATGAATTTCTACTGGTATTCACTTATTTTGCATTCAATTTTTATAACGTTTTGGTGGAATTGCTCTCTGAGTCCTTGTCAGGTGCACATCTCATTTGAATGCTGTTCATGCATGTAATATTCATTGAATAGTTCTTTGTATTTGCATTTCGTATTTGCCTGAAGAAGTTAAGACAGAACTGCCGAAACACTCTGAACGAAAGATACGAATTCAAATGAAAACAGTAAGAAAACAATCGAAAAAAGTACTTCGCTTCGTGAAGTGTTTCAACGAGAAATAGAACGTTTGAGTGAATTCATTTTAAATAGTTATCTTCTCCAAGCCCTGATTTATACGAAATGTGTATGGTTTTAACTAGTGATATCATGACAGCAATATGTTTTAGATACCGTATTTGATGGGCATGTGAGTTTCTAACCCATTGCACTGACAAGAACGAAGATTGTATTAAAGAAAACGTATTTGTTGAGGGAAATAAATGCTTTTTGATGAACTGACCACAGTGACACAGCAAATACAGAATGCATGTATAGAATATGAACAGATATCAGAATCTTCATTTTTCATTACTGTATGAATAGATATAGGAAATTTGATATTAATTTATGTTGCTAGCAAACTATCCTAATAGGAGATTCAGGGGTAATGTTTGATGATCTACATTTTAGCTTTTCATCACTGAAGGATTTATCATAACTCACTCTTAATAATAGATGGAACCGATCTGGTAAGTCACTCTATAGAAACTGCCATGTGACCAAAATCTTTTGACAGAATATCATGTTAGGGTGATCAATTAAGACATTTGAAAAAAGGGTAGAAAAGTACTTCTCTAGCATTTTGTTTGGTAGTCAGCACTGGAAAAAAGTCTGAATTTTCAGAAAAAACGAATGTAAATTCGGCAGGACACAAGCTAAAGGACAATTTTAGCATAAACTTACATTCTGAATTGAAACTTCTACCAAAAAATCTATTTGGTGGAAGATTCTGAAAAAACACATTTTTTTGGAGACCCAATTAGGAGTATATGTTTGAATTTTCATACCGCCTTACGTGTGATACACACTGCTGTAACAAAGTGAAAAAAAACTCTGCTGATAGTTTTGGTGGCAATCTGGGTCGATAGTCTTTCAATTATACCATTCCGTATTATTTACCTTATCCAATCAAAACAATTTGCAAAGGATTTCCAGGGAATGTTCAAATAAATGAAAAACACTGGAATCTGATTATAAATCTTTTTGTCCACCTAAAGATTTTCTTTTACAAATTTCGGCATTCAATCTCTATGTTTTCAGCGGAATTTCAAGGGGGGAAAGGGGGAAATGGGATGTCCAGCGGTCGGATATTAAGGCAAGTGGTATTGACAGACAGAATAACGCTGTTATATGCTTTACATTCCACTTTAGAAGAACTACGTATGACCATTAGGCCAGTAGCTAATACTATTCTCGTCAGGATGCACAAGTTAAGACTGATGGCTTATCGTCCCAAAGATATCAGGTTGTTATACATAAAACGTCTTTTTATTAAAATCATAGAGAATAATAATAACGGACGGTTAGCAAATGGTATTACCCTCTGTAGCAGAATCACTGTAAATAGAGATATAATTCATCATTGATGGATGTTTTTGAGCCTTCAACTACAAAAGAAATTGGAATTATATTTAAGAACGATTTGAAATTGAGGAAAATGTGATGAAGCTGTTGATAGCATCAACAGAACATTTAGAGTGACTACTTCTGTTCAGACTTTGTTCAACAAGTTTAGCTCTAGAAATACAAATACCAATAATAAACCATGCAAGAGGCACAGACATTCTCAATGATGCTGCAGTGGCCAATAAACCACAAACAGATGTTCAAGCACTTTCTAGAGACTTCAAGACTTAAACATCGACTGTACCAGCTCATCTCAAAGCAATAGGAAAAGTTACAGCGCTGGAAAAGTCTCATGTAACCTGAATCAAATGTACTGTGAGAGATCACATCTCTCAGCTGTCTATGTCTATATTCATCAGATTTTTTTTTGCAAGTATTTTCAATTTCTTATCCATAATAAGAAGTTGAAAAAAAAGAAGCTATAATTCTTGCTTTTACTGAATTAGTGATTATTAAAACAAAAATAAATTTATTGAGATTGTCTTCAGAGCACCGTTGGAGAGGGTAATTTTTCATTAAATATATACCGCTGTTAATTATTCATACCATTACTTTTCTGACTATTCAAAATCATATTATATAACCACCTAAGATTTGAGAAACAACCACTAAAACTGTAGAATCTGTTACTTGAATATAAAGGCCGTTTTATTTACAAGAAATATATCATACTTATCAGCAATTATCAATGGCCATGGCCTACTCTCCCTCTCATGTATCAATGTTTCAGATTCCAAAGTTTGAGATTGATTACTGTGTTATACGTGCGATGAATAACACTCTGAATGTAACATATTTTTGTCAGTCTGGTACATATGAAAGTGCAACAGGTTTTTGTTTACATGTTATCAAACGGTTCGTGTGAATAAAATCCCGCTTCGTGTTTCAGATAACATTTAGGGCACCGGCTTGAATTCGCAAAGGTTTTTCACGTATTTGGCCAAAAAAAGGGCATATATCTATGATATTATGGAATCAACACTAAAAAAAACTTTGAATATCATTCGCTTTGATGGAGATCGATACTTCTTTTTCTCCTGGGTTTATGATTTCAAATATTCAGTTAAAAACCCTTTATACATAACCTAATTATGCAATTTATTTATTTTGCCAATAAATACTTCCTGAAAAAGTAAACTGATGCAAATGAAAAATACTATTTAAAACGCTCATTTAATGTAATAATCAACCCATATTTTATACACACACACACACACACACACACACACACACACACACACACATATATATATATATATATATATATATATATATATATATGTATTATGTTTGTTTGTGTCTGTGTATGTGTGTGTGTGAGACACAGCGACATATTTACGCAGCAACTAGTCAGGAAAGGACATGCCAGCAATTAATTGAGAAAAAGTAATCTGCAATATGTTGCTTAACGCCAAGAACACTTATGTCTTGCGAATGTATAATAAATTTACCTCAATTTAGCATACAGTCACTAAAGAGGGACGACTACCATCGGTCTACGTTAGATGACATCAGTCCATGTTGTATCCCAAAGTATGATCTATCTTCCAAAACCAAACATACAAAGATTAACTGTGTCAAGAGAGTCGATGGAAATCCAATAGAGATGACACGTCATTAGTCGTGTCCCACCGATCTATTATGTGAAGAGATTTTACAGAAGTTTGTCATTAGTTTTTGTATTTGGTGTCATGCAAAGATTGCATTAAAACTCTTTTCACCAACAAAACTAAATTCGTTGTTTTTACCCTTTCTTTTTTTTCATTATAAAACTTACATTAAGAACGAAATGAAATAGCCTGGTCCATAAGGAATGCGTTCTTTCGCAAGAGAATCACTTAATTCCACTCAATCTCAATTGATTTTTTCTTGTCTACAAAACGGTATCCCATGTGGGTTGATGAAAAATGGTTCAGTTGGAAAACTGATAGTAACTAAGTAGCACCCTTATGCTGGCTACGGATTCCGAACATATTACTATTCACTCGCATCCCAAATAGTGTCACTCACTCTGCCTTGATCTATTCTAGTCATAAGTGGGGGAGGGATGAATTCTGCCTCCTCCAACGACATTGGTTGAACTCGACTCGCAATATACATTCTCTGTGTCGTCAACCCTTCGTCCAATCAGCATCTCCAAAGCTGAGAATATGCAAAAACTATTGCAATACTTATTGTAACAATTACTTATAATTTTACACATTTTAAAATTTTCTGCATCTTATATACCAGACGTCATAAACGTTAGGCATTTTGTATCTCGGGGAGTGCAAGGATTCCAAGTGAATTTTAGTAAAGTCTTTAGCAAGTAAGTTACAGACCACCTGGAAGGTAGATAGATAATGTCCGGTCGGTTCAGCAAGTCAATGAATTAAAAGGCGAAAGAAATGTCGATTAGTCAAATGCGAAGGTTGAGCCAACCAATTGACCTTGTAGTCATTCTATTGAATGAGACTTGACGATTCACTGAGATGAATTGAGTAAAAAGGCGTGATGGAGGAAGAGAGTTTGACAGATTTGTCAATTGAATATATTTTGTCTGGTCAGTACGTACCTCAATAGTCGAAAAGACAGAACGTGACTGATTTTCATCACCAATTCTTTGTTGACTTGTCACTGATAGAATTACCATCAATATTATATACTTCCAAACACAAATGCACACACACACACACTCATATATATATATATATATATATATATATATATATATATATATATATATATATATATATATATATACATACATATATATATATATACATACATATATATATATATACACACACATATATATGATAATATACATATAAATGTACATATATATATATATATATATATATATATATGTATATATATATATATATATATATATATACATATATATATATATAAGTGCAGCAGTACATATATTTGTGTGTGTATGAGTGAGTGTGCGCTCTCATTGTCTGCAGATTTTCCAATTATCTAATGGTATAGTGCATTAAAAATAGTTTCCATCCCCACAAAACATTTAATTACATTCTGCTTCTGACAAATAATCTAACTCGACTGATGGTCATTTTCCAAAACATAAATAGATTTTAACATTACGATGGAAACGAGGAGATTGCAACACTTGCAATAGTTTGTTTTTCTCTGATATTAGAAACCGTCAACGAAGACTGTCAACATAGGTTTCTTTGGTTTTTAAGTCGATCTAAGTGTCTGTTTTGTTTACCGGCTGGCTATGTAAGTATGTGTACGTGCTGCATGGAGGTGGGGGACCGGGAATTTAAACTCCTTATTATGTTTTGATCAGTTCTGGTGGGTATTCGAAAATTCTTACCTAAATAAGTTTTTAGAGTGGGATCAATTTACAATGTAATTTAATTCTAATTTGGTCCCTTTCCTCATGCCTAGTCGCAGTCACGCCTTTTTTTTTTCTTCTTTAATTCTGGCGTGAACTCAGTTATTGATCAAACTTTTTTCTAATTTTCTATTTGATCGATGCAACATGGCATGGTACCAGAAAACGCTGGTCACGTGACATTTTTTATCGAGTGACCAGCCAGACCTGTTAGTATAGGTATCACCATGTTGCTTTGGTTTGTTCGGTAGATAACTTCAAAGGGTTAATGAAGATAAAAACAACAGTTACAAATCGTATGAAAAAATGAATGAATTTTTGTCTGAGTTTTTTCCACATTTTTTTAATTACTATTTTGAATGGTGTCTACCTACATAATTGCTACCTAATGAATTTGTAACGAAGTTTTCGGTAATTATCAAGATAATATCACAGTGGAGTTCCTGTCAAGTAATTAGAAACGACACTTTTTATATACAGAAAAGGTAATTTGCTTCAGTTGTTTTGCTTGAAGGTAATGATAAATGCTTGTCTATATAGAGAACCCCAAGAGAAAATTTGGCTCTAGTCATCTGATTAATTAGAGTCAATGTAATGTGCGTAGTAATTTCTTGTGCAATATGAATTTATGCACCCTGTATATGTAATGGTAAACCTTTAAATGCAGAATATGGCTTTATATTATAGGTATCCATGGCCATACAGAGGGTGAGCCAGCGGGGCAATTCGGCCCAGGCCTACAATTTTGAGCAGGGGGGGGGGTTCCTCCGGACTTTTTATTCCTATTTTGTGAATGATAGACTGAAGGGGACGGATGAGTGGTACATATATCGATGAGTTTTAGATTATCAAACAATATTATTCCCTTTGCCCCAAAATGAATCACCGACACCGTCGCTACATTTTGGTTGCCATTGTCCCATTGTGTACCTCACATCTCGGTGACCCATCTACCCGGCCTGAGTCTGATCACGGCTAATTGGGGTCGTCAATTTCAAACTGGAACGGGTGGGGGAGAGAAAATGTGGATTTTTTAATAAAAAATGAAATCATATACTTTCTCTGTCTCTGTCTCTGTCTCAGTCTGTCCGTCTGTCTGTCTGTCTGTCTGTCCGTCTCTCTCTCTCTCTCTCTCTCTCTCTCTCTCTCTCTCTCTCTCTCTCTCTCTCTCTCTCTCTCTCTCTCTCTCTCTCTCACTCTTACTCTCTCTCATTCCAAATGTTTATTGAGAATGATAACAGAAAATTCAACGAGCATTATATTTAGGTGATAAAATTTGCAGGGATTCAAAAATATACATAAGAATACCAATTGTTAATGTCAAGAAAGGCGAAAGATACAAAAAAGGAAAGAAAAGTATTCTGCTAACTATGAAGGGTTGAAGGTTTGTCTTTTATTAACAAAATAGATGATTGACCGAAGTGAGCTGGCCAAATCAGGGATTCGTGATAAATAATGGATGCACATGAAGACTAAATGTTTAAATGGTCAGCCCTCTAGCTCCGCTGATGCAGTCAGTTCGCACGATACATAAGTACAGATATAGCCAGTCAGACCAACTGAAAATTCCCCAAACCGGTAGACAATTTTGGTGACAGCTTTGTTTGACAGTTTCTGATAATTGATTTTAAGCCAAGAGCGCAAAATATTGCTCGTATGAATTAATGGATTTGATTTAATGAAAATTGCTACGGCTATGACAGTAAGTATTAATTGCAGTTATTTTATTCTGTATGAAGAAATGACATTAAATGCAACCTTTTGAACTTTTTTGAACGTTGTTTTTGTTTTAACAAAAAAAAACAAATGGAAAGACAATCTCCGACATCCGGACGCATTTCGGTCAAGTTTTGCCTCGAGCAGAGACGGAACTTCTGTTCAAAAAATTAATTATCGGTTAGATTTCTCAAAGAAAAAGACAAATGGGAAATAAACCGATGTACACATTCACTTATGTGAAATTTTTATTGTTGCAAAAAAAAAAATTACTCGATGAAACCACCATTTCTTCTTGAGTATCAACAATTTTGTTTCAAGTGACCAATTCTTGTCAACTTGAATTCTGCTACTCAACTATCTTCAGCCTGTAACAATGTTTTGCTCAACGTTCTCTTTGATAATTCTACCATCATGCAAATTTAGGAACTGTTATAAATACACAAAGTGTAGAAACTGTTTTTCACTCCGAATGGTCAGACTTTTACAGGGATTTTTCTTCTGCTATATTTTTTAGTTTATTAAAGAATGCTACATTATTTTTGTGATTGAATTTTTACATATTGCTGATTACTTTTTTAAAAACTACTGTGCACATTTTCAAACCTTGCACATTTCTGCAATTTTTCTCTATCGTCAAATTTTCAGATACCGGAAATTCGTTTGGCAGGATTTGGGTATTTGTAACACCGTAACATTCAACAGCTAGAAATGGCCTGTGAACAACGTTTTACTGTGTCCGAATTGATAAAACTTTTCATGTTTTATATCATTTCCATCGATTTTTTTGAACCTGAAACCTAGCGTATATTCAGAAAACAATGTAGGTATATTATAAAGTCATAACTAGCTACTCTCCAAATCTCAATCAAACTAAGCAAGGTAAAATTAGAAAGGAACAGAATCAAAATCACTTTGGTCGAAATCTGAGAGTCTCTGCTAGGTATGACGTCCGCGTGTTCCATATAAATTCAAGAACGAAGACAATCTCAGTGCTCGCTATTATATGTCTGCTTATTTAAGCATAACGTGAATGTAAATTTTCCTTGCTTTGAAGCTAATTTTTATTATATGCACATTTTAATGTTCATCTCTATTTCCAGTATGCGTTTTTACTCTGGCTTTGTCACTTTCAACATTACCTTGAAATATGTTACATAATCTTTTATTGCATGTATCTTCTTATTGATATCGCTTTCGTACATTATAAATACATATATTTTTTCCGTCTTGCATGCATTTCTCTTTCATGTATTTTACTGTTATATTTGACTAAATCATTATCAAAACAAATACATCTTCACGGTTCAAAAGACACCACATCATTCCCTTTTTTCCCTAATCAGCTGATCATTTGATCTTTTTCCAAACAAATGACTCTTTATCACCATGGTGATCTCAGTCTATTCAATTTCTACAAAGAAATATTTCCTTGAGAAATTCATCTTCTAAACAACCCGTTGAGAACAACTTGCTGACCCAACGTTTAAAGAAGCATCTATATCATCATAAGCGGAGACGAACAGAAGGCAGAAGGCTATCCTATCTCCATTATCTATTTTCTATCTTTTCTGTCTGGCCACACGGTATATCCAAAAGTAGTTAATGAATGTCAATGAAACTTTGTGAAACAATGGAAAATGTAGTAAGGAAGCTAGTTAAATACGGAGGCAGATCCGGTAGTTCGTTTCGATTGAAAGATATCTTTTTCTCTTTCGTACATTTATGCAATATGCTCATGACTTCTGAATGAGTCTTGTCCACACTACATAATATCGCTAAAAGTTGATGTCTGCCCACACGATATCTCTAGAATGTATGAGAAAAAGCAGGAAATATTTCTCAATTGAAAATGAATTTCTGGGTCTGTTCCAGAATTTAACCAATCCATCCTGACTCCATTGCACATTCACCCACAATGTTTAATTGAATTTCATTGTTTACTTACGGATATATCTCCTAGACAGAGAGACAGACAGACTAACGGTAAGATGCAACCGAATACCTCTCACACTTTGTTAACAGAGGTGCAAATAGCAAAAAACGATGAATATACAGTGTCTTGACGTTACCTGGGTTACCACAATCAAAACGAGCGCTTGTAAACACTAAATAGTCGCAGTTAACATCCACTTGGGAATACGTTTATATTATTAGTGAAGTAGCAGAAAAATGAAATTCATTTGAAACTTTTTTTGATTATGTTTCATGTGAACATAGAGCCACGAAGTAGGAGTGTAAAAATCCCTGAATGAGCTCCTAAATCTTAGCACTGTGTATTTTATACGCACACAAACAGACAAACATATATATATATATATATATATATATATATATATATATATATATACATATATATGTGTGTGCGTCTGTGTGTATATATATATATATCCTTTCTCTCTCTCTTTTTCTCTCTTTCTCATATATATATATATATATATGTGTGTGTGTGTGTGTGTGTGTGTGTGTTTGAGAGAGAGAGAGAAAGAGAGAGAGATGAAGTGAGTACGTGTAATCCTTTTGGCAAACTGAGGCTGAAACCGTATGGGAATATACAGCAAATTAGAAGCTCCATCATTTCAATAAAAGTGAGAACATTCAGAATGAGTTTTTTTCTATACAAATATATCAACAGCTTATTTTTCAGAGTTTTAATTTCCATGCATGGTTCTTTGGAAATTCACCCGAGAATTCTTATGAAGAAATTGTTTTTCTAGCTTAAATATAAACATTTAATGTTTGGGGAACAAACAATTTTTCCTGTTCGTATCACAACGCAATAAAATGTCGACAAGACTTCTTTTAGAAATCCTTTGTGAGAAATTTAAAATAAAATTGATTCTGTTTAGTATGAGGAAACTGACTATCATTCAAACAGGCTTCTCCCCCTCCCAGCATTTAAGAGTTGCATACATTTCTTGTTCGATAAATTCAGTACTTTCATGTTCATCTGAAGTGAAGTTGAAAAAAAAACCTTTGTTCAAAACAAACGCTTTTTAAGATTCATGATTTCTAGTGAAAGAAAATTATCCTCAGGAAATTTTATATTTTAGCTTCTCATGAATTGAAATGCATACAGGTCTGCAATTATTTGCTTCAAACGGTTGCGTGTTGTTTGTTTGTTTTGTTTTTTTTTTTGTTGTTGTTATTGCAGACAGTTCGTGATTTTATTCATAGAAAATACGTCTAATGTTAGAGGTAGCCCGTGAGACCCACCGACCCTGCAACTGCTGGGGTTCAAGTTTAGAGCTCTGGGGTGCAATATATCTGAGAGAGATAATCGAAAAGGAATTTGCAGGGGGCGCAGTTGGCCCTAGCACTGTAACTGCTAATGATTTTTTAAAATCTTTAGAAAGAAACGTTCAATTTCATTTTATGATATCTCTTATTCATATCCTATTCTTAATCTTTGTTGCTGAACATTTTCAGAAGAAAAAACAAATCTCCCCGTTTTATGAAGCAAACTATTCTTATAAAAAAAATTTATAAGCTGAAATTGCCTAAAGTGAAGAAATAATTTCCATTAGTTTATAAGAGTAAATTTTTTGAGTACGATCAGACCCAAAAAATGACGATGATCGTATGTAAGGATATTGTAGAAGGATAAGCTGTCGAGGGCACAGGAGACTGGGACGTTGGGGCATACGAGATAGATAGATAGATAGATAGATAGATAGATAGATAGATAGATAGATAGATAGATAGATAGATAGATAGATAGATAGAGAGGGGGAGACGACGTTACAAAACAAACACTCGACATTATTTTCGCTTTCTTAGCCTTTTTCTCACAACGAAAAGGTGGCATAAAATGAACATTCGTAAAGTGGGAGATACCTTTTTCCTGTCAATTATTTCGTGACATTTTTTTCAATTGCTGTTTCATTCAAGTACGTTCTGATGAAAGAATTTCCTTTCTTTTTTTCTATATTTTGTTTCACGTTGACATTTACTACGGATAAACAAGTCCAGATTCTCTTCCAATCAACCATATAAGTTCTTCAAAGCAACAATTATCCTCTGTCGTCTATCAGGTCTCCTCAATCAGAGAAATTAAGAATAAAACATGAAAACAATATATATTTTCATTTATTCCGATTAAGTTTCCAATAGCCACTGATCCGAACAACTTCAAACTCAACACTGTAACGCCTGGTGTACAAGTAAACATATACGGGCGAATATCAACTTCATACAATTCCAAGTTGTGGAGTTATTACGGCGCTTTCAGAGATTTATTCAATTATCATGATATATTAATCATCCATGCAAAAGAGAAAAAAACTTTAAAGCTAGATAATTTTGACTGCATTCACGAAATTATTGTAGAATTGTATTCCATTTTTTACAGGTACGACTATTTTTGCTGCGTAGCAGGGGAATCCTTTAGCCAAGAGAGAAAAAAAACCTATATCAGAAGGATGATATTTGCACTCCTTCAGAGAGAAAAAAAACCTATATCAGAAGGATGATATTTGCACTCCTTCAGAGAGAAAAAAAACCTATATCAGAAGGATGATATTTGCACTCCTTCAGAGAGAAAAAAAACCTATATCAGAAGGATGATATTTGCACTCCTTCAGAGAGAAAAAAAACCTATATCAGAAGGATGATATTTGCACTCCTTCAGAGAGAAAAAAAACCTATATCAGAAGGATGATATTTGCACTCCTTCAGAGAGAAAAAAAACCTATATCAGAAGGATGATATTTGCACTCCTTCAGAGAGAAAAAAACCTATATCAGAAGGATGATATTTGCACTCCTTCAGAGAGAAAAAAAGCTATATCTGAATTTTCTTATCGATATTTACTTCCTTTTTTTTTTCTTTTCTTTTCACTGATGAATATTTTCAGGTGTTTAGTTTCATTCTGCTACTTCAAAAAAGATGTTTTTAAATCTTTTTCAAGAAAACAAAATGGTATAACGCCTGCAGGAAAAAAGCTTTAAAATCCGTTCCTACAGAGGGATATTATCAAAAATATGCCTACTTTTCCCTTCTTTCTCCCACTCAATCTCTCTCTCTTTCCACACACACACACACACACACACACACACACACACACATATATATATATATATATATACATATATATATATATATATATATATATATATATATGTCTATTTATGTGTGTTTGCATATATATATGTATATATATATGTATATATATATATATATATATATATATATATATATACATATATACTATATACATATATACTATATACAATTTATATATATATATATATATATATATATATATATATATATATATATATATATATATTTATATATATATATATATATATATATATATATATATATATATATATATTGAAATCTTGTGTAAAACCTTATTTCGCTCTTTTCCCATATTTTTTGCATTGTACTTCCTATCCTCACAGTCATATTTCTATATCGCTGTTATGTACGAAGACATTTTTATTGGCACAAATTGATATACTCGCCTAAGGCTCAAAAGTACCTGGAAATTGTATTAAAATATCATACCATTACTCTCCGAAATGTACCATCCCACCTGTAGTGGATACAATGAGAATGTCTCATACATGCACTCTAACTCACTTAATTAGAAATCTTCCCATGTATTCATATTTTCCACTGCAATGCTCTGCACTGAAGGATACTTGTTTACAAAAAAAAAAACTGTTATTATTGCAAGCCACCGGAAAGCGTATGCATTAGTGAATAGTTATTCTTTATACTTATCACTGCATTTCCAACCATCTGTGTACAATTCTTACTTGCTATCCATTCATCTGTTACACTACCGTACTCACTTTCTCTTCCTCTCCCTTCCACTCTCCTCTACCATCTCTTATCCTTCGCTTCTTCACGTTCTTATGGCAAATAGTCAAAAAAATGAAAAACGAAAATAATTGTATCCTTTATGAAATAAAACCCATGACACAACTAATGGGCTGATACTTTTGCGTATATTAAAGACTTTTACACTTCATTCCACTTCCAATACATCTTCTTACGATCCGACTGACTTGTTTACAGCTAGATACAGCATAAACCATCGAGATAGATTTACAGTAAACAAAATATTTTCCAAATATTCGTTGTCGAAGAGCTCGTAGAAAATCACTAAACGTACCAAAAGAATCCCCATGCAAATACACAAGAGACTGTTTAAAAAGAAGGAAAACCAAAATCAATTATTTCTGTTGAAAAGAAATACTGTATCTTTCTTTGATTTGCCATTCATATTTTCACAGCTTAGCTTAAGGGGGTAGGGGGCAGCAAGGACAGCCTAGAAATTTGGACAAAACGCGCTAAAATGTCATGCTTAGATCAGTCTAACCCAGGCAAAACCTTGTAAACTAGCCCCTCCCCCCCCAAAAAGAGTTTCCATGCGTCCTTGTATGAAAGATCCTTCAAATTAATATCATTGATATTTCGATGTTTTTCACACAGCGTTTCTGCAAGGGAGAGCTTGAGGATTTTCTGGCGATTGAATTACCAAAGGTAGCTTTCACTTGAAAATGACTGAAGAATAGTCAAGTATACATATAGATAAGATACAGATTTTAAAAAAAGAATATATATATATATATATATATATATATATATATATATATATATATATATGTATATATACACACACATATATGTGTGTGTGTGTGTGTGTATAAGAAATGTTGTATATTTCTTTATATATATATATATATATATATATATATATATATATATATATATATATACTCGAATATTCAGCATGATGGAGGGATTCCACTCTTAAAAGAAAGCTTAGGTAATAGAACCATAAATGAAACTAAAGCAAAGACCATCACTACGCTCATACATCATATACCCACGTCAAGTAGCTCCAATTCTAATAATAGACACTTCTTCCAAATTAAGGTCTATGTCATGGGCACAGCTGCAGCATCTTCATATACTAATGTCTTCGTGAGAAAATTTGAGGAAATCTATACCCACCCTGAGATTTACGATGACTGCTAATCTACGACAGACATAGATGACACTCTACTAGTACACAGAGGCGGAGAGACGATACTAGTAAACTATTTTTCATTTTTAACCTTTCTTCTTTCAAACGCCTTAAATCCAGACACTACAAAAATTTAATTTGACAATGAAAAGTCATCAGAACTCATTGCTTTGACACACTGATATGTTGAGATAACAATACTCATTAACAAACAACATTATATACTAAAGCCAACAATACCTACACCTAAGTACACTGAAGATCGGCTCACCCTATACAACTTAGGAAAAACTACTTTCTCACAGGTGCTTAGATGAATCCGCCCTGATGTTTAGCAATTATAGATACACAATGAAAACCTCATATTACATTTCATTACACGTGGATATCAACACATCCTCATAGAAAATCAAATCAATGAAGCCATCAAAATACCCAAAGATAACACCTTTAAATTGGGCAACAAAAACATATCAGACTGCGAATCCCTTATAACTACTCTCACTTCCCCAAATCATCAAGAATAGGTGGGACGTATGGACCCTGGAACAGGAATTTAAAGAAATCTTCTAAGACCTTGGTAATCTTTCCAACTGAAGATCTGAGAATATCAAAAATTCAATATGCAGCAACACCATGATTGATGATAAAGTATTCCACGGAAGAAGCGATCCCGAAACAATCAGATTGTTCCAAGCACACAGCAGTAGGAATAGCCTAAGCTGCCACCACCTAAAATATTTAATACTCTCACTATCCCCATTACCAAAAAGGATTTCAGCATTACCATACTTCCAACTGCAGAAGTATCAAAACTATTTATGTCCTTGAATTCAAACAATGTGAACTACAGTATATAAGTAAATTGGGATCGCCATATAACATCGGACTTGACAACTACAGACTGAATGAAATCGTCCAATTACAGCAGTTTTCTACCAATAAAACAACAATTTCGCTTAACTAATCACAATTTCAACACAGATGCTAAGTTCACTATAATTGAAAAGTTAGAGAAGAATATATCCAACATGGGCACTAAGATTCTTGAATCCCAAGGATGCTCTCACCTAATCGACTTGACATTGAATTAAACTGCACAAATTAATAAAAATTCAAAAATATCTGAGTAAACAACCCTTGAAACACAAACTTTTTACCCTTACAACAACATTTGAACGTCCCCACCAATCTATCATCAAAAAATGAAAAATCACACTATGTGATGTCAACATATTTCAATCTCAATCAACAAAAGGACCACCATATTGTTAACATCCAACTGATCAAAACTCTGAAAGATGTTATCATAGCTTTTCAGGTCTCACAAAAACTTTGTAAGTTTTTTTTTCAGGCATTTTAATGTTTCCATACTCTATATCTATTAACACCCTTAAGACAATATTTTCCTGATTTGTTCACCTCTCATACACATTTGATCCCTTCTCCCCCTCCCTCCACCTACACACACGCCTTGCAATAACCTACAATGATGTTGTGATATTCAAAATTCTAAGCTAGACAGATTTCCATATTTACCTACAGCTTAGACTCCCTGTCTCTTAGAAAAGACAGGTCAGTTGATAATCAGAATCACAAAAAAGCAGGAATGGTAATACACACTCGTATCATCTACAACACCTTACTGGATGGCTTTAATATTGGAAAAACTGCACCTATCTGTGCTTGCACCTTCTAACAACGGGGACCTAAAAATGCTAAGGATGGAGTTGTGCTCCAAAACATGTCAAAATATAACACAATTTTGATAAAGATTCCATACATACTGTTCCGTATTTACTTGAATATTACATCCATCTATATATAAAATGGGGAAACTGCACCTATATATGCTTGCACCTTCTAAGAACGTTGAATAAAAAAAACTGATGATGAGAGAGAGGGAAGGAGCTTTAACAGCTTTAAACCCTGTTTCAATTTAGTCAATTATTTCTGAATACCTGTTAATGTGATTTATGAAAGTTTTTCAATGGGTTTTACTGTTTATGCAGAATCAGATATAATGGTACTAAATGAATATTTCTTTTCATCAATTGTTCACCATGTAACTGATTCGGAGATTTGAAAACAAAACAGTTCCATTGACATGGCCCCCAACCAGTGATGATTAAACTCCAACTCTCCTTAAATTATAGTTTCAATACTTTACTTTTATTTAATTTTTTAGGGCCATGTCATAATACATAATTGTAGTTTGTTATCTTATTTAGGATACTATCACAAAGTAGAGGATATAGATGTTATTTTTGTACTACGTATCATTTAATATTATGAAACTAATAGCTCCCTATCTTACCAAAAAGCCTATTTGAAGATTGGGCATCATTAAGTATAACAATAGATGTGCGCATGTACCTCACTCTACCCGTCTCTCTCTCTCTCTCTCTCTCTCTCTATATATATATATATATATATATATATATATATATATATATATATATATATATATATATATATTGACGGTGTAGACATAGAAATCAGCGCCATCGTCAAAAATCATGACTACTCGGAGTTACTATAAAGTATTGATTTCTGTGTCTATATCGTCCATATTTATATATGCACTATGCATAATAATTTCAGGCACTCTTCCCTTATGAATAACACAACTTACAAAAACAATATATATATATATATATATATATATATATATATATATATATATATATATAATCCAATACCATTACAACTGTTCTCGACTCTTGTAATGTTCTTTGGCCTTCCTTGTATGTTGCATTCGACAGTCCATGATTGTATGTAGGGGGGGGGACATGTCGTAGTGGTTACCAAAATGGAAAACAGAATTGTCGAACAGGGAGACACTGTTCTCGTTATAGGAATATCATTGAAATTACATCTTGCAATTGGGTCCATCACTAACATGTTACAATGGTTGAAGAAGAGAATAACTGAGTGAGCAGTTGGTCAAGTAATTCTCCCATTATTTCTTCGCGTGCCAAAGTAGCAGTAGCGGGCATATATGTGCAGGCCCGCACACACCATTGGACAGGTCAACGTAATGTACGTGGCTTTTCAATTTAACACGAAAATGTTTTAAAGCAATTGTTTGGGTTGAGGATTCTGATGATATACAATTTATGAAACAATTCCTTTCCACGCTAAACAAAATTTCCTCAAATAAGGAAGTGACCGAAATGAATTAATGGAAGTAGCCGAATAATTCGGAGGTCTACTTCTGTATGACAGACGGGAAATAACATCAATGTTTAGCATCATGGTTATGAAGAATAAGATTTTTTTTCTAAAAATTGGAATATGTTGACTAGTGAATATCTTAATCTGGGTTTTAAAGAGCAGTTTTGTTACATCGTAAGCAATAATGTTAATTATATCATTAGAAATTGTAAATTCATCTAAAAATAGATGTAAATTAAACTGAATATTAAACAAAACCCACTTATTTAATGTTCTGTGAACATATGAGGGTTAATAAACTAATGTAAATGATTTCAAAAATACGTTGAAAGTTGATAAAATGAAATAAAATAATTTGAAAAATTCTTCGAAGAAGATCACGTCGATAAGACGGTGGAATAAAGAAATGATTAAAGCAAATAGAAATACGAAAAAAACTTCAGGAAAGATAAGTGTTCATAAGAAAACATCATTGTACACGGATGAGAATGTGAAGGCAAATCCATCGTAATAATCGGGAGTAATCATCGTGATAATAACTTTTGACAACTATTTACTTCCATATTTTTATTTACTATTTGAGTTTATCAAAATTTTCATTAAATGTTATGCTAACGTACAAACAGTTACCGTTGATTTGAGTCTGATAAATTAGGAAAATAGGCCAGATTTAATCCAAAAAAGGTTCATCCAGCCACCCTGCTTTTTGCCCATTCCATCAGGACGATCAGCCAGGCCTGAAAAGCCATCTCCTTTTTTACTTTCTTTACTGCATCAGTTGAACAATTGGGAGATACCATTGTCAATGCTATGAGGTGACACCAGAAAAACAATTGAGTCAGTCAGGAGACTACTCCTGCTGAAATAGTTAATCAGTATGTTAATTCGTGTGTAAACAACGGAGATGAGGATATCATTCCAAATAATCAATGAAATAGTGACCTTACTTCTTCAGAGAACTTACTATAACCATAATATCACACAATTGTAAACTTGGTTCACTACTAAAACTTATATCATTGCTTGCTTTTTTTTCAGACATTCGATGTAAAAATATCAACCTAAAAATTCCCAATGGCAAAGCAGATATTTTCCCATTCAACCAATTTGGTGCAGTGGCCAAGTATTCCTGTGCTGATTCTTACCAACTGGTCGGCATTTCGTTGCGCGTGTGTCAGGGGGACGAGAATTGGAGCGGCGAAGAACCAAAATGCATTATCAACGGCAGTATTGGTGAGATAATCCCGATTTTCGACACTATTTCCCCCCATTTTCGATTGTATTGCTGTCTATGTTGTCGTTCTAGTGTCTTTGTAAATAGTTTTCCACGATTGTATAATACTATCTCTGTCCCGTAATAGTTGTTACATTCGTATATGAGACCAGCTTCTCAATGTGGAGCGAAATGCATCTGACAATATTAAAGCAAAAAGGCAATGTCTAAAGAAGCTAATATGAACCGGGGGAACATAAACAATAAACAGAATAACTCTTATTTGTATACGACATGGTCTTCCAAATTGTTTTTTCATACTAATTTAATATATATATGTATATATATATATATATATATGTTACACGTAACAATTACGCAGAGACAGAGGTAGTATGTGATTGTTGTAACTGCTGCTGCTACAATTTTGCTCACAGTGAAATGTTGATGTTGCTACTGCTGCTGATGATGCTTATGTTTGCTGCTGATGATATTACAGTTAGCCTCGTTATCCCCTTCCCGAGTTGTGTCCATCCCATCTCCCCCTTTCTGTTCCACCTAAAGCCCTACCCCACCCACACAAATCGATTAGTTAATCTGTTCTTCAACATCCTTAATTCCACTTCCACGCATGCGTGATATCTCAACCATTAGCCATAGGAAGATTATTCAACATTTCTTATGCCCCCCTTCTCTCTCTCTCTCTCTCTTTTTCTCTCTCTCTCTCTCCGTCTATCTCCCTTTCCCCCCCTCTCTCTCTCTCTCTCTTCCTCTCTCTCTGTCTCTCTCTCTCCGTCTCTCTTTGATTTTAAAGGTTCTATGTAGTCCGTCAAAAACTACTTCGCCATTATTTAGTTTAACTCTACGCCATATTTTACGAACGGCTGCTATCCTTCAGAATGACCTTAGATTCCATCGTAACTCAAAAGACCAAAGTGTAATTCTTTGCTTTGCCAAAAATCGATTTCTCTCTAAAGACTAATTGAGTCAAATTCTACTAGACATTCTAAGAGACATTGAAACAACATTAAGAATGCACTCGTGTATAGGGATTTACATACTCCATCATACATATGGCTTCCTCACATGAATACACACATATATGCAAACACACAGACATGTTTACACGCGCGCAATGCACACATAAAGTACTTGCAAACACACATACAAAACACACAACACGCACGCAACGCCCATACATACCATGTAATGCAACGCACTCGCAAACAGACAGACACACACAAACACAACCTAGCATACACACACGACACCCTCACATACATACACAATATGCAGTAGGAATACATACACAAACACGCGCAGATAAACACTTCCTCATCTACAGACATTTCCTGTTCCAGACCTCTAATTCAAAAACAGCTGAAAGCTATGTCAGCCCAAGTCCATTTCTATGCTGTTATATACATATACATACGTGTACATACGTATGTGTGTGCGTGTGTGTTTGATATATCTTATAAGCGTGTCATAGCACGAGATAAGGTGTTTATGATTCTAGATATTTACTAAGTTCAGTTCCATCAGGCATGGAATTGCGTGAGTAAATTGAGAGTGTATACTTGCTTTGAAAATCTGCATTTGAAATCCTACGTTTCACCGAAGGTCGAAGATCAGTCACTTCTGTCAGTAAAAAATTCGGAGCTATTCCAGCCTCCAAGCAAACCCAATGTATCCACTCGACTTCGCTAAGTCTAGCACAAGACCATATAAGTGAATGAAGATTGCAATGCGCCGAATTTCCAAAAGTCTACTTAACTGCTCGGAAGATCAGCATTGTAAATCTGTAGGCTCAACACTGACCTCTGGCACAAGAAGGAAATATTCAACTGGGATTAGACTCTTAAGTTTATATGATGGTACAAGTGAATGGCATAATGGTTACTGGCATACAAAATGGAATTTACGAACCGTGTTCAAGTTTCAATCGAGACCGGTTACACTAAGGACCCCGGGAAAATCATGAATCCAACCCACTTCCTCGGCTACGGATAAATAAGACAGTTGGAGTCATTTAGTCACGTGGGACTGTCCACGTGAGGAAATGTTACTAGGATTTACGAGAAAAAAACTATAGCATGGCATGTTGGCCAGCTGGTTCCCAAATCCAGTTAAAATGGGGAGGGTTGGGCGTTCGGTAAGCACCTCATCTTGTAAAAAAAAATACGATTGCTACAGAAACAATTGATGAATCTCCAATGAGATCTTTCAAAATGAACACAAATATTGCCGAATATGCCTTGTTGCATGGGAGTACTTATTAAAACTGTCTCCAAAACTGTCAACATGGGTCTTTTCAGTTTTTAAGCAGGTCTTGTTGGCTGATTGTATCTATGCATCACCTGTACTGATCACTCTAATCGAGCTAGAGGGTTCAAAATTTACTCCTTATTATGTGTAGAATTTTTTTTGTTTTTTAATCTCCCTCTGTATAAATTTTAAGGGAGTTGAATTTGCAGTATAAGTTTATGCTAAACTCATTCTTTTAGTTTGTTTTGGATAGCATCCTACTTTTTAGTGATCACTGCCCAACAAGCACGTTATTCACTGATATTTTTCTTTCTTTTTTATTTATTTTTTTTTCATTTTTTATAATTGATTACCCTTAATAGGTCGTTCTGCCAAATGACGTTGTTCCAGTGACAGACCTGTTGTTCTAGGCAAGAAATACATTTATTTCGTTGCTGAACGTTCTGGTGGAATTCAAAACCCTTTTTGGGTGAAGTGTGTCTATCCATTAGACTAGGGTAGATAGCAGTTTATGTTCGAGTGCTTAATATATGCAGAAGCATTTATTGAGTGTCAGCAAACGCTAACTTCAACTTATCAAGTTAAGTCAGAGTCTGAGCATAGATATCTACTTAACTTCACAGTCTTACTTAGCAGAGGGTCACAAGAGTTGATGACTGGCCACACTATATTTGCAATGATATACAGTACTAGCTTGCCGAACATCCCTCCAAAACAGGCTCACAATTATTTACTCAGCTTTTTTTTATCAGTCTCTTAATTGTGCAACACCCAGTAAGCATTTTAGCGAAGACAAAAGCAATGATCTGTGAGACCAGTTGGCTGAGCAACTCTCTCTGAGGGGCAAACAGATTTTTATGAAGTATGTTTCAGTCTGAGGACTTATTTCGCTATGCAAGCAACGACCAACGAGATTAGCTTAACCATCACTCTAAAGAGGACGACCATGTGTGTCTACGTGTAGATACTGTCTCTTGAATAAGTAAACATGTTTAAGAATAACAGTCTAGCGTCTGTGCGTGAGTATGCGTGCATTAGAAATCGTCGAGGTGGTTGTCGATAGCCCATATATCGATTAGGCTGCCATGAGTCAAAAGGCTGATTAAGTCAGAAGACTACTGCGGTGCCAGCGAAGAAGAAATGCGTCAGTGATGGGATGATGCTGCGGTTGGAGGCACGAGAGACACTGATGGAATCAAAGAAATTGAAATCAAATTCATAGAAAATGACCTATCGAGATGAATCCCCATTAAATATACGAAAAAGAAAATTTAGTCAACATCAGGAGATGATACGATTGTTAGATGGCAATGTTGCGTGACCAGGCGTTTATTAAACATGAAAAGCAACTTGTAGCATACTTAATATCTTCAAATTTCAACCATCATGGCCGGATGTTCCGTTGGAGTATTTCGTCTAACATTAGTGAACGCTACACTCGGAGAATTTAAGGACGCTGGTTGAGCTGAATATTCAGATGATCAAAGGTTCCCAGCTTTATGCTGTCCGTCTCATTAGGACTGATTCACGTGAATTCTCGTAATTAACTACGAAATGTTTGCAGATGTAGTTACTAGAATTTTTGAAGTAAATCACTGGGTAGAGCTTTTAACTAAGTTTTTGGTTTTATTTCACTCGAAATCAAGAATGTTTGTGTTGTGATTTTTAAAAAAGGAAGCGACTGAGAAAATTTAGGAGAAAAATATTGTATAATTATTTGTGATTATTCTGTTCCTTGCTCTTGACTCTCTTTCTCAACGAAAATCGTTAAGAAGCCCTTGAAAATCCAAATTCAACGCATTATCCAAACATTGTGTTACAAATTAGAGCTACACCCGCTTATCAGCATCAAGCATACACATGGATATTGCAGTCTGAAGTCATTTTCTACTCAGTATCAGATCATTTTTGTTCTGACAGTTCCTAGGTCTTAATTTCAAGGTTTATCAAAAGCTGCTTATGTGACGGATCTTTAGTTGCTAGTTTCGGAGATCAATTCTGAAAACCCCTCTACAGACGCTATGACGGTTTCAGAATCTGACATTCTTTTTCCTTGATATAGATAATCTGTAATCTACATACACATGTGGACACTTCAATATAGAAAAAAAAGCAGGGCGTACGCAAATCCAAAGATACAAACATTTTTCACTGATAGAATTGAAAGTTTGGAGAAATGGTTGAAACGGGTTAACAACTAAATATTACTAGTTCTCCATGGCATGAAAATGACGCAGAAAATTCAGTCATTTTGTAACTAAATTATAATCACAAAAAATCAAAAAATCATTATGTTGCTCTGCATTTTCTTGTTCGTGTTCAATATTTCCTGAATTAGGTAATAATACAATTTCTGAAGTCGAACGTAACATAAAACTATATCTCCACAATGTTACGTCAATAGACGTCAGTGATGACGCAAGCGTGACAGGTGACAACTGCACATTGCTAATTACTGTGCGTGTATGATGTGTGTATGTGTTTGCATGTGTGCATATACGCGGGCATGTTTGCACATGAACGTGTATGAGTTCACGTGTGCGTGTGTGTAAGTGGACACATATTTCATGTTTATGACATCATCTATTCAGTGTTCTGATAAGATGTTAGCCCAGGTTCACGATAAGAGCGTGAAAAAATAATAGAATGATTCATAAAGACCAAGAAATAACTAAGGTAATGAGTCAATTAGTTTCTGATTATCTGCTCTGAGGCATAGCCTCTTTGGCACCAGATTCTCCTGAAGGCATGTATTCACCATGAAAACTTTCTCCGGACTTCATGAAAGACAGTGGGTAGTCGTGCTTGGAATGAAATCTTAGCATTCAAATCAGGGGAGGAAATCCGAGCAGATAATAATAATCATTAGCTGGAGCCGGGTGTTCACAACCAAGAGATCATCATTATTGCTTATATATTCCTGCAGTGGAGGTAAAAAAATTCTTAAGGCAATTCATAACAAACATATATAACTATAGATACATACGAATACAAATAGAACTAATTTGATTCACCAACTAATTCCAAATATAGAATACATACAGGAAGAATATTGAATATTCTTGAATAAAATCCCATTACTCTTGAAAAGAATGGTCTATAACGACTACAGTAACGATCACAACCCTACGATAGTCACTTGTAGGGTTGAAATGTGGAATCTAAACAAAGGATTTTATCATGTGCAGCATCACATGAATGGATCACAACACAATAAATTGGCGAAAAAAACAGTAGTCATTGACATCAGAGAAACCATTTGAAAGTTCTAATGGCAATAGGAGGGCCATGATTCAAGAATGTAAGCACAAATGGACATCATGACTCTTAACATTGGATAATTAGAAATCATATGAGGCCGACAGAGAATAAGATGATGAGACGATTTATACAGGTTCGGGAGATATGGTGAATCTTGGGAAAGGTCTATGTTTAACAACAGACTTTAGGAGAATGACGATGATTCACATTAAATTCACCATAAGATTTCTAGATACTAAATTACAGCAAGTGTCCTCAAAGCCCCCACACACTCCTCAGTATCCTCAGAGATTTAGGTGCCGCTATGGTCTGCACAGTTCTTCAGCAAATTACCAACGTCGAATCTCGAATATATTTGACAAGGTTTCATGAATGCCAACTATTATGGATATGGCTCTAACCTTTGTGTTCCACGGTCTTCTTATTTCAAGAGAAAATTATCTGATGGCTATCACTTCTTGCCAAGTGAGAGCAGGTCTCATTAAATCTCCATCACTCTTCCTAATATTCTTGTCGATTTCAGCCGTGCTGTTGTTTGCACCGTTCAAGTCACTACTTAATTCAATCTCTTTCCAAGAATCTCTATGACTTTTCCCAATGCTCCGATGATTAAAAGTATCTCATCATCCATATATTATACAATTCAAGCAAATTATAAACAGGGTCCAACTATTCATACGTTTGGATTTCGAATCACTGTCATCAACAGGAAATTCACGTTTTGGTCTTAAAGGGGGGGATTTGTTTGAATCTCATTATCCTAAAAACTATCAATGGTAATCCTGTAAGGCAACATGTGGACGAACATCAATATGTCCATAAACTGATCAGCTTTTCTTTCTTTCAAATCTTCCACTTGTGCATTTTTTCCTTTCACTACCCGTGGAATTTTTCATGTTCCACTATTAGGGCGGTTCACCTGAGCCTCATTACCCGTTCATTCCGGGAACATATTAACTAATCTGTTCCTTGCCCACCTCTCACAACGCTGGACGAGGGGTTGAACATTCCTGGCTTGGACATGTTGCTGAATTTCGATCTGAAATATCCACTGTATAATGATCGATCTATGTGATCAGTATCCACCACTGAATTAAGTGAATTCACAAAGGAAAAGATTATATTGAGAAATAAATAATTGTTGTGTAGAATAAATGATTTTTCATCATTAAGCAGAAGACTCATTGACGTACCTATGTATACAATTGTAGATAACATTCTATTTAAAAGTTGTCATAAATTCGAAATTTATGAGCTAACAAATGAATGGATAAAAATGTTTACATCGGTTGAATAATTATGGGTACGATTGCCATCTCCATATTCCACAATATTTTAGTTTTCTGGAAATGTCAAGGTATTTATCTAATTCTTACCATTCTTTCAGTCTTTGTGGTCTTCTTGAATTGCTACACCCTTTGACAGATCCTCCTGTTTACTTGTTCAAATTGGTCTTCAACAAATCGACCCCAAGTGAAATATGCATATGAATGCCCCAACAGTCAGTAATTCTTCAAAATCATTCTATTCAATTATTCAGAATACAACGTTTACTTTCCTATGTCCATAAGAATATTCAACCTCAAAAGTTTTGTGTCGATCAACAATTTATATCGGTTAATCTCACACGATTGCATTCAAATTTAGGTTCATATCCATTAGAGAGCTTCAGAAAGTTCGTTCTGAGAAATTATTTTATAGAGGGATTGAAATTTACTATAGAGTGAATTTGAATCATTACGTTACATTAATAGACTGAGGTAAGGTTTACATGTGAGTTATTCTAAATCTACTATTTCATACAAAAACATCTAAGCGAAAGAAGATAAATAACCATTGTTTAAGGTATGATTTGAAATAAAGAATTACTCTTTCATCAACATCATTCTGATTATAAAGTTTGCATTGATTCCTGACTACCGATAATTCCTTCCTTAAATTTTGATGCACAGCTTACAGGTAACGTGCGAAACTTTCCCCAAACAAATTTTCTGTCAAAAATTATAGAATTAGACGTTTAATCATCAACGCCTTTTCTTGCCAATATTCATCGAGACTGGGCAATTACAAATTCTTCTGTGAGGAGAGGCATAATGTACCATTTCAATCCAAGTGAAAAATGATAAATGTTGAATGATCAAGTTTTGGTATTATTATTCTTATACTAGTAAACGCACTATACGTGAATTTTGGCATCTGCTTTGTTTCAATACACACTCTTAGTATTTTCAGTATCTCTATCATTAGAACGAATAAAAGTTTTTCATTGTTTTCAAAAATGAATTCCATAAGTTATTTCTACATTCAGTTGATTTATCATTCCCAAAAAAATAGCCACAATGCCGAAACACATTTAATTCCCTTGATAAAAAGACTCATCTTCTAAAGTAATAAAGTGAATTGCTGGTTCATGGTTCAAATTATTTTGTATCATAGAACACGTAAAGAAACCACAATAAAGGTAGAATTTTTTGCTGTCTCAAGACAACTAACTTTGTATTTCAAGATGTGAAAAAATCCTCGTGAATTCGGTCAGCTGCAGCAGTTCCGACTGTTAAATCTAATTAGAAATGAGAAGATTTTCTTAGACTGCAGCTTTGTTAGTTCCAGCTTTATCTAAAGATAACTTCATTGTCATTTCACTATTCCGAGTTACTGACTTCGATTATACATGGCCTCCATGTTGCTACTCTTCTGTCGGCTGCTTACGATTATTCCAGAATAGACGTAGTAAATTTTTTATTATTTAAATTCGATACCATTTCTTGCTAGTAATTAAGTTGTTTTTCAGTTACTGAGATCCTTGCTTATTCAGTCATTTTCTTTTCTTCTTGATTGTGTATTCTTGATTCTTTCAATTTCAAAATTCTTCACTTAGTCCTATTGAATTATTTTGTCTGTCACTGTATGAATTATTTCGTAATTTTTGTTTTTGATGCATTCTTTCTTATAGTCTCTCGACAAGAACAAAAATTTGAATTATCATTTTTTATGTACCGAATTTAATTTTATTGTTGTTATTTGCTGAAATGGACTCGATTTGCCTGTGAAAATCATTAATGCATTGATCATTTTAAAAAACATCCCACAAACACACACACACACACACACATAAATATATAGGATTATAAATTGCATAATATTATATTGAAACTTTGAAATGATCTCCTGTTATCACGCAGTGAATGTATCACTTGGCCTGAACAGCGTAAAAAGAATAAACGATCAGAGAAAATGGTACTGATCTACGTTTTTAAAGCCAAATGATACATTTACTAAGTAATAACGGGAGATCATTTTAAGTAGAGTTTTTTTAACAAAACACAATCGTAAGGATATATAAATGTTCAACTGTTTTTTACGTATTAGGAAGAGATAGATCTGAAATTTGTACATATTTCAAGAAATCAATCTTTACAGTATGAAGCGTTTTATCTTAAATGTTTCCGATTTTCAACTCTCTGTAAATACACGGGCAAACTGCTGGGAGTAAATGGAAATGAAAGCAAAATTAAAGGCTAAATATCACTACATAGCCTGCTTTCTTCCCCATCAAATGGCAGTAAGTAAGCACATATGTTTTGTAGGCTCAGGTTTCATTGACCCAAAATCCTCAATGAAATCCACTTCGTTGTTTTGACCAGCGGCAATAGAGCAGCCTGGATCTAAGCTACAATGTGGATTATGGATAGCCAAGCACAGAGAAAGGGTGATTCTATTTCAAGCACAACAAACTGTTTTAGTAGTAATGCTTCTCCCGATCGCAAATTTTGAAAAATGGAGGACTGACTAAGCACATGGTATTAGTGGAGATCGGTAAACAAAGTCATGCTTAAGACGTCTTTTCGGATAGTATACATTAATAATGTTCATGGAGATTTGTTGGCTATAACGGTTATTTATGCCGAAACAGTTCTTCGGAAGTTCATTATAGGCTTTTCAAAAGAGGGCGGAAATAAACAGCACATGGGTACACGTAGAAAAAGATTTAAGGAGAATATATTTGAACCTATAAAGAGGATTTGATGGTTTCGGCTGGCAAGAATTCTTGTTTGCATATGCGAACGTTTGGATGTGTTTTGCGTATGTGCATGTGGGGAGGGGGCGTGAATGTGTATGCATGCAGAAATAGGTTTTGGCCCTTTGTCTCGACTGCTCTTCGATCAAGTATTTGAAAAAAAGGGCCCATAACTCTGAATTGACAATAATCAGGAATCTCCTGTTGCCGTCTTCTTTGTCTCTAATGCTTTGTTCATTTTGAGCTAACTTGTACATTTTGGAATACAAGATATTGATTGGTTCAATTTATTCTCTGGTCCCCCCTTCGTTACACGGACGCTTCACTATTGAAATCTCGGATAAAATGGACGTGTTAATATTGTCTGTGTTCAATGTCAAGCTGATGGAGCATGTGTCATGGCTGGCAGCAAATCTATAACACTTTTCTTTAAAACATCAAAATAAAAAGACATTTTTTTTAATGACAGGGAAAACTTGCCTTTGCTTACGCAAGAAAAATACATTCACTTCGCTGCAATCAATAAACTTTCATTTGCCCGTAAAAGTCTTGTAAAATGTTTTCTTAATTGTGCTGCATGTTCATGTATTTGCAAGTATTCACTCGATTTTTTATACGAATCTTTACACGCATTATATTTCCAACTTTATATACATGTCTTAAGTTAGGAAAAAAATACTGGTGGCTTTTAAGAGCCATAAACTTTTTAAGTTTCAATTTATTTAAAAATTTGAATGAAAGTGATCGTAAATGTGTCCACATATGTCAATGTATTTGTGAGTATGCGTGCATTCCAATTTTGATGACTTTCAATGTTTGGTTCTTCTTTTTCGAATACTTTTGTTTCGAAGTAAATATTGTTCACGTAGCCTGCTTCTCGCTATCCTGTCCAATTGTACAATGGGTGTGTTTGCCTTCCAATGATCGTATTGACGAGTGAACTTTCTACTTTTCTATATGGAATCCATTTTCAGCGTGCATATGTGTTTGTAGCGCTCACGATTGTTTTCGTTCTTATCCCCTCAAATCTTCCGTTTTGCAAACTCTTCTTTTTTGGGATTACCTTTCAATCAGTGGATTTCCAGGTAAGTCTTGAGAGCGTCTGTTCTTTTGCAGGTTGATATCACTAATTTAAATGAATACAAATAACACGTCATCGGATTAAATTATATCATTTTCTGAGCAAACATCATTGGTTACAACCAAGGTCAATTAATGCAAGATCTTTCCCCCATTAATCAAGCAAAATTCGATACGAAACAATCAACTTATGTTTCATAGTTAATTACGTACGTGCTAATTAATTTTCGCGCGCACGCTTCAGTATTTTTCAGTAACATCGTTTTATGCCTCATCATTTGAAGGAAGCATTTGCTTTTTTTTATTCTGCATATCATCACTTTCCACATGTCTTCGAAAGCGCCTTTTCCATTCGGGCAATTCATGCCACATCTTTACTTCTGATAATATCAGGGAGCAGTTTCTTGAACTCGGCATAAAATCATAATTCTATAGAATAAATTCCTTTATCTCCAGTTTGAATTTCTAAGACGAGGAATTACCATTAGAATACATCGATATATCCAGATCAGCGTCCTCGTCTTAGTTGTTATAGTAACAGCGCATCGGCCGTTGTATTCTGCGGCTTAATTAAGGTTCCTGTCGTATTTGGTAAACTTCAGGGTAATTTGAGCTGAACTACTCAGAAGGTTACCAAATGCAAGACAATACCCTGCTTGATATAAGCAATCGTTAAGTTGTCATAAGTTCAAGCCTTGGGTCAAGCAGCAGTTCATTGGAACGAGCTTAAGGGGCATCACTGAGTCAAATTAAGTATCAATTAACTAATACGAGATATCCTATATCATAGACAGCATGACGAGAACAATCTACCTCAGTTGAATGAAGGGTCGGTTCGAAATGATTTTACCGAATACGACACAGCAAAGCTTAATGTTATTATGACATCCAAGATGGGTACATCTGTTGAAATAGATCCATGCATTGAAATAATTTATATAAATAATGAAGTTCTACCAACCCTAACACATAATTGAGATATCTTGTGTTGGGTGATGATTACCCAGCTACACTAAACCTACGTGCCAGACAAAATTAAGCTTAGGAAATATTTTTGAGTGCATAATACTGGGTACCTTGAGAACAAATTTGATTTTCGCTAG
Source organism: Thysanoteuthis rhombus (assembly GCA_963457665.1). Classification (NCBI taxonomy): domain Eukaryota; kingdom Metazoa; phylum Mollusca; class Cephalopoda; order Oegopsida; family Thysanoteuthidae; genus Thysanoteuthis; species Thysanoteuthis major. Next base: position 48,921,462 of record OY735212.1, on the reverse strand, counting down.
TTAATATTGTGTCAGAAATTGTGGCTGAATATTTACATATTTTCAACCTGCAACGGCATTTGAGCCCAGGTAATGGCCATGTTTTCCTGATTTTTAAGGCTGACAGACCGTGCCCTCTTGGAAGGTTGGCGCATTACAATCATAGATTTCTATCTATTTGATCTTGTGCTGGATTATTATCATTATCAAATATTGATAACACAGACATACAAACTCACTAACTAAAGTACATCAATAGGTCCTGCGGCTTCATGATGGAAAAAACATTCATATTCATATCCATATTAGAGGATTATCACCTTCTTTTTCAATGCATATAACCCAAAACTTCTTCAATCACATAGATTGAACATTAAATCGAAATTCAGTGAATAACTGTCAAGCTACAGAAAATGATTCATCCTTTTCAAAGCCTCATATCGTTTGTGCTTACTGCAATAAAGAACTGCAACCAAACACTCTTCCAGGGTCATTATGAATCTTTCACCGATATTTCATTCATCTTATTTTTAGTTGCCCTCTTTTGCATTTACTGAAACTGTCCATGTACATCAATCAATAAAAGGTGTAGATCGGAAATAGATAATAAGCTTATTATATATATATATATATATATATATATATATATATATATATATATATATATATATACAACAGCTTTATCTCTATATAATCATTGGGTCATCTACGGATAACTGTTTCGTTGCATTACAACTCTTCAGTGTGGCTATAGACTATCAATCACCCCATCCACTGTAGTAGTATCTGTTCCAAGCCTGACGCGCAGCTACTGACACTTACCCGTTGAATGGGCCGGAGATTGGGTGTCGTGGATAGTGTCAAGACCGAGTGCACCGGTGCAGTGCGTCAGCCAATGAGGTTTTACTGAGGCTGCCACGCGCATTGGAGGCCTTTGGACTCGTCTTTGGGCACTCCTATTATTACTCGGCCCAGCTGCTGGGGGTCAGTTTCCCCGAGTCAGCACTGCTCCATTGCACTTAACGGAGCAGGTCCCAAGTGGACGCTTTCGTGGCGAAAACTGCTTTGGTTGCTTAGCAAACAAGAGCTGCGTCGGCTGGAGCCATTTTGGGGCGGATAGTTTTTCCCACGTTAAGCTTTGTGTCATATTTTGCTGTAGCAGAACAGCGAATAAATACCCCATCTAGTACCACAAGGTAGGATCGAAACCTTCCCATCAGTCCCAAACGCTGGCATCTTATCTCTGTGCTGGACGGTCAGTACGGTTGAATTTTAAGCAATATATTCATTCACGCATGTATTTCCCATCAACCATAGTGCTCTTTTCCAAAGTTGGGAGAGCATTTCATGAGCTTACAATGAGCAAGTTACCTAACTGAAAGAGTGCTCAACCTCGAATGAGGGAGCGTTAATTATTGTTTCATCCACGGACAGCTGTTTCGTTGTGTTGCAACTCTTCAGTGAAGCTATAGACTATCTTTTTTCCCATCCTGTACCACGAGGTAGGATCGAAACCTTCGCTTCAGACCTAGAGGCTGGACGATCAGCATGGTTGAATTTTAAGCGATATATTTATTCACGCTTATATTCCCCGTATATACATTTAAGATGAAAAAAATAGTCATCATTTTAGCATTCATCGTTGGCCAAACACCTTCCCAATATTCACTAGATCTTTCTATCAAGGGCATAGAAGAGCCAATACTTTTTGAATTTGCCTCATTCTTCATACCATTTCTTCCGTCACAGTTTCGCATATGATCTCTGGGATCCACTTCAGTCATGATGTCCGGTGGTTGTCTAACATTTTTGTCAAAAATTGATAATAGTTGAGGATTGTTCATTATACAAAAAATAAATCAAGATAATATTATTACTACTTATATAACTGGTATACGTAAAAAATATAAGTAATGTGGCACTGAGCAATCGGAGAAAAAATGGAAGGTCAGTTTAATAATAAGATATGATCGATGAAACATAAATGCCGGGTTGGTGCTACCATAAGGCCAACGAAGCAACTTCTTAGGGTGCAGACCTCAGAGGAGCGCAGTACTGCTTTTTCAGGAGGAAAATCCAACGGAGGAGCAAGTTATTTGGGGCAAAATGTTTCGTCCAGGGTGTATAAAACCCTCGTCTTGGCCCTGCATGAGAACACAGGCAGCTCAATTGGTAGAACAAGTATCGCATGGAAAGCCACTAAAATAAATATGAATGAAATTATAAGTAAAAACAGTATGGTTGACAATGCTTGATGAAAAAAAATCAAGATATTATTACTTTTTCTGATATTCGAAAGGTTATTTTCTGGCAATTATGAGTAGAAATCTAATTTTTCCGTGTTCTTGCCAGTTGCAATCACATGCTAACTGACTAGCAAGATCAATTCCCTATCAATGATAATGTTTTGATATAATAAACACTAAGGAGTTTCACATGACTACAGTAAAAGCAGAGGTGAACGGGTTGGCCCTGTGACTGCAGGATGAGAGTTGTTGCAGCTTAGGGGAGCAATTCATCTGAGAAACCAAGAAAAATCAGAGAAATAATATAAGAATCCAAGTGACTATATAAAATAGAAAAATCATGTCTGAAAGTAAATTTCAAAAGATTGTAGGGAGCGCAGTCGGACCTAGTGGTACTGGTAGCAGCTCCAGTGAAATACTGCCGTTATATACGTATATCTCAAGTTTCGTTTCATAGTATTTACAAGATAACACTTCTGTCATCAGTGGGTCACTGGAATAGTTATATCGGCAAACGTTTATTTGAGTATATGTTTACATAAGAGTATATACATGTACCAGTATACGTATTTGAATGTATCAGAGCGTGAATATTTTTTCAGTATTATATTTGGATGTGAGCGCGTGTGTCTACTCTGGGATGAGTGAGCTGTCTTTAGCAAGATAACACCTTTCATCTGCACATTCCCCAAGTGTTCCTAATAAAAATATTCGAAACGGTCCAGAAGCTTGGAATCATTGTGTGATTTCGTAATGCATAAATGGAGAAAACACTTCAAAGGATATTCAAAATCTCCGTGTAACTTTTATATCTGTTTGATTACGAAGTTAGTTATTACCCGTGAAAATATATAAAAATGATATATCCGAATTCCATGAAATGATTTTTTAAAAGAGACACTTATCTATTATATCCTTCTGAGTATCATAAAATATCTTTAATAAAAGCAATTAAACCATTCTTGTTCGTTATATGATTTGTATTATATGATTTATATATTATATAATTCATATCAAAATATATCGTTCTATTTTCCACTCCATTAGATGTTATGTTTTAATGGTCCTGAAGTTGCTGAATTGGAAGGCCATAGTTGTAAAATGCTTTTGACCGAAGGGCCTGTCTTAAATCAATTGTTTACAAGCGTGTCTCCTTGGCCATTACTAATATAGTGAGTTTGTTCGTTCAGGGGATGTACAATATAATATGTCAGTGCCGGACGACCATTTGCTTAGTAAATAGATACCTGGACACCTATCGTATGCCATGGTTGACAAGTTGACAATTTAACGTAGTACTCTAATGGAAGTGAGATCGATTCTCATTGGGTCTCTTCTATTTTAGTTTTGGCAAGACTAATACAAACAAAATGAATTTCTAGTCCGTGTGCTCTAGAGCCAATACAATCATTACTTATTCCTATTCTTCCTGGTTAATCCACGATTGTGATGTATTACTAGACTAAACTAAATTATTCTTGGTAAATATTTACATTGACTGAGAGCCAAATCAGTTAAAAGCTTTGATGAAGAGCAATTTCCACAAGATTTGAAACATCCTTGTGCTGTGAGTCCAATCTTACAAAGCAAGCATTATCTAGTCACGCAACTTCCTACATCCAAACATCATTACATGGATATCGTATTATGGCTTGTCTTACAATAAATTCGAATTTATTCAGGGTAGGGGGGCGGTCGTTCTCTGCAACAAGACGTTTTTGACGTCACATGATTCGCACATATGACTTTTTGATGTATGACTGCTGCAAGGTCAATATTTTTGTATAACTGCTTTTATTAGATTGAAATAAGCTGATGCGTATCTGTATGATACATTTCGTTAATATCTGAGCCATTTTAGCTCCATTGGAGTGGCTTGTACGCCTGATACGTACATAGCCAGCATGCATACATAGCAAGACAGCAGACTCAATTGAAACCTGAAGAAACCAATGCAGACACTTAGCGTGATTGTTCTGTTTGACAGTTTCTAATAATAGAGTCCACCAAATCTTACAGATAATGTAAACTCTCTTTTTGGAATATTAACCCTTGCTCAATATTTAAGGTAGAACCAAATGGGTTCATAACAATTCATAAACCATTGCTGAGAACTCCCTTTTTTTTTTTACATCTATTGATATAAGTATCTTTAAACTTGATTGGGTACGTATATGGGACACTGGGTCATTCTGTACGTCAGTAATTACTCAAGTCACGAGTGTGGAACCTCCAATGAAGATTTCAATATAAACTATTGGCACTTATATGAGGAATGTTATTTACAATTTTAAATATTTTAAGAACCAACTTTTTCAAAGTGAATACATACACCCTTGATTAATTTTATGTATCTTTAACTTCATAAATTTTTGCCTGTGTTGATTTTTGCATACTTAAAGATAATTCCCTGGAAAAAAAATTTTTTTTTCATTTTAAAAAGTGTTTGCAAGAACATGTACTGTTGACTTACGGCGGAAATAAAATCGAAAAAAATGGAAAATGAAGTAAACATTTCGCTTCTTGATTTTTTTTAGTTTTATTCGTCAATCTATACTTAGAGTACGTAAAAAAATTATTCACACGAACATCTTACACATATATATATATATATATATATATATATATATATATATATATATATATATATATATATATATATATATATATATATATACTGGATATTTCGATTAATTCAATACTGTTCAAAATGATTCTTGTTTCATTATTCCACTAGTGTTCTCCGATTGATATTTTGTCATTAAAAGTAACAATGGTGAATAATTAAATACATTGATAAGATTATGATAAACTGAAAGTCTAATTTAGAAGATATTTTCCTATATGCTCGTTTTGAGCTATTTGCACGTATAGGAGTCCATAAGTATCAATTTAGTTAATTCTTCCTTTTTTGCAGGATATGTCATTTGCTAGCTGGCTACCTGACTAATCTAGTTTTACAACAGAGACATTACGATCCTACTAATAAATCTCGGACAAGTTGTGCCAATTTTTGTTCGTGCCTTGGGAATGATCCCAAAAATAGTGACTGGGTATCAGAGGTAGACTAGTGACCATAAGATAACAAAAGTACTGGAAACAATTACTGAAGAGATTCTTAAAGGACTGATGAGACTGGCAGTTACGTAATTTCCAGTGTAAACCAACAGTTGCGACTAGTGTGAAGACTGAACGAGTGAAATATCAATAGAATAATAAGTGCTTGAAATATGAAGAGACTTGTTTTTCAGAGAAAAGGTGTTGGTGGGGGCAATGGTGATTATTATTATTATAATCATTATCATTACTATTATTACTATCATCATTATCATTATCATTATTTGCATTGTCACACCAGTGGCCTGGTGGTCACCACTGGAGAGCGAGGGACAGCAAGTCTCCTTCCCTCTTCTTCATACTATCACAGTCGTCGCTGGTCACTGAGTGACAGCAAGTTTTTTTTCATGCCATTTTTCTTTGCTTTTTTCATTACTACCTCGTTTGTTCTTCCCTATGTATCTGTGAAGGCAAAGATCGGAGAAAAATCAAATTTTGAGTGGATATATCTATCGTATCTGCATTCAATTGAAAATAAATGAGATTCCTCCCCCCAGTAAAATCATAGAATAGATAATATCGTATAAACTTTCAATCGTATCAATCAAAATACACATCCACTGACTCAGAAGGATAAAGAAATTTGTCAATGCAAGACAAGGGACTGGCATGCAAATACAGTGCTTGATGACTCGATTCACCCCACATGACAGATTATATTCTCTGAAAGTTACTTGAGATATTGGAACTATTTATAATCATGTTATACCCTCTGTTTCCTTTTATATCGGTCTCTTGCATAAGATTCTATAATATTGTGTGAATATTACTGTTCAGTTAGATAGCAAGATGTTCGTGATTGTGAGAGTTTTCCTTCCGACTGTGTGCGGGGGATCGATGGTCGGAAGTGAGACTGTGAAGTGAATATTCAAAACGGTAGCACTGAACAGTGAATGACCAACCGCTCCCGGCGCGAGACAGTCGTTGAATGCAAGCACAGTCCTGGCTAACAACAGAATCTCATATCATTATCTTTTCTAAGTAGTATGCTGAAGAGGAAAGTGTTCCTCATTTCTGCTCCGATAGCCGATGTATAGGAGTGTCATTGAGAGAGACAGTTGGACAGCTTAGCATAATATTCATGAAAACTAGCTGTGCGTTCGCCGATTCTGCGATTCACTAAAAAGACGAAGAAAAGGAGACTGGGTGGCTTGATAGAGAGAAACAGAAATGACAAAATGCAGGGAAGACTGCAAGTTGGAAAAAACGGAGGCAACGCGAAGTGGCTGGATTCAAATTACACAGAGCATAAAAACGAAATCAGAAAAACTGTAAGAAGAGCTAAGAAACAAAAACCAGAGAAGGGTGAAGTGAGTAAGAAACGATACTGGAGGGAGAAATGAAGAGAAGAAATCGAATATAGTAAGTACATGGGGAAAATGATTAAAAAAAAAGGAGAAACCTGTAGGTAGCTGAAAATGGTGGAAGCAAAAGGAAAGAAAAACTTCGTACTCGCGAAAAAAAAAACTGTTACAAACGTGGAAATAGAAGAATAAAATAAAACTAACAAAACGCGGCGAAAACCGTACGGAGGTTGATGTGAGTCCCTCTGAAATCAAGAACTGCAGATGTAACAAAATATGATGTATGAATCAAAAAATATCTTTCTATCTCTCCGTAATCTTAACAAGTCAGTTTTTGGCTTATGTCAATTGTGCTAGTGAGTCTTAATTATTTACTGATGGATGACACATATGCACAGTCAATTCAAAGTTTTCTACGACGTTTGAGGGATTTTGTTGGCTCTTTTTCTTCAGAAAGGTTTAAATATACTTAATCTGACAGGTAGAAAAAATATTTCCTGTGGCGCGTTAGCATATCGCTATTTTGAAGGTTGCAGCTTGTGAATATTTAAGAGTTTATACAGTCGTTCACTGAACTGTTTATGCACAGACAGAAAGGATATGAGAATAAAAAAAATATAAGACCCAAGAAGGTCGACGTAAAACAGGAGCTTCCAGAGGAAAATGAAGTGAAAAAAGGGAAGGTTATGGAATGATTTATTCATGTGGTTTTTACATAACATTAGCATTTGTTTCAATTTGTTCTCCGACAAAATAAAATCAGCAAATGTATCAAACTATTAATTACGTAAAGACCTTATATATATATATATATATATATATATATACATATATATATATATATATATATATATATATATATATATATTATGAAATGGATATGTCCCATGTATATACATATATATATATGTATATATTTGTGTGTGTGTGTGTGTGTGTGTGTGTGTGTGTTCGTTCAGAAATGGATATATATGATACAACTTATTTACGTTGCCAAGGTTGAGTGATGCATGACTTGTGTAACGACGGGAGTCTTTTTTTTTCAATGTGATAGTTACGTATTAAGAGATCGAACTATTTGGTCCGACAAAATAAATTTCAAATCGCGTTATATTACATATAAACTTATTTGAGATGATCACCCATTTTACACCTGCTACCGATAAGGTAGCCGCGTCAACGTAGCGTTGCTCTTACTATTGAGCTAAATAGCCGCCAGTAATGCAAAGGCTCAAATTCAAGTTCAGTATCAGTTATTTGGGCCATTGCATCACTGGCAGCTGTTAAGCTCAATGGTAAGAGCATTGCTACGTTGAAGAGACTAACCTATCGGTGGTAAGTTCGCAACCTCATTGTTTATTCTATTTTTGTATTCTAGGGCAAGTGATATTAAAACCATGTAGGAGATCATATCAAATAACTTTCTATATAATATGACACAATTTATATATATATATATATATATATATATATATATATATATATATATATATATATATATATATAAGATGAAATAGTAAGACAACAGCCTTAGCTTATTAATTATTCATTGTGGAATGTCCTATCAATATAATTAGGGGCATCAAAGATTATGTTGAAGTTAATATTTATTTTGTGAAATAAATGTTTTTATATCATTGGGCTGCAGAATTATTGGTGGCACCTATATGTATTCTTATTTGGTTCCACTATACTACCAACAAGATTTATGTAAGTACGTACAAGACTCTCAAAGTGCTCCTATACTATGGCCTTGTTCCTGATTTAACTAAATTTTATAAACATCTCTCGACGTTTGCTGTTTTGCTTCTGTAATTAGACTTGTCTCATTGACCATTGCTAACGTTGAGATTTTCGCTGCGTACCTCGGTCACTAACACGATTACACATGCATATACATAGATACACATACTAATGTACTGACCATCACCCATGCGTTTGCACAAAGAAAAGTAAAAAGACATCCTTTTTTTCTTACTCAAATACAATGTTTCATATCAAGTTCTGCACCTTGACGATTTGATTTGACTATAAAAGTACTGAAAAAAAAATCAATACACGATCACTTCACAACCTCTTGTACTCTGAGAGCACAAGTTGAATGTCAATAGAAAGTTTTTGTTGGAAATCGGAATGTGAAATGAGCCATTGTCAAATAGCATTGTTATAAAGAATTCAATTTTCAATTCTTAAACAAGGGATCGCACAATACCCTGAAGAAAGGGGAAAATCATTGCGTCTCTTTCAGATCTATTTGAACCACCAGAATATATCGTGATGTGATGAGATGGAAAAATTGATAAAAAGAATCTCTGTTGCAAGGCAGTAAATGAGGTACAGTGGGTCAAAATCAGTTCAAGAGCAACCACACAACATCTTTGTTAAATGGGACTCGGAGGGAACCCACTTCTTAAACTAATCAAAATTGAGCCAAGAAAACAACTGACTCTTAAAAATCTTTAAAAAATTTTAAACTCAAATAATGGCTGGTAATTCTAATTTTAAATTGCAATATAAAATATTCTTCAATTGAGAGGTTTAAAATACATCATAGCTTAAAGGCTTTAATTCAAAAATAGATGAGCCTATATTTACAGTCACTCTCCTTTTATCTCTATTTACAGTCTCTCTCTCTCTCTCTCTCTCTCTCTCTCTATATATATATATATATATATATATATATATATATATATATATATGTAACCGGTCAATATTCACACCAAACAGAGAAAAAACTTTTCGTAGAAGAATATCATTTTTCTTTACTGATAATGATTTTAGTTGTTCGTCAGACAATCTCTGACAGAAATAAAGTAAGACAGCCTTTGTGATAGTCTTAAGGGACAAAAAATCGATCAATAACTAAACCTAGAGAATTTTGATTGAAAACAACACTAAATCAATGAAATCAATAATGTCAGAAATGGACTGTTTCGCATAACGATGAACAATTTTAACAGCTCATTTCAATCCCTCTGAAAATGAAAACCCATTTTTGCAGACATATTTGACGACTACTTTCAAAAATTGAAAGTGACAGATTCATGTCCTTCTCAAGGGCATTGGTGCAAAGTTAACACAAAATACGAAAGATGGAATTTGGGACATTGTTTAACGATTCCATGTTCTATGCTATTAATTGTGAACCCAAATCCGAATGTCCATATATAAATTTTCTATCAGTAGTTTCTCTTTGAACTTTTGCTCTTTATGTTCACCGAATGTTCAGATAGTATAAACATACACACACACACACATCCATATATATATATATATATATATATATATATATATATATATATATATATATATATATATATATACTATAGCACAAAGTCTGGAGTTGATTTTTTCCTACCATGATAACAGCGAGAACTATCCTTGCCAAAATGTGGGAGGTAAACCAATGCGTGAAATTTACATTCCTCTACCGTGATTTGAATTTAGGACAAACTGATTAGAAAGAGGCTGTCTTATAAATGGCTGGAATCTAAACATTCACACTTCATCACGCCTAGAAAAATAACCCTTGTATATAGAATTTGTAGAATAGTCGGAGTTTAATCAGCAATGTGAGTTTATGCTAAATTGATCCTTTGTCATGTGCCTAACTCCTGTCTCGACTTTTCAGTGATCACTATCCAGCAAAAGCAAGAAAAAAACTTTCTTCACTGACCAACTTTTTTTCCATTCTTTTATTTGTTCACTCGACACTGCATAGTGCAAAAAAATGTTGGCCGCGTGACAGTTTCTATTGATTAACTAACCAGACCAGTGGGTAGTCGGTCTTGATTATTATATCAAAGGTTTTAGTCGGCGCTGATAACGAATTTCAGATTCATTTCCTCTTTTGGGGGTTTTAAATGGCACAAATCGATGAGATGGTTCTATTTGGCTTCCTGATTGTCGAGCTTCCCTATCAAAGATATTACTTTCAAATTACTCAAATCAGCATCATTTTCTTGATTATTTTGGGGAAATTGTTGTAAGTTATTCCACTCTTGAAATAGACGAATATTTTTAATGACTTGATCGCTAATATATAGAGCAAACAATTACGCTACATGAAGTAATGACTGGTCAACTGTATTTATGTAATATTTGAGCGCCTATCCGAGAGTAACCGTTAGAAAGCTAGTCACTCAGTCCAATTCTGACCATATGCTACACGATTATAACCTTGGGCCAAAGTAAACTGAGCTTAGCAAATATGTATCAATCTATCTATCTATGTATACATTGACACACATACATTTGATATAAATAAAAACAAATTGGTATCTGTGAGACAGTAAATGCAGTAGGAAAAGACCAGACACAAGATAGAGAGACAAAATAGAAATGTTTGTCGTTAAGACAAGGCAGATTTTAGTGCAATCACGCTCGCCATGGAAGGAGATGGCAAAGATCACCGTCCAAAAACTCTTTGAACGTTTACATAATCTTAAAAATAAGTATTGCTCTAACCTTAATCCAGGCACTGATGGCTTAAGTTCTTGTTACAAGAAGTAGGCTTTCCCAAATTGCAATGAGTTACCAGCACCCCACAATAGATTCTAGCTTAGCCATCGGATTTATTAGCGTCGAGACAAAAAAGAAGCCAAATTATGTATTCGGTTGGTTGAGGAAGGGACAGGTTAATTGAATAACGGGAGATCGAGATGTTAGTGTCACTGAGGCCGTGAGTAGATTCCAATTAGGTGGTAAATATATTAGTTTTGGTGATAGGATTGCTTCTGATGTGACCTTCCGTGTTTATTTTTACTTTTACAGTAAAATCTGTTCAATTGTTTGACGCCTGATCTAGACAGCGTGGGGGCAACTCTCCCGATGCATTGTACATATAGCGCAGTAGTGATTGGCTGTTTCGTGGAGAGAAGACGCTTGGATGTCATAACTCATCTGAAGTGAAAAGTCTGAGATGCGTCGAGGAGTCACGTCACAAGAAAAAAAGCCTATTCTTAGCAAGGACATCGAAAGTAAAAAAGCACAAAAAAGAAGGGAAAAAACAGTGGAAAAATGTGAAGTGGAAAGGTTAGGCAGAAAGTGTATGGATACAAACATGGCGCCGAGAGATCGGAAGAAGAGAAGGCTAGGTTTAAGGATTAGATTTTATCTTCTGCTTACCGTTTGGGGTTCTTTCAATTCAATCAGTAAGAGTTACTGGTGCTGATGACAGGGTTTCTCGAGGCAAAAAAGGATATGCGTCAGAGTACCACCGAGATTTGATCCTTCATTTCTGATCCGTGTTCTTGTCTGTCAGAGTGGTTGCGATGAAAAGCAACGGAAATTAGGTTGAGAAAATTGCACCCAAGAATGAATAATGGCCAATCTATTCATTCAAATCAATGGCAGCGAACACTAAATCTATGCATTCATTTAAAGCAGTGGTCTTCAAACTTCAACTATTCGGGCAACCCTTTTCAATGTTTGCTAAGGAATCCCCTCAAGAAACAACCTCTGCTTCTAAATTCATACATTTACATATGTATGTAACTATTTGATTTTGGTTTTGTTTATGAAATATCCGAATATATATGAACCCAAATAGATCCCCAGCTAAATGGGAGAGAAAGAACGATACTTACCGAATGGAAATAGACGTATGAACGATTACCGACTAGAAAGCATCCGTACCACGTAAATAACCGAGATACATGTTAAATTTTAATGTAATTGTTGAAAATAAGTATTTAGAATTTAGTCAATAGTTATAATGTGCAGAGAACATTAAAAATATTAATCATCTCACAAGATAGATAAAATACAAAGACATATTATCTAATATATTGCGAGATTGTCACAAGTCACGTTGGACAGTTTGGATACTGTTGAGCTAAATAATAGGCTGAAGATGTTTGAATAGAAAAATATTACAATACATACTTGCATAGTACGGATCTTCTTGAAATTCAAATAATTGTAATTGTAAAAGAGCTTCAAGGTTTTGTACACCTTCAAATGAACTGCAAGTAATAGTGACCAATGTATAAGTACCCCAACATTGTGCACACAAATAAGTACACGTATGTATCAAGTTATTTAGAAGTAATATGGCATCATTGGCGAATCAAAAGAAATTCGTTCAGATGAAGCAGAATTTGAATCTATTTGTCAAGAATAGAATCATAATTTCTAACAATGGGGCAAAAACATACAATAAACTTAATTTCAGTCGATAAACATCTGGGCTTTTTGACAAAAAGTTAGTGCTTAATTGATCTCTCCCTATTTTTCAAGATTTTTTAATAATCGAGTGGTTTGAAAGAGTAAAAACCTTTTGAAAAAAATTAAAAAGTTTATTTGTTTTTTTGGAGTTTGTGCTGCCATTTCAATGACTAAATCACATTCTGTTGGACAGTCCCTCTCATTCTATCTCATTCTAAAAGCTCTTAATACTAGAAACCTTCCATAAACAATAGACTGCCTAAAAAGATCTTGCAAGGGTGAATCTTGATTTCGATGTTTTTTGTCCAGAATACCAGATTCTTTCAAAAATGAATATAAAAATGTGCTTCATAGGAGGCTTATGCCATTGTTGAAAATCATTATTATAATTATGAACTTGAAGAGCAAACCTAACTTTCTTAATTTCATAATTTTCATAAACAGGGTTAAAAACTGCTTATATACGTTTCTTTAGTTTCCAAGTTGGTGTGCCTGACTTCGCTGTCTATGTATAATGTATTACGCGCACAGGTCCCATCAATGGAGCTAAAAGCTTTAAAATTTAACCATGTACCATTTTTTATGTCTATAAAAGATTTTTCTTGATCCCATCTAAATAGGGTTTAAGGGGGGTTCAACCAGCAAAATGCTAAATTTGTTGCTTATTCGTGTCTGGCGGCATCCACGCTTGTTTTGTTTTTCAAAAATCCAGATTTTTTAGGGACCAGTAATAGGGGATCGAGGTGAATTGTCCATTGATCACTTCTATTTCAAATATTTTAATGGATTACCCCCAACACGAGTGGCTGTCAGAAGACCTTGGTTATGTGACGGTTCCTTTTCAGTGACTCACCAGACATACATCTTTTCTGTTTGTATGAATATGTATATGTATGGTAATTGATGACCGAGCCATGCGTTTAAATGGATCGAAAAATGTTATATCAAGTGGACTGTTTGTAACATCGTGCTCTTTTAAGGCGGATTCCGCCAAGATTTTGAGGATTCGATGGATCGTACTTGTTCTCAATATTAAAGACTAGGACAAATATTCTTGTTTCTAATTCCCTGGAGATCGCATATCAAAGAGCGATGTTCATTCCCATTTTAAATCTTGGATCTTGGATTAGACTTGACTTTCAGTTTGTGTGCCATTCATCATTAAAAAAAATGGTTTCACGGACTTGATTGCCAATCCCCACTTTTTAGCTATTTTTCATATATAGGGGGGATATTCCAATCCTGGTTTTGAATTCAGAATTGTTTTCTTCCCAAACTGGTGGTGAACCAAGCCTAAAGAGCGTTATGTTACATAAAGCTTGAGGAAGAAGAGAAGGACCCCAGCCTTTTCTTGAAGGTATTAGTGATGATGGAAAGCCCCGGCTGGAATTAGAACTCGGTTCTGCAAATCCATGTTCTATGTCAGTAACCGTTGCGCTTCTCGGACGTCCCCGTTTCAAGAACTTGATATAATGTGTATCGACCTTGGTCAACAAGAAGTGAACTACATAGGATAAAACTAATGCACTTGGAGACTGTTAGCAGCCGTCAACATTAACTTTTCTCTTCAACTGACCATATCACACCAGTCGTGACAGGCCTGTAAGGGAGAATACAGTTACACGATGGATCGTTCGGAAATGTGAATATTGACTTGATAGTATGAGAATCTTGTCAGCATGGCTTATGGATCCTGTCTTAGTTAAGTCATCTATTCGCCCACATGTCATGTTTGGAGCACTTTGAAATGCATAGGGGAAGACAAACATTAAAGAAGCAGTTACTTTTAGGTAAAAGTCGAGAAAGGAACACTGCTATGTCATTCTTGTCATTACAACTTATGCAGTAGAATTCTTGTCTCCGGAATTAGTTCTATTTTCAGTCACCATCAGAGAACTGGATGCTGATGAATTTTGCCCATATGCTACTGCTCCAATTATCATATTGTCTTGCCATCAGCCGCCATAATACCACTACTGTGCGCAGACGTTCACCATCAACTTCCATGACGAGCGTGATAGTGCTTATTTCCTATCTCGTCTCCCCATCTTGTGTATGGTCTTTTCTGGTGGCGTTTACTGTCCTACGAGCACCAATCAGTTTGCTTCAGCTCGATTAGTTGGTATTCCTTCATTTGATGCGCTCTTCTCATTTGTGTAGCTTAATTACTTGGAGGGTATCGTTCACCCTGGTCCCCAGTTGGATCCAAATTGATCTTTTTCTACCGCTAAGAGTTATTCATAGCATGACTCTTTCGATTACCCTCTGTACTGTTATGAGTTTCTTTTACAGTTGTTTTGTAAATTTCAAGGTTTCTCACCCGTAGGTCATAGCTGGTATTATAAACTGTGGATGGGTGTTGGAAAGTTTGTATATATGTAAATATTTTGGTATGGTTACCGGCTAAAATATATTTGTATTTTCCACCGGCACCAGAAGTCTCCGTTTGAGCTTTGGTAAAAGGCCAAGATTTTGAAAACTAGTGTTCAAGGCAGACAGGATCTCTCTTCATTGACCTTGCTTTATTTTAGGTGCCTGTACTCAGATTACATTACCAGTCATACTTTTGTTTTTAACGGTTAGTTAAGTTTTTTACGCTTTAAATATCTTTATTTGATTTTTGATTCAGAAATAAAATTAATTTATCTCTGATTCATACTATTAGCCCGTTTTTAACACGAATTAATTATTTGTTATTATTTACTTTTGTTTCTTTCATTTTTTTTTTGTTTCCGGTTGTTCTGGCGTCGTGAGATTTTTTGTCATTACTAAGTGGTGATTCATTTTCACCTTATTTGAAATTTTCCATTTTCTTTTCTTTATTACAAATTATTACAAGGCTATTTTACATCCAATAAGCTTGTTTTCGTTTTTCATTCATAAATTATTGTTTGTTTGTTTTTTATTTATTACGGTTGTTCTGGTATGGTAGAAAGTTTTATGTGGAATTATTACATCTTAGTAATTTAATCTTTAAAGTTTCTCAAAGAATATTTTGTTTTGTGTCAGCATTTTATGCCTATATATGTCTTCGAATTGAGTAGTTTATCTCTATCCCGGAATTTTACTTCTTGCAATTTTTCTTCGAGACAAACGTTACACTTTGAATGAAGGTTTCTACACACGTTAGTCATTTTTATGTATGTGTGTATGCTTTTGTGTGTGACTCAACACAATGATGACAGTAAAAGAAAAAATATGATCCTTTAAAATTGTAAGATTGTCGAATGTCAATTGCATACAGATACATATTTTGAAATTTTCTGTAGAAATCGATTGATGAGTGATGTTTATGAATATGTCATGATTTAAACCATTGAACTTTGGGGATTTTGATTGAGATGGTGCTTCCATCAAATAATGTTTGAGGTAGAAATTTCGATTATATCATTTTTCATTTATTCTATTGGATGTGAATCTGTTGATATTCATGGAGCTTAAATGTTTGTAAGTATTGTGCATGTATATTTATATCACTCAGTAAACTGTATGAGAAATTAAAGAAAAGGAATATCGCTTGAATATTTTAAATAATATTCTCGTTCTTGAAGTTCCACTCATTTTAAAAGTAGAAATAGGTTTATGATATTAATTTTAGATAAGAAGACGAAAAATGTTTTTGTAAATGAATATGTTATAGTTAAAGCCACAAACGAAATCCCGAGGTCCGCTATCTCTTCGCACATTTGCACATTCAATAAACAAATAAGAATTGAAATGAGACAATAGAAAAGTAAGAAAAGCAAATAGAGAGTAATGGACGCTATCAGATTAGGGAAGAACTTGAAACACACTCGAGCCGAAGACCAAACTGGTAAACGACAGATGTTTGTATTGAAATACAGAAAAAGGCCAAACTAATAAAAATAGGGACAATATGTCAAAATAACTGATCTTACTAGAAGAACCTCTATGCCTCAAAAATAAAAGTAAAACCGATCCACACATCGATAAAGACCATTAATGTTTCACTCTTAACAAGCAAGTTTTCTGCACTATGAAATATGAAGAGCAGAAAAACTCTAGTGGAAGATGGCGGAGATTCAAGAAAGGTCAGTCACAATTAACTTGCGCAACTATTCACATGATGATTACAAGAAAACAACCTAACTCAAAACTTCTATCCAGGAATAATAATCTTTCTCTTTAGGGAAGAAGACGATGAAGACTCTGGTGAGTACCACCCTATTTCCCTACTGAAAAATGTGCAAAATATTCTCAAAAATACGTACAAATACATCAACAAACACTTTAGATACAAACCAGCAAGCAGGCCTTCGATTGGGACATTCAACAATAGACAACCTATGTACATCGATCACTTTAATTGAAATAACAATGGATTGCAACACACTGTTTTCCTTGATACATAGACTATGAAAAGCCTTAGACTCCATACAACATACAGCAGGCTTCAAGTCAACCAGATAGGCATTATTTTTAGTATATATATATATATATATATATATATATATATATATATATATATATATATATATATATATATATATATATATATATAATGATGAAATGTGATGTTGAATGTACAATTTGTATCGTGTATTTATATATATCTATACATATATATGAATATGTATATGAACACCAGTGCTTTTCTAATAACACATAATGATCTCTTTTTATTTTTGTTCATTTCAAAAGCTACAAGTTTCATATTTTAGAATCATCAACTCAAAACTCGTTTGAATGAAAAGGTATCTAAAGGGGTATTGCCTACTTTTTTAAATATCTGTACAGTAAATAGATGATCAAAGTGTGGGATCGGTTCTCTATAGTTAATCATGAAATCATCCCTCCATGATTAAGGCATCTCAGCGCAAGATGTTTCTTGTCATAAACAGGGGTGGTAACGTCTGTATCGGTTTTCGATATAACTGATTGCTTGTGAGAAGGCCCAGCGTATTTAATAAGTCTTAAAGGTGGCTATGGTCCCCTGATCCAGAAGCTGATGTAGCAGTGTGGTGTTTGGATGTTGCATTCAGGTGTAGGTCATCTGAGGTCGACAAGCGGAAAGTAGATCTTGAAAGGAAATTTCTTTTCAAAGAAATTGCGTCAAACAGTACGGGACAAAATGGTTCATGAACAAGTCTTCGAAGAGAGCATGTATAACACAAGCCTCTGAATTTGCCTTCCAAATAACAGGGAGAGCTGTCATTGACCCGGAGAAGTGCCCTCAGATCCAGGGATTGATATATGAATAAAAGCTTAAGCTTGAAATCACCGGATTCGTTACTCCCAAATTATAACGTCAGTCGGCCCTTGGCTGTTTCATGTCCTCGGGCACTCTTTACTGGTTCGAAACGTTGGTGGGCGATCATTTTCTACCTCCAAAAGCCAGTCTCATCTGCATTATGTATTTACAAATGATGTCCCTCCTCACTAATTGTATTTAACTTGATTGAAAAACAGAATTATTATTCTCACTGGAAATATGGAGGGAAATATATTTGTTGTGTGTGTGTTATCTAAGAAACCGGTTTAATTCCAAAGTTACCATCTAGTCATTTTACCTCATGAATAAGTTATGGAAGCCCACTTCAATTTACAAACTTTTATTGGACGGCTAAATGTGGATGAACGGTAAAAAAAAATTTGGTATCATCTGAAATACATAAGTATATCTTCAGTTTTGAGATACATATATACATATATATATATATATATATATATATATATATATATATATATATATATATATATATATATATACTAACTACAAGATTATGGTAAACCGCATGCAAAAATTAAAGAAAAGAAATATCACGTAGATATTTTAGATTATATTTGGGTCCTCGAGATTTTGCTGTTATTTCACAGTTTAAGCAATACTTAATGTAAATTCGAAGAAGGAATATTTTTTGTCAATGAATATGTGATAAGTAGAGCCACTTACTGAAAGGTTACAACTTCTCAAAACCTGGATGATAATTTTATTTGATATGCATAGAGTCAAAATCTCTGGAAAAAAAATTGATAAATGCATGCGATCGGAGAAAATCGTGTTATAGTACTATGCATAGACAAGTACATTAATAAATCCGTAATGATAAAAAAAGCATCCATTTTACACAAAAGATATAGATTTCAACATAATTTCTCTCTTTGTCAATGCATATCTGCCTCATTGTCATCATTGTCGTTGCTATCAGCTTTCTATAGCTCTCATGAAAACATTTTGCAATGAGCATTTAAGAGCAAATTTATAATCATAACTGAACCAAACGAAGGACATATATACGTGTGTGTGCGCGCACGCGTGTGTGTGTGTAACTGTTATGCTACTTATATCTTTTCGAGAGTCATGAACCAAATCTTTCCAGCAAGCTTTCCTATCAATGCATGCCTTGATAAAGACCTTGTTATGCCATGATGGTTCATGTAGATGATGCAAACCAATGTCATTTAGCCCTGAACTTTCGTCCATCTCATGTAAATAAATTGGCACTGCCTTTGCTTAAGAGATGCCACGAGAGACAAGTCTAGCATGCCAATCTGACGATTCTCAAGATCATAGGACCCATCAATCACCCCTGAAAAAAATATACCATGGCGTCTATTGTTATGGTAGTAAATAATCTAGTCCCAAGTCTCATTGATAAGGTGATGACTTCGATCGTCTTTGGGGGTTAAACTAATGTGGCCGAAGGCCTGACAAATGAAAACTTAATGAAAGTGCATGAGTAAAATTTGCAAGGAATGCCTTATATTCAGGACTTCTCGTCTGTACTCAACAGCTGGATTCCATTCCTTATCAATTAGTATATTGGAGTTGACTGTTGGGGTTATAATTTCTCAAACTAAAGCGGTATACGTTCCAAAATAGCAAGTTTTGAAGAGGCTTTATAGTGTGCGATTCAATCCGCCATAATCGTCGTGTAAAATCATTTCCATCCGTCGTACGAATCTAAGGCTTCGAAGTGTCTCGGTGTTGCCAATTTAGATGTGTTATATTTCAATTTGGATCAATAAATTTGATGAAGGTTTATCATTTTTTTTATTCATTTTCATTAGATTTCTCAAGGAGTACTGACCAATAAAACTTCAGACTCAACACCGAACTGCCTGTTGTGATGACTAATACATCTGGTGAATGTAAACTGTGTACATTGGCAATTTATCAAGTAAACAATGCATCAGATTTCTCGAAAACCAAAGAATTTCAAACTCGACACTGCATTAACTTTAGTGTTGACTGATATATTTAGCGAATATCAATTTAATAGCCAGTTTTCGAAATATCCTGTGCATACAGATTTCTTCAATCATAATGAAATGATTCATAAATTCTTACCACAGGATTTCTATGAAATTTTCAAGCAAACCAACGTTTGTCTTCTATCTGTGGAATGAAGTATATTTAAATGTTGTTGAAGCTTCTGACTCCGAAATAATTTCAGAACGTTGTTTGTAATGTTATTACCATATAATTAAGTTTAGATACAAAGGTCTTATTTGCATGAGATGTGATCATATCATAATATGAAAATACGTACTTCCATTAGTTGTAGAGTTTTCCCAGAAAAAGTTCTTTCTTGTGACAAAATGGCTTCGAGTGAAGGAACAACTACGATTAATTCATGCAGGAAAAAAATTAGAGTTTCCAGATTTGATAAAAAAATGATTTCATGTTAGGCTGAGTCATCAGAGGTTGAGGTAGTGGAAGGTAAAGGGTACTAAGGTATGGGGAAAGAAGAATAGGGTACGTATTGTCTCCATGACGACTCATTGCAAAACCAACACTGAATGCTATTTCCTCTTTTCGTTTATTTTAGTAAAAAAATTGGCGTAAAATGAAATTTTGAAGAGCGGGGTTACTCGTAGGATTTGACTGGGGATAACTTGTAGTAGTTCTTTTTATTCTAAAAATTATGTATGAGGGAGAAGATTCCCTATAAATTTTTCTTAGGGAATTAATTTCTTCTATGTTTTGGATACACGTTATATAAAAAGCAGATTTCAATTTGATAATCTACCATAATACAGATTCAGACAACAGAACAGTTTCTTTAGTGAACAAAACACAAAATCTATGTGTATTTTTCTTATTTTGAATGTTTTACACCTCTTGAAGTGTCAAGTCAAGTCAAGATCATTGCATTCATAATGAATAAATTAAGATGAATTGACTCATTAAACATTCGGCGGTTTCACGTAGGAAAGGTTGACGTTTAGATAAATAACGAATGGAAGAAATCCCACTGCGAACTAAATTGTGTTTATTTTCTTTGGCGTAGATGTATTTAGTCTAGAAAACTTTACTGCTTTAAAAAGTGAACTTATTAAAAAACATTTTTTCAAATATTTTTTTATGTCATTTCAGTCATTTTTTCCTGATGTCTGTTAATAGAATTTATGTTATTTTCTTCAGTGTTTTCTCTGTTTTACACATACTTTGAAATTTCTTTTGTTTGGATTATCTGCTGTTCACCATGTAACTGTTTCAGACATTTGAAAACAAAGTTATATTAATATGGTATCCCAGCAGTGATGGTCAAAAACCATCCCCCTTTCAGCTATGATTTAAATATATTGCTTATGTCATACTTGTAGTTTTTTTATAGGGTATTATATATATATATATATATATATATATGTGTGTGTATGTGTGTGGGTGTGTGTGTGTGTGGTAAGGTCTACCCTAAAGTTTAAGGAATTTGAGCTGTGCGCACGAACCAAATGTCGTATCGACATTCGCCTCTACCCTTTGTGATCCTGTGTGAAAATAGACCTAGGGGATTCCTTAGGGGGAAACAATTGAAGTTATGTTTGTTTTGATGGGTTTTTTTATGTTGAAAATTCACTGAACTGTTCGGTAACACCCTGTTTACAGATTCTGTCGTTCTGTCGGTTTTTGAAAATTCAGAGGAATCACCATTGGTAATTCATAAAGAACAGAAGTTCGAATAAATATTTTCAGGCATGTGAGTAAATTCTCCAACTTTATTTTTTGTCAATGTATTACGATCCGAAAAACCCATATGAAATGATTACATCGATGAGACGAAAAATAATTTAGTTAATCCAATGGTGATTGAAGTCACAACAATAATAATGATCTTTTGGCGCCAACAAACACTTAGTTCACAATGATATATATATATATATATATATATATATATATATATATATATACACACACATATATGCGTGTGTTTGTGTGTTTGTGTGTGTGTAAGTGTGTGGCAATGTGTGTATGTGTATGCATGTGTGGCAGTGTGTGTGGTGGTAGTGTGTGTGGCGGTAAGTGTGCTACGTGCGTAGGATAATATATAACCAATTCTTAAAACGTACATAATTGTAGAATTACGCTTTTACATGCATATTACTATTATACTCGTACGGAGATGTCTCATTGATTTTATATTTAGCTCATACAGCGTTAGATATTATGTACAATTTTTGTACGTAGATTTTTAGAGTTATCGGAGTGAATCCTTTTAAAACCTCCTCTACTTTTATACGATATTGTTTTTTTCGTGGGGGGGGGGGTCTTTTTAGTTTCATATTTTTTATTGTTTAGCTATCTTTGAAATTCTGCATCGTCGCGTAATGGTAGCATGCTCCCAGGCAAGAAAATCAGTGTTTGATCACTAAAGTGGGAAAAAAAAATCTCCAAGCTAATATGAAGATCTGGAAACAACTTCAAACGATGCAAATCCCTGATAGTTCTGGGTGAAAGGAATATCTAAACGAGAAGAAAAGAAGCGTTAAAAGATATTTTACAGCAAAAATTAACTTGCTGATACTTGGTAGAGTTTCAGGAAATTTTCTCGTTTTTTTGGGGGGGGAGGGGATGTTGAGACAGCGTAAAAGCGTATTTGAAAATTTCTCAAACAGGTGGGAACGATTCACTGGTTTTGTGAATGTGAAAGTACTTGCTTTATTTCCAGTCAAATAAATTATTTATATCTTTAATAAATTAAGCAAAAACACACTTTCCTCCATTTCTTTCGGGTAAGAACTCCTAAAAATTAAACTAGAAAACGGGATCGTTCATTGAAGGTATGAAAAAATGTTGACTGATATGCAGGAATATCTTTCTTTTCAACTCTAATCTTGATATTTTTGTTATCCGCCAGGAACATTCTAAATATTCTTAAGACATATTTTATTTGTAAATAACAGGTGTTTATGGTGAGTTATACCACTTTATGAATAGCCTGAAACTTTTTTGTATAGACAGGAAGAATAATTGGTGAATACAACGCCTGGAGGAATCAGCACTTATACTTTGTTCACTCGAACCAATTAGCCGACCGACCATCGATATAAATAGCATCTGGGAACCTCTTATCAAGAAGGCCATAGAGAGAAAGGCAACCAGGTCATCCAATGAAGGGGAAGCAACTCAGAATTTGACAAAAAAAAACAAAACTCATTTAAAATCTCACACAAACATCATAAACAAGGATTTTCAATGCTGATTTTGAAAGTGGGTCGACCTCATTTCCAGTACTGACGCAACACAATCTTTTTTTTTCATATTCTATTTATATAGGGCCAGTTATAAGATGAAACCAAACCATTCAAACTTTTTTTTTCCTTTTGAGGTCTGTATTTTTGCTCAGAAATAAGAATCATATTCCACGTTTATGTTCATGTTAGAAACCGTCATCCAAAACTGTCTCTAGAACTATCAACATAGATTTCTTCGTTTTTTAATTTAGTCAAACTGGCTGGTTCTGCATGTATTTATCACGCGCACAGGTTGCACCAATGAAGCTAGTGGCCTAAATATTTCAACATTTATTCATTACTACGACTAGAAGAAACTTTTTATTTGTTCCCACCCAAGGTCCTTTAGTTGGGGTTCAATTTGCCGTGTAAGTTTATGTAAAATTGGTCTCTTAGTTTTTGTCTGACTGTAGTCACGTTTGTTATTTGAAAATTCTGTCTTTTTTAGTGTCCAACAAAAGGCGAGGGATGTTATAGTACCCTATTTTGTAATTGATCGTCCCCGTTGTGTCATGCTGTCAAAAGATATTGGCCTCATTGCAGTTTCTATCGAGACACTAACTAGACCTATTTCTTAATTATTTCAGTGTTTTTGGCACCAACACTTGAATATTATCTTGCAAAGATAGTTATAGTATGTACCATAATCAACATGTTGCGGTAAGGAAGGTGACGGCGTATTTTCCGCCGATATCAATTGGTTTGATCACTGATGAAATTTCGAATACCACCTTTAATTTTTCCGATGCAAAGGGTATGTCTGTCTGCCTCGAATATTTGCTTAGTAGTTTGTCTTGAACACGGTTAACTAGGGCTGGAAAATGTGCAACTACCCCTGCCACTGAGCATGCGTCTGTAGACCAATGACCTATACATTATTGACAATAGATATCTACTGATATCAAAGTTATCTGTGTATGTATGGAGCAAGGAGGCAGAAATGAAAACGTCACCATACACGACGAAGCCCATCGTTACGTCTTTCTATATACGACATTGTTCTTCACAACCAGCAAGAATGATGTCAATTTCCTTTATATGATAAATATCAATAAAAAGGCATTTTCAAATCGTTAAGAAATGAAAGTTAATATTGGATTTATATGCTAAAATTTCGATCGAAAAAGTAGTATATACACAATATATATTTCAGTCGACGATTTTAAGTGTCAGTCAGGATGTTACTTTGGTTGACTACGTTTCTCATCAATCTGGTACGATTATGTTGGCCACACCTTCTTCTCTCACTTCACTATACTCCTGAACCAGAGAATCCCTGGCCGTCCCTAATGGTGATCTTCTGTACCATGTGTTCATTAAATCTACCATATTATGTATTCATGTTCATATCCGGTTGCGCACACCAGTTATCACCGTGATATTTTCACAACCACGTTTACTCATCATTCCATTGTATATTTATCATGGGATTTATTCAATTTGTAGACTTCACATATGAATGTGCAAATGAAATAAAACGAAACAAATGTGAATTTATCAGAAGTATTATTTTTTTCAATGAGATTTTCAGTAACTTCAACTATACCAAGAAGTCAACCATATAGATTTGTCAGATATATGTAACTTTCCCCGAATGCCACTTTTACTCAGAAGTCAAAAATAGACATTTGCTAATATTTCCAATTTTGCTGTTCAATCCTTGCCGTAGGATTACAGTCTGAGTCTAAAGCTTTGATAAAAAGCTACTAAAACTCAAGCTGAAAATAAAAATCAGTGAAAATTATTAATAATGATATTTTGGTTAAATTTATCTCGGTTTATTTTGTTCCTCACTGAATTTCTAAATTAGAACTTAAGAAGAACGCTCCAATGAAAACTTTCTGTAAGCCTGTGGCGTAAATCGAAGAAGCAATTCCCATTGATTTATACGGGAAGAAAAATTGCGTGTTCCGAGACCCACGCACGATGGCGATGATGTCGGTTTAGATTGAGTAGTTGGAGGTTGGAGTAGAGGGAGATACTGGAGACTTGATTTTGAGAGACGGACAGAGTTGAAGACAGTGTGCACTACCTCTATAATTGCCTATTGCTAAATAAACACTGAACACTATTTTTGCTTTCAACTTTTTTTTTCTCGTATGAGAGAAAGAGTTACAAAGAGCAAACTTTCAACCAAAGGTGGAAATTTATATCGGCGAGGACATTCCAGCCTTTGATAGCAATAAAAGAGGCATGAGAAAGAATTTCCTATCGATTGAAAATGGACAACTCCTACCAGGATCATGTTTGACACGATTGGAACGGAGATAAAAATTCACCAACTTCAAATGTCCTCTCGTTTTTACATTTATCTCTTTTTCGAAACCTTTATCTTTTTTCCTTTTCCCTTCTTCTCGTGGAATTAATTACCCGGGAAGTTTCTCCTTCTCTTATTTATTGCCCGGGTGTATCATTATTAGAGGCCGTCAACAAAAACTGTCAACATAGGTTTCTCCAGTTGTTAAGCTGGTCTGACTGGCGTTGTACGTATGTATCACATGTACAGCACAAATGGAGCTAAAGGGCTGAAAATGTAAACATTTACTCCTTATTATGTCTCCAACAAACTTTTTCCTGGCTCTTTTTTTAAATTCACTCCGAATACGTTTTTCAATAGGGGTTCAATTTGAAAATTATGTTCATGCTAAATTGATCGCTTAATTTCTGTCTGACAGCGTTCACTCTTGTTTCCGTTTTGTTTTGTGTTGTTTTGTTTTTCGAATCAGGACATTTTTAGTGATCACCCCCAACGAAAGCTGAGAGAATTTACTTATCCATAGATCACCTCTTTTCATTTTTTTTTTACTAAATCATCCCCAACACATCATGCTGCCTAGACTCTGGTCATGTGACAGTTTCTATTGAGTGACTAACCAGACGTTGTATTGTTATCAGTTTTACTGCCAAGCCTCCTCTTTTGCTCTGTAAGTTGCATTCTATGTCTGCAGTAGTAGCCACTTCTGGTTCACTGTCTACCTACCTTCCCCTGGGCCACTGCAAGTCGATGGACATTCGTCTACATAATCGAATCTTCCAAGGTATGACAGGTTCCAACTGAAGACAAAAAAAATTCACTTCGTCTAATTTGTGTGCGACTGTTTTTCGGTTGCTTCTTCGGGAATGAATGGGAAGTTGATTAGGCTATAATTACGTAGTATCACTAGGCCATCCCCGCCCACCATTATGTTAACGCATCACAATTACTTTGGCACAAGTAGTAGATGCTCAATGATTTCTTCTTCTTTTTTTAATTTAAAAAAAAGTTGTTCTTGTTTGAGAATAAAAAAAAAAGAATGTACATCAATTATTCTATTCAGAGATAACTTTTATGGAAAGTGATTCAGGTACACAAACACACTTGTCTCATAATCAATGTTGTTCACACGAGAGACAGAATGTATATATGTATATTTCACGAACCAGAGAAGCACACTTTCATTGTAAAACTTAAATATGGAAATGTTTAAAAATCAGTTGAAGTTCACTGGGTAAAGTAAAGTGGCAATCTTGGTTTCGCCAAGTGATGTGATTGTCTTATCTTTAATACTATATTTCTGGCATCGAAGACACTGTTATCTCTGGGATTAATTTTTGAAAAAAAATAAACATAAAATCAAGGTCTGAGGATGTTCACCGACTTTAGCAAGATGTTTTTTCTTGGCTTGGTGACATGTCGATCCTCTTGATTACTCATAGTCTGCAATTTTCTTTTCCTTTTACAATACTGAAATTGTAAGGTCTCATCCGTAAATTACACCACAAAACAACTGAAGACAACTTAAATGTAAGATTGGGTGAGTGTTTGATTATGATAGTCTTGTTAGTTTATGGTTTATCCGGAAACCCTTTCAACATATTCCGTTTTTACTTCTTTTATCACTTGATAATGCCCCCTTAAAGTTAAGGTCATTTGAGGATCGTACAAATACTAGTAATATTGATATCTGACAACAAATTACGATTTAACTGTTGGCTCGTCTATCGTAGTAAAGTGAAACAGAAATTAATCTTTGTGATTACAATATTTTTATCATTTATGATGCTTTTGTAAGTCTACTACGTCATTGTAAGTATAATTTATTTACTTCATTCAACGGTCATGAAGAGGAATTCAGATTACATTCTAGCATAGATTACTTTCCTCTGAGGTTATGCTAGGCCTATGAAAAAAAGTGACCTTCGATCTATAGGACACAGGGTAAATTTCCGTATCTTATTTCAGGGAATATGGTAATTACTTTTCTGCTTTCACAGCCTTTCGTGGATTGTGGCTTTTTACGATGGATCCTAGAAAGCAATCAATGGGGAGATACGCTTCGCCAGTGCAATTGCTGTCTTTCATGGAAAAAAAGCAGAAAATCGAAAATACCACGATTTAATTTCCTCCAGATCCACACCATGATAAAAGAATTTCAAGCAACGAAGAAACATGCCCGTTTATCTAAATACGTATTTAGATACCTAGAAAAAAAGTCTGTATTCCAAGATAGGAACACATACGAAATGCCTATATACGTAAATACAAATCTAAATATCCGTGTTCGTAGATTGGTACCTATTCAACAAGGTACATCGGGAGAATCGGGGTACAGTGGATCAGCAAAAATCAATTGTTGGTAAAAGCTAATTTCATAATGATATTTTCCCTTGGGGAACAGTGAATCAACATAAGATTGAATGAATCAAAGAAGTCCCAGATTTGAACCAACTACACATTTTATCAAAGTCTTGTTGAATTTTCGACAGATGCGAAAAAAGCGGTCATAGAAATAACTCAAACATCGGCAAAATCCACACCAACTGACACAATTTCACATTCACACAATCTCAAAATCAATTTGAAAAAAGAAGAAAGAAAAATTTAAAAGTAAAATTGAAATCATCGTGAGCGTGAAGATTATTTTTTATTAAAAGAAGTGATCCACTGTACACAGATTCATTGTGCCCCTGACAGACAATCGAGAAAGATAACCTTACATCTCTCTTAAGAGCAAGTACAGTGATTGCAGTATTGACATGAAAAATAATTCTAATACAATCTCATTTCCACCTTATACAACGAGATACTTACTTGTATACTCAAGAATGGATCTAGATACCTAGTTATACGCCCTTATATAAATATTGGTATATCTACAAATAGATAGATACTTATATAACTAGATACATACTTTCATACCTAAATACATATCTAAATACCCAATAACTATCGAATTAGGTATGTAAATTCCTGTATAAGTTCGTTGGCAAATATGGAGAGACATACCTGCATACATATGTACATAACTAAATACATACGTACGTATCTATACACCTAGAGAGGTACTTATACAACTGAGTACTTACACAAAACTAAATTCGTATCTGAATTCCTAGGTACATGTCTGTATACCCAGATTTCTAATTGATATTAACAATCTGCATTGTGCGATAGAAGGTAGCAAATCTATCATTTCGCTGATGACACGAATCTCCTTAACGTTGATAGTTCTACAGAATATATGCAAAAATCAATTCCTGCTGATGTAAACATTCTTTATGACTGGTTAGTCGTTAATGAGATCTCGCTTAATTGCGAATAAACAGAATTCATTTTTTATAGCCCTAGTGAGATAGCGCCTGATCTAAAGATGAGGTGAATGAGCATATAATTTTCCATCGAAAACAGTTACATAACTTGAAATCTACCCTGTTGAAACCTTCAATGGTAGATTCCATTGTAAAATCGTAATCAAGCAATTGAAAAGAGCGAATGGCATATTATGTAAAGTTAGACAAAACAATGCTTTATATCTGAAATCTTTGTATTATGCTATTCTCTCATCTAAATCTACCTTTTGCAAGATATGAGGAGCAAGCTTAAATATTTCTATAAAAATTATTTCAAGTTGCAAGACCTATCTATTCTCATTGTATATTCTCTGGCTTTTTCGCTGGTCGTAACGCTCTGTGCGCTTATACCAACATCCTTAAGTTTGGAAATCAAATCGTATAACAAAATTGTTTATTTGTACGAGACTCATCGAATAAGGTGTTTGCTCTTCAAGAGTATTTTAGACGAAATTCAACAGAAGGAATCAATTCATTATGTCATATGACAACTGAATATAGATTAGATTCGATCAATAAAAAATGAATTTCCGATTGGAATAATTTTTTTTTAAAGTTCAAGTTTGATGCTTACTTTATCATGATTTAGATATCGAATATCAAATTGATTTTCATTCAATCCTATATTTAGATTTAAACTCAACTGAATATCTATCTCCGATCTTATTTTCTAATTTATCTCTCATTGACATGCTCTGTCCTACTCCTACATAACCACACCCCTTTCTTTTCCCTTTCTCATAATGTAATTCCAAAGAAAGTTCTGACAAATACTTAATTGAATGAAGAAATGTAAGATTATATGTAATACTCTGATCAGAATCATGCAGGAACATTAACTCTAACGAATTGCAACTAATCCTGTATGCTAGAAATGACATATTTTATCACATCTCTAACGATATTATATTATTTTCTTTCGCCGCATGTGTTAATAATTTGGAAATAAAGAGGCAAGTAATACAACTTTTTCACTACTACCCCTAAATGTATCAATGTATAACTAGACATACACTTGTATACATACATACATATTTATTCTCCTGCATACACTTATAATTCAACCTAGATGCACGTTTACATACCTGGAGACATTTTCAAACGCGTAGATATGTGATCATATATTTAGATACGTACCCCTATACCACAAAACATACAAATGCTTCTAGATACTCATCAGCATATCTATATGTAGTGCCAATTACAATTTCAAAGGATTTAATTTCACTATTGACTTATCGTTACTTCTCTTTTCATATCTTCACATTATTGGTAAAATATGAACATCTGTGTGTAAATTTGGCTGAATTTTCCTATTTCGAATCGTAACGTTTAACCATTTTGCCAGCGTGAAAAATTTCCAATCCCGATTATATCCAGTTTTATATTATATACATAAATAATATTCCGTCCATGATTTTGTACAATCTTTCTCCTAATGAATATCAAAAGGTTTATCACGATAAAAATGATATGTTATAAATATCAGACGTTTCTTCTGACACATGCCGTTTTTTACCAAAAGTGTGTGATATAAGCTATTTGTATGGCTCACTCAATCTTTTTCTGTCAAAATAATAAATTCGTTAAACTAACGTTTTAAGTGCAGCAACCAACGTGTCAGTAAATGAATTCAGTTTTTATGCCTTTCACTGATTTTTTTTTCACCGAAATGGGTAAATCTTATTTTCTCTTTGGCGTCTTGGATTCATTTTTTTGTTTTCAGCCCTTGTGCTCTATGCTCTAGAATTCTTCTCCAGATCCCTCCAAAAGTGTTCGCCTGTCTACATCCCCACCTAAGTGTCTTTGCGCCATATGTTTCCGTGCCTTACTCGTTTCCCTATGTGTCCCAGGTCAGGATATGCCTAGTGATATTGCTGGCAGCTCCTTTAAGGATATATCTGATCCATACCCACTTTCTTTACCTGATATGAGTGGGGATTCGTTTTGACTCGATAATTCTTCATTGCAGGTTTTCTCTGGCCAATGAAAATGGAGGATTCTTTGTAGACAACTGTTTTGGCTGGTGTTTATGGCGTGCTTCTTCCGTTATTATCCACACCTCTGAACCCTATGGCACAAGCTGTGTTAAATATCCTATGTTTGATAGGTGCTATTCTCTCTTTTGATCTGGGAACCTTCCCAGGGAACAGGGGAGTGACTAATGCTTTGCCTACTCTTGTCTCCACATCCCCATCGAGTCCTCTCTGTAGGTCAACCACAATCCCTAAGAACCTGAAGTATCTGACTTCTCCCAGAGGGTTGCTACTCTGACAGTCCTGTTGCCAGTGCTCCTCATCCTTATGATCTTGTTCTTGTCTTTGTTGATAATGAGACCTGTCCTTGTTGATGTCAATGCCAGGATTGCAGGTTTGTCCTGCAACTACCCCTGGCTGTGGGACAGGAATGCCAGATCATCTCCTAAGTCAAGGTCATCGATTTGTATTCAAGATATGCCGTCCCTCTTCCCTTCCGTGGAGGTATTCACCAGGATGGAGAGCAATGGTGACACAGGCATTACTGGCAGCCTTCAGTCTTGATTTCGAAACGCTCCCACAGCTGTCCCCTGTGCACTATTATGTTGCCTGGTATGTGTGCTGTATTAAAGAGATGATGTTGTCAGAAGACACCGTATTAACGGAGCAGCTACTTAAGTCAATGAATAACTACCACTAGAATACCCCCTGCCACCGTACAATTTTCCCATCAAAAAAACATTACTGAGATTATATTAGTTAAGTTGCAATCTGGAAAAATTATCGATTTATTTATTCATTTTCTTTCCGACAATCATGGCAGACTGTACAACTCACGACGAAGTCTGGGTCCTGCCGAAATTGCACCTTTGGAACTGGCACTGCCTAATTCTAATTTTTTTAAATGTGTGTGGCTCTACATTTCAAAGTGTCTGAGAATTATCCGAGCAATTACTATAATAAAAATTACTATGATTACGAAAATTGCCATAATTATTAAAATTTCTGTAATTATATCACCAAAATTACAAATTACAAATCTCAAAAAGTCAAATACATGGTCGTTCTCGAAGTCTTGTAGATGTACACTATTCATCATGATTATGTTTCTGCTAGCGTGATGCTTGATGTCTTTCGAATGTCTGATTGATGGTGACCCTAGTCACTGCCAATGTTGGTTTGTATACGGCTGTACCATCTTTCGAGGAATCGTTGATACGACGTAGAACTTCAACTAGACGGTCATACAAATTCCACATGCAAACAAAGGAGCGTACAACTTGCTTGTTCTGCAAATATATGTATCTTTTGAGTATCTTATGATAGAATTAGCTTCAAGTGACAAACTCCCTAGACCTGTCAGAGAGTAAAGTTAGTTTTTAGGTCGCTTCTACATGTAAATAAAGCATCCAGCTTGGATATTCAATGAATTATGATATTATAGTCATAAATGTAATAAAACAAGAACATAAAACTCTAATTAGTATCTATTTCACCCCCCCCCCCTAGTTGCGATTGTATTCGTATTAGTTTCTCTTAATGTCCAGGTTAGGTCATGTCATAACTAATAATCAAACAGGCTGTACTTATCAGCCCAGGATTATCCCTGCATTGACGGATGTTAACGTCAGGGCAATTTAGTTTTATTATCATGTAATTTTTCTCCAATAACTGTGTTTATATTTGTGTGTGTGTGTTTTTTTCCTATTTTTCTCTTAAAAAGGGGAATTTTCCAGAGGGTTGCAATAGTCAGGGAGCAATTATCCAGATGGTTTTGTCGACGGAGCAGTTGTCCCTTACCCATCTGGCAGGAGGCTACAAGTGTGTTGCTCTTACTGAACAACAGACGCTCCATAGTAGTAATGGTTTACGTGACTAGCTTGCTAACTACTGCTTCGCGGCGAGGCGCTCAACAGATACATATACATAATTCCTCAATAAGTGCAATACTGAGATATTTATGTACCTGAATATGTTCCAACATTTCAATATACATGCACGGTGGCAGACAGTTCTGCCCAATGGGGTTCAGTGAAAAGTCGAACA
Organism: Thysanoteuthis rhombus; assembly: GCA_963457665.1. Lineage (NCBI taxonomy): Eukaryota > Metazoa > Mollusca > Cephalopoda > Oegopsida > Thysanoteuthidae > Thysanoteuthis > Thysanoteuthis major. Next base: position 48,888,540 of record OY735212.1, on the reverse strand, counting down.
TTAAATGATTTATTAATATTCCTAGTGTCCTCCTGAGAATGTTTATGTCGGAACATTAAAAATGTATTACCTCTTTGCTATTTTTCTTGGGTCATGATAGAAATCGATATTTTAGTTTGTCACCCGTTGTTTTCCTATTTAAAATAAAGGGCGGGGCATCCTACACAGATCATGTTAGTTTTGAAGCTTTCACAGCGAAATATCCGCCTTCATTCTTCCTACGAAAACGAAAAAGAGTTTGATTTTTTGTCTTCAACACTTCAGCGTTTCCAATTTGAATAAATAGGTATTCCTTATTTCCCTATTTGGAAGAATTACTTATATTTTCATTTAAATTTCTAAATTGAATGTGAAATTGTTATAAAATTTTTTTTTGGCGATCAGTATTTTGCATTTCGGATATACCCATCTCTATCATCAAGTTTCGCATCAATGTTACTATATAAAATTGATACACTCATGAGCTCTCGTTCCAAGTCGTACACCTATTAATGTTTCATACATAATAAACGTTGTTAATGCTTAGTTTCGAAATCGATAAAATGAATTTGCTTCGTAATGTAGAAAGTTGATTATTCAATCAACAGGTAAAAATGAAAGTGAAAATAGGTCATTCAGAACGCAATAATCCAGCTCTCAGGAATTCCAACCTATTTCAGAAAGGAGGCAGATCGGAATTAAGCTCTGGAGAATGACGATACGGGTAATTTTCAACAGCAACGAAGATGAATAGGAAGGCGCTAATCGACGTTAGCATCAAACTATAATTGAAAAAATCTCTGTGGGTATCTGCACCGAGATAACTGATAGTTGCTATGTATATTAGGAAGGGAAGTTATTTTACATGACAATTATAGCAGGCTGTTCCACACACTATAAGGTCTGGGTACTTCTGAACATGTACCTTTGGTACGGGTACTGTCCTAGTTTATACAATGGACACTGTTGTGTTAACAGCGTGTAAAGCAGTCACTTGTCACAATACACTTGTACTTTTAAGACTCGTCATACTAAAATAGCTGAATCGATATTAGTGACAGTGAACACTTATAATTTCACACCACATACGTGTTTGGAATAACGTTCGAAATTTTGACTACTACTGTAGAACGGATTATAGATCTTACAATATCTAACAAGATGGAAAATCAGTGTTGTCAAGGAGAAGGCCAAAGCACTTATTTCTTTGTTAAGAAGGTCTCTTCTAGTTTCTAATGGACACTCGAGGAAAGATTTTCTTTGCTTAACACGTTGAAGATACGCAGAGTGTTTCAACTGGAACTAAAATAGGTAAGCTGATAAAAATAATTCTATTCGTTTTGGAAACTCTGGAATCTGATTTTCCACTTGATAACTGGAAAATGTTATGCTGTTGCTACAGCCATCTTTTTATTTGCCAGAAAAACCAAAGCAAGATTTTTAAATGTCGGATCATACTGAGCTTGCTGGCTGTCTAAATAGTTTCGATACTTATTGAAGAGGAGGGAAAAGGCATTTGACAGGAAAGTGCGTCCTGACAATGATATTTATCGTCACACCAAGGCATACGGAAGGCTTTCATCTACAAGTGCATTACAGTAGCTCATCTGATTACCTGATACAGGGAATGATCTGTCCATTCCATGCGAAATTCCTGAATGAACACAGTTAAAAACATAGAAATAATCTAAGAAAAAAGGAAAAATTCTCTATCAAAAAAGTATATTTGCCTTGGATTTAAAAAGCTAACCATATTAATACTATAAGATGGGAGAATAACAAAGAAAAAATTTCTATTAGCTTGAGTATTTCTCGATTTCACACATTAACCATGTTATCTCCATTTCCGTAAAACTTTTTACTGCGTTCAAGATTTCGTTTAAGTATTGGATTCTTATTGAGGGGTTAGAAAAATAAAAAGGCATCAAATGATGAAGGTTGAAGTACAATGTGATTAAAACAACAAAAAAAAGAAGAAGGTAGTTCGAATGATGTGCAGAAGGATAAGCAAAAAGGTATTTGTTCTGGAAACATCCTGCCGAGAGCGTTAAATGTGGGAAGTGGAAAACTTAGGTATGTATTCACCTTCTACATTTGAAATTCGCTGAGTTCCGTAACATGTCGTATATATAAAAATTATTATTAGATAAAAACACATGACCATAAAATAATATTTACTATGATTTATGAAGTACAAAGAACGCTCGATTATATAATAATGATATCTGATATATTTACCGTGTAGATATTTGGTTTATCTTGGCTTAATCTGATTTACAGCTACAATCATGCAACGCTCAGTGATGATCGGGACGATTATAAAAGTTCAATCTCTGAGAAACACTGGATTTTTATTCCGCGCTTTTTGTAGGGCAGTAGTTATGTTAAGGTTTACATTCATAACGTCCTTTGTTCTATTCCCTTATTTTCCTTTCTCTTCTATTATTCTATGTTATGTTCTATCGTTTTATGTTCGGTTATGTTCCGTCCTTTTATGTTCTGTGCTCCGATTGAAGGGGTACGAATGTATTTAGATTATATTTTCGCTTCAGATAAAAGGCGAAAGAAAAACAATCGTTGTAATCTTGCTTCCCTTATAAGGCGGTGCCGAGCTGATTTAGCCTCCTCCATACACACATTGCACAAACACTTTCGTCTTCCAGCCATCCTGTTTCTATCCGCTGTAACACTTTTAGCACGCCATACTATACTCGGCCGCTGGTAAAAGATTGAGTCAACTAATTTTTATCATTGGACATATTGAAATCGAATTTTTGGTACACGGATCTACCCAAGAAATTCTTGGATACCGCTTGGCCCTTTGGGCACTGTTGCAATGCATTGATTGGCACCCTCTGTCATGGGCTCTGGTTGAAAATGGACGGCTTTTATCCTTTGGCAAAGTGACGGGCCGTCTTTGCTTGAGACCGGAAAGGAGAATTTTTCGTGGTCTCCTCCCAAAAGACACGAATAAAAAAAAAAATGAAAAACAAAATGGGAAGTCTAAAATACGTAAGAAAAAATAAGGAAAATATTTTAATTTGTTGAGTCATAGATTAAGGAAAATGCAATCTGAGTCTTATTCGGTTAATGCTTGATATTTAACCAGTCTCAAACGTGTGAGTGATTCTG
>OY735212.1:48565429-48882929 GCA_963457665.1 Thysanoteuthis rhombus | reverse complement strand
TTGTTTGATGGTTTTTAATACGGAGAGCTGTGTCTGTTTCTTATCTTTATGTAGCTAATAGGCACACGGTCTTATATCTTTAGGAGCTTCCGAAGATTGTTGCGATGGAGGCGTTGGTAAACCAGGATAGTGAACGGGGAAATTGATTTCCTCGTGAATGCAGTTAAATAACAGAGGAAGCTATCCGGTTTCTAAGGAAACGGTTACAATGTTATCAAGAAAAAACCCTAAACGAGGTGGCATCGAATAAGAATTTTTTAAATCTCTCAAAAAACAATGATTGAGTAAATATTCGTGTTAATGGACTTCCTATCACAGAACACTGTTTCTTTTCTCATTCCAGTTCCAATTCGACCAATATTATCCTGATAAAAAATGAAATCTAAAGAAACCAAATAATAATAATAACGATAATAATAATAATAATAATAATAATAATAATAATATGATGTCTGGTTGGTCACTTAATAGAAACCGTCATATGACCAACGTATTTTGGCAGCACACCTAGTTCGGTGGGATCAATTAAAAATTCAATCAGAGCATAAATTTCTGTCTAATTTAAACCTCTGTTAAGACCCCATGTACGAGGAAAATTTTCAGAAATCAAGAATTGCATAATAAAGAGTTTATGTTGAAAATTTCAGCCTGCTGATTACTTTAGTACGGTCTGTACACGTGGTTCACTCATACATAGCTAGTCAGCCAGCCAGACCAACTTGAAAACTGATACTATGTTGACAGTTTATGTTGACAGTTTCTGAAAAAAAGCCTTGCTGCTATCGAGTCCAACTCCACTCTGATTTCTATTTCAACTGAGCCTCTAGGGAATCGGTTGATCGTAAGTTCGAATCATGGTTGGAAAATATGAATTTTACGTGTCGGTTCACACCCTTAATTTTGTAGAGAATCGTCCTCATAGCGTTAGAAAAACGAAGTTTTGTTTTGTAGTTCGACAGCAACAACAACAATAACAAAAGCTGACGTAACGCTGCAAACACCGGATCAATGACCTTACTGACAGCCAAGTTGAAAAGCCCAACACGTATAAAATAAAGAAAGTAGCTCTTAGTTCCATTGAACACATTATTAGAAAACCTTTGTCAATGTTGATGTAGGTACTACACCTTGCATACCTCACTTTATTCATATGTTGAAGTATGTTTATGAAAGTGTTGTCTCGTCTGTATATGTAAAACTTGTGTCCCTTGTGTACGTAAAAGCAAAATAAATATGGCGATGAATCATGAGATGAAGATGAGGGGTTGAGCTGTATGGTTACATTTCATCTTCTACCAGCCATGAGAGCTTGAGTACCTTCTCCAGGCAAAAGGAACGTCAGTTCAAGTTTCGCTTAATGAGATTAGTCTGATTTCTGATACGCTGTTCATTCACTGCCGTAGAGTAATGGTCTGAGTGGAGTTGCCATAAAAAGCAACAATGAAAAATTGGAAATGAAAGAGAATGCTAACATGAATTAATGCAAGACTGAATGCTGCAGGGAGAGTTTCCACTCCTGCTTCTATCCCAACCGAAGATGATGACTGCAACTTTTGTATCGTATTTATGAAAAATAAAAAATCATATATTTACCTATCAGAATAAGTCCTTGCGTATTTCAAACATAAATCTTTGTAGATATGGAAGACTTGTCAGTTAGGTTGAACCCTGCCGATCACTAGGTCTTTATATCAGATCACAGTAGGGATGTTCATTTGATATATCGGTTTAGTTTTATGACGGGGCAGACAAGCAGTTAAGATCATACTCCCTTGAATCAGGTGAAGATTGTTATTGTTATTGTTGTAACGCTTGACAAAATAAAATCAACTCCATCCTCTGACTTGAACTGGATTCTGACAATAGAAACAATGATGTTTAACAATGAACTTTGTCACTACAACGCTGTTCGAAATCAATTAATGCACAGCAAGAGATGTTGCTAGTATTTATAATTCCTCAAGTGAATGATTAGATAAAAGATAACTGTATTAGTTTTGTTCTTTCTGTTAACACTTTGGAAGCGTTTGCATGGAATGTTACCAAAATCTCCAAAAATGATTGGTTAATATGCGTAAAAAAATTCTTTATTCAGAATGTAACTTCACTTTACCTCTTTTAACAATTGTCCGTCATTACTTCTTTACTGAACAGATTTTGATACTTGCTTCAACTTTTTTAGATTAAAACAGACGATAATTGGTAGAAATGATCTAATCGAATTCTTCTCATAAAAGCAGTTGAACATGAATGAAAATATTTTCAATCCAAACGACCAAGCATATGGATCTCTAAAATTATTTTTGTAGAATTATTGATAAAATTGGAGAATTAAAGATTTTGCTGAAATGCTAAGAGGTCGTCATTTAATATCATTCTATGCTCATACACACACACAGAAACACGGTGGATATGAATGTCTGTGCATGTGTATGCTTGTACATGTACTTGACTGTAAGAATGCATTCACGTGTAAACAGATACGAGTCAATATCCTATGAATATATATAAAAAAAAGTACGCTGATTTCTAGGAAACAGTTGCTCATGGAATATTCCTAACCTCCGGGATGAGAAATAAACATAAAAAAACAGGTCTGGTTAGTCACTCAATGGAAACTGTCACTTCTGGAAGCATGCCATGTTGGTGGTGATCAGTCAAAAAATTGGAATAAGCGTTTATTGAGAAATAAGTTACTTTTATCGCCTTCCGTTGGATCACTGAAAAGTTCGGATTTTCGAAAAGTAAGTGGGCACAAAATAGTGACCACTTTAGCACAAAATTATATTGTAAATTGCCCCCACCCCAAAACAAAGTAATTTGAGAAAAATTCCGGAAAAAACTATGCGTAATTAGGAGTAATTGTTTTTTCTATCATTCTTGGTCCAATGGTGCGGCTTGTATGCGTGATAAATTCATACATACTTAGTCATCCAGACTAGCTTGAAAACTGGGGAAACCTACATTAACAGTATTAGTGACAGTTTTGTTTGACGGTTTCCAATAACCAAATCTATACTGTGGATTTGTATGTCATTCGAGACTAGTGCCATACAATTCCTGTCAAGCTTCGATCCTCAAGAACGCAATATGCTTTCACATTGACATCGCTGAATGTCAGAGATCGGAAGTGAACGTCCTATAGTGTATCGGAACAGACGTATTGATATTGGCGCATGCGTGTATCGCGGAGTATAGATTTACCAGAAGAAATAAAGCCACTACGGATAGATATATCATGATAAAAAGTTAATGTTCCATGAGGAATTTTCATTCATCTAATATTGACTTTTTTGTAAGATATGGTTTGGCTGTAAACCAAATCAATTGGAAGAAAAGAAAGAGGAGGTAGATTCCATATATACTGTAGTATAAAGGGTAGACAATTTCAACGCATGCATATACGCTTGTGCAAGCACATAAACATTTTTTTCTCATACGTATTTGCTAATGCATTTTATACACATTAACACATTTGAGTCTTGTGTTGTGCAGTATTCTCTTGTTACATGAACAGCCACTGGCTAGGATCGCATTAATACATCTATATTTGTCGATATAAATACTTAACTACGTATATGTAAGTTTATGGATGCTGACATGCGCACTTACTTTCTCTTTGATAAAAACGGTTGGAACTTTCCGAATGAGTGAGAACGCCTAACGCCGATATTTTTGAAGGTGAAATCGTTAATACCGAAAAAAAAAAGTTCTTTACAAAAGCATTTGCCAGTGAACACATCATTATGACTGTTCTTTTCTCTTTTGTTCCGATTCCAGCATTTTTTGTGTGTGTCGGTTACGTCTCTGATCTACAAAAGAACCACTCGGGTTCAATTCCTGTTCTTGGCTTCTATAGCTAAAATTGATCGCTACAATCAGACAAAGGTTGATTGGTATTTTTTTGGCACGTCTTCAAAACTGAGAGATTTTTATGTGTTTCAGAATGTTTTTATTCTTCAAAAGATAGAAATAATCTCGAACGGAAAGAAAATATAAACAATAAATGAACTCAAGGCAAACAAAGAACAATTGAGGTTATGAACAATACTCATATATATTTATATTACTGTATGTTTAAAAGTTGTTTTGCATTTGACTTGATACCCTGGAGTCCAACAAATTTTTTCGTCTACATCTAAAAATATCGAAGGCACTGTGCAGCTCCTGTACATATATTAGCACTGTGTGAGAATAATTGTGTTTTTTCACCGTCGACCTTAAAGCAGTATATCTCAGCTTAGAATAAAATTTATTGATAGAAATAAGAACCAATGAAATCAACGCATTTTTGCCAACAAGAAACCTATTTAGTATGAAAGCAAAGAATCCCAGAGTCAAGGAACAAATGAATTGTTGGAATGCATTTTGAGCTTCTCCTTGATTGTTGAAGACCTTCAATTGCAGGAAATAATCGGAATGTTTAAAAATATGGTAGTTGGTTTGAGATGGTTCTAGTCAGTATTTTTGTGTAGTAGAGTTTTGTTGCCCAGTTCAATCAATTTTTTGCATATACATTTGTGAGATGCAGTCGGGCGACGCTATAAAGAATTGGACCTTTCCGATCAACCAATATTACACGTGAACGTTGCAGTTCAACGTTGCGAAATTCTTTTGTGGTTGTTTTTAGTTAGAGTTGAAGAACTTGTAGTGGATGATTCCTCTTGTTGACCACTAAATAGTGGCCATGATCTTTTTTTGGTGCTGATTTTGATTGGGACACTGCACAGAACGCTGTCAATTGATGTCTAGAGTTTATTTTTGTCGCATGTCACAATGTGATCGAAACATGGATTGTTTGGTTGCGAGAAATAAGTGCAGATCAGACGTTGTAAGGGCGATTTATATTCATTTTTATTTAGAACATGCAGCACTCATTCGTCAAACTTTTTTGAATTTCCATTTCGATATAAATATCGAATAACTGTTGAATGATGAATGTTTTGTCCTTTGAGATGTTTCACGTGAGTCTACATCAATAACAGCTCTCTCACATAGTTTTCTTCCAGTACAAAAGGTCGTTCTAACCCCATGTCATCTTCAATCCCCTAAAAACTTTCTAGGGCCAATGCTTAGCCATACTTTTGTTTACAATCCCTTGGTCAAAGGTTTGGTGGTGAGAAATTTCCGCTGCTTTTCGTCCCAGATTGAACTCATACAAGAAAACTGCTCGAATTCACTTTTTTCCATCTTTAATTTGACGGCATGGAAAAAACGTGAATAAACGACAAAAAAGACCCTTTTATCATGAATCAATACAGCGAATTTTGTGCTTTAAAATTGTACATTACATGATACTAGTTGAATAAAAATTCACTCAAAAATATGCATCAAAATCTAAAATAACAAAAACTATAATTATTTGTTGCATTATTGCATGTGTGTGTGTGTGTGTGTGTGTGTGTGTGTCCGTTCGTGTTAGGGTATCTGTGAATGAAAGTATGGTACTTGCAAATAAAGAAAAAAGTTAAAGTCTGCATGATGAAATTATATATGCAACTAGAGTCTTGCATGTATATGCATATAAGAAATGTATGTATATATATTGTAATATGCAAATGCATATATTTTCTTATTCTTTACCTATATCTCTCGTGCCAATATTTGATGTCTCGGTAACACTGAAAAAGCAAACTTAACTTCTTTAGATTTTTACATTACATGAGAGGCAAAATATGAAACAGCGCTGTTACTTAAACTAAAAGTGTTCACGATATACCTGAAATTACCTCAATTTTTTTGGCAATTTTTTTGTTCACTGTGTTCTTCGGGCAAGAAACCATGAATATTTATATTAAATTTCAATTTCTTTCCACTTATTAAATATTCCAGAGACTTCTTGGGAAAAAATTACCGGAAATATCCGATTATGAAAATTCAAGCCATCTTATATTTGGTACTTTTATATATACTAGTTATTTCCCATGAAGATATTCATGTTTATATTCGAATTTCTACAAAGCAATTATTTTAAAAGGAACAATACATATATAGTTTATTTGCATTTTCTTACTCACTTTACGACTTGATACTTCAGTACTTCAAATATGTTAATAGATTAAATAAGTGTTTACACCTAATCAATTTCATCTGAGGTTTTATCAAAAACTGATTCAACTCGTTTAGTTGAAATAGTCCATTGTTTCACATTAAATACTCCTATCAGCAAAATGTTACCTTCAAGTGGAGGTGTCCTGAAAAGTAATAATCATCACAACAGTGTTAAGAGGACAAAATGAAGGCCTGGTGCAATTTTTTAAAAAATTATTCTGAAGCTAAACAGATGAAGTTAGAGACATTAATTTATGCCCTTTTGGTGCTGAGAAGTCACAAATATTTTTTGAAATATCTAGAAAATCTATTATTGTTTAGAATTCTCCTGTTTTCTCAACAATCATCACAATTCCCTTCCTATCCTGTAACTTTTTTTTTACAGGCACCAAACTCTTCTTCCTCTAATGTACTGCAAATTTCTTTTTTCAACCTGAAACCAGATCGCTTTCTCCGCTTGAAATCGTTGTAGACAAAATAGATGAATTAACAGATGTACATTTCTGATTTCCAATTATTTTTCGGTTTGTATTTCCTATCTGAAATGCCATATAATTCTGGTAATCATTTTCAAAAACTGCAAATCACATAACAATCCATTCTTGCCTCCCAGGCAGACAGTTTCCGCCGCAGGTTTCCATTTCCCCTCTCATAATCAATCAGTTTAACCTGTGTACACTGAGAAGTGAAGGGGAAAATAACTACAATTAATCAACAGGTTCGTTGAAGGGCTTTTTTTTTATCTTTTCACCTTTTGTTATAACCAGGTCGACAGCAAACGGATTTAACAGCAGAGCAACATCAACATTTCGTTTTGTGAAGCTTTTTTTTTTAAAGATCAGCAAGCTTTTTTGTTATTGACATTGGCACACGTACGTATGTTCACATTTGCTATAAACATTGATCAGTGACAGCGCTAAGACTGTCCAAGCCTCCATTAACATTCTTTTTAGATTATTTTATAATATATTTTTCATTATTCATTAGACTTTTAAAGATTGCTTTATGGATATTTTAGATTAATTTTCAAAATTTCTCAGGGTTCCTCAGATATATTGCACCACCAGTGCTCCGAAACCCCCATATTTGCGCGGTCTGCGGGTCCTACGCACCACATCTGCATTGATGCGAAAGGGAGCCTATCGTTTGCGAAAGTTAAAAAGTTCGTGATACTAACCCTATTCACTTGTCTAGTGATTTTTATGATCACTGAGTGCATCACTACCCAGACTTTGTTCCAGAATCAGTCAATCTTGGTCAGCCGTTCGTGGTTGAAATACATGATCATATTCTCTCCCTCTATCCAACAAATGGTCGAAGCAAGGGTTTTGAAGGCTGAGTTTCTAGGCAGGTTACCCCCATCCACTTCCCGTTGGAAAATTAGCGTAAAGTATTTTCCTTGACATCTTCATTTGGGTTTCAAAATCTTCGTCAGAGAGGAATTTTTCGAATTCTCCAAAAGCCTTTGTCACAACTGCTTCAAGGTTACGTGTCAGCGAGGTGTGTGCTTGGTGGAAGCAGAATGTCTTTGGATATGTCCTCTTTCTCAATGTTTACGGATAATATCATCATAACAATCTTCATATTATTATTAGGCCTTGTGGCACACTAAGATGAGATTGTAAATATTGACTCTTATGTCTGTGAACATACGTATTTTAAGTGTGCACATAAATTTGAATGCTAATGCATCATTTGAAATGTTACCGTACTGACTTATGTATTTCGCTCTTGTAAATTTGTCTTTACGGCTGGTTTATATGTATAGATAGATAAACGTGCACTTTTTATTTATCTATTTCTTTTTTCTGCATGAGCAAATATTAATACAAATATGTTCATGCATGCATGTGTGCAGCTCTCCGTTTTGGAATGCTCTTTTTTGTATTCCATCTTCACCATTTAAGTGCGCGTGTGTGTGTGTGCACGTATGATTGCGCGCGCGTGTGTGTATCAACATAGAAAGCTAACACTACCCTCCTTTCAGCGCTTATATCTGCTTTTTAACCTGTCTTTCATTCATTCATCTAGTAGACGCATCTTATCAAACACTTGCTCCTGCCATTTCTTCTTTTTCTGAACACTGCATTCATTTTGTTGCATATGGAATATCATCACGGAATGTACGTTCATCCAGTGCCCATCCTATAGATTAGATAGGTTTTCGCTCTTATTCAAACACACGCCTTCCCCACCCCACATACACAATATCGCTACCTGTAGAAATATCTACGACTGCATTACTAGCTGATTAAAACGAAAACATGCTTAGATCAACCAAGTCAACGAAAATAGGATTTGCAAACGATATTATCCACAAAATGTAGTTCTGTAAGTTGTTTTGAATATAAATGTATTCAGTTGTCTTATAGAAAAAACTATCAGCGGGATTTTGTTTTGGAGAAAAGCCTTGCTTACAGAAGAATTCTGAGTCTTACAAGTAGTTATCGTGTCAATCTTTGTGAAATCAAAATTGAACCAAGCATGTACGTTACAAAGAGTGTTCCATTCTTGCGCGACCGATCATTTGCCATGGCTTAAACTGAGAGAATGATCACAACCCATACAGCAAGTTTATTAGTTTTTCATGATCCCGAAAACTGAAACTTAAAAATAACTGTTTTGAAGCAAATGAAGATAACAGCAAATATTGGAAACGATGATATATTTACTGATTAGCTCCTTGATGGAGAAATCAAAAAGAATCGGTGACTTTGTTGTGGCTATTTGATCAATCAGAGATACGTATAAGTTTATTCAATCAGTTCATAACTCGTTATTTATAGCCGTAGGGATTCATCGTCAACTTGCACAAAATTATATTTTGCATCAAGCAATATTTATATACTATGAATCATAAGTGATGCACTAAGCCACACAAATACGATAAGAAAAACTAAAAAATGATCGCTGGAAACGAGCATAATCGCTTTGTAATGTTCCTAATTCGGTTTGAAAACGGCGTTGACCAGCAAGACAGACAAATCACTAATAAAAAAAAAATGAATAAAGCAGTGCGTTCGCCGAAAAGAAAAACACTTATATACTTAATTGCTTGAAACGTACGACTTGGAAACCAGCCATTTTTTTTTTTATCAAAAAACTACAATTTCCATATATTTCTTATTCAATTCAAATAAATATTCACCTGAAATAAGATTACTATTCTTGTTTTGTCGACAGTCTTGAAAAGAGTCATTGATATTCAAGGAGTTTTCGGACGATTGAACTCTTTCTCGTTGTCTGTGTTCACACTTCATTTCTTTTGACCGCCATCATTATCGGATACCGTCCGGAAAGGCCGAAGAATGGATCGACCAAAACGTTATGTGAGGAAGACAAACAACAGGAAGTTCAATCGTCTGAAAAACTCTTAGGATATTATTCCTTCATTTAAACTACTGTTTTCAAAAGCTCATAGTTTCATTCTTTTCAATTTCTCCCTCTATTTGCATACTCGTCACTCAAGTTTTCTTTCACAAATTGTCTTGCCTATGTAGGAACTTTTCTCCTTCCTCTATTCCTCTTAATCCTCTGCGTAAGGCCATGTAAATTACATGTTATATCTCCGTTTTTGTTGTTGTTATTACTGTTTTCCCAGTTTTCGTTATATGTAAACTGTCCATATTTTTATTATATTGCATTCTTTTTGTTTTTGGGTTTCCGTTTTTTGTATTTGTTTTTTTTTTTTTTTGGTTTTGTTTTTTTTGTTTTGCTTTTTTGTTTTCGTTTTTTTTTCTATTCTTCAGTTGCTTTGAATGTTGGGTTGTGGGTCTATCTCGCCTAGTGCACTAAGAAAAAAAAAGACATTTGCCGAAATATCAAAGCACCACGTGACAGCAGAAGATATCAGCTTCTTTTTTTATATGATTTATCACAGATAGGTTCAAGTTTTACATAGAAAACCTTAATAAACATCATCTAGAGTCGATTTTAGTTGATGTAAAATATCTGAAGCTTTAGTGAACGCTCATCTGTTTATAAAACAGTATTTCAAGTCGAATCAAAACTTCTCAGAATGATCGAATGTATTTTTGTGATCGAAAATTCTGAATACATATAGGCCTACACATATATTCATGCGCATATTTATACATGCAGGGAGGATCATTTGAATTTGAATAAGTTTTTTTGTTCGAAATTTGATTCTATGTAGAGAACTGAACCGAATCGGAGACTCTTACTGTAAAGAATTACATGACGATCTGTCATCGTCACATTGTTTAGTAAATTTCGACTAGTTTCAGCGGTAGTCGGATGGATATGGCTGCAATCATAAATCAATCAATGTTTCTTGGCCTTTCAGTAAAAGATCATTCCAGGGCTTTTAAATCAGTCACAGGTAGGCTAGATGTGGCTGATTTTTTCCCAAATTAGCAGATGAAAATTTACGATAGCCAAAAATCTGGTCAATTTAAGGAAATAATTTGAAAGTTTATAAATTAGATAAATTATTATAAATGCATTACATTACTTGAAATGAAACCCGTTAAATGCCTCATTTGGCTTTGATATCCTAAAGAGAATAAACAATGAACCAACCAATAAGTGTCCTTCTTAACGTAACGTCATTCCTCTGTGTGTGTGTGTGTGCGTGTGTTTGTGTGTGTGTGTGTGTGTGTGCATGGTTTCTATAGTATAAGCCTATATTTCATATTATTTTTGCATTATAAAATTCAGTTATTAGAAATTTATTTTCCAACTATGAGGAGACAACAATGTCACGCAAATTATCTCAATTTTCGTGATCATCTTGTTGACATAGAAATATTGTCTGCATGCTCGCTGTGTTAAAATAGGGGACTGAAATCTGTTAAATCTAAACAAGTGAATTTTGCTTTTCTTTCGTGATTCTCCTCATAATAGATTTTCGGTTATCAAATTAATAAAATCTGGGAAAATATTTGAAAACATTAGAAATATAATTATTTAACCATGAAAAACTAAAGTGACTTGTGGGTTGCCCTGTATATATGTGTATGTATGTGTTGAAGGGGGAAATATACAGAAATCAAACTAACCTCCAAACTGACTTCTTTCAAATAACGATTATATGCCAACCTTCCAAAAATCATTTGATTCAGGGAGGGAAAAAATATTCCAACAAAATTGTAGAACCGCATTTGTCATGACATTTTCAATACAACATCAATTAAAGATATAATTACACTAGCAAATTTATCTGTCAAAATAAAGTTTCTAACACAGGCAAAGATTTCAACTTTTGACAGCCCATAATAAAAAAAAATGTATCAGAACTAATTACATGAAAGCGAAAATAGATAAAGCTCATGAAAGCAGTAAATGCCACCACTGTGGGGAGAATGTCCTGTTTTTCCTGGTTGAACAATGCCAAACTTAGGTAAGAAGCAAGAGACTACACAAAGGTCTTCTAATCAAACACGGTATATTGGACAATGTTGTCTCTATTTTAAACGATAAGGAATTCGTCTATTGGACACGTATTAATTGTCTCAGTAGCAATTTCAAGTTTTATAGGTCTGGGTTCAGGGTACAATGTCCTATTCTTGCCATTTCTAAACTGGGCTTTTGGTAGTAGCTTTCCTTTCTATCCAAGTAACTTTCTATTAAATGAACTGCCTTACAGGGCTACAGAACTAAGCGGTTTCATTGCCGTACTTTTTCCTGTATTTACTGAGCTAAGTAGTTCAGTTGCCGTATTTTTACCCAAACTTAATGGGGCTGAGCAATTCAATAGACGTGCTCTTTACCCAAGTTGTGCATGGCTAAGCTGTCTGATTACAGTTCTTTTTAGCCAAGCCTAACAGGACGAAGTAATTCCATTGCTGTGCTTTTTACCGAAGCCTTACAGGGTCAAGTTATTTGATTGCAATACTTTTTACCCAATCTTTACAGGGCTAAGCAGTTCAATTGCTTTACTTCTTACCCAAGTCCTACAAGGCCAAGTGGTCCGATTGCTGTGCTTTTTACCAATACTTTTTACTCACCGCTTTAGTATTCTGATTTGAGAAAGAGAACATGGAAGGCCACATTATTGTGTACAAATTAGGTTTCTCAATTCAATTTAGCACTACGTTAGTAAAGAACTAACTTCAATGGAACGTTTAATTGAATAGAAATCTCATGTGTACACCACGTTAGAGCCTTTCAAATTGTGAATTAAGATCAACATCGATACACTCGTCATATTTTAGTTCAGTAACAGAGTTAGATAAACGTAGTACATATCTACATAATAGCATCTGTAAAAAATGGACTTGTCAGCTCATTCTGAGACTAGCGTGCTGACCATTTCACTTGTCAAATGCTCAGCCTCAACAACCAGACTTTTTAACACCTTTTCAATTTCAATCTTGCAAAGTTCACTTCTTCATACATTTCATTAAATGGGGAGCAAATATCTGAGATATCATTAGTTCAGTTCAATCTTATGACTAGACATCTGAGTCGTATTCACAGCACACAAAGCCGTAGGCATTAGCAATTACAATGCTGAGTCAATTTTAACAAGGCGTCAGAATTGGCTTAGCCGAGCTGTATGACCTGCACAAACGAGGCTATCATTTGTACAGACAACCGCTGATCGATTCGAATCGATTGGCACTCATCCAGATTGTTCATTGATTGACACTCATGACCTTTCACTCGCAACCTTCGATGTAAGGTCACTATGTCCATCTTGAATCTGTTTCAACTGTAGATAAATTTTCTGATTTTTCCCTACCTATTCCTTCGTTTCATAAATCACGCAAAAATCATTTAGTTTCAGGACAGCTGTGCTGAAAGTTCCCTGTAAACATAAATTTTTAAATCATTGCCCCCTCCAAATCGGGTAATGGAAATAGGAAGTCGTGCCAAATATAATGTTGCAAATATTTGCACGGTTTTACCGAACATCAGACTGATTGCTTAAACCTTGGAGCTCCGTTGAAGAGCAACGCGTATTATTCCGGGAATGTATCGATTCGTGCATTTTCCTCTTCTAAAATGTTTCTTACTACAAAAGTGCTGAAAATAGCGTCACTTACTTAGTTAATTAGTTAAGTGTTTAGTTTTATTTCGAATAGGATAAAATTGTATTGCATCTCCGAGGTCATTCAGAGCAAAAAATGAGAATAGCCAAATACGTAATATGGAAGACGGACTTTAAAATAGATTGTAGAACGGGTACAAGACAGAATTATTGATAGGCATGAAAAAGATTTGACACACACACACACACACACACACACACACACACATATATATATATATATATATATATATATATATATATATATATATATTTATATATATTTATATATGTATATGTATGTATAAACTGTACAGCGTATGAATAGATAAATGGAAAATTTCAAATAATAGTTTGGAAGATATAAAGAATACATGCACTGATAGAAAAGCTGGCTGTTGAATGAACAATAATTGCTCTAGATGTATTGTTTCTGATTGTAAAATGGCTTTGAAACAAAATGTAACTTCCTTCTGATAATAAATAACAAGTGCCTTATGCGAGGGGGTAAAGGCATGAATAAAAATACCCTTTTCCGCTGCTCTCGAAAGCGATTTTCCCAAAACAAGCTGCTGGTCAGCATCTTTGCTCGCTTTCTTTTGTTGATAATTGATGACGTTGAATAACCAGCAGTAAAACAAATGAAAAGCACATGATTAATGACCGGAGAGCATGCTACCTGCAAGTCTGTCAAAATTTCCCCACTTCCGCCGGCTACATACTTGTTATCAATAACTGATTAATTCTCCTGCCCCCAGTGACTTTGAAACTGTAATCTCTCGATTCTTTGTTTTTCATCTTAATCTTAATGCCTCAATAGAAATTACCGTTTTTTATATATCAATTTAGACCCTCACATTTTAACAGGGAATATCAAGAGAAAACTGTTTACCCTCAATTCACAGCATTATTAACCAGTTTTTAAACTTCTCTGCAAGTTCATTTGAGTCATTAAATGCAATAGTTGACTTACTTTCAATCATGATTAATCACCAAATATATGGGGAGTTTTAATGATAAAAATCATTTTAAGTAACAATAACGTTTTGATAAATGATGTCTGAAGGTATAAGAAGATCTTTTTCCATCATTAGATCGAATATTCCGACTAATATCTTTATCTTTGATATTCTTGATACAACGTTTCAGTCTCGGGGAGAATGTGTTCAATTTGGCAGTCCTTCAATGGCGCATAGTATTTTTTTTTTTCACCTTCTTACCCGGAGCAGATCTGATCGGATGCATCTTATTTGAGAGACGAGGATCAAAGTTGTACGCACCATTCAAATCCTTCCGGATGAAGGTCAAGTGACACATAGACTGAAATGCTGTTTGAGAAAAAAAAATACTGATAGTGATACTAGTTCAATCATTTTGTGTGATAACAACATCACTTTTTATCTAAAAGTATATGTGAATCTCTTGAGCCTTTTACTGATTTTAGTCAAGTCATTTTACGATTAAATTATTAAGTAAATTTGAGTAAAAGATATTTATATGAATTAATGAAATCATAGGCAATTTATTCTTAAATGCCGACATTTGAGACTTTTTGCAGAGCATATTTCATTTTCAAAAAACAATATTTCATCCGTTGTTTTTACTTTTTTTTAGAATACCTACAAACCAAAAATTTCACTTTTCAAAAATCAATCCCCGAAAGAAAATTTCCTCGGCCAGTGCTGAACTTGATTTTATCGATGATGATGATGATGATGATGATGATGATGATGATGATGATGATGATGATGATGATGATGATGATGATGACATCTCACGAAGAATGATCGATAATGCCTTGTTTGTTAAAATTTCAAAAAGAAAAATTTAAATCTAGAAAAAATGTATGATATAGTAACACTGGAAAAATAATGACTGAATAAATAAATAAAAAAGTAAATGAATAGATAAATAAATAATAATAATAATAATCATAATAATGATAATAATCATAATAATGATAATAATAATAATAATAATGATAATAATAATGATGATAATTGTTAGTAGTGGTTGTTGCTGTTGTTCTTCTTGTCGTTGTTTTAAGGCAAGAGTTTAAGATCAAATCAATTTTGTTTGGGAAAGCATCACGCTGAGTCGACCGAGTTATTTCAATACGAGACATTTGATTTGTTAACTGTCATCCGTGTCAGTCAGTTGATGGGAATTTTCTAGAACAGGCAACCATTTTGTAAATAAATATCAAAGACTCGTAACTTGAATATGCTGGAAATGTGTACGCAGATGCATGCTGGTTAGCAATCACACTTGCGTGAAAATGAAAACTTGAAATATCTACGAAAACTGTAATAAAAATATTTCACAGTGAAATATAGTTAGACATTATTTGATTTATTTTTAGTTTGAAAGATGTTTTCTTATCATTCGATGAAATATAGTAGCACAATATTTTTGATTATTAATTTTGAATTGTTTCTACATTCGTCTGATTTTTTCTCTAATATTTACTTTTTTCTCATCATAAGTTTGACTTTGGCCATGATTCTACTGTAAACAATGGAATCTCAAATAATGAGTGAGCACACGATGAGAATCGAACTCACACCCTCTATGAATACTCTTTAGATTTATCAGAGTTATTTCTTAATTATTGCTAATTGACTTTTTTCGATAGAACTTACCTATATAACGGTTCACTGTAACAAAAACTTTGAACACAATTTTCAGTTTCCACTTTTTATTGTAAAACCAAAAAAGTCGCATAAAGTGAACTTTCGAAAAGCGAATACTTGAATTGCATTAAGATATATTCTCAGGAAAATCAGATCGATAGCAAATACTAGGTTTTACTATTAACTGCACTAATCAAAATTGATTATTTTTTTAAATGCAATCACTGACATACTCAGGATACAGTACGTGGTTGGTGTTTTTTTATCAGACATCTATCGTCCCTGGTTGAACACTTGAATCTGACTACCTTCTCGGAAGAGTAAGGAAAAATCTGTTTTTTATATATGATTTGATTGCACAAACCATGATAGCAGCATTTGGAATTAAATCTAAAGCATTTCATAAATAAAACAAGGAACTTTAGCGAATCTGTACTTAAGCTTTTTATTAATTGGAAAAAAGATTTCTTGAACATTGATTGATGATTCTAATAACTTCAACAACCAATCTGGCTGTTTTAGTTTCTCGTTTTTAACATTTGAATGTTTGATAGCATTTTCATACTTTTTTTCTTTTTAAAAGTATCTCAGTTTACCTCCCAGTCCAGGAAAAAACAATATATATAACAGATTTTCGTATAAAACAAAACCCTCGATGCAGAATGATGTTGATAAACGTTAAATAAAGGAAAAGAAAGTCAGTCAATGCCGAGCTCAGTGACAATGCTTACAAACAATACTTAAAAGAAATCCTTAAGCAAAGAAATACAAATCTCAGCAAATAGAAATTGAGCACAAATACTATGACAACTGAAGAAAACATAAACCATGCTTAGATAACTAATTGGAAATACGTTAGGGGTAAAATAAATGAACAATAGATTCAAAAATGGACAGAAGACAAAAAAGACGACATGTCGTGCCCAATTTTGGGAAGATTGAATGAGAAACGAAACTGTAATCACCTATAACGCAAGACCAATAAATTGAAACCAATCTTCTAAAGCCAAAAAACAATCGTAGGCTGGGCTGTAATCAGTGCCAATCCTGCAATGAACAAAAAAGACAAATGATAAGTTCTCAAAACTAATCCAGAAAGACTAAATTAAAAAAGATGGTTCGGTGGGAAGAGCAATGCACTAGCTCCAACGTTTTAAACAACCGTTCTCCTCAGTGATAGTGACAAAGTAAGCTTGCGTGGACACTGGGGTTTTTCCTCTCATATTCTACCTCCTGAGTGCGCTTGGAGGCGAAAGGTCAGGACATTCACTGATGTTTTCAGTTTTGTCAAGCTACCACAGCTATTTCTTGAATGTCGTCTGTGTAGGAAAACCCTCTGCCATGCTCTGAACTTTGGTCAAAATTTACATCTTGTGATTTGGAAAATAATGATAAGATTTTGAATGGATCAAGTTATTAGACATGAAATATATATTTTCATGTCTTGGAAGATAATGCTAAAAGTTAAAATTAATAATGTAATTGCATTTCGATGATTCATTGAAAATAGGGCTGTAATTATCATTATTCGAGGTTTCCAACCCAGAGCAGCCATTTCAATTTTCAAATACAATTTAAAACTGGTATATAATGCTGTTAAAGCTGTTGATGATATCAACAAAATATTTGGCGTAAAGTCTAGTACGGCACGACTGTTCAATATTGCTTCAATCTGTTCAGGCCTCGATATATGGGTATCAATAATCGAGGGAAACCCAAACCGGTTAAATGCTGTAGGAAAATCAGGAACAGCAATAGCTAATGACTCACAAATTAGAGTTCTCTCTGGAGACTTTGGATTTTCAGCAGTATCATTTCTTTTCAAGGCTGCAGGAAAGGTTTTAGAAGTTGGAATATATAGGTCCCAGAATGCCGTGACAAACCCAACTCTGTGCTGAATGTCTAAGCTCGGAGAAATTGGATATGAAGTCTTGCAGTACTTGTCATATGCATTTTATATTTCTCGAACAGGTTATCATCTTTTCGAGCAATTACAATTCATGTCCGAATTAAAAGTTTCAATAATTGGAGAACCATCATTTGGGACTTAAAGCCTAGAGAATTTGAGAGAGATATCATGATATCACGAGTACATCATTGGAGAAGGCATTTGCTTCGTATGGATTACATTTTGTTTAAATATCTATCATTTTGTTGTGTATATCATCGTTCATCATACATACAAAAACACATCTTATACTTAACAACTTGATATAAACACTTAGACAATAGTAACCTACTCGAGATCGTTCTGAACTGTAAAGAGAAAGTATTCACTACAAGCACTAGATATGATATGATGACATTGTCGACAGGGAAACAGAAATCAGAAATTAGAAATTTATTTGGATCAATAAGGAATCTTCATAAGGTATAAAAAATAGCAAGTGTCATGACAATCACGAATATATTAAAAGAAAAACGGATTATACCTATATCTTTTTCTTTGGAGGATGTTAGCTTGCTATCACTTTCTAAAGATTATTAAATTGGTTTCCAATGACTGACTGTCTCTCCCAATTATTATAGTGTACATTATTATGAATTATATCAATAATAATAATATGAAATAATATAAATCTATATTTACAATATTGTTATGAAAAGTCTGAAATTGAAAGATCTAATAAAAAGGACCGCAACTAACAATGATCAATAGATAAATAGATCGATATTTGGTACTTTAAACTGTAATTGAGCAGATAAACCTTGTTAGACGATGTATTTTGATCATAGTATGTCAGTTTGTCAGGACTAACTCTCTTGTTATCCCAGCGTTTTGGCCGTGTATCTTCCTGCCTTCTTCTTTTGTTGCATTTTGGAATGTCGAATCTTGTTCTGAGAGAGAATGCACTTACCTTCTCGTAAATATCACGCCCGGTACTTACACTTCCGTGGTCTTAGTATTGTCTTTTCCTAACCTCAGTGCTGAACTCCAATGACCTTACACTAAAGCAATTGAACTTCGCCAGGGTTTTGATCTCTTTGGTCATGCCGCTGGAACCGCAAGTTTTTCATTTGTTCCTCTTTGATCAATGACCCCCACAAGTTGATCGAGGTATCTGAGCATATGACTGGTTCCTTTAACATTCTTATCCCCCGATGTCAATTCTTGTATATCATGGTGATGAAATAGAACAACGAAGACGAAAATTGATCTGAACCAACCTATTTGGTTGTCCCACATGAAAGGGCTGTTTGTTTTTTTTTGGCATTTGTTTTTATGATAGTGATTCCGGCAAATTGTGAAGCAGAAATTTAGTTTCACATAATTGACTGATTATGTGACATAAGGTATCATTTGGATTTTCAACATATGATTCGTCATATCAGATTTGATGAGGTAATCTTAAGTCTAGCATATCCCTAAAGGAAATCAGACTATTGTTTTTGTACATGTCCAACCTCAGTGAAAATACTGCCCCAGTACTCAGGAATATTTGAAATGGCAACATGCCCAGGAAGAACAGTGCGACGTTGGTTCCACAAATTTCGTTCCGGAGATATGAGCCAGGATAATGATCCTACATGATAACATCAATCAGGTTAGGGCGTCCACTAGAATATTTCCTTTTTATAAACGGCCATTCCATATGGGACAGTATGATACGTTGGAACAATCGTATCATGTCTTCAAGATTGAAATAAAAGTTTAATTTAAGTAAAAGCACTGGTCATTGGCGTCCACTAAGGGAAGGGGACAAATTCCCCGCTTAACCGTCCCAGATCAGGACTTCTCGATGAAGGCAAGAGATGTTGAAACTCATTGTCAATGAAGGATAATGGTATGGTACAATTGTTTTACGTAAGCCAAACCTAATGTTCCATTATAAAAAGAGTATTATTATTTGCTGGTACAGGATTATAACTAAGATATATTCTGAATATACCCTTCTACAACCGACCCCAGCCCGAAATATATCCCTCTACCCCCAACCACAAAAAGTGGTAGCACACCCTCATGACAGTGAAGATAACAATTCCATAAGGCTGGAAGGAAAACTCAACTTTTCGGTTTATATCAAAATAAACAGATAAGTATAGAAACATGAGGAGAACAATATCTGATGAGATATACTCACGTAAATCTTAGTATCATTAATCTTGAGTTCTTTCTTTTTTTACCTCTTATTGAAGGTATTACTGAATTTCTAAAGATCATTTTAATCCACATTTTGGCTTCCACAAAAACAGGCAGAAGCAAAAATAACGTTCTGCGTTTGTTTTGTGCTGAGTTGATATAAAGGCAGCACACCCTTCCCTCTCGCTACGAAGACCCCGTCTTCTATACCTCCAACCACTTCAACCCCCTTAAAACTCTGTCTTTTATAAGGCGACAATAACTTATGATACATTTTTTTATATGGAAAATAACAATTCTTATAAATCATTAACCCGATTTCGGGGATCTGGGAACGCACAAATGATTTTCTCCCGTAAACTAATGGTTATTGCATTTTTGCTTAACGCCATTTTGTCTTACGTCTTTTTAGAACTGATTGACTTCCGGATATTGAGGGAACGCCTATATTATTTTTCATGAATTTGTTCGTTCACACTAGATGTTTATACCTTGTTGCTTGAGATCGAATAACAGCAAGTCTTTTCAGATCTCAAGCACCCTACTTATTATTCTTGCCGACCCTAGCATAGTGTCAATTTGTTATTTTCGAATCTGTGATTCTTCCAATCTTACCTCTAGTGTTAGGGACTGTTCCAAGTGTGCCATTTATTACAAACACAGCTTTAACCTCCTTCTTCCACAGCTTACTCAGTTTCTGGGCAAAGAGTTGATATTATTCGATTTTCCCTTCCTTTCATCTTCACCCAGTGATTTGCTGACACAGCTGCGTCTACTGATTATTATTATTATTATTATTATTATTCTCATCCTCATCATTGTTACCTTTGCTTTTGTTATTGTTAATATAAAAATAGCTATTGTGATTGGTATGTTCAGGAGCTATTAAAGGCAACGTTTTTTTACATGTTTTGATATAATTTTGACTCATAATGTTTATTTTGACTCATGATATTTTTGAGTAAATAAATAATACGTTTTAGATTTCAAAGTAGACTGTACATAAAGATCTAAAGATAGCTAATTATTAGTGAACAAATCAAAAGAATATCGTCTTGACAAAAATCGGTTCGAAGGTCAACCTTCTATTAAAGGCATGATTGTTGAAAAGAATTTTTTTTTATTTACTCTTAAAATACGATGAACCTTTGATTCGACATTTTATAGCTTTATCTGTGATAACACATACAACAAAACTTCGGTAGTCTAAAAGGAAATAGCTAAATTCCATTGAGCTTACAGATTTCTGTTAAAAGCTGGAAATAAGGCCGAGACGATAAAAAAAAATATCGGAACGCCAGGGATTTAGGGAAAGTTGAATTTTCTGCTGTCACAGGTAAGCTACTCCTTCTTTATCTCGGGTCTCTTGTCCCACGGGACAGCTCAGTAGATACATACATTACAGCCTAAGATGTCAACTTCAACTTGAAATCTTGCAGAGAAAAACGAATGCGGTGACCCTCCGAACGTGCATCATGCTGAACATGATGGCGACACAAACATGAAGGGCTTTCCGATTGGTCACATGCTTGAGTATCGCTGTAAGAAGGGCTTCTTGGCCAGACGGGATAGCGTGTTCCGGGCGTGGTGCGTTGGAGGAGGAGTCTGGGTTGGTCCCAATATGACATGTTCCCGTAAGTAACAGAATTTCCACACACTTTTCACCAACCCTTGACACATAAAAACGATGGCTTCACTTGTTCACAACTAAGTGCTTTTTAACAGAGATAGACATTCACTCTGCTCTTCACTGATCTTTCACTATTTTATCGACAATTGTACTTCCTTTTAGAAAGACAATTCATAAACACAGTCTGCTTTTCCATGGATTTGTCAGCCTCTTGCTGTCTATCACTTCTGTTAAAATCTCTCAAATGTTTGTTCCTTTGTTATAAGAAAAAAAGTAACTCTTGATTAATTAACAAGTACATATATGCATTCATAGATAGGTACATAATACGTAGGTATATCAATAAATCCGTAGCTATTGTTGAAAAATATGTTTATTTCACGGGAACTTTTCAACATATACTTCTTCCTTATCAATTGATTTAACCAAACCATTTTCCATTAATTGCGTCGATCGAACATTATTTGGAGAATATTCCAGATCAAAATTCGTGTTTGGTTACGGACTCATTGATCCACCTTCATATTTATTTCATATATATACATATGTTTATATGTGCGTATGATATTCATACAAAATTATAATGTACTTATGTTCTGACATTTTCTTCAATATGTGCTTCTGTACACTGTTATGCACAAACGAAGACTTAACTGACAATATTTTAATGATAATTACTTTCCCTGCGGTGAATTCGGTGATAAAATAAATGGTCGTGTATAATGCTTCTTCAAAGTCATTATTTCCAAAGTAATTCAATACAAAAGAAGGAAAGATGCGTATTTATATGTACACAAATATAGGCCTAATGGTTTCTGATACGTTTTGAAACATCAAATATTTGTGTACAAATGTCTAGGAATATTTCCAGTATATACACGAGAGTGTATCATTGATTGTGTGTTAGTTTATCTATACTTATTGAAAAAACAAGAAAATACCGAAATGAAGTGATCGAATATGCTTCAACGCATTACACGCTACTCTCTAGATTTTTTTTAATTGTAGTCATGATGTATATCATTTGTTGTATGTACATTAGAAGAGATCCCACAACTGATTAATGTATTGTTTTGTGATTTTATTCCTTATTAATGTGCGTCTTAATGCAATTCTAAATGTTTTGAATGTCAACAGGTATGTTCTGTCAATTCCCCAAGTTTGTTTTTATTGTCTTTTTGTGAAAGCTGCAACATATATTTACACATCAAATTTGTTTGTAACTCTGTCTTTTGTTTTGTCGGAAGCGACAAAGGAATGGATATAAAATCATCAAAAAGTTACAGTTCTCTCGATTTGAATTCATGCATAAAGCATATATATATATATATATATATATATATATATATATATATATATATATATATATATATATATATATATATATATATATATATATATATTTAAACTAGTTTCTGTGTGTTATGTATTTCCACTGAAAGCAGTAGAAACATGCTAACGGTTTTTTCATTACCATTACATTTAAAACGACATATCTTCACTTATTTGAAACTGATAAATTTTGAAATGCACCTACAACTTATACAAGAGTTACAGGGAGCTTTTAGTGGTCTAAATCAGTTTACAAAGCCATTGCCTAAGTATTTTGTTTTTCCGAGTTTCAACACCGCTTTCGTATCTTGAATGTCCATAATTCTTTTCGATTTCTGTCATTATAATGTAATCAAAATCAACTTTAAATAATTCTTGTCAGAATTTTGTTATTAATTCTTGTATATATAGATGGATGAACACATAGACTTGGAAAATAGTCCGACCATATCATACACAATGTATTCTACATAATACCTTTATCAAAATGAAGAGATACTTCATAACCAATATATTCAGAAAGAATTGTATTACTTCAAACTGTTGCAAATGCTCTTATTCTGAAGCATGGATTACTATAATGAAATCAGTACATTAAATCTTTTGTGTTTTGAAATATGATGCGAGTATTTATAGTATCATGAGTTGAGTGTTTGCCATGGGGCAATGGTTTATATGCTAGTCTTGCAAGCTGCTGGTAGTCAGACCATTCATCATTACGTGGTCAGTGTATCTTACCTTATATTATAATTGTACAAATATCTCCACGTGTAGTTATGACTTAAATGAATTCACATTTCAGGTAACAGGGTATTGCTTATTGGATCAAGAAGTTCAATCTCTTTGTCTTCTGAGGAAAGGTCTCATAATAATGGTTTCATAAACAAGAATTCCTTCATTAAAACAATGTTTCTATAAACTCTTAACACGAGAACAATTTTATCAAGTATGTTATTGATTTTAAAATAGAATGCACATGACTCCCCGGGAAGGAATTTTCTAAGTGCAGGATTTTTAGTCGGGGGAAGAATTGGGGAGGAATTTCAGGCAGGAGAGAAATGTAAAATGGAAAGTTCAATGTTAGAAGGATTACGATATGGCAATTCAAATTTGGAGAGGAATCTAGGAAACCTGAGATCCCAAGTGGAAGAATGTGACCTGGGACTCTGAGAACCTCTGAGTTACAATAATATCCCTTCTTAGTTTATTTTTAAAAGCTGTATTGTTTTTTCTATATATTTCTAATTCATATAATCTAAGAGGTTTTTGGGCTCCTATTTACTCGAACTCCCAAAAAAGAGGATGTTACAGAAGGTCAGTTTAACCCACACGCGAACGTGTGGAGCAGAAACTTCCTTCGTGATTCTTTTCAGTCCATAAGAGTACTTGACTTCATCATAGAACAAACTTTGATCCAAGTGGTTTAGAATACACAGAGCAATGCAAGTCAGAAACTTTCTTCAAATTGATGTATTCATGAATATTGATATTTATTAAGCTTAGTGCAGTACGACACCAGGCCACAAATATGGGAGCCCAATGAGGATGATAAATACAATAACAATGGCCTCCAAAACTACCTTGCTAATTAATTTAACCAATGCTGCACAGCGAAGTGTTCTATTTGTAGAAGGTTTAGTACAGGGCATCCGGCTAGAATTGATTTCAGTTGGGATGCTCCAAATGACTGACCATTGCTCCACGGCAACGCACCATTTCTAAACAATCATTGTCTTTGGGGATAATATATCGTGTGTTTCTTGTATTTATGAATGCTTCGGAATAATAAACATGCGAATCTTTCCCATATGATTCAGTTATTTCGGCATCTTTTTTTGTTGCTAGAGAATAATAGCAATTTTAGCTTCCTGTTTTTTTTTCACGTTGCTTGTGTATTCGAAATGCAGCTGCAATAACCCCCCAAAATATTCAATGATTGTTGAAATCCGAATATAAAACCAATTTTATCAACACTTAATAGCTTAGCTGATAGTTACAAAGAGATTGTCAAATCTTTTGAAAAAGAAAGGAACAGAGGTAAAAAGCATTTCCAGATTCTTACAAGAGATAACATTAAAATACTTAGGTTTTTCAATGCATGAATATTTTAGATAAGTATTTCGTCTTTAGAAATAAACGTATTTTTCAAGTTGATATTTAATATTCGTCATTCCTCAAAAGTGTTGCATTTATCGCATTTTTATTCACATACAGAG
The DNA here is from genome assembly GCA_963457665.1 of Thysanoteuthis rhombus. NCBI lineage: Eukaryota > Metazoa > Mollusca > Cephalopoda > Oegopsida > Thysanoteuthidae > Thysanoteuthis > Thysanoteuthis major. The sequence continues at coordinate 48,857,992 of OY735212.1, read as the reverse complement.
AAGGGCAATATCCGTTTCTTTGTACGAGAGTCTATCTACGCTTTCATCATTTTTTGAATTTTTATTTTTGAACATTTGTGCATGGAGATATAAACATTTATCAAGGCATTTTTGCATTTAGAATTTCTTTGTTATCAGTCCATTCACTTGTATGAGCGCGTATGTGTGTACTTTTCAATTGATTTAAATCTGAAATGCTCCAACATATCATCATTTAAAAAGTATTTTACTTGCTTAGCGAGGATGTACAATTTCAGAATTCGTTCTGAAAATAGTTGATCTCGTGTTTAACCCATTTTAAACACATTTTTGTCAAAGCTACACAGGGTTTCGAACGCATCCTTCACCGTCCATTTTTCTATTTAATTTTATTTTATTGTCCGATCTTTTCATTTCACATTTCTTTTTAATCCTCAACAAAAGGATCCGACACACTATTCAATAATATGACTCCTATGCCTTGTTGTAACATAGCTGTGTGATTCTCTTGGGACATCGCAAAAGTCACATCCTTATTGACTACTTTTAATGGTCGGCCTGAGTTTAATAGTTCTCATGCTGAAGATGTTTAGCTTGTTTAAGACCTTAATGCTTCACATTAATAACAAACGTGATTTCCTCTTCGTAAAGATTAAGAAAAACTGTGCTATTCATTCCTCCATATATTTGTTAGTACTTCAGCATGACCTTTTATTCACATTGGTCCATTTGTCCGATGTTCAAGTAAATGATACAGAAATGAGAAAATCAAGTTCCGCTATTTCTTGATGTATTCAAGCCAATATAAATGGGCTTAAAACGAATCTATGCCCATAAACAGCTCCCTTGGTACTTGAGCGAATCAATCATATTCCAGTTCACCGTACTGTTATTAAATTTTGTTGATTCAAGTTTACCACCACGTCAAATTCTAGGTAGAGAAGGCAATTATTAAAAACTTGCACAGACATTTTATTAATGCAAATAATTTTATGGATTCTAAACTAGGAATTAAAAATCCCCAGCACTCAGAAGTACTTCGATTGATCATCATTATGGCCGATGATAAGAGAGGGTAATTCTCTCTCAATCAATTCATTCTCTCTACTGGATCACTCGTTATCAATCATTAAGCACGTATTTATTTTGATTGGTTTTCTGATCTTGGTTTTCATAGTCTCAATGTTGCAGCTGTTTTATCTTTCGGCATTCTTCAGGTTCGAACCAAACACTTTGAAGAGGCACAGATGTTTCGAATTAGCTTTCCGTCTTTCATTGCACTGGGCCAGAGTACCATTGCCTGAAATCTTGGTTGAAGCAAAAACCACAAGTCAACTCTATTCATCAAAACAACACATATTCACCATGCCACTGTCCTCGACCATTCCATATGATGGAATCTTTTACCCTTATATCTAATAGTTGTTCTTTTATTTTTTTAGCTAATCTTGTTATAAAAGGTTGTTTCTTTCACCATACAACACACAAGAAGTTTAGATAATTATGCCATGGAGGACAAATTATTTTCCGTAATATCTTGTTTCCACAGAAATCTCTTTATGAGCCAATACACCGGCGCATTAAGAGTATTCATTACAAAAGGTACTCCCAAAAGTCTGTATAACATTCGATCCGGGTGTTGTTCAAATCCCCAAAACCGTTGGATAACAAATCACATACCACATAGATTTGATTTACACGAACAGCTTTAAAAGATTAAATTAACCCCGATGCATAGGATATACAATAAACGAAGACAAACCCGACATTGACGATCTTCAAGCACATTATTTGGACATACTTTTTTATGCTTCAATCTTTTTCTCCGACGACCGAGGTTTAAACATGAGTGATTAAAACTCCGTCTTTTATGATTAATTCTATCTACTTGTTATTTTGTATATTTTTTTCATTTATGAGTTGCATAAGCTTTCAAGAAGAGGAAATGTAAAATTGTTTTATGACAGACAGGAAAATGTCTGTATTTATGGAGTTATTATTCTAATAGCTAATCTTACAAACAAGCACCTGTTCTCACCTGACGAATGGGGGGGGGTCAAACTCATTTTGAGCAAGCAACAGTCTATTCTTGATTGACTGCTTCTACTATGATATCACAATGCTACTCCAAGTATTGCATTACTGTTAAATTTTTTTTCCTTTTCAAATAAGAAGTCAAATCTACTACTCGCTTTCCTATCAAGCTCTCAGCTATTTTTACACCATTAAAATGACCGCTTTCAAAAGATATCTTTACTCGGCATCCTTCCAGCAAGGAAACCATGCTCAAAATCATATCCCGGAGCTGTATTTTCAATCACAATCATCCTTTCAAAATTCAAACAGAAAACGTTACTGCTTTACACCGCCAAAATTTCCTAAGAACACTATGAAACAAATTCTCTGACCCTGAAATAGGCTTTTATGCATACCCTTATCAAACTTAGATATATATCATTCTCTGCTTTTTAATTTCGATGACAGTTATCAAGTGGGTACGGTTGATTGATGCTAATTATACTATCAATGTGATCGACATTGTAAGAAGAAAAGGCTAATAAAAGGGAGTCACAAAGTTTTAGAGGGTTGGAAGTTGGAGAGAAGAAACGAAAGGGAGAGAGCATGGAATGATATGGAAGAAAGGAAATTAGGTAGTTCAAAAACGAGTAGGAAAGAATTGGAGAACCATGGCTGCTATTGATACTATGTTTGGCAGACGCGGCTCATGTCTATGGGTTAGTGTGCTGAAAAGAATATGTTTTATTTCTGATGATTTAATCGTTGCAGCACTGGAATCTTACTTCCGTGTATTCAATTTGAAATAAATAAAAGAAACTTAAAGCTCATGAGTTATCTCCTCCTTGAGTGGATGTCTCTTTTTCAGTGAAAACGTACTTCAGGTCATGGCTTTCAATTCTGACATCGTCCATCCAAAATTGTTACATAAGTTTAAATCGAGTGAACACAATATTATATTATCATCATTAAAATCTTTCGATTGCTGTTTTAATTAATTTGTTAATCAGTTTCTCAAAAAGTAAATGTGACCCTCTCAAGAGCAGCAGTCGTTTTTAATTATTTTCTGTTGATTGAATTGAGCAGTCTTGCTTTCTTTCTTTTTTATTATTGACAACGTGTCATATAAAAGGTCGAGGGATAAAACTTAATAACAATGACTTCGTTTGTGTTGTCACATATTGGTTACGTATTCGACTTCTTTTGATTGATTGGTTCAGGAATAGAAATTGTTTGTAAGACAAGATGCCATTTTCTTTAATTCTATTACCTGAACAAAAATGTTCTGTTTGGCTTTATGTTATTTTGTACTGTGAAATGATCAATTCATTTCAGCTGTCGAACAGGTTAATCTGTATTTTTGAACTATCAATCAAGTTGTACGCTCTTCTTCTTTTGGTTTGTATCAGTATTAGAAACCATCGACCAGTGCTACCACGGGAACTATCAATGTACGTTTCTTCAGCTTCTAAGTTGGTATGGCTGGCTGCTTATGTACGTATGTGTCACATGGTTAGGTTGCATCTATTAAGATACATGGCTGAAAGTCTGAAAAATTACCCCCTACTATCTCTAGAAAGAACATTTTTTTCAATTTACCCCTGAATAGGTTTTTAGGATTGGGTTCAATTTGCTATGCTGAATTTGTATCCGGTAGCATTCAAGCCTTTTTTTTTTTAGCAGGGGGTGGGGGGATTGTTGCCGGAATGAAAATAGTATTTATACGTGACAGATCTAAGCAAAAAATTATTTTGTTTTTTCCAAAGTTATTAAGATAAAAATACCGATTATTCTCATTGTATATTTCGAATGGAGTGCTTATGTTATGATTATAATTCAATATATTTTATATTACATAAGTGGTGTGCTTATTTTTGTGTTTATACAGTGGGTAAAAGGATTCCAAAATGTGTGTGAGTGGAATGGAAGACATCAAAATTAGGGTGATTCTATAGAGGCTAATGTTCCTTGATAGCTGTCAGCTACCTAACTTCGGGATTCCATTATTTACCAAAGACCAGTTTAGCATTTAGACTGAAGCCTAAAGAATAGTTACTTGACCATGTCCTCTAAGACCTCGATTTTTATTGCTTAGGGCCAGCTCTATCTGGTGGCATATAACCCCTTATTTCAACAAGGTGATATAAAGCAAGAGACGTTTCCCCGAATTCCTCTCATGTATCACCGAGATTTTCATGTCCTCTGCAAGTTCTGATCAATGTGTGACTGGACAATGAAGGTTAAATTTATCGTTCGTGGTATTTTGGAAGATTTATTCGTCATCAGATACGTTATGTTAAAGAGCAAAGATTATGTTTCCTAGAAGTTCTGAGTGTATATTAAAAGTGCATATGATTGGAATGCAGATCCGTTCAAAAGAGAATGAAAACTGATCTGGTTACTCATTCGATAGAAACCTCCAAATGACCAACTTCTTTTGGCAGCTTGCCTTTTGTTGGTCACTATTTTCCAATTTTCAAAAAACAAGCGGGCAAAAATTGAGGCCAATTTAGTATAAACTTACATTATAAACTGACCCTACACTAAAACCTATTTATGGGGAATTTTGAAAAAAAAAAACTTTTTTTTTTCACATAATAAGGAGTAATTGATTAAACTTCATTGGTGCGATCCTTACGAGTGCTTCATACATAGATATATGCTTACATACATGCTCAGTCAGCCAGCCAGCCAGCCAGCCAGTCAGGCCAGCTTAAAAACTGAGGGAATCTATTTAGACAGTTTGATTGACGCTTTCTAAAAGATCAATAACAACTTTTTGTTAGCATTAATGGATAATCTTCAAATTTTCTCCTGAGAGAAAAATATAGCGATCCAGTCCCGCTGAAGTTCCTGAAAGAAGACAAAAAAAAGGCAACGGTAGCCAATTGGCAAATGTTCTTATGTATTACGGGAATGGAATATTTATTAAGGTCTGTTTTTATCAAAGCGTTTCTCTCCCATAATTGCAGAATCAATATTCGCTTTCCTCACCTCTATTTCCTCTCCTGCCGAAGGTAGACACCCTGCGCCCATCTCATCGTAACAAATGTATTTTGGTCGTAGTTTTCATTCGACCTCTTTTTTTTCATCTTGGCCTGCATCGAGTTTAACATTTCTTTCTTGCACCTGCCTTTCGTTTTCTCTGCCTCATGCATCCTGCACGGCACATAATGTCAAAGGTTGTTTCTTATCTAAGGCGTAATTTCTTTTAAAGTTACTGGTTTCACATACGCCCGTGGCGTATCAACAGGGCTTCCATTTAGCTGCCCCTACTGCCACCCTATCTTCACTCCGATAGGCAGTAATCGATATGAGTAGTTCAAAGAAGAAAGAGACACAAACACTAGTTTCTGATCTAACGCTCAACATTGTCATTGTCATTTTGCGAAATGCAATTTGTTGTCCGATCTCCCGAGGCTCTTCTAATCTACGTTCATGAAATCGACAACAAAGACCTTGACTTTTAGATCTTCGCTTTAACCGGAAACCAAGTTGACAATGCAATGGCCAGTGTCCTTTCGTTTCATATTCAACATTAAAAGATAATTTAAATCATCAGACTACCTCAATGTGTTTTCAGCGTCTATGTCAGTGGCTACTGCAAAAAATATCTCGATAAATATCTTCGGTCTATCACTGTCAAAGTAATTCAATATTTCTGGGAACCTATGGGTCTCACGCCTTATCCGTTCTGACAAATACCATTGGCTTCATTTTCATTCTATCGATTCAACTGTCCATCTTTGACTCTTACATCGTCATTCACTCAAGCATATTGATAGGCACACCTACACGGATTATTTGATATACTTGTACTGCATTTCGAGTTGAAGTTATTGGAATTTAAGTAAAAAGTAGAGCCGTAGGTATTTGTTTTGTTAGAGACAGAATCAATGAAAAATAGAGCCTGCTCACTCTGATTTCATAGTCGATGCAACAACCCCCCTCCCGAGTACTCCCACTCGGGACTTTAACCACTTTAACAGCATACCTCACACTTTTCAAACAGTCTGCAAAATACTCTCTTAAATTATCTCTTAGCTGCCTTATAAGCTTTTCATAATTTTTTATAAAGTCTGGAATGTATTCGGGGAAAGCCAGGGTGGGTCGCTAACAGTTAGAGCTGTTGCAATATTTTGCCCAAAAGCCTTGCACAGGATGCAAAAATGGGCTAACTCGGCCATGTTCGATGGTCACACAGTAAAAGTTTTCACTCCGTGGCATCTATCTATCGATTGAGTTACTCAACAGAAGAGTGTTCAAGTATGTGAAGAACTTGAGTGATCAGACGAAAACCTGTGCTATGGATTACTAGATTCTATGTCGATATTTTCCTAGCCTAGCTTAGCCCATCACAAGATCAAGAGAAAGAGAATTGTGGCATAAGAAGATTGTGTTTCGCCAATCATAAACGTCTACTTGGGAAATGAGCATTCAAAACTCTAACGTTTATCTGAATTTAAGAACCAACCATTGAAAGCAAATGCGAACTAATTTCAGCAACCAAGCAAGTTCAGTGTTACAATTTATATATGTCTATATGATGTTAATCTCTATCGAAACACTCAAAGCAGTATCAGATGAACTGGAAATTTGAGGTGGACTTGAGACTGTCCGAGCAACGCTAAATTCCCTGAGGATACTTAGAAAGGTGATAGAGATTTAAAGATATTTGTTCTCACACTGTTTCCTGCATGAACCACTAGATGTACGCAGACACAAAATTATACATTTTTTTTTCAAAATTATATAACGGCAAAAATACATCAAACGAAGAATATTGCAAATGTAGGCTATGTCTAGAACATAAAGATCTCTGTGACTTGAGAAAGATCTCCTGATCCAGGCCAGAATATTCCTAGGGAGAATCCGCTGGATAGTGGATTTAGCTGTTCTGTCAGACACGACAGTGGAACTAGAAGAAAGTTAAAGGTAGATAAGTATCTTGACCATGCCAGAGATATGAAACAGTAGTCGAATATGATGATGACAGTAGTACCAATCGTGGTTAGGGCCATGCAAACAACCCCAATGAATCTAGCAAAGAGGTCAGAGGAACTGAAAATCCGGGGAAGAATTGAGATCATTCAGGAGATAGCTCTGCGAATATATACTAAAATACTAGTGACTTAATGTCATTTTATCCCCGATGAAAATCAGCAGTCACTGAAGTTATGAAAACTCAACGAGATCAAATGATAACATTGATAATATTTTTTTGAAAAATACATAAAATTATCTGGTATGTTGAAATACAGACAGATAACCCAATCTAGGCTAGAGTGCTTGGTCTCGTCATTGTGAACAAGAGGAAAATTCATCATATAATGGATGTTACTGTTCTAGAAGATTACAGAGTAAAAGCAAAAGAAAATGTAGAGCCGGAGAAATATCGAGGTTTTGCCAGAGAAATAGAACAATTATGGAGTCTGAATGTTAGAGGTGTGCTCACTATTATTAGATTGACAAAGTTCAGCAAAACCTTACAAAGATGTTTGAATCCGAGAAATAATCGAAACCTTGCAGACGTCAGCATTGTTAAAATTAGCTAAGATATTCAGATACGTAAAAACCAAAGAGACTTGCTCTCACTTGATCTCAAGTGAAAGCAACAGGTTAGTATTCGTAGGAAAAGCTATGAGTTCAGTAATAATGATAATAATAATAATCTTCTGAAAAAATCATCTTGAGGTAGTGTAATACAGTGTCAATTAATGCAGTATATTGGTATATGCAGGAACACACATGTATTTAAGCAGATAACATTCCCCACGTTACTTTGAACTAGTGAGAAGAATCACAGTTGAGTAATCTTTTGCTAGAGGCGTTTTTCGAACCTCAAAGCTGTAAAATCACAATACAACATACATACACCTGCAAGAACACGTGCATAAACGTGAAAGAGAAACTTGATTTATAGAAATATACGAAGCATGGGTGGGGAGAGAGAATGAAATCATTACATTTATCAGAAAATCATGCTTATAGAAACTATAAACTTGATCATCGATGATAGAGATTTTTACGTATGGAATGTTGTTTTCAGGATAGTGAGATGAAGAATGATATAAGCAAAAAAAAGAAGATATGATTTAAACAAAATACGATCAATTCGCAACAAATAAATAAATGAGTATTTTCCAAAGATCCCCTGATGCTAATATACTACCTCTATAAAATTCTTAGGCTTCAGCGCTTACAAATCCCGAAGAGGTATGAATTATGGTTTTCCTATCACAGTTTTTCGTTGGCCACTACTCTTTTTAGTTCTTCATTATCAAAAAAAAAAAGGTGTGAACCCCCGACAGGATAATTATTTGCATCCATATTTCAAGTCAATTTAACAAACACTGAACAGTTGGCGTCCGTATTTCAAGAATCTTTTCATTCTCTCAACAGTGTTTAATTATTCATTTTGAATCAATTGAAAAAATGACCCATCGTAGTCTCAATAATATTTTCCTTTTATATTGGAAAAAAACTTGATAGATAGCACTAATCAATCTATTTCATTAAACTTTTTCTGACCGCAAGTCCTGCTCTGGTGGTGGGATTCATCCTAGTCTGAATGATTCAGTAAATATTACTTTTTTACGTTCCTTTAGGCAGGGATTGCGTGTCGTCATTATTAGTCAAATTGAATACGGATTGTATTCAATTGAACTAATTGGCCTTCAATCCTAGTTAGGTTATAAAGATATCTACTTTGACGGCATTCAAGATGTCACAAAATACTAATGTGGTTTTCACTTCTGATTTCCTTTATTCGGATTGTTTCAGCTTGCTCATAGTATTAGAAGTAACTAGTTATTACCCGTGGGAACATTTATAGATATGTTCGGATATCTATGAGATGAGTTTTAGAAAAGAAAAAGATTACAAACATCTACGTAAATCCATTCCTTTACCATGCTTCAGTTTCATACGCTGCTTTTGATTCTATTTTTGAAGTAAAAAGAAAGAAATAAAGAAATGAAAATTTGTGAATGTACATAGAGATGGATAGAAAGAAAGATAGAGAGTGAGAGGAAAGCAAGAAAGAGAAAGATTATATGTGTGTATGAGAGAGAGAAAGGAAAGGAGTATCCCCCTCCAACTTCTTTCTCTCCACCTAGGTCACGATAATGTAACTGTTACTACCTATGTATGTGGTTTTAGTTTCATGGAAAAAGATGTCTTCAAATCAAAATTGATTCAGATTTTTTTTCCAATATGAAACATAAATATTTTGAGAAAAGAAATAAACGTGCAGTGTTCCGTTTCCATATTTTCATTGGTTTTTTACTTCTTTAGCACTTATTCTATATGAATTTTTATTCGTATTTGATACATTTTCACGAATGCTTAAATTTTAGTTTTCAGTGTGAAAACATCATTTTTTGTTTCTTTCAATTTCATAGAACTAGACTAAAGTGTCTATGACGTAGCATAATCGCCCCTTCTCTTTGCATCGTCTCTCTTATCTATATTTGCTTTTTTCTATCCCTCTTTTTCCTTCTCTCTCATTGAACTATCTAAAGTGTGATACACAAACGATTTTGTAATAGTATATCGGAAGTGCCGATTATATGTATCATTATTCATATTTATATTTCTTATTTTTCATCAAAAAATCCATCATTCATCTTTTATATTTCGACTAGTATCCAATTCATCTTGATTTCAGTTGCTTTTCATCGCATCTACTCAAAACGTCAGTGAGATTGAAAAACGTCAGTGTCATTCTCCAACCAACAAATAAAAGACACTTGATTATCGAACTCAATATCGTAATTATAGTTTGGAGTGTCCTTTTAGTATCATGGTGTCGCAAAAATGAGATAATTTACCCTTTTTTGTAAAATATCATGCCACTGAGCCTCCACTGATATATTATTGGGTTCTCTCTTTCCCACTGTGAAACCTCCTCTTATGACTTTTCATTCAACAGGGTACTAGGTGTACAAAGGGGAGAGTACAGTCGACTGTCGATGATCATTGAATTTTAAGTCGCACCTTGATCTTTAAGCCTCACTTAATAAGAATTTGCATTACGAGCAAAGCCTTATTCTTAGAGCAGATGACGAAGTCGTTGTGATCAGGGTTGAGATTAAAGTCAATTGTGAGCGACACGTAATGAACTGGAATTATGGTTCAAGTAACCAGAAGTCCTTTGTTTCTTTGTGCGACTCTAGAACAATAAAGAAGCATGTGTATATATATATGTATATATATATATATATATATATATATATATATATATATATATATATATATATATATATATATATATGCAACAATCGCCCAGCCAGAATTACGTCGATACATCGTAGGCGACAAGGAAAGCTGCAGATATAACAGAGATGAAAGAAAATTTATCAGGAAATATTAAATCCTCGTTGCCTTCAAGCTTTGGCATATTTGAATTACTACCATTAATGTTAGATTGTGGCATTCGGTAAGTATGCGCTTATAAAACTCAAAAATATTTTTCTTGTATATCTCACGTTGTTAAAGGATTTATTCCTTTACTAAACTATTTCAGGGCATTTTGCAGTCACGAATAACAAATTATCTATCCGGTTGTGTTCTTTGTTCTTTCCTATTAACGATGTTGACACCTTTAAATACATTAACCTTTTCGTGTTATTTTTACTTTAAATTCTCGCTCATCGATGTACTTATTTGTTCATAAAATACTGAGAGAAACTATAGATGACGAATTTGACACTCAATTATTTTTATCAAATTACAATTTTCCTAGAGATGAGCGTCTTCAAAAATGCATTTTTATAAAAAAATAAAAAAATTTTCGATAAAAATTTTCGATAAAACGAAATGAAGAAAATCGAAGAAGCAATTACCATTTATTTTCGGAGAGTTTCATCAAAATGCTGACAATTGTATGTTAGACTGGGTCGTTGGAAACTGGGATGATGATGGATGCAATAAAGTAATAAACGTGAGAAAAGAGTAAGGGGTGTACATTGTCTCTATAATCGCTTTTTTTCTAAATAAATACATATATACCCTTTAAAATATCCAGGCATTGATCACCTGAGTTGGTTAATTTTAGAAAGCTTAACTCATCTCTAAATGTTGAGATTGCCAATCTAACCAACCTTTAAGACTGATAATCCATCATAATCCTGAAGGATGTGCATCCATCATAACCTCTGCAGTAGCAAATCTTTCACAATTACCATATCTACGAATCTATCACAACTTTAAAATCTGTGATTTGATTACCCTCTCCAAATCCTTGAATCTATCACAACCTCTTAATCTATGAATCTATCACCACCTACAAATCTGTGCATCTATCACAATCTTCTAATCTGCGGAACTACTACAAGTTTCAAAGTTGTAAATGTATTACAAAATTAGAGCTGTGAATCACGACTCAGTAATGATATGCTACAACAATAGAAATGATGCTTGGGTTACTACATCCAAAAATAAAACTGAAAGAGAATATTAATACAAATGTCCACCAGGCATTTAAACAATACTATGACATCTAGTAGATATCTATGAAATAGATAGTTCACTGAACGCTGGTGTTGAAGGTGATATATATGAGCATAAAAAGCAGATGTAATATTTATTAGTACAACTTTGATTAATATTTTTCTTAATGTTGTGTTTTTATTGATGTAATAATGGCAAATTAGTCGAGCAGGTCTCCATCATTGTCATGCGATCAATCTGCACTGAATTTATGGTCGTATAACGGTAAGTAGAGGAATTATTGATGATTCTGATTTAAGTAAAGCCAATGTAAAATGCCTGTATTTCCTGATGTACTGAGTATAACCCAATAAACTATAGCTTGAAATATATATTTTTTATCGTGTACAATAAGCTCTTGCCATAATAAATTGCGGTCGTTACAGCCAAAAGTTCGTTATGGCTGATAGTTGTCCCTCGGTTGTAAAAGAAAAAAGAGCCTAGTTCGGTAGCTTACCGCATTTAACAAACATCGTTGAAAAAAAAACTACCGCCGACATTACCTTACTTTACATCGTTTAGTATATAGTTTCGTGGTTCAGCCTTGTCTAGCAAATGTAAAAATCTCACGCCAACGAAACATAACATCAACTTCCTATTGCAACGTTATTATAGTTGTATTTTGATTGTTCTTTTCATGGAACTGGATTAATGACGAATTCGTTATGGTCTGCGTGCCCGCTGCGTTTATCAAACTTCGTTCAGTAAAGAAGACAAAAGTTCGTTATGAAACTTGAAACCGTTAACGCCGGTATTCGTTATCTTGAGGTTTGTTATAGCGAGGGTTTACTATATATAGAGTACATAAATCTTTACTGAAAATAGACTTTTACTTTGAATAAAAGTGCTTTATGTTTTTAAAGTAATATCACCTTATGTGAGAATTCAAAATTAATTCAACCTTCATGAAAAAAAAAGGTTCTATCATGCCATTTTCGAATCCTGAAATACAAAGTGCTAATAAAAGTTTGCTCTCTTGAAAGAGCAATGAAAATCCCATGTTGGCAAATGAAGAAATCGACTAATGGGTTTTTAATGCAGTTTCCATATTGAGATGACTTAAGATTAATGACACTTGCAGCAAAGGTAATACATATTCATTGGCTTCCTATTGTTGCTACATCGGCGGCACACTGCCGTTTACTTATAGCATGTTAGTATCGTTAAATGACCCAACGTTGCTATAAGAGTTCCGAAGGGAAAGTTTTCCTTGTCAATAATTAACGATCGAATTTGTTGCCATTAGATACCGAACCAGTTTTGGTAATATCACTCTAATTGCTGAATAATGACCACCAAAAGTTCTTTTGGGCATTGCTCCATTTAGTTCATGCGCACGATAAGTTGAAATACATCTTTAATCTATTCCCATTTGGCGTTCAATCAAACCTATCTGTTTGCTATATTTTCTCGGCAGTTAGTTTTAAAAGGGTGAGAACTGTGACTTTGTAACGCCACTCATTGCTGTGAAACACTTTTATGTTTATGAGAAAAGGGCATTGTCGAATTTGATTATTTTATTTATAGCAACCATATGGATTTGCGGGGATTAAATTTCTTATTAATCTTTGTTGGTTATGATATAAACCACTTGATATATTTAACAAATTTTGGGATGACATGTCTCAAATTCAGAATTTCACAAGTATTGCTGATCCATCGTTATCACCATCTGCAGCAGCAGCAGCAGCAGCCCTTTAATGCCGTTGTTGGAAATTCCACGGTATCTACCATACCTTCAATACTAGGCGTCGCAATACCTATATCTCCAGAACCAGTCTGAGTTGTCACGCCATTTTCTGCCATTGAAATATGATTTGTGGATATCCACATTGTGAGATTTGATATCCAGCGGTCGTCTGACATCCTTCCAATATGGCCTGCCTATTGTTATTGGAGTTTTCTGATGTTTTCTATGACTAACATTCGTAAATACTTCATATCAGAATTTTCATTCACTAGAAAAAAAATTCTTTGGTATCAGGTTCAGTCGTTGACCCTGATGAATACTACAATAACACAATTCATATATGCATATGATTTTACATTTTATGATGTAGTATCCGTGCGCTCTGCATAGGATCAAACCGTATCACCGTGCACTTCTGCCTAGGATGAGAGTAGTATCCATGCATCTGTTGTGAAATATAAATTAGCATTAGCACCTAACAAATAACAAGGCTTTACATAAAGCCATCCCTGAAATATCCAAATTCTGCAAACAAATGAAATAGTCGACGCTACAACCACCTTAACCACACTTACACCTTCACTAGCTCTATCACTAACAAGACTTGCTACATCTACTATAATTCCCACTGCAGAAGAGAAAATCTCATTCAAATCCTAGGATGTACTGAATACAAACTGCAATATATAGGTAAATCGAAATGTCTATTCTACATTAGACTTAATAACAATAGGCACAGAATAAAATCACCCGATCTTCTCAACCCACTCCCAGTAAAACAACACTTTCGCATCCCTGGCCACAATACTCTATATCCAATATCATGGAAAGAATTCAGAAGTTATACCTCCCAACACAACAAATATTCTGGAACTACATAAGGATATATGGACCAATTTACTTGGAGCTTCCTCTCCAAACGGACTCAACATTAAACCTAATAACTGTAATCCCAACGAGCTCAAACACCATAATCCTATCGCTCCTAATAACCCCTATGCTTATCAAATTACTATCTTTATAGTAGCACCGAAGACTGTACTTCCGGCCCTACCCAAAAATATGCACCCTAACAAGCCCTACGCACCTTGATATACATATACTATTATTCTCCACTATAGCCTTATTTATACAATCTGAACCCCCGCCTACATATAATTAATGTTACAAACCTATTTAACCTTAATCACATCAAACTCTTCTTTCATGTATATCAAACATTGGGAACGTCACAATCATGTACACCTTTACCAATTGATACCTATCAACTTGTACTATTCAAAGCTAACTGACTTTTCAGAATGTCTACAACGACCATTACGTTACAGACCATGAATTTTGCTAATACTTGGCCATACATAACAAGGACCCGATCTAAGTTATATCCCACATCATCTTGATTATTACGACCCTGTAGCCCACCACTTGAATATCCCACTATAAATAAACCTATAGCTCTACCTCACCATTGATATCTTCCTTATAAGTTGATGCGTCTATGGGCAATTTAATATATCTATGCAAGGACTATATATCACCAATATATCAACTAAAAAAGGAAGGCAGCAGAACACAAATTGTCACATGCTGTAGCATTTGTCAACGTTAAGAAGGCTTTCGACCCAATGAAAATTCCTTAGGTTATTGAGACCACCATTCTACAAGATGTATACCCAGTATACGTCTGCAACATATATACAGTAATGATGGCTCCTTAAATGGGCTACGTGGAGACTTTGAACCCTTTCAGCCCCTAAAAGGGGTACAACAGCTCACCCAAATTCTTCACAGCCGGCCTTGAGATGTTTTTTGGAATCTTGAAAAGGAAAATATAGGAATCAGAATTGATGGCAATTATCTGAGCAACTTCAGATTCGCGTACGACATTATCCTTTTTGCAGAGAACCTTCACGACCTTACAAAAAATTCTAGATGAACTGAAGACGAAAATAAATATCATGTACAACAAATATGTTGAGGACAGATACAAAAACATTTCAGAAACCCATACCTGAAAAAAGTAGACCACTATATCTACCTAGGACAACGAATCCAAAATGAAACCACCAACAAAAAAAAAATCATATAGAGTGAAAAATGACTCTAGGATGGCAGCTTTCTGTAGAGGGAAATCAACCTTTCCAAACAAATTATAAAAAGAGGGTCTAAAACAAACGAATACTCCCAATAGTCACCTATAGAGCTGAAATATGAAACCAAGACAAAAGATTGAACCTCAAACTAAAAACCATGCAATATCACATGGATGGATCACAAGACAGTGCAATATATTACAGAAAAAACAAAAGTCAGGGATGTCATAGAATCCATTAGAAAACTCAAATGGCAATGGGCTGATCATGTTGCAAGAATGTCACACAACTGTTGGACATTACGAATCACAATGTGGATCTCCAGAGATCATGAGCTAAATTGTGGCCGGTAAAAAAAAAGATGGCTTGACGAAATAGTTCAGGAAGTACTGGCTCTGCAACGCCCATAAGGCAAATTTTGGGAACGGTTCACATCCAACGACGGATGCTAAAAGGCTGATGATTATACTTTCACTACTGAGTTTTTCTCATTTTGAATTACAAGCCTGTAAATTGTTAATACCTTGAAGGTGATATTTCACATATTTTATGGAATTACTGATATCTTCAGGTGTATCTCAAGGTATTACATGAAATTAATAGCGTCACAATCTGACTGCAACTTATTAAGCAGTTCACTTAACGCCATTATGTAGACTATATCCGTATGAGTTTGTGCTGACAGCCATACGTTTTCATTGAGAAGCCGGTACAAATTTCAACCGAGCAAAAACATTAGTTGGGGGGGGGAGAACGTTTGAATCAATTGTATCCGAGCATAGGCTTGAACGACCTGATGCGTGGTGTTCCCGATCACCATTTTAGGTAATGACCAGGCTTGATGTCGCTGAACTTGATCATATGAGAACGGCTGTTTCCAACAAGATTTTCCATATGTCGTATAAATTGTTCGATTCACACGAAAAGATAGAAAATATCAACTGATGTTGGGTAACCAACCGACTGATATAACTAAATCATTACTGAAAATAAATAGCAACTCAGAAAGTAAGATGGAAAAAAGGCATCGAGGCGTATATTTGACTTCCTCTTGATAGACGATTTTACTCTCACCGTGGGCTTATTCTTTATTACTGATAGCATTGTTTACTCAATGCTGCAGAGTTGACAGTCCGAGTCAAAGTCGTGATGAAAAACAACTGAAAATCAAGATGAAAGTGTAAAAACTAGTCATAATTAGTAATAAAAGTCTTAGATATTTGTTTCGTGAAATTCTCTAAAAAAACATACGTCTCTGCTACAGTTATTGAATGAGCGAACTCATTTTCCACAAAAGACTACAATCTGACGTTCTGATTGGGGATCAGACATTTTAGCCCGTAGTAATGATCAACAAAATCAGCTGATTCGATTAACATTCCCCCACAACGAAATGCTTGATATAACTCTATGAATTCCTTCAATCAGCATCTCGTTTTTCTTTGCTTCTTGATTTCTCAGTCATTATAGAACCTTTTCTAAACTGCTCCTTCAGTGTGAAGGAAATATTCGATTTCAATTGAATATGTTCAACTGTTTCCTTTCTTGCTTTTTTCCGATTTGTGGGTCTTAAAACACAAAACATTCGCCATGACTTTTATTTTTACTTAATAGCCTTATAACCTCACTCAGAGCTCCTTAGGGAAGTCTGCTAACTCTTGGGAACCTTGGTGCTAGACAAAGCAAAACTTGGTTATTAATCTGATGACATTAGCTTTTTCACAGGATCAATACTTGTTCTCTTATAAGCAAATTTCCATATAATATACCGATTTGGTAATTTTTCACTTTTCCCGTTATTCTCGACTCTCCATTCAATTCTTTTTGTGATATTTGAAAGTAGTATAGTTTCTTAGTGATACTTCAGCATCTTCAAAAAAAAATGTTTCCGAGAAGTACAAGTAGAGCTCGCTTCCATGAATATTTTACATTTTCCGTTTTTGGCGTTTTATTCGATTTAAGGTGGTAGATACTTACTTTTGATAGGTAGAGTATCCAGCAATTGAGTGGCCTCTTTCTCTCTTTCTACTCCTTGCTCCCATCCAAACTTAACTTTCCTATTAGCTATAAACCGACAATAATTCTTTACGCTCCCATAAACACTGAAATGGAATTGGCATTGAAAACATTACTTGTGTCTCTGGTCCCATGCTTCTAGTGGCACGATTTCAGGCCTGATTGCGGAAACATTTTACACAGAACATAGAATACTCCAAAATTCACGTATCAGTATCCACAAAAAATCTCTTGTTCACACACACACACACACACACACACACACACACACACACACACATATATATATATATATATATATATATATATATATATATATATATATATATATATATGTATGTATGTATGTATATACATATATATATATATCAAAACTGTCACCAGAACTGTCAACTTGAGTTTCTTCAGTTTTTAAGTTGGACTAGCTGACTGGCTGGCTGGTAGGCTGGCTGGCAATGAATGTATCTATCAAATGTAAATGTCACAACACTGGAGCTAGATGGCTGAAAATGTGAGTATTTACTCCTTATCATGTGTAAAATTGCGTTTTTTGGCCATCCGTCCGAATGAATTTTTTGTTGCCTTTCAATTCACGATGCAAGTTTACGCTAAATTGTGAGGTTTAGCATTATTGTTCAATTCTTTCAAGGCAGTCAACTTTCTTATATTAATTATAAATTCTATTCAGTTCGTGTAATTTCGCTTTCACTCCCCCTTAGTGAACAGTTGCGATTATCTCTGTTATTATGAGTCTTCTAAACATTTCCCCATCAAGCTAAAGATTAGTTTTGTCGCTTATTCCTGTGCTAATCTCAACAGAAACGTACATGGCCATTTTCCTATCTAAGCCTTTTCTTCTCCCTCATCTGTCACTGTATTAAAACGTTATCATCTTGGAAATAGATTTATTTGGTTGTAATTGGATTCTTTTTATAAAGAACAACTTTCATCATCTAATGTATTTACAAACATGAATGTAAGAAAACAAATCAAGCTACTTTATAGCTGGGTTTATTCATACATTTTGTGCTATTAGCGATGAAGCAATTTAATTGAAACGAAATTGGGAAATATGTATAAAGTATAATATATATATATATATATATATATATATATATATATATATATATATATATATATATATATATATATATGTGTGTGTGTGTGTGTGTGTGTGATAATTGTATAGAAAATTTATCTGGAAACATATTTTGTCTGGCACTGGAATTAATCAATTCTGTCGGGATAGACTGTGCAATCTAATCATTCATACATATATAAATATATATATATATATATATATATATATATATATATATATATATATATATATATATATATATATATATATATATATATATATATATATATTAGGTCGGTGCGAAAAAAATGTGGTCTTCCACCATCAACTGATTTGAATAAATGTTATTATTCTAAGTAGAAATTTACACATTTTGCCAACTCGAAGCATAGAGCCAATGAATCTATCGAGTTGCTTCTCGGTTGTTGAAGAGACTTCCGTTGCAGAAAGTGGTTGAAATAGTTGTGAAAGTGGCAGTCGGATGGGAAGAGGTCTGGTGAGTAAGCTGAATGTGGTAGATTCTCAAAGCTTAGTATGTCGAGCTTATTTGCTTTACCAACTTTGTAATAATAACAACCGTTGAATTGACAACATTTAGTTTTTTTGTAACTTCTCGAGTTGTTTTGCGTGAGTCTGCTCCAATAATGGCCATCAATTGGATGCTGTTAATCACAGAAAGTCTTGTTCCCATTTCAATATTTTTGGAACTAATCATCAGCCGTACATTCATGGCGGTCAAATACTTGGTTAACATCTTGAGTGGTTTCTGCTGCTCTGCGTCTCATTTTGAATTCATACAACAGAATCGAATTTACTTTTTTTCCATCTTTGATTTGACAGCTTCAAATAAACCTGAATCAATAGTAGAAAGAAGGGTCAAATAAACTGAGCGACATTCAAACAATGGAATTGTATATTCAATAGCATCGTTAAATAATACTTTATACTAAAAAAGAGTACGAAATAACAAAAACTCAATTATTTTTGCACCAACTTTATACATCGATTTCAAGTAATGTCAAAATTTGATGGTCGATTGATATTCCAAATTGATAATCATACATGTTAGAATGTGTTTTTTGCAACGAGTAATTCACGTCTTCACAGTTCAGCTATGTTAGTTACTGACTTCACCTTCCTAAAGACTGATTTGCCTCCAGATCAGCTTACCCATTTGCGGCACAAGTTTAGAAAAGGCAATAATGCTGCGAAACTATTCATGATATTTATGATATATAATCTTCTAACAAAAGAATTGCCAAAGGCAGTTTCAAAGGTTAGGAAAATATGATTTCAACTCAAGAGAGCCGTCTTGTTCTGTTTAACGATTGTCAACTTTTTCTCAAATACAAATAGTGCTATTACGGTTAAACTCAGAAACTGAATTCAACATTTCATCATCATCTGAGACCGCTTGTGTTGGCGAATACAGATAAAAAATGGGTTTATGATCATTTGACAGAAGCCAATAGTAGAGCAAAAGTGGATATGTGCAATTCACTGTAGTTTCGTGAATGCATTTCCGTTATTCCAGGCGGATTAATAACTGGTGGAGGAAAAGTGATGTGGCTTAGTGAGAGCAAACAAGATAAAGTACAACAGAATATAAACCTCCATACAAGAAATATTTTGGTAAGATTTTGGCAGCTGTTGGTGTGTTTTACTTTCAGTTGCTACCAATCATTATTGCAATTACACAACCATTAATTGTCTATATTTAGAACACATAAACATGACATTGAAGGAAAAGGTCCCGACTTTGATCAATTGCAAATTTAAGGTGTTTTGTTATGATAAAGTACGACTCAATTAAAAAGAGGTCACATCATAAAAGCAGGAGTAAATTCAACAACCTTAGCATCAAATTTATGGATTAAGGAATACAGCCGGAAAATCAACGAGCCTTGGCTTTGAAATGCCGACTTCAGTGTTCAATCTCGCATTTTCGCATTTTGAGCGCAATTCAGAAAATCGAAGTTGCTATGGACAGGAGTAGGAGTGTATTTGTTCTTGAGAGACATATAATGAATTGGAGTTATGATTCAAATTACCTGAAGTTTGTTGTTACTTCAAGCGGCCAAAGAAACAAATTTTGGCCAACAAGGGTTACGCCGACATAAAATAGTTGCAAAAAGAAAACAGTACGTATGACCGACGATTTTGTCAATAGGTCAGTTCTTTCCCAATTTAAGAGATGTCTGTCTGTATTTCAACTAGAAATAGATGGAAGTGGTTTAGGAACCCAATTAGATAACCATTTATCTTATCAATATTTTCAGGTTAGAACTGCATTCCTTCAATGATTAGTTGTCCCGATTGGATGTTTCAAAGTTATATTATGCATTTTTAGTCATAACAAAATTGTTTTGCAAAATTCAAAATAACCTTTAAATAGTATGGAAATCTTACTGATGTTATACTTACTTTTCCTTCATCTTATTTCTAATATTTTTAACTCCGAGAAAGAGAGAGAAGCACGATAAAGTAGAGTCTATCTAAAAACTAATAGTAATGATCATGTATTATAATTAAAAAGATCATTACATGAAACAAGGCATTCGAATTACATTAACATAATCTAAATGCTTTCACTGCATCATTATCATCCATTGCTTATTCTTGTTGCACCTTTTATTAGGTTGAAAATAATGAAGAATAAACTGTTTTCGACGATTCTTTTTATAATCAGGCCTAATTTCAACAAAAAGAAAAAAAATATCTCTTTTCTATTAACACTCCCTAAAGTTTGTACAAACACTCGAAATGAAGATTTGACTGAACTTCAATGACACGTCTAAGATCACCATAGCATTGTACAAAACTTGGCGTTGGGAACTTTTGTATCATCATTATATCTCTCATTACACAACAATCCTGCAGGTAATTCTTTTTACATTTTCTCGTGTCATTATTGCATTTTTCTTCATACATTTTCTGCACGTCGAGATTGTGTATGAGAATTGGATAACTAATAAAATTCTCCATTTTGATCTTTGTGGTTAGGTTTTCAACCTCAAGCTTTGTATATATTCTCTATATATGTAATATTCATCAGAAAATGACCACCATTTACAGTTTGCTGAAATGCATTGTGTCTATATGCTATGAACATTGGGCAGACACAAGAATTCTACGAGGTTACAAGATATTCTTGTAAATACTCCATTGACAAACAATGCAAGATGGAAATACACAAACTACTTAGGCGTTATTAATAACTGATTTATACAATATCATTTTGTCTTAACTTTATCGTTTTAGCCTATTTGATACACTTTGTCAAATGACTATAGTAATAGCTCCGCGGAAATCTCACTTCCTTTACTTCCTTCCAATACTTTTATGGTCTCTCATAATATACATTTTTATTACTTTCTAATGCCTGCCTTAACCCAACAATATGAAAAGATCTAACCTTTGTCTTTTGCTCCTTTATTTCTAAGAGATTTCTATTTCTGTCCAATCAATTTTTACCTCGTTATTTTGGGGGATGTATGCAATATCGATTTCTCAACACCGTCGTTCTTGCAAAACTTCTGCCGTTTTCCATTCCTATTGGAAAAAAGACTCACTTCTATCTCTTTAGATATTCAAAAGAAGGATCTTTTTTGAAAAAATGTTTTACAACCAATTTATTCCCTAATATTAATGTCCGTGTCATTTGAAAAGGGGAATTCTGTGGTTTATCCAATTTTCAGGCAAATCAAGCCCTCTGTCCCCGTTAACCAGAGAGTTCCGATATACCTCTATACTCATGTAAAATAAAAATATTTTTTTTTGTTTTTTGAAGTTGAGATTGAGTGCTTTCATTATTTGATATATTGCTTTGGTTATTACCTACGCTTCTGTTGTTATTAATTCAATTCAAGCAATGCATCATTTGACCATCTCCAGATTCATATTGTAACCATTATTTAGATTTAGATTTGTACCGCTCTCCATTCTACTTTTTTCTTTTCCATTGGACCAACCAAGTCGAAAAGAATCATGTGACTTGGTGTTAAGTCCTTGTGTCGGAAGTGAAAATGAAAGAACTGACGAGATTGGAATCGGTCCTTTGATTGATCTCTGCTATAGGGACGAGACTTCTCAGTTATGTGAGCTCAAAGAACAAGAGCAGAAAATATATAAATGTCCTTGATTTGATTCCTTGTACGGTGAACTTCAATTCTCGTTTTTATTCTTTTGTACTGGTTTTTATTTGGTGATAAAATCTTGTTTCATTTTGTTCATTCATACATTTTTCACAAACTCATTTGTTCAGTTTCTTTCACAGAGATTGTCTTTCGTTTTCCCCTTTCTATCATTTGGAACTCATCCCAATGGATGCCATTTGTACCTCTTTATTTCCTCATGCTGTGGTAAGCCTTGAGTCTGAAATTGAATACGGGTTGTCTCTATCTTATTTTTGTCACTACAACTGCATGGGATGTTATACATGTAGCTTTTGGTAATATTCTTCTTCTCCCAAGGATCGACCTTAATGTTGTTTTTTCTATGAAAAGCTGGTCTGATATTCTATTGAGTGCAAAACATGGGCCTTATCATGTACCTTTTTTCTTGCGTTGGGTAGGGACAATTTATGACACATTTAATCCAACAACACAGCTAGTTACCATATATATACGACCTTCAAAAATTTCACAAAAAAGCTTTTCGTTATACCTGAGAGCTTGTATATTAGGTACATTCTATTATGCCCGATGGTTTAAAAAATATATGGAATAATGTAAACTTATATTAGATATCTCTATAATTACTGATAAGAAAACTGCACAATTTGATTTGCATTACCATTTTTGCGACACTCTGCAGTGAAAGCTTTTATTACTCAATTAAACAAATGGTGCAAATCGAAGGAATAATTATCTTTAGTTTATATGGGAAAGTTTTTGAGCATTCCTAGAACGCAAAAATTATGATGACGATATATTACGCTGAGTCGTAGGAGGTTGAAATGGTCGGAGTCACAGGAAAATACGCCCCTTGCTCAAACAGAAACATTCCCAGAGCTTTGAAGTCATTGATTGCCTTGGAGTAGCGGTTACCAGAATATGATATACGTTCTAATTTGGCTTGGAGTGTCTGGAATCGAAAAATGACGTCTAATGTTCAGATCTCCTGATCAATGAACAATTCTGATTTACACATCTTTTGGGGAATGGTTTTGTCCTCAAAATGCTTTTGAGAAAACAATCCAATACATAAGACAAGTGGCTGTTATCAGATATAAAACAGGTCTGGCTAGTCACCCAAAAGAAAAAAGCTAATGACCAATATCTGTTTGCAGTATCCAAAGTTTGGGGGATGATCAATTGAAAAATCAGCAAAAGGGTTTATCATTGATTGCGTCACTTCTACCGTCTTTTGTTGGGCAGCAATGATACCAGACACAAACTGAGAGATCAGTTTAGCATAAAGTAGCATTGCAAATCGAACCCCCACTGAAAATATATTCGGAGGATTAAAAAACTGAAACAAAATGTCTTTCTAGACATACTAAGGAGTACAGTAAATGTTTAAACTTTCAGCCTTATAGTTCCATTAGTACGGCCTGAATGCACAATACATACATAGCCAGTCAGCCAGCCAGCCCAACTTAAAAACTGAAGAAAACAATGTTGACGGTTTTGATGACTGTTTGGTTGACTGTTTCCAATCATAGGCATTTTGCAAATAAGTCGTACGGGTGTATGTGTGTTTAGAGAGAGAGAGAGAGAGAAAGAGAGAGAGAAAGAGAACGCACTTGTGTACGTGCGTGCGTGTTAGCCACTTATTGAAAGAGAAATTCGAAACAGAATGATGTACCTTTCTCAAATTAAAACAAATGCCAGTTACGCCTGTCTGTATATCATTTCAAAGTTATATTGTTGGAGATTCAATTTCATACTTCGATATCTTTCGTATTTTTATCATCCACGTTTCTGCTTATTCCGAAAATAACTTCTATTTCAAAGATTAATTTTTCTCTTGTCTGCGATCCACTGACCTAAAAACATCGTCCCGATTTCTCTCAGCTAGATATTTCACTTTTTAGCTCAATGCAGTATTAAGAACGATATTCACTTTACAAATAAATCTCTACCTACGGAACTCAAAACGGGAAAAAACAGACGTTAGATTTACGGCTCCAAAAATCCACCATAACAGTGTCCCAGTAGATAAAACAGCTGGAAAATGCCATCTGCTTCTTTGGGTAAATACTGAATGTGACAGAAACGTGTGGATGTTCGGAAAGTGCATTTACTGAAACAGTGTGATATAGTCAAGTTGAAAGAAAGAGTAGCTCAAAAGGTAGACGAGCTTGGGGCCATAGACTGGGTTTCATAGTACGAGCGATTCGAGTCCAACCTAAAGATGGAGATTTTTATTCAATCTGTTGTCCGTCAATAATTCATTTTGTTTCCCAAATTTAGCCACCAATTTTTACGCCATTTATTACTGTGTTCAGACGACCTCTAGCAGACGACAAGAGCTGGAAGCTTGAGACTACACAGCTGCGATAAAATGTCAGTCTCCTTTAATTGCACAGTGAAGATGTCTACCTCAGATAATGTTTCAAAGCTATTTTTTATCTTTTAAGAAATGTTCAATTATATCATCATTATTAACAGAGTAAAACAAAAAAAATGAGTATTAAACATTTATTAATATTTGGTGGATGTAAAGTCTTTCGCACTATATCGTTAATATCTCCATTAATTGGATATGAACACCTCTTGCCTAAAAAGTTTTCAGTCCGAGTATATACTACTAGTTTAACGCTATTTGAAAAGTATCGCTGATCTAAAAGAATTAATGTGCATAAAACAAACCTGTAGCACATCGTCCCGATTTCCTATGAATTATTTATTTACTTTGAAAATAATGATGTTTTTCTCTGTCTTGTGGCATCAAACAATCATTATTTATACTGAGCGTTTTGAACCAAGATCTCATCGCAGCAAAGCGTTAAATTAAAATCTTTCCAAAGCGTTAGAATATTCCTTTCTTTAGTCACTTTCGATTTCTTTTTCGAATCATTTCAACATGAATATTGAAAGAAGAGTCTAAAAGAAACGACTGATCGTCACAAATAAGGACTTTTATTTCACACCCTGGAGGCGTCTTGTTTGTTAATGACTTGCCTTTATCAGTTCAACTCTTCACAGTTCTGTGTATCAGTGTTCAACACAAGCAAAGAATGAGAAACATTCATCAATAATTGATGTGATTTTGTAATTACTAAGCAGTATGTGCCGTATAACTTGAAGACATCAGTTCTAATCTTATTCATTCTCTCGTTCAACTCGTTTCATCATATTTGTCTCTTTTTTCATTATCAAGGTTTTTTCATTATTATGTTCATTAATAGAAGAAAAAGCATAATCAGGAGGATGGAAGACATTTACCCCCGGGATAATAACTACTACACAAAAATTTCATATAATATCAGCGTATGCAAACATTTTCGACGAGTGAGGGTAGCTATAAACGGAATGTCTGTCCGTCGTTTCAATTTATTTGGAAACCGAAATGTTGCGGTGATTCAAAGTACAGTTGGCCATTGATATAATTTCCTTTACTTTCAAATCCTCATTCCATCTATCAACAGTTTTTGTCCATAACAGGTTCGTAACTGAAATGAGAAACTAAATGATTTAAAACTCTTAAAGTGAGTTTTTGTTCATCAAAATCTTTTTTTCAAATTCCAAAACAAATGATTTTTCGGTTGGAGTAAGGTCACGAAAGTATGGTGGAAGAATTTTTTATCGCAGCCAAACGTTTTAGTGAGACTTTTGGTCACTCAATCGGTATGAGGACGTATTTTATAGCAATAAAGAATGATCCATTTCTTTTCACTAAGTATGGACATTTTCTGTCCAAAGCTGTTATCAAAGGCTGAAAATGTTTGCAGCAGATTGTAGAAGTCACTTCTCAGCTGTGACACAAGTCTATTATTACGGTTGGAACACTGACGAAAGTGCTTAACATTTAGGGATAATGTTCATTTCTTACCTTCGATCACAACTATGATCGTACAAGGTGGCTGTAGCTAGCGAGAATATAGTGAGTCACAATAGCAGCGTTTTGTTGGTGATTAGCAACCCACTTTTCAAGCTTAGACTCTTTTTTAGCTTCTTCGAATTAGGATGAACAATAGTATGGCTAAAGTGTTCGCAATGTTTCTTGCTTGTAAAAGTAAAATTTGTTGCAACTATTGGTACAAAGAAAAACGGACTGAATTTTAGTTACAAGCTGATATTTATTCGGGTGGAATGAACCTCACTAAAGATATGGATTTACCCTCGTCTCAACGATTCTATAGAGATACATAAATGGATTTTCCACGTTATTTATTCAGATGTTTACAATGATAAATATCAGCACTGAGAAACCTACTGCTCTCTGACTTGATAAGGATTATCGAATAATAAGTGTAATAACTAAGTAATGCCTAAAATAATAGGTCTGGTTGGTCACTCAATAGAAACTGTCAGCTGACCAACATCTTTTGGCAGAGGTTCAATTGAAAAATTGTAAAAAGGGGTAATCGTTGAACAAATTACTTTTCTTACATTTTTTTTTTTTTTTTTTTAATATTGATATTACATTTGGTTGCAATTGATAGTTTTATGTTTTGCAACGACCAATAACAAGTAAGTGTGAGTTTGATATACAGAATCCTACATCTAATTTCAACGTATTTGCATAAAGAGATGAGAATCTCAAAGATTTTTTATAACTAAAATCACCCAAAAACCAAATAAATAACACCGTGATGATAGATGTGAAACATACTTATTCTGATCTTTACATTTGCTGGTGAATCTCGACTAGTTACAGAATTGTTCGTCGACACCAATAATAACTTAAAACTGGGATTTTCGAAGTACTTGACATAACATAACCCATTTTATAAAAATTGGTATCAACTCCTACCTACGTCAAAATGAAAAGTATAATTAAACTTACATTCAAGGATTCAGTTTCAAATTACTTCCGAACACATCTTTTGTTGAATATAGTTAACAAAATTGTATAATTTGTTCAGCTGAAAAATATTAAAATTCATGTCTGAAGTGAGCAAACTTTTTTATGGAAAGGCTTGGTTAACAATCCGTTAATGATTCAACACTGACCTGTGAAAGTAATGGTCGTACAGGCTTCACCAAAACAACCCTACCACAGCTTTCTTTTGCTGCTTTTCACCTGCAAGAGCATAGAGAGCAGAGAATTAGAGTTAATAACTCTGAGCATGCTGCTATAATTCCTGTGTCATTCACCATCTGTTGTTCTTCTGATTTAGAATTTCCACATTTTTCAAGGAATGTCACGTGTTTCTTAGGATTACCCTCGAGGGATGCTCCCTCAACAATTGTCTACGGACAAGAATAGTTACAAAATATTGTCGCCGACCGCTCTGTCTTTTTTGTTGAAATTCCCACAATAAAGTACTTCATTTGTATATATATATATATATATATATATATATATATATGTATATATATATATATATATATATATATATATATATATATATATATATATTATTATTATTATTATTATTATTATTATTATTATTATTATTATTACTATCATTATCATTATTATTACTATTTTGAATGGATCTCCCGTTATTATACGGCGAATGCTTCATTTGATCTGAACAGCCTAAGTAGAATAAACTATAAAAGGGAATGAGGCTATTGCATGAATGTATTCTGTTAGATTTTATATATATATATATATATATATATATATATATATATATATATATATATATATATATATATATATATATATATATATATATATATATATATAAAAATATATATATATGCGATGGAATTAGATGCAGTGTATAGATAGACAGTGATTGCCATAAAAGCCAGAACGCTGATCTCTAAAGCAGTAATGCCTTTGCTACTCGAAAGACTCGTGTGACACGGTCTTTTCACCGCTGTATCACTGTCAGTTGTGTTGAGCTATGGTTATTATCAATCATAGAGCAGTGCTGTACATGAGATATGTCAGTGAATTAGTCAAGGAGTGGTAGAACTTACGGAGCGCTGAATATGAACTTTTTATCACAACTTATTCAGACTGCAAGTTACGATGAAAAGCAACTGAAACTACGATAAAAGTAAATACTAGTCAAAGATTAATGGATTTTTATTATGATTCATATAATAAAAAGGATGATATTACTAGTGCTATTAATGCTACTAATGAAGGTAGAAACAATGGCGATTATGGCATTAAGCAATCGGAAAAATTAAAGGAAGGTTTAAGGGTTAGATCTCATCTTTTCCAGTCATATGTTTGCAGCTCAAGCAGGGGATCTTACTGTTTCGTAGATTCAGAATTGATGAAAGATAATACTAGTAGAGAATCAATAATAGTTGATAATGCTTCATCTAGTTACAAAGGCCAATCAAAATAAGCTGAAGCTCCAAATGATTGCAGAAATAAAATCAAGCTTTAAAAGGATTGACTGAAAAGACGAAAGGCATTTTAATTAGTGTCCAAAAAGTCTCAGAAGTATCTGAGAATTTGATATTATTTTTACTGGTGATTTCGATTGCTCTTTGCCTTCCAGGAATTTACAATTTTATCCAGAAATATTTTTCATCAATCATATCGTAACTTTTGAAATAATTTGTAGTTGAGTGAATAAATATGCAGCCCAATGATAAAAAAGCATTTATAACGAAATAGAACGAACATTATAGAGAGAAAATTCAAGATCAAACTACAGCTAATGCCTGTCTCAGACTATAGACTCATCGATTCACTCTTTTATAGAGCAAAATTATAGTTACTAAGAGTGGATGAGGTGAATTCTTTTGCTTTTCATCATCGAGGGGATATTTCAATGGTTATGAACTGAATAAAAGTTTCCCATATTCAACATGACACTGATTATTAAGTAATGGGGAGTTGTTTCAAAAATATCATATACAAATAAATTCTCATTAAGATTTTAACTATAAGATAATACAAAACCCAGTAATATTGCTTCAAGTGGATATTTACTTGGTTTATTACGGATCAAACTCTAACCACTGCCTTACGAGTCGAGTAGGTGCCCTATAGTATAATTTCCTATATCTGTACCTCTCTCCGTGGTTTTCAAATTCAATATTAATAGATAGATAGATAGATAGATAGATTGAAGGGGAGGGAGAGAGAGGGGGAGGAAAGAAGCTAACAATAGGGAGGAACTTGAAACATGCTTGCGCCGCAAAACTCACCGTGAAGCAACTGAAGCCTGCATTGAAAGACAGAAGAAGCGAAACAAACAAAAGTAGGGATATTAAAAATAGCTGGAGAATTCTACGAGAACTTCTATGCCTCGGAAAAGAAGTGGAGTCGACTGACACCACAATAAAGAACAGCGATGTTCCCGGCATAACAACGGACGAAGTAGTTTTTGCTCTACAGAATATGGAAGATGGAAAAGCCCCAGGCGGTGATGGCACATTGATAGATTTTTTTAGCAGATGCAGGGGAGGTTTACCACGACAGAATGGCGCAATTATTCACACAATGCTTACGGGAAAAGAAAATGTATCAAAATTTATAAGAATAGTGATATTACTTTACTGTCTACCAATGCTTACAAATATGTCCATATATATATATATATATATATATATATATATATATATATATATATATATATGTATATGTATTTGTGTGTGTGTGTGTGTGCGTATGTGTGCATGTATACATTTAGACAAATATATATGAACGTGTGTGTAGATGTACACACACACACATACATATATATATATATATATAGTTGTTACAAAATAAATCTATGCCTCAGCACCTATGTGAGTATGAAACGCCATCATAGACAACACGGGTAGCACCGTTGGTAACTTTGCTAGTTTTCAGTAAACGTTGAAACCATCGATAAAATAGAAGCTGCTTCTAAAATAATTACTCATTTATTCAATCTCCAATCGAATATCTTGCCATTAAACCTTTCAATTGATTATTAACGTGCATGGATTCTCATAATATCCGAGACAGCTTCATTCTGACGTTCATACTCATAACCAAACCAGAAAACGATACAGATTTATGGGAATGTATCTCCAAAAGCGACTTGGACGGTTCATAGCACGTTTCTAACCGTTGATGATTTCGCCTCTTATTGTATCGGCACATTTCAGCCGATGTGATTGCCGACGTATACTTAACCTGTCATTGAAGATAAAGTTTCAGAAAAGTGAGACCCTTCTATTGCATTTGGCCTCTGCTGACCTTAGCAACCATTCCAAATCTAGGTGACCC
Organism: Thysanoteuthis rhombus; assembly: GCA_963457665.1. NCBI lineage: Eukaryota > Metazoa > Mollusca > Cephalopoda > Oegopsida > Thysanoteuthidae > Thysanoteuthis > Thysanoteuthis major. The sequence goes on along the minus strand of OY735212.1, from coordinate 48,827,337 downwards.
AGGTCTTCTTTTTAATGGTTTCTGTGCGCACGCGCAAAAATCAGGTTTTGTATTCATAATCATGTAGGAATTCTGAATACAGAAGATATCTCAGAACACAGGGCTATGTTCGACGTCAAGATGTAATATAGATAGATTATTAAAAACTGTTTTCACTTTTTTATTGGGCGATGTGAAAGTCCACAGAATCAAGTAATGAATTCATATGTCTTTGAATTTACTCTGTGGATGCTAGGGAAATGGGTGCCACGTGAAATAACGGAAAGCCACATTGGTCACCGCTTAGATGCTTGTATTTCTCTTCCTGACAAACCGTGAAAGATTAGTTTGGGATGAGATACTCACTTGCGATTGAAGATAGATTTATTATTAGAATCTGAACAGAAAAAAAAGCGTGGATAAGTCCAAGACAGCTTTCAACATATCAACTTGAACAGAATTTATTGCGGGGGAAGTTGTTCTCGATGTTTGGTGGGATTCAAAGAAAATTCTTTATTATAAATTGCCTGTGCCTCGACAAATCTTTACTCAGCGTTACAGTGAGCAATTATCTAGGTTGAATAAGTTTTAGTAAGCAAAAAGAGCTATTTCAGGCAAAAGAAGTCGATCAGTGATTTGTTGCCTGAAAAACGTCCGTGTTCGTGTTTCAAATTCGTAGCAACAAAGGGTCACTAAATGTAGGATGGGGGAGGGTGTTTCCACAGGCGATGTATTCTGCACACCTGTCACATACAGACTATAACTTGTTTTGCTCCAAGCAGAAACACTTTCTCTGCTCAGTAGCAGCAAGTTTAACATATTGAAAGATTTCTGAAAGATTCATCAAATAAAAAAAAATGGAGTTGTTTTTTATAAAAAGATTCAAGCAATGTATCTGAAAGTTTGATGAATTAACAATGATACAAGGAATGTATACGAATAAAAAGCTTTGCTTTTGGATTAACTATTCCTCATTTATACGCACTATGGGAAATGCCACATCTAAAATTCCTTCATTTTTCTGTTCAAGCTCAAGGCACACAGTGAAAATGAGAACCAAATTAAATATTCAAGAAGATGGTGATTATTCCAAGACTATCAAGTGAATAGGAGTTACTGGGCTAGTAACAGACATCACACTAGAATGGCGTATCCTGTTCAAATTAAGGTTGAGACTTCACTCCACACTGATGCTCTTGTGAAAGACAAATCAATTTTCTCTTGTACTCAATTTCATCGCTAGATATCTGGAAAATATGCTTTGATGATTAAAGCACAATTGCGTAAGTAATGACTTCGTCCCATACTTCGCTTAGTTGCTGCTCACTAATGACAGTGCAATGATGGTCTGAGAGTTGCGATAAAAAGCTTCAGAAGGAAGATGATAGAAATACAAGTTTGTTTGAAATTCAAAATTTGATGTACAGATTCAAGAAATATCCTGGCTGCACTTTTCCAGTTTATGAAGCATGACTTATATCGATTTTATTTACCAGTTTCTTTTGCTTCACTTTCAACTGAGGTAAATGAGAAAGAGATCCCATCTGAGAACTGTCTAATTTCAAGAAGGAGTTTAAAATTATTACACAAGTTCAAACAATGATATTATGTGTTTGCGATATAGACGTGTGTCTCTGTCGGACGAATTCGAATTGTATCAAAGCCTCTAGATATTTGAACCCAGAAAACTGTGAACTAAAGCATATAGGTATCGGTGGGTATTAGTAAATATCGGTGAAAAGAGATCGAGGTTTTTGCCAATGAACAATGGATCTAATTAAGTAATTAGGCTAGGCTTCCATAAGAAAAAAATTGCTCATCAGTAAATGAGTTGATGTTAGCTCTGCACGCCTACACTTACCACCGCGACTGCTTTCATCCGGTGGAAGATATTCAGAATCGATTTTACAGAAATATACATATCAAAACTAAATTTGCCCGCCTCTTCATGATTTGATAGGCGGTTTCTCAAACTTTATTCAATAATCGAAAAAAGCGTTACTTAAGCCGATGTCAGAATCTTGGCATAAACGCAGGAACCAGCTGCTCTAAAACAAATGACCGTTCCTCTCTCGCTCATTTTCTCTCTCTCTCTCTTTCTCTCTTTCTGTATCTTTCTCCCTCCCTCTCTCTCTCCCTCCCTCTCTCTCCCTCTCTCTCTCTCTCCCTCTCTCTCTCTCTCTCTCTGTATCTCTCTCCGACTCTGCTACTCACGCTTTCTCATTGTTTCTCTCCTGTTCTATTACCTTTCCTAATGTTCCATTTACCCCTGTCGACAAAGTTGGTGAGGTATATGTATTTTGTCGATAACTCCAAAACTACTGAGTGAATTCCAATGAAATCGCTTGGAAAGACTGGTACCAGACTACAGGAGAAGTGATTGAATTTCGGAGTGGATCCATACCCAATTACATCTACTACATTGTACTTATATAATAGTACTTTCAACACGGTATCTCTAGAATTTCAATTAATTTCTACGATGGCGTGGACAATAGACTATGGAAGTAGCGGTCAGATTAGTGGACAGATCCATGTACAATTATTTCCCCTCATAATGTGCTCTCTGAATGCTTCCTACTTTCCATTATTTTCAAATTCCCGCCTCTGACATTCCATTATGCATTGTAGTTTCAAGTCTATTTGCTTATCGCTTCTATTTCGACATATTACAATTTTTATGTGCTTTTCCTTCATGTAAGCAACTGCAGCATCTTTAGAGTCTAATTCTACCGCATTTTGGTCTCCTTTCCTCTTTCTTTCCTTATTCCCTCATCACTTTCTCCCTCCAGCACTTATTCTCTCTTTTTTTGACGACATCCCTCGTTTAGTCCTTCATGATTCCTATAATTTCGTTCCTTGAAAAAATGTTTTGTAGACCAACTTGAAAAATACTCCAATTTGTAACACCCAAGTTTATTAGTTCCACGAAGTATATTTCCTCGATTAACGAGTAAGAACACTTTGAGGCAAACAAATAAATTTCGATGTAACAAATCAAAATAATTTTTCTACGAAACACTTTTCACTTTACTCGCTCATCTACGTTCTTACTATCATTTTCTTCCACTTTATCCCTCTACCTCACTTTTGTAAGTTTTTATCCGTCTAGCTCTTCTCATTTTATCTCTTTTCCTCTCCTATTCTTCCTAATTCGTGCATCTGCATTCCCGTTATCCATTATAGAAATAGTAGCAAATGCAAAATGTACATACTAAAAAGAAGAACATACTAAAGCCTGTAAGAATAATCAGTTCAAATATATGAAAATCTCATTATTTGCCATTATTATTTGAACATCCAACCAAGACGGCCACGTTCTTTGCACTGAATATAATAGTGCTGACAAGTTGTGTTATTCTTATCACTCTTAAAGTTTATTTAAATTCAGCTTTTGTTTTCATTTTTTCATTAGAAAGAGATAAATAAGTACGCAGGAAAAAGTATAAAATTAGATAACGTTACAAAAGATGGAGTCAGTTCACGATACGCCATTTTCCTGCTTATGTATGAAGGGAAAAATAAATGGTAATAAAAGCAGAACTTTTACTGCATAGCGTAAATACCTCTATATAAGATTTTTTTTTTTTTTTGCCTGTGTTTTCCTCTTATGGTTTCTGCTCATTATCTTTTGTTCCAACGCCCCCGAGTTTCCTCGAGTTTTGCCGAGAGAAACATTGACATTGGTGCATTCTCCTTTGTGAAGTGTACACTTCAAGATTGTTAATAATACAGGTTTCCGCCTCCATTCGAAAGTGGAGCATTACTTCTTTTTTTTTTTTTTTTTTTTTGAAATCCTTTGGTTCACCGAAATAAGGTGAAACGAAGACACAATTTCCATTAATCACCAGATTAAAGTTTTTGAGCGTTCCCAGACCCCCTCAAATAGTGATGATGGAATGTTGGCCTGATTTATTGGAGTTGGGGGTTTGGGGATATACAGGGTACTAGACTGACAGAGGGGGGGAGAGAGATAGGGGGAGAGTGAGCACTGCTTCTATTGGTCACTGAAAACAAAGCCTGAATGCTATTTTTGGATTTTTTTTCTCTTGATGAAAGCGAAAAAGCATTGTTAAGAGAATTTTAAGACGTGTGAGATACATGTATAATATTTAAGAATACACTCTTCTTCACGGATACTTATACTACCTAAATACTCGTCTCTTTCAATTAAACAGACCCTTAAAGTGCAAAAAAGTATCCTTTCAATTTTGACCAAATATAAAATCAGATGCATATAAAGACACTAAGTAAGGTTCAACTTCTGCACTATAGTTAATTAGAACACACCGTCTAAAACCCTTTTTATCACAATTTTTTTATATTTCAAAACCTTTCTCAATGTCTCTTGAGCGTGCATGCCAAATAAGTTTTCCTTTTGCCCATGTTTGCGCTGATTTTATAGCGTGGCAGACAATCAGCCACCAAGAATTGGCTATAAATTATATTCACTTATAATAACTTAGAACAATACAGGGCTAAATGGGAGGAAATGAAAAGAAGAAAGATTGTGATGCACCTCCCTCCCCGAGTTGGGGTTGCCAATATTGAATATCGGTGCTCAGCACCATGGTTTTTACCCTTGCTTGAACTCTGTGCTGTGATATTAGGGAGAAAAAAGTAATTATCTTAGTCACAAGACAAGCTTATTGAGATTTTTTTTAATAAATCATCATAGTAATCATATATTATAATCATGAAAAAGAAAACTGATACATTGTGATCCGGGATTCAGTTATCACATTACTTACGTTATTTCGAATTGTTCATCATATGATTATTCTAGTTCTCCAGATCTTTTATAGGAATAAGAAAAGCCATCTTGAGAAAGCTCCAACTGAAACTGTCAATAGAACTGCCGACAAGTTTCTTCAGTTTTGAAGTTGGTGTGGCTAGCCGGCTATGTATGTATGTGTACACCGACAAAGGTAGAGGGATTAACGTTTAAACACGCACTCTTTATTATGTCTCGAAAAATATTTTGTTTGTTTTTTTTTATTAATATCTCACCTGAATAGTTCTCGAGCAGCGGGTTCAATTTCCGATGTGAGTTTTTTGTTAAATTCATCACTTATTTTGTGTCCAATAGCATTCATGCATCTCTTTTGAAAAATCAGACTTTTTAGCAATCACTACGCAACAAAAGGCGAAAACGTAACATTGATTGATCAACCATCTTTCTAATTTCTGATTGATCACCTCCAACACGTTGCTAGAAGACATTGGTCACTTAATAGTTTCGATTGTGTGACTAACTAGACCTGTTTTCGTATTGTTTTCTTTATAATTTTGAAACCAGTCATATCAACTGTCGAGACAACCGAGCTCCATTTTCGTGTTGATTATGTTGTTACCATAACGTTTCAGTCAAATGAAATATTTGTCGAAAAATGAAAAAAAATAAACTAAAATTTCAATAATTTTCGAGAAGCCAAACTCATTCTTTGTATTGCTCTTTGTGAATGAAAAAAATATCTCAATGGTAACGCTGGGCTTTAAAACATGCAAAAACAAATTTAATCTAAACATTATCAACACTGGACTCACGAACTTGAAAACACAAAACGAAGAAATAAACATTTGAATCGGTAAACCTGGTCCTAACAGCACTTGGTACGTATTTATATCTACATTCTTTTGATTAATCGCTTGAACTCCTATTTGCAAAGCTAGTTTGTTTTGTTTTTTTACTAATTCACTTGCAAAGTTGAGAGTTCGGACTAAGAGTTCTCCAACCCTCCACTTAATCAATAAAGAGGTCTATTGGCGAGAAGCTAATTCTGAGAAATTACATCTTTACTTGGAAACGTTCCTAATGCTGGGCTCTGGACAACAGAACACACTCAAAATTAGTAATGACACCTCAGTTAATTTCGGGAACTGAATTGTTTCTCCTACGATAAGCTCTCTAAGTACACAAATACTGCAGCGTCTGGGGAAAATTCAATTTTAATGAACTGAGTCAGCGGTGAGGAAGTGGGTTTGGGATGGTTTATACAAACGCTGAAATTTAGAAATGACAAATAATTATTACACTGTGAACACGATTGATTTGTGATGCCAAGGCGTTATTCAAACCATTCACAATCAATGCTCAAACGGAAATCTGTGGATGTCTATATCTCTCAAGTATCGACCATCGATCAACACCGATATATATCTTGACGTGGTTTTTCCCCTGGCTAATATGACTTTGTAATCATTTCTACAATGTTTTTTGATTTGTCACATTTACATTCCATCAGTACTCTTAGCAAACAGACTGACTTTGGGGAAAAGTTGATGTGTCTCATATTGAATTCCAATAAATTTGATTGTATATCTATACACAGATATATACGGAAACCCACATATGCAACCACAGACGTGTGAATAGTATATATATGTGTGTGTGTGTGTGTGTGTTGGGGGGATGGTCAGCATTTTCTGAGACGGTTTCGCAGTACTGAAGCCTGTAACTTTTGGTTGTTCGCCATTCAAAGATACAACGAAATTATAAACAAACTATGGGCGAAAATGAAGACAAGTTGTTGCTGTTTAACTACACTTCCGCTTAGCTTTAGTCATGCTTGGCATTAAAACAAAAAACAAATAAATTGATTTTTAAACACTTAATTTCGCAATATTTGAACTGAATTCAATCTTAGTAAGTTTTGGCGATGAATCTGCGTGTTGTGCATTTAGAATGAGGGGAAAGAAACAAGATTGATTTCAAAATTATCAATTTCCAACAAAACTTTCCGATCTTGTGGATTGATCTCGCAATAATTATTTATCCCTGTGAATTTGTTTTGGCGTTGTTCATAGCTTTGAAATTATTTTATGTAATGAGTCATTTGTTTTTAAAGCAGATTGTACGTTGACATTCTCAAGTAAATCGTAAAATGAACTTACCCCAAGCAGAACGACCCTAAATAACCTCATTTACCATCGTGGAATATCAAATGTTGAGGTTAGGCTTAGAATTATTCAGTAATACAATCACTTCTTAGAAACTTGAATGTTGAATAGTTTAATATCATTACCTTCCGGCTTGTTTTGATAATATTCAGGCGCCTGATTTCCATTCAAAACACCCTATTAAACTAGAAAGCACTCGGAGAATTCATACCTTTGCATACACTATTATCAAGGAATAATTGTGCATAGATCCACCACAAAAGTTCATGGCTCATTCTATGGCACATGGCACATCCTTTCATAAAATTTCATTAAAATACATTGGGACTTTTTTCGGGATATTGTATTGATAGACATGAGATTTAGGCGATATTTTGCGGTATTGACATATACTCAAAACATAATGAATGTTATTGTGCATTTATCTGCCCCAAAATTCAATCAGTCCTCTCATAGCTTACTGATCACCACGAAATTTCTATAAAATTCATGGAGAACTTTCGGGGATACCGCGTCAGCGTATGTATAAATGTATGCAAAATAAAGAAACATACCCCTCTATCGAGAAAGAATGCCTTGATCCACCCGAAAATTATCCTATTGCCAAACCGCCCATATAACTTCATTGAAATCCATTGAATACTTTTAGAGATGCCTTACGGACGGACAGACGGAACGAAGGAAGTACAAACACGACCGAAAACATATACCTCTCCGACTTTGGTTGGTCGAGGTAATCAACTGCGATGCATAAAAAATGATGTTAATTGTTGCATGCTTATTATATTATGTGCTTGGGTGTTTCATTAAAATGTAGCTCAAGTGTTTCAATGCCTGAAATTGAATAACAGAAGAAATTGGAATCGAATTATTTCTGAGTTTTTCTTGGACAATGGATTAAACGTTGTTATATCCAGATAACAGGGAGTGAATTCAATACTCTCGAGAGCATAGTTAACTCATTCCATTCAAATGGCTAGATACTCTCCAGACAGATGTCGTGTATAGCATTTACACAAAAGACTTGGAAAACCATTGATCTAAGTAAAAATGCTTTTTTTCTGACGTTTTCATCGAACTGTATTTTATCGTTATCAGCCTTTCAGCGTCCGTCGTCGAACCTCTACCAAAATTGCCAGACCTCTCTATCATGGTCTTTGCAGGGTGAATACTTTCTGAGCTTGTCCATCACGCCATTTTTTTTTTTTTTTTTTGCCGATCATAGTTTCACATATCCTGTCTGGAGATCTACTTTGTTAGTCATGGTGTTCAGTGGTTTTCTGACATTCTGGCACCATAGCTAAACTAGAGCCATTCGAGTTTTTTAATAATATTTGTATCACTGATCCCTGTTTGTTTGCTTATATACTGCGCTGTCTTGTGATCTCTCCATGTGAGGTTGAACATGATTATCTTATGTGAATGTTGCATGATTCTCAGTTTGAGGGCCAATCTTCTGTTTCAGCTCCATACGTGACTATTAAGAGGTTAGATTAGTGGTTGGCCCTTCCTTTTGAATCGAGCTTAATAATTACTGATTAAAAATAGGTTATGAAGAATGGTCTACAATGTCAATGCCTTACACGTAAACTATTTACTAATGCAATGATTTCGATCTTCACCGGGTGCTTCACGCCTTTTGCTATATGACAGAGAAAACTGATTAGTAAATATCCATTGGGTCTTTGTCTTATTATGGTGACTTTAGAGAATGTCATTATAAGCCCAGATATCAGATTCATTACAGAATCCTAATCTCTTGCAAGTAAGGTGAAGCTTCTATATGAGAATTATTTTTAGTTACAAATTCTTTAAAACATTTTTGCGATAAAACTGGACTATATTTTCACCTGGAAAAATCCTATTTCAAGGTTTTTCTGTGGGAAAAACAGCCCAATATGTATTGCTAAGTTGGAATAATGGTCTGCTCTACCTGTTTGTGTCTATTATCCCCAAAGCAAAACTAACTTGAGAGGTAGTTGCTCTTTAACCGTCGTTCATTAGAAGAACTGATTTCAAAAACATATCATCTAACAATAACAAATAGTAATTAAAGTGCACTAAAGATTTGTGTGTATATGCAAAATAAATCTTAAGCGTCTAAATGTCCAATTTTCATATCATGATGAACAAATATCAATATAAACAAAGGCCTTTCAATTGCAAAGAGGCATCTTTGACAATTGCAGCAATTTTAGGTCTTTACAGTGGTGGAATGCTTACCAGATTTAAACACTCCTCATTTCTCCATTGGGTTTGAGACAAGTTAGAGCGGCTGCCAGGCAATAGATTTTTTTCCGAGCAATCCTCTCTTAGATGAATTTCCTCACAAAGCTTAAGGGTTTCGATTACCCTGCCATCTACTGATAACTGGGAGGGCTGTGGACTCATACCTTTTGCTAGGGGCTTTAGCACGGAGAGAACGTAAACACCCACAGCAGAAACTTGATTTCAGATTGCCGATTCTATTTTCTTAGCCTGTCATCGGTACGTCATTCAAATATCAGAAAGACATAACATAATTCGCAAAAGAAAAGCTTTTAGATTCAATATTCAACTGACTCGGAACATATTATTCTCGAACGATTTACTTTGTTCTAGAATCGAACATAAAAAGAATTTGGCTTTGAAAATTAAAGTAATTACTATGTACCAATTCATTTCAAAGTAAATAAGAACTTTTCAAATCGAAAAAAATTCAGAATGACTGATTTGAAGAGCAATTTTGCTTCCTTCTATTCAAACAAATTTAAGTTAGTTTTTCCATTGTATTTCAATTGTTATGGCACGTAATAATTGTCTGATTGCTCAACTCAAGTATTCCTTTTCCTTAACACAGGTTATGGGTTCGTGCCAAAAGTCAAAAGAAACAAATAATAGAGTCTGTCGATTAGATCTCAATGTGTTATAAAAGACTGTGGCTGTCGGCATTGTTTTACTGCCTGCAGATATAATTAGCTTCCTATTGTGAACTCCTTCAGCATTCGGTTTTGCGACCTAAACTACGGTTTCTTTCTATTGATTCTATTTAGCTTATATTTTGTGCTTTACAAATGATGGTACCCTTTTCTTTCTATACGATTGTCTTCAAAGCTCCAGATTTCAGTTGTAACAATGTATTGACCGAAAGGACCATTTCATTATTTCATTTGAAAAGGTCAATTCAATAGGTAATTACAAATTTATGAACTGAGTAGATAGCACAACTCAGTATTAGCACTCTTGTAGTAGTAGTAGTAGTAGTAGTAGTAGTAGTAGTAGTAGTTGCGATGTTGATGGTGATAATGATTTGAATTTGTGGAAATTCCACGGGTTTCGACAACAAAGATCATCTGTTACCCCATGACTCAGCCTTTCTCTTATCCTTTGCATACATCTCCCAATTCTCTAACTTGTCCTTTCCAACCTCCCTTTTCTCTCCATGTTTCATATGAATGGTGTAGAAACATGGATTAGTTTTTGATACAAAAGTATACCCCTTCAGTGAACTACCCGAATTCTTTTTCTCCCCTCTTCCTTCCTACCCTTTTATCAAACTATATCCCTGCTTCCTCTTTCTCTCTCTTTATTTATCTATCTGTCTATCTATCCATCCATCTCTTCATATCCTCTTATTAAACTACCTAACATTTCCTTTGCGCTTTACTGAGAATATGATGTTCGAACGCAGGAGAGTAGAAACAAGCAGATTATTAGAGACCATAAAAAAATCGATGATGATGATTGCCCAATGATGATGATGATGATGATGATAGCCCAGGAAGAGAAGAAGCCACTGATCATTAGAGTGAATATAGCGCTAATAATCACTTGAAACGACCACAGTAAAACCCTTGCAAAGACGATGAGAAAGTTAAAGATATGAGGAAAAGAATGAGATGATTCAGACCACGTCATCATTTAAGTCAATATGAATACTGAGGAGAATGCTGGAAAATTGTGGAGATCTGCGGAAACTTGACCACCGACGATGAAGACTCGATTGTAGGGATGCGAATAGTAATAGAAAATTAGTCATCAACTCCATCTTCTATTATCCAATCGATTGAGTATGAATGTTCTTGTAATTAATCCCATTAGACTTTAATTGGTTACTTCTTTGGTAAACGACAGACAAAAGAGTTTTGATAATGAGTCTAAATCTTTGGTTTCTTCATGCAAATGTCCTCATTAAATTCTACTAGTACCGGTGCTCTACTACTACGGCTTTGTGACACACTAAACTAAGCTTAACCAGATAATTCAATAAAGGCTTGTTAGTCATTCAATTGAAACTGTCATCTGACCAATGTCTTTTGGTAGCATACCATCATCCGAAAGATCAATTTAGAAAATTCAAAAGAGGATGATAGATTATTTCTTTCGTTCTTTGTTGGGTAGTGATCACTGAAAAATGTCAAAATGTTCAAAGAACAAGCATGAATGCTGCTGGGAACAAACCAAGGGGCTAATTTAGCATCAACTTCAACTGGAAACTGACCCTTTGCCTCTAAAAACCCATTCTCTATTGATGAAAGAGAGTTACAAAACAAGAAACTGTTTTCTAGTTTTTCTAGTAAATGTTAAAAGTTTTTAGACCTATTTCTATTTGCGTGGTACATACATAGCTATCCAGCTTATGAACTAAAAAAAACCTTTGTCGACAGATTTGGTTGGCCGTTCCTAACAGCTGCGATGAATTACATTGACTGAAATTAGAATGTAGGGTGTTCACAAGTTTGGACAAACGAGGGGAATTTCAAGTTCGATCCTCAGTGACATACCTCTGGCTTTTTTCACAATCTTAGAATTCTCTGGAAAATGTGTAATACTACTCGTACGTCGACAGAAATCAGGTGATTTGAGCTCGTTTCCATATTTTTTCCTTGTTTTAATATATCCACTTGCTTTTATAACTGCCCTATTTGCAAACAGGACGTCACCACGACTCATCTAGGCTATCATTCCTACAAGTTCTTTTATAACCACCATATTTGTTGGCGTGATGTCTTCGGACCTATTGAATCTTGGTACCACACGTTGAATACCCTCAACCGGCGGTAGCTAGAACTACAACTCTTTCACTTCCGTTTTGTGAGCGGTTTGCTACTCACTATCCCCAGACATAGCTCTCATCATAATGGTGCAGAGAAGTAATACACTGAAGACTCAAGTTCAAGGTATTTCACGGGCCTTGAAATTTAACCACATGCTCTTATCGGTGTCCAGGTATAACGGTGATTAGATGTAGGAATGTTATAACCGTAGACCGGTACTCCGTTTTGAGGTACACACCTACTGATTTATCAGTACTACGGTGTTAAATGCCGGTGGGTTAAAACGCCGAACAAATACTAACGGTTCAGTAAGTTAAAAAGACTCCAAAGCAATATGAGCACTACTCATAATTCAAACTGAATCTTTATCAAAAATATATCATAATCCACGTCAAGTGAACAGATATTAGTGCCTAATTGGTTCATCATGACAACATTTATTCAATAACAGAATACATTGATACATGTATACGACAGCATTCTTCTTAACGTGCTGTTGTTTTTTATGAAGACACATCAATGAATATTAATAAAAATAGTCTATACTACGGATAATTTGATTGACTTTGTGATTGTAAGATCAACTGCTAGCAAAGTCACTGTCATTAAAAAAACGGTGAACTGCAATGAAAGTCACAAACATGCCAGCAGATACAACAGATTTCTTATGTAAAACATATTCCTACGAAATTCCAGCTATCAGATTTAAGGGGCTTATATTTTAGTCAAATTGACTTTTTGTTAAATTTTAAAAGAAATGGCTATGATGTGATCTATGATAGCTGTTCTGAGAGTAATGCACGTAAACTACTCTTTGGTAAGATGACAGACTTTATACATATTCTGCAATGATAATTGCTGCCAAATATTTACTTGCGTGACTTAGATGAGTAAAGATCGTTCAACACTGGAGAGTATCCAAGCAAAACAAATTCTAAGCTGAATATACGTAAACTTCAATGAACTTACCGATGTAAATAAACTTATCCTGACTGGTTTTTTTCAAATGACGTCGCTCATTGTCAGAGAAAAACGTGTGGACATTTCCTGTACGCTCTAATTGGAATCTTTGGAATTACGTATATATATATATATATATATATATATATATATATATATATATATGTGTTTATATATATATATATATATATATATATGTTTATATATATATACATACATACATATATACATATATATATATATATATATATATATATATATATACATATATATATATATATATATATATATATATATATATATATATATATATATGTATATATATAAAACCATCTTGACTCAAATGAAAACCACTTCCTTAATTTCCATTTTTGCTTCCAAGCAAAACAACTGGAGCTAAATTTGTTTTCTACGATAACCCTTTAATTACTGAAACGTACACATATGCTACTGAAGATGGGAACTCCTCCAAAACGTGTATAGCATACCAATAAATTAATTTATGAATCGATCAATTAACAAGTATAGTTTCCATTTACTTTTACTTCTGAGTTTGTCTTACATACACACACACACACATATATATATATATATATATATATATATATATATATATATATATATATATATATATATATACATATATATATATATATATATATATATATATATATATATATATATATATATATATACACGTTGGTTGATTCTCTATTTTTGATTCTCCATTTCTACTTTAATGTTGATCTATTCAACGTTGATTTTCACGTTGAATAGTATGAAGTTATTTAAATGTATATGTGTTATCAATATAATACGTAATTATCATTACGTTCATGACTATTTGTTGTTTTCCCATTGGGAAATTCCATTAGCCAAGATTCTGCACCATTTTGCAGCAAACTAAAAAAATCTCTTATTTCGACATTTTTTGTGTGAAATTAGCAAGCAAAAGCATTAATTTGACTTAACTGAATTCGAGAAAAAACTAGACAAAGTATATTGTACATCGAATGCATTCAAGACAAGAGCGTAAAAGTTTGAATATTAAATGCATTTATGCTTTTTAGACCAACAAATGTTCACTATCTGATGAAATAAAATATCAGAAAAGAAAAGCAAGAATCCTAAAAGAGAATCGATTTGTATCGTTCAGTCGATAAGTGATTACAAAAATGGGATTCAATCATAAAATTACATCCTTTTCCATCGTAATATGTCGGTATATGGAAAATTTCCATGTTAAAAGGAAAACATTGTCTTATATAGGTCTGGTTAGTTACTCAATAGAAACCTTTATGTAATTAAAATAGCATGGCAATATGCTGCGTTAAGCGACCAATTTAGTATAAATGCACATTATTAATTGAACCTTCCACTAGAAAAACATTTTTGGGCGGGGTATGGATCAGAAAGAAAGTTGTTTTTTTTCTATTTATAATAATGAATAGATACTTAAAATTTCAGCCCTCTTGCTTCATTAGTGATTTCTGTGTGATGAATACGTACACACATGCATAGCTAGTCAGCGAGACCAACTAAAAAATTGAAAAAAACTATATTGACATATTAGTGATAGTTTTGGTGGACAGTTTCTGATATAATCTTCACGAAATTTACTGAGTATCTTAATGGTTAATTCTATTTCAAATGTTTCCGGGTAATGTTTCTTTCCTGCATACTGAGCTGACATCAAATTCAATTTCCGTAATCATTATGACAGTAATCAGTAGTAATCAGTTCCTAAGCCTAGTTTATCCCAGCACAAGCTCATTATAATGAAACGCCCGGTGTGGATCGAACTCAATAGATAAATGACGCTCTTTGATACGATCTCGCTAATTAATCATGGCATTGACGGTCTGTTTCCTTACAAACTTTAATTTCACAAACATAGCTTAGTATCGATTTGAAACCAACTTCCTTGTTTTTTTTTTAATCTCAGTTTCATCAACTTTTTTCATTTATGTTTCTTTTTCATTTATTATTTCCACAATTGTTTTATTATTTATCAATTATTTCATTTCATTCTCATTTGAAAATTGTTCTCTCCCTTTATTTATTTTTCATTCTAAATTCTATAAAAGTCATTTACTTATTTTCACCTTTCTATTTCTTAATCAATTTGTAATTGTTTACTTATTTTCATTTTATACTATTTATATCCCAGCATTTGGACTATGAAGGTTTCGTATGTACGGATTTGAAATCCTTTATGATATTTGAAAAGTATGCAATCATCCTTTTCTAGATACTGTATATTTTTAAGCCTATATAAAAGGATCGAATGTGATCTTAAGATGATTGAAAATCAAATCTTAAAGTCAGTGGTATTGAAATAGATTTGGTTTGAGCAAGTAGCTGATCTGCAAGAATGCTGTAACTATATTTGCATTAATTCAAGTTAGCAGTATGCGAATTTCGTGATGACAGAGGCAATTTCTGGATTAAAAAGTAGTAAAAATGGGTCTGGTTCTTCAATAGAAATCGTCATATGATCAATAGCTTTTAGCAGCCGTGTTGAGGATGATAAATTGTAACATTGGAAAAAGGTACATCAATGAATGAGTTATTTCTTGCGCCTTTTACGTTGCAGTGATCACTAAAAGGGTACGAATTTAAAAAAAGACAAACCAGTGAACTCAAACGAAGGATCAATTTAACATGAATTTACATTGCAATTTGGATCATCCACCAAATAAAAACCATCTAAGGAGGTAATTTTCCAAAAGCTGGAAACTCCGTTTTTGTTGACATATTATATAAGAAATGTTGAAATTTTCAGCCTTACAGCTCCATTGGTGGGGTTCGTGTACATGATCCATATATATATATGTAGCCAGCCAGTAGAATCAACTTAAAACTGAATAAACTTATGTTGATAGTTAGGGTTTATTTCTAACTACATTGGATCCTTAACGTTTTCACCTGCTCATAAACCAGCTCTGTCTCTCTTGTTCATTTGCCTTGTGTTGGCTTCCTAAAAACCAAAGCAATACACAAGACCGACACTGTTTAAGATTCTTATCGATTTAAACAGATAGGTCATTTTAAATGATCACAGAATCATTTTCTGAGATCGAAAATACAAAGAAAACTGTTTTTATGACGAGACGACAAGCTGTTTCTTCCTTTTATGAATTTTGTCTGAAATTGCTATGATTCCCATGACGATACGAGCTGCCACAGGGCTAATTTTCTAAATGACACAACAATTACTAAAATGAACAGGATGGACTTCTTGAACCTTATCCAAATATCAAACAGCCAGACGATGGTGTAATAACCTATTGACACCTCCTCACTTAGTTTTATGGGCGATTTTATTTCCTTTTGATTTCTTCTTTTCTCTTCTAAGCAGCCATCATACTCAAACTATTTTTATTGACGTACGAAACAAATAAAGAATCTAATTTATTTCCAATAAAATTAAGGACTTCATGATTATATTCGCAACAAAGGCGTCTACTCAAGTTTATTTTAGTTATATGCTAATGTTCAAAGCTGTTTTCCAAGCTTATTTCATTTGTCAACTGCGGCTATAATTGGAGAATTTAATCCAATACACTTTACAACCATTATTCAGTATTCAGTATCCAATAAGCGAGGGTTTCTTGAAGTATATTTTCGAACCCTCAGTCTTGAAAATCCATTTTATTATCTCTATAAAAGAATGCACTCTATCTGGTGCTTATCATAGAAATGGCGAAATGCTATTCATAGTTTCTTTCGGGTAAATTTTGTTTTACGTGCTCTTGATTAAATTTTAGAAGATATTTTTCTCCTTATAAATCCTCATATAGATCATAAATACGCTATTATTTTGGACAATTTTTGTAGTTTCTAGATTTAGTTAGATTACACCCAGACTCTATTTATCAGGACCTAATAACAAAAAGGGTTGTGATCGTAAAAGCTCTGAAGTGAACAATTCTCAGAAATATCATGACTGACGAATCGAAACCAAAATCTTTGAATCAGCTTTTCTCTTTGACAAAAGTACGGTGTCAAGCAAGAAGCATCCTAATGCCTGACGTAGTATTATCAACAGTCATGTGAGACTGTCGACCTACAAATAGTCAACAACAACAATTTTTTTTTAATTTTTAAGTGGGTCTAGCTGGCAGACAGCAGACTGGCTGCCTTGCTACCTATGTATGTATCGCACGTACATGCTCTCCAATGGAGCCAGAGAGAGGAAATTCGAAATACTTACTCCTTATCATGCCTAGAACACAATTGCTACATCCCCTCCCCAAAAAAAGTTTTTTAGAGGTGGGTTCAATTTACAATATAATTTTATGCCAAATCAGTTCCTTAGTTTTGTCCACCTGCATTCATGCTTTTGTTTGTTTGTTTGTTGGTTTGTTGGCTGGCTCTTAAATTTGAACAATTAACGATCATCGTTCAAGAAAGGGCGATAGAAGTATCTCATCTATTGATCCCTCTTTTCCCAGTTTGTATCATTGATCAGCCTGGACACTGCATGCTGCCATGTTGGTCAGTTACGGTTTCTATTGAGTGAATAACCAGACCATCATTTTATGGCCTTACTTTGAACGCCAATGTGCAACATTTGGACGGGCCTGTCAAACCGGAAGTGAATTATGGCAGAATGCTCAAATGAAATGAAAGAGAATGTATGCGGCCGGACAAAAGTAGTACGACCGCCTTCTCAACCTCCCCAAGACACACCCCTAGTCGAGTGAAAGATAAAAACAATCATCTTACGATGGCTTTTTGGTTCATTTAAATTCTGCTTTTTTTCTCTACCTTTTTTCCTTTCCCTCTGAATTCCGATTTTTCCCTCTGATCACTTCCAGGTATTCAATAGGGATATCCATTCCAATCACCCGCAATCGAATAGTGGCCCTTCTTGTCTTATAGCAATTCTCCTGACTATGTTCCTTGTGCTTCCTAACCAGACGAGTTGAACCAACCTGGCACCAAGTGACTATTTGGCTGTAACTCATCCGTTGCTTTCAACGAAGCAACATTTCCACGATTCACTTTCTCTCCTCTCTTCTGATTTTCCATCAATAACACTTCTCCCTAGATTCTGGTCTTATCATATTTACCTACTTTTCTTCTCTATCCTCTTCTCTCCTTTCTTTCTCTCTCTCTCTCTCTCTCTCTCACTCTCTCTCTCTCTCTCAATGTCTTTTCTTCTTCATTCTCCATTACTCATAACTTTCTTCAGTTTCCAAATCTCTCTCTCTCTCTCATATACACACTCTACTCCCTCTCTCTCTCTCTCTCTCTCTATCTGTTCCCTTCTCTCACATTTTCTTAATTTATTCTTTCTCTTTTTAACTCTTCTCACTTTTATCATCATCATCACTTGACATACTTTGCCTTTTCCATAACACACAATCACATATTGTCTCTCTTATATCAGCTTCCATTTCACCATCCTCTCTCTCTCTCTCTCTCTCTCTCTCTCTCTCTAAATCATCCTTCTCTCGTTTTACTGTCTTCCTCTCAACCACTCTTTTTTGCTTTATCTCCCTCTCAACGATAATCTCTTTCCCCTGTTGGTCCAAACCCCTCTCTCTTTCTCTCTCTCTCTCTCTCTCGCTCTCTCTCTCGCTCTCTCTCTCCCTCTCTCTCTCTCTCTCTCTCTCTTGTTCCCTTCATTTCTTTTCTTCTCTCTATATCTTTTTCCTTATTATTCAGCCTTCACACTCGAACTTTCTCTCCCCCATCTCTCTATTTCTCCTTTTTCCCGAATCTCTCTCCCTCTATGTTTTCCTTCCTCTACGTTTTCACTACGTTTACCCTTCTCTTTCCCCCCTCTCTATTCTCTAGCCTTCACACTTGCACTCTCGCCTTTGATTATCGACCTGGTTCAATCTGTGCCTCCCTCTGTCGATAATCGACAAACATCCGACTATGAGGAAGCCATTAAAGAGAATATTCACTACTCACAAACCGTCAAAAGCCAACAGACAGATACACTTTTTATTGATTTTCTCTTTTATTTTTATATATATTTTATTTTTTGGGCTTCCAATCTACTTTCACTCTGACATTTACGTCTCTTTACTTTTTATCTGCGTGTGTGCGCACCTAACACTGTGTATGTATGCGTGCATGAATAGATATTACGTGCGCTTTGAACATATGTGAGTGCGAACAAATCGCATACGTTACACTAAAAGTATATACATACGATTTTTTTACATTATTGAATGGTTTTTATGCGTTTGTGTTCAAGTTGTGTGCGTTTTAACTAAACCCATGTAATACATTAGTACTTAGGATTTTGCTTGTATTTTGTATATACAGGTAACTGTGAAATGCGCCTATGTATCTGAGAGAGAGAGAGAAGGAGAGATGAAAAGAGCAATACTTCTTGTTTCTTTGTAGATTTTATTTGATAGATTGAAATGACGTAGCAATGCATTGTTGAGATCGGCACATAATGTGTTTGAACCATATTTTGCTAATGGAACTTGGAAAAGAGATTTTCCTCGTAATACAGTCTGCTTCTTTACGTCAATGACGGCAATACAAAAGGATGCAAAGCGCCAAAAGTCAGAGACTTGCAAACTCTTTAGATATTATTGTGACTATTATTTGTGTTTCTTATATTGAGGTTCTTGGTGTAGAGGAATACCTGTAAATGCAGTCAGTAACTCGGAGTGAAGATGGCGCTGATGTAAAAAGATAAGAAAACTTCATGAAACTCCCCCAAAATGAATGTGTATCGATGTGAAGAGATAACATTTTATATAATTTGGGAAAAAGAAGATGTGTACGATGCTAGTCTAAAAATATGCAGCCATTTATTGTTAACGAAAAAGAAGCTTACCTATGGTAATGATACTTTAGTCCAAACTATTCCTTTTATGACCTCACACATTCTATCGACCCTTCAAACCTTCATAAATCTGCAAAATTCTCTTACAGGATCATTATCAGTTGCCTCCGTATTTCCCCTTAATCTTTTTCTCGGTCTTGAATGTCTATGGAAAAAGCTAGAAGTAACAGCGAAAGTGACTGTAGGGGAATTAAAAACTTATTTGATGCGATGTTTCACCAAAAAAGAAAACTGTTCAGGACGTGAATAATAACTTGCTCGATCATTTTGAATGTCAAAGAATGCACAAACTCACGCAATGGTGTCTTACTGCCGACTGCACAACCACACGGTAGATAGTATGTTCATACGTGCACAATAAGATCCCATTAGGTTAGTTGCCAAATTATATCAAAGCTGCGCGACCGGTTTTCGATACATTCAAAATGGCTGAATTCCCTCCAGACAGACCTCGTACATGTGAAAAGATAGCATTTTACACAATGTCGGAAAATGGAAGTGTATTGACGTGAAGAGATAAGAACATTTTACACAAATTCAGAAAATGGAGGTGCATATCATATCGGCGGTTTTAGAGGCCTATCGATTTTGACGATGTTCAACATTAATTTTCCCATTTTTAGGATATTTATTTTTTTCTTTTTTGCAGATGCATTTTAAGGACTGTTTTTATATATTATGTAGGTTTTGGAGAAGGTTGTCTGCTGCCTAAACGCATGAGTTTTACTATATTGGATCGGTATTCTGAAAAATTCCCCCTTTTTTATCCGTATAAAGCACTTACATTAAGTGATTTCCTTTTGAGTCATCGATTTGAATGATACCGACATAACAATTCTGAAATGCAACTTCGGGAATGTTAAAGACCTGTCTCGTCCCATCTGTGCTTTTTTTTATCGACAAGACAAAAAAAGCAAACGTCGGCATGCATTAAGAAAATGGCGCTCGAAGATTCCGACTGTGAATACTCCGTATTAGACTCAGTTTGATAAGAATAATTTGTTCTGTGAAAAGGTCACATATATTTTCAACATCTAGTGATTAATAGCATGGGATTATAGAATGAGAAGCGGCAACTGAAAAAATGTTTATTTGATAGTTTGTTTATTTCGTATAGTTTATTTTGTAAGCTTCTTTACCATGTGAAACTGAAATTCTATTAATGTTCATAAAGATATTCGTGTATATCATCAAAATTGTTCAATTCTTTGATTTTGAAACTCATCAAATTTACGCTATTGAAGCGAAGAATATTTATTATTTAATGGTGCGATTACTTTATTTTATAAATAATGTACGGGGAGTTAATTCTGAAATAGCATGAGAAAATCAATACCTGGAAAATAGGCACATTTTATTTACTGAAACGAAACCATCTTTAATAGTGTCTATTATCTATTTACAACTCAGCAATGGTCTTCCCCATCGGCCTTGATCACAGAGTTTTCGCACTTTGCTGTAGAAAAAATTGCGCATTGCTGCATCTTTTCATCAATTTTCCTTCCCTTTTCATAGTGTTTTCTACAGGCCAGCATTGCAAAACATTTGTTGGATTGTATCACAACAACCTGTTTGGATTCCAAGTAAGCAAAGACAGTTTTTGTACAATGACATCTGGCATTGTCCGGCCAGAATACTTAACTGTCCACTGTTCCGTTTTGTAAACATCGCAATTTATACAATTTATGGTTGATGGCGAGTTCCTGGCACCATGGAGCGTGCCGTAATCCAATTCCAAATAACCATTTCTCGACAATAACGTATTTGTTAAGAATTCAGAGTACTTCCAAAATCCACAGAATAGAAAACTTGTCCAGAGAATTCCGTGTATTCGTCCTCGAAATATACATTCCGTCCTCAATCAGTCCGGTCAGTTGAACCAATGTGGTTTTTATTTCATCAGATTTATGGTTGGAATCGCTTTATCCT
Organism: Thysanoteuthis rhombus; assembly: GCA_963457665.1. NCBI lineage: Eukaryota > Metazoa > Mollusca > Cephalopoda > Oegopsida > Thysanoteuthidae > Thysanoteuthis > Thysanoteuthis major. The sequence goes on along the minus strand of OY735212.1, from coordinate 48,805,710 downwards.
TATGGTATTCAATACTGTAGTGTTCCTTCACTGTTCAAAGGACGGTTTTGTGATCCACATCGTAATCTTTCGCAAGCTTTCTAGAGGAAATAAAGCTTCCATTTTTTTAACATGTCGTTCTTCGTAGTCCAATTCATCAGGCCTTGAATCGTTCAATAATGTGCCCATATTCCTCGTGTATTTTTACTGCGAGAAATAAAATACTTTTGCGGAAGCCAACATTTTGAGTTGCTCACGAAGCACAGGCGGAGTGATACACCGATGTTCAGATATTGGTTCACACCACACACCTTTTAAATGAGAAAGTGAATTGGTTTAGTGTGACCACTTTATGTGATCAAATTATGATAGAATACTGATATAAGTATATAAATAAATTTTAAAAATTTTGATGCCATCATTTTTTGATACATGACCTTGGAAAATGGTTGCATAATCAAACCCCATTATTGAATAGGAATTATAAATTAATATTTCTATCAATCTATCCATCTGCTAATATTTAAAATTAATTTCAAATTATAGATGAACAATTCTATCAGATATAATTTGAAATCTGATATAATTGATTCAATCACACGCACACACACACACACACACACCAACTGTAAAAATACTTATATACATTTCTATATGTATACATCTACATGCAGGTTAGTAAGAGAAATAGAGAGTGTAAAAGCGTACGTAGGTATGTGTATATATGTGATGTATGTATCGTGGTGGTAGCAATATCAACTCATTTCAATTACAGTATACACAATAGTTTTCCTTCATACATGTACCAGGAACGTTTTCGGACAAATATCTTTTATGGCCGTAACATTTATAATCTGTCAATCAAGACTGTCTGCATAGGTTTCTTCAGTTTTCATGTGAGTCTATCTATGTGGCTATGCATGCATTACGCTTTCAGGCTGCACTAAAGGGCTTGAAATTTGAACGTTTACTATTCATTCTGCCTGGAAAAAACCTTTTGTTTTGTTTTTTTTTTTTTTTGAAAAATACAACCCAAAATAGGCTTTTTGTGGGGGATCAGTTTCACAATGTGTGTGCATGATAACATGGTCCCTTGGTTTGCATCTAGCGTTTGTTTTTGTTTTCCTTTTTGAAATTCGAAATCTTTCAGTGATCCCGACAAATGAATTCTTCATTGGTCACCCCTTTTCCCAATGGTTTAATTGATCACCCCCAAAATGGCATGCAGCTAAAAGTCATTGGTTAGGTGACAGTTTTTATTTAGTGACTGACAGGACTTCTTTCCCTTAAGCATCAGTTTAACGAAAAACCGTATCCGGATCAATCGTACTGAGACAAAAATAGATTTTCCCTTTTTAAGTTCAGCTACTTAAACCCCGAATGTCACAGGTCACTAAGATAATAATAAAAGTCTTCGGGGTATTTTCATGCAAAATATCAAGGCCAATATTTGTATGCATCATTTGATCAGCATGATATAATAAAGAATTGATATAGTAATATGGTAAAAAAATTACAGTACATCATTGGAATAATTCAGGTGGTCAATGATTATTACAAATGTAGATAGATATGTACATACATGTGAATATATATGCATAAATGTATGTATGTGCACCTATAAATGTAACTTTCTGTGCGTCTAGGACGTTTGTTTTCATATGAAGCGTAAGGAAAATAATAGAAATTCTAAATCAAAAATGTGATAGGTGAGAAGAGGAGGAAGCCTAAAACGTTTCAGGATTTTATCAATTGCCGTAAGGCCTACTTCTTATATCCGAATGTTTGGTAATTATATCTCATTACTGTGACTATGATAAAAAGAAAAACTCTTCTTTTCAGTTGTAGTTCTATGATGCGTAATAGCAAAGTCTTACCAATTACAACAATAGAGTTAAGTTGGAAAAATAGTTGAAAAGAGAATTATAATCATTGAGATTATATTGGTAGAGTATTTCTTTGACCATTGTTTTCTTTGTGGGAGTTGTGTCTAGAATAAATTACAATGTATGATCAGCATAAAAAAAGACGGAATCATGGTCAGTCATTTCAAGAGGCATTTGGTTCAGCAAGTTTAAGATAGAATCTTCCTACCAAAAAGACGAGTTGTGTGAATGTGTTGGTTATTAAAGAGTGACGATGTCTTGGTAATGGAGTTAACGTGTCCAAAAAAAATTGACACCTAGGAGAATTGTAAGTCAAAGAAAATAAGGTGTGTAATTAAAAAAAAGATGTGATAAAATGAAAACGAAACAATTTAAAAACTACTCTTTAAATTTTGAAATTGAAAGAAATTAGATATAATCAACCGCAGCAGACATTATAAGTAGTGTCTACAGGGAAATTAGCCAAATTAATTGTGAATTAGTGAACTAATTAAATGACTTCTTGAAAATTATGAATTTTAATTTTTAGATTCGTATTTACTTCTCTCATTTATCCTAATTCACAGTTCGGAAACATGTTTTCGAAGGCTCTGGTCTTCCAGGTGGTTACATGAAAGATAATTTGACTTTAATAATTTCATAATAATTTTAATCTATTACAAACAGTGACTTCCATGAAATTATAATCATGCTATGAGCCTTGAGATTTCTATTTCATTCTATCAGTAGAAACTATTGCAGGTGATTATTTTGGAGGCGCAATATATTTATGTACGCCTGTATATATGGATAAGACTACAGTTATCTATCTTTTTTTCTTTTGTTTATCTTATGATTACTTTCGGCAAATATGCATTAATCTCTCTCTCTCTCTCTCTCTCTCTCTCTCTCTCTATATATATATATATATATATATATATATATATATATATATATATATATATATATATATATATATATATATATATATATATATATATACTGGTGTCACCATATTGGTTTCATGTAAGTTTGTCTGTTCATGTCAAAAAGTCACATTGGAAATATAAGTATTACCCCTTTCCTCTCTTTAAAACTGATTAAAGAGAGGAAGACTGTACAACTGGGATAGCCGACTGCTGAAGCTTTGGGTTAGTGTTACAGGAGAAACATAAGTTCCACTTGCTTCCTCTCTCTTTCTTTAGACGGACTAAGTTAGTTGATGATAAAACATAAGTAGTAATGTTGTAGTTAACGTGCAGATCTCGCAAGTCATTTCAATCGAACTCGATTCTTGCAAAGTACTCTAAATATTCCTGTCAGGGATGAATTACCCCGATAGATGTTTTGCTAAATACATAACTTGGATTTATAAGTTCTTGCACAAAACATAGGAAACTGAACGAAGTTACGTTTAAAACTCTATTTTCTTCCAAATAAAAACAGTGCAATGCCATCAAACTTATGAGTTCTCAGGTTATTGTCTGATCGATACGATGACATCAATATTTCACTGAATATTCACGTTTCTAGAATGTCAAAATACACAATGGTGAAAAGGTCAATGGAAATGCACCAGAACTATTCTTCTAACTCCCTTTGATATGCCAGTTCAACAAATGTGAAGGGGTCAGAAGGTTTCCCGCAGATCAGACCAGACTCGGAAGACAGATTACAACAAAACATTATCGTCTGCGTGAAAGGTTCCCTGCAAGATCTTACACAACAAAGATCAATAAGAAAGAACCTAAATAGTGTATTATATCTGAATTAGTCACTTGAATGAAATTTCAAAATAGAGTCGAGATGTCTGTGATGCTTACTTGCTTCTTCCATTGCAAGCAAAAGGAGAATTTTTCACCCGGTTCTCTGATTTCATTCTCTGTGCCGTTTACAGTTATGCAACCTAAACTCCTGAAAGACAAATGATAAATATATATCTACAAAGCTTAGTTTTTATAAATATGTAGAACGGCACAAGGCCTGATGGGGGCTAGATAAGCAAGTAAAATCGTAATACGCTTCTTTTCTAACTGAGAGTGTCTGGCTACCACAGAAATCAAGGATTAGAAATCAGAAATTAGAAATCAGATTTTTTTATAAAAATATACAATGCATGATATATATTCGTACATTATTCTAAATTTCATACAATGAACACGGATCTAGTTACGTTTACATAGTTTATCATCCAAAAATATATACTTATAACGATATCATTATTGCAATATTGTTGTATTTACGCATTTGTGACTTCAAAAGCAGAATATACTTAATATTAGAAATGCTAGAATGTTTTTTGTTTAAGAAGAGACGGTTCAAATAAGAATCCCAAATGTTTGCTTTAACCTAATCTAAAATACCGACCTCTGGGAAATACGTAATTATTCCAGACCAAGAATAGCTTGTTTACAAAGTCTAGCTTAGTACAGTAAAATCCAAATAAAGAGGAATCATTTCGTCTGATTTTTTCAGATGAGGGATTATCATCATGTATAAATGTTTCATACTGTTGTATTCATTCAGTACATCTTTTGAAGACAATTTTTCGGCCGTTGCACCATACGATCTTCTTCGGGTGTACATGTAATAGACTGATAAATGAAGTTCTTTCCTTGTGGATATTACATGTTACACTTGAAGAAAGTCGTAGGGTACAACGACGGGGACGTTGAGATGAAGCGAAATGAGAACAAGTCTGCAGACACATTAAAGTAAGTAAAATTGTTTTGCGTGAATCTTACTGGGGGGGGATCCTTTATCTTGAAAATCAGCATTCAAAATCATGTAGTACCAGTGGAGAAAGACATAACGATTTTGGCCACAACATGGTAAGAATAAGTATATTTTTATTAATGATAATGGTGATTGGTTGATGAACGTATAAATTAAATACATAATGATATGTAATTCATATATAGAGACAGACAGACAGACAGACAGACGGACAGACAGACAGAGAGAAAAAAGAGAGAGGTAGAGACGAGGATTGATCAATATGACTGCTGCCTGACACGTAGTTGTTAGCTGAATATTGATCTGAAATAGTCACTGTATTATATTTCAATACATATGATTGATATTCTTCACTGGACTAGGTGCATTGACACGGAAACATGTGTTGATATTTTTCTCATCGTTAGACTTAGTGACGTTCCAGAGTATACATATGCATATGTGCGCATGTGTATGTATGTGTGTATTCACACACACACACACGCACGCACGCACACACACACACACACACACACACACACACACATATATGTGTGTGTCTGTGTGTGTCTGTGTTAGTTACTGTATGTATGTATGTATGTATGTATGAACAAGGGGTTGTAAATGAAAAGAAATGGGATTGCATTTTACTTCCAATTTCACAACCACAATCCAAGTGTGCAACTAATCGGAATCAGCTCTTCCGTCTTCAATAATTCTTCACTGATCGAAACTAAAGAAATATTCGATTAATTTCACCAATTGCTTCTTTTGGTGCTACACTACTTAATTCTAATGGCTAATAGCTTTTTACTCTATTTCTTACAATTTCGCCAACCTATCAAATCATTCAGAAAGCATTTGTCTTTTGGTTTTCTCTTTTTTAGCTTTTCCGTTCTCATTAATTTTATGTTACGTTTCACAACGAATTCTTTGGTTGACTCTGATTTTATCTCCATGATTGAATCCTCAGCCAATGTTGCAGTATTGTCGGCTTAACCGGATAAAATACTACAATAGTGCAGCATCATTTCAGGATCAAACCCACTAACAACGAGACAAACCTGCGAACCATCGCTCTATAGTAGGCACCCAAGCAAGGGCAAGGATTCTTTTTATGATAAGGACTAACCAAAAAGACACGGCACTTAGATTTTTCTTTCTGGACAAGAAAAAGAAGATGCAACTCAATTTTTTCTCTTCTTATGCTTCCATACTTATCGATGGTCCTAACGAAAAAAAACTGGATATTCACAAATAATTACCTAGTCTGACACAAAATCATCACTGTGGAGCAAACTCTGAGGCTAATTTTATAAATTAATAAACTAATTGGGTGACTTCAGCAATTTGAAGTAATTCACTATGCTTGGCTTAGTCTTGCTAGAACTTACCTGTATACGCAGGTCACTCAGTGAGGACTCATTTTCCGAGAAGAGGGATGTCTGCATACCTTGTACCTTGTACCTTGCCTCAAATACCTACATTTGCGGTGAATTGAATATAGGTAACAACATCAGCCACACAGCATTACCCTCCCCCAATTTTGCTAAACTCGTTGAGAATATTTCTCGGAGCATTATTCATGAACTCTGTCGATTGCATTCTTCCTACTCTAATGGGGATCCCTTTTGCTCTCGTTTGAACCAGCTAGCATTTCGTGTAGGCGGCATTTGACTTGCTGTCGTTTAGGTTCGATAACGGGAGTATTTCATCCGTTTGTGTCATGAGTGTTCGTTTTTTTTTTTGTTGTTTTTTTTCGTAATGCTATCATTGGCAGTTATTACGATTCTATGCCCGCTACACTTTACAATCCGCTTGCATCTTTACCAAAACGCTGAGCATTTGTAACAGCATCACGCTTGTTGAGTGAAGAATATTCAACAAATTGACATCTCGACATTGAAAACACTACTGATATATTTATATTTTTACGCTTTTATTAAAAAGCCCTTCAGCAACAGCGACTCAAACGCGAAAAACTTATAATTGCCTTGTTAAAATGTTATACAAACTTTTCGCGCATTCAGAAGAGTTTGAAGTTTGCGTTTATCAGAATTTTTTATGCGTCTAACTCCAATTTTGCAAACTTTTACAAACGTGTGAGCGAGTCTTTGTGCATTTGCACGCTGGTTTATGTGTGCTTGTTTGCGTGCATACCTACTGATGTATGCATGTGTTGCTGTGTTTACCTCAAAATAGTTTAGAAATTTTTGGTTTTCCTGTTGAGATTCAGACACGTCCACAGTTTATAACGCTCAAAACAAATTTCCTTCCTATTTGGAACAATGTAATATGTTTTACCTCCGTGGTGGGTATTTGTTTTATGCAATGTTGGGAAATTAGGTTTATCTGCGTGTTTTGAAATGTTGTTCTTTCATCGTCTTCTTCGCAAGGAATTCAATTTCAGTCTGCTTGTGACTAACAAAGAATACGACTTGTCGATTATAAATAGCTTGTTCAGCATAATTTGGCCTTACTAGAAGAGTAACAGATTAGATTTTCGTCTGTACTCATATATAGATATTTACAAATTTTAGCTCAGTCTTGTAGACAACAATGAAAGATTGTGTTACGCCAATATTCTTGGTAGAAATAGACCTTTCTTTTTTGAAAATCAATGGAAGAAATTTTACTTTAACCTGGGCTCAAACATCTACTGCTAGTGCGATTGATTCGACGAATTCTTCCGGGAATTTTCGATTTTTTTATTTTAATGAAACCGCTGAGCAGACAAGAACAGTCATATTAAACGGAGCAAGTGATATTCTGAAGATAACAGGTCTGGAAATTACGTTGCATGTAGAAGAACTTCCCAGCCCAACTACATTATGATTTCTTGTAGGATTGTATTTGAAACACAAAGACGGTATTGCCATGGGTAAAATGACTGGCAGACCCCCTTACCTTAAAAAGGCGTTTTCACTTCAAATGCGTAATTCAAGCAAGCCAATTGCTAAGAGTCGATTCCAGCAATAACAATCAGAAATTGTCAATTAAAACGGTCAACAGTGACCTCTTTAGTCTGGCTGGCTGACTATGTATGTAATGGACGTACAGTCGCAGCAATGGAGCCAGACGGCTGAAAATTCAAAACATTACTCCTTATTATTATAAGTTCCTTTAGGGGTTTTTTATATCCCCCAGGGGTTTCAAGTAGGAGGGTCAATTTGCAATGTACGTCTATGTTAAATTGATCCCTTATGTTTTTTTTTAATTTAAACTTTTTAGTGATCACTACCTTACAAAAGGGGAGAGAAGTGACTTATTTATTGATCACCCATTTTACCAATTGTGTCATCGATCATCCCCGAAACGTGATGCTACTAAAACCTGTTGGTCACGTGACAGTTTCTATTGAGTGACTAACTAGACCTGTTTGTCTAGGTTTCAGCAATGTAATCTTCTCAGGTGCAAAGAACATTTTCTTAAGTAGATTCTGTCCAGTTGTCCTGGATCAAAACAATGTTCTTCGTTTTTGATCCTCGTAAGTCTCTCTTTCATCACCAAAAATTATATCGTCCAAAAATAACATTTTCTGTGTTGAACGAGAGAGGAAAGTATTCTCATGCTATCTGACGTTTTTGAAAGTTCATTTCGAGTCTATTTTCATAGCTACTAATGCTTGTCTATGATGTACTATATCAGCAAGTCCAAAGCCCATTGATGAAAAGAGTACTGACTTTACACAACAAATATTTATCAATTCACAGAATACCCTTCCTTATCAAAGCACTTAATTCAATTGTGGACATTAATCACGAAGATTGAACATAACAAAAATTTTTGATCAGCATACAGCTGATAACTACATGTCCGACTGCAAAGCTATTGATGCTTTTCATATTTGACTGACTCAAGCAATAAAGAGTTGAGTAAGCTCAAACAGACATTTCTAAAATTAGGCCAACATAATGCAAAAGATGGCACAAGGATCTTTTACATTTATCCTGTTATATAGATTTGAACTAAACTCAGGAGGATAGAATGGAAAGTAAGTGTAAGAAAACTGAATGATTGAACAAATTACAATGCGAATTCAACATTGAGATGGACTGTGAAGCACTAAACAACGATTCCTCTGGCGCTGACAATTCTTCTTCACGTCAATAAACGTGGCAGATATTTGCTTTTTTTTTTTACCTCTCAGAAAATCGAGAAGGATGAACAGATCTTTAAACAGGACTAAGGAATCAGACTTCTATTGCAGTAATTAGGAAGTATAAACAAAATTGTGTAAAGTTGCTTTTAGTCGATTTAAGAGAAAAAATAAATTTATATGATTGAAAGGGTGAATCTCTAAAAATTCTGAAATGTTTTTTAATAATAGAATAAAAGAAAATATATTTTGAATCCCATGAAAGAGACAATGTTAAACAGTCAAAAGTATAATGCGAAGCCAGGAATTTAATGATTTTTTTCTCAAATAATAGTGAAATTTAACTAGGAATATAAAATGTAAGTTTGATCTAAAGAAAAAAAGGAAAACATTTTGAGAAAAAAGACTTACATGAAGATTAACTTAATTAGTTTGATTCACTATTGAAAAATCAAAAACAAAAAATTCCTCAAATCGTAGGAATTGAAAACTAAAGAAAATGTAGATGATCTAAAAATGTGTCCAAATAACATTTATCCACCTGTCAACATGTATAAATCAGGACTGTTTGTAAGAAAAAGTTTATTTCTCTAGATTCCTAGCGGATCATAGGAGCGCAAGCACTCCGTTGATTTTTCAGTTGTAGGTTATTATGGGTGGAGGGTGGGGATGTCAACCTCACGTCCTCCTCTCCTCCTCTTCCTTTACCTGCCTTACAAGACTAAAAAGCTCCAACTGGCTTGCTACTTATCCATAGCAATGAGTGGAGAGTGGATTCATGGCATTCCAAATGGTATTAATGCAAAGTGAACGTGAACAGCCTCAATCGAACCTCGGACTCAGATCTGCTTTCTGCGACGATAACTGTTATGTAACCCTGCTCTTCCGTGCGAGATGAATCGACTGAATACTATGATACATTATTTGCAGTCAGCTTATTAACGCTCGTTTATCTTCACGGATTTAATTCTGACTGCGAAAAACAGTGAAAACTTCGAAAATAGACGTTTATACACACACACACACACACACATATATATACATACATATATATATATATATATATATATATATATATATATATATATATATATATATATATATATATATATATATATACGTATATATATATATATATATATATATATATATATATATATATATATATATATATATATATACTGATATCAGGGAATAGATTAATTTGTATTTGTTATATATTTCCTTAAACTTGATTTTTTATGAACACCCATTTTGCTGTGTTTTTTCAAAACTTTTTAAGGACAATTATCTATATATGTGTGCGTGTGTTTGTGTATGTATGTATGTATGTATGTATGTATATATATATGCATATATATATATGTGTGTGTGTGTGTGTGCGTATCTGTCCAATGAATATACAAAAGTCCACTTTCAGAGTTATATATATATTATACCATTATATATAATGGACATTTATAGGGTGGCCACGGCTTGTGGTTCAACTACCCATGTCAGCCATATTGTCGGAACATTCCCACAATCAGGCGGCAGATCCCTACTGCTATTTCGGCCATCTGCCTGGAGGAATCTTTTATACAAACCTACGATCTAAGGGCCTTGGTCCTATCTGTGTCACCTCGGTGGACCGTGGGATGCAAACCCTTGGTTTAAAGGATGGGTGGAGTAATGTTCATCTTGCACTTCATCTGAAAACTGCAGGCTGTATAAAGGCCCTGACTTCGTTGTTTTTGTTGTTGTTGTTGTTGTTTAGCTGCTGCTGCCAAATTATTGGCAGTTTGTTTGAATAATCCGATAAATAAAATGTTGTAGAAAAATGGGAAGGTTTAGCCTTCAGTTCTTCTTCCATTCTCTCCCTTTTTGCCCAACGTCACTCTCAGTTATTTGCGTTCCATTTTATTTTCCCATTCCAACATTTTATTCTAATCGATATATTTATATCTACATTTATTTATTTCATTTTATTTGTAATTCATTTCCTTCTTTTTGCTTATTTCTGTCAAGTTCAGTGTTTGGATTTTATTTTTTAGGTTTTATTTCCTGTTCTCTTTCCCTGTTTGTCTTTTAAATGTCCGTATATTTTCATGTTTCTTTTTCGTGTGTTCTTTCTCTTTCACGAAACAAACATACACAGAGAGAAAGGGGAGAAGTATAAACAGAAAACATACAGGTATTTAAATGCACGTAAAAAAACATACACACACACGGAACGGACATACACAAATACACTTGTAAAAGAACATAACGAGAAGCGGAGAAATGTACGCACACGAAACACACGAGCATGAATATGCACACTTGACACGCACAGAGAACACATACACGTACATATATTAATACTGATAAAAAATAACTGGTACTAATTTTAAAAAGAAACATTCCAATATGTCGCCATCAGAAAATTCCTGAAAAATCAAAGGCTGATATTTTTTTTCCGATTTCGATTTGATTAAATCAAACAAAAAGTCCAACAAAAAGCTAAATCTGTTTACTACAAAAACGCATAATTAAGCTGTTTGGCTTCCAGGCTTCTTGAAATACTTTTAAAATACTTTTATCAAAATTCCTGTTATAAAACTTCGGTTTAAAAAAATAAAAACATGGTGGATTTTACTTATAATTACAAATAAATGCAACAAAAATTAAATAAACAGGAAATATAAATATTTTCCCGACGGCTAAAATTCAACAGATTTTACCTTTCATTTATTTTCTAAAGTTTGTGTATGGATTTTTATTATTATTTTCTTTTAATTCAAACATTACAGACGTCAGTCCAACCTATTTCATACTAATCTCACCCCTGGCAAAACAGGAAAGCAACTATAAATTAAATCAACAAAATCACGAGGTGCACATCAAACCACAGCATAGGACAAATATTATCTTAAATCACTTTAAAACACATTTTGAGATCATTTTTAATGCAGGTTTCATCGTCTCTTATCGGGAAGTTGTTTATAAATAAATGTAATTCGTTGTCAGATTTAAATCTTTGGTAAAAACGTTGTTTCTGATTTCTTAAGCTCATGAATGAAAAAAAATGTCACATTTCTATAAATTAAAGGGAAGACTCTGTAGTAAGTGCTATGATAAATAAAAACTAACCATATATTTTAAAAGATTAGGAAGCTTGTCAACTGATCATTTCATGTTTTCCAGTTTAGTAAGAGTTAAGTGCATTTGGGGTTTTTTAATCAGAGGTTATTCGAATTTGGTGTGCTCGTCAGAATATTTACGAGGATGTCTTTGACGAAACTTTAAATCGAATAAAATCTTTAATATGCGTTCATATATTAAGAAAGTATGTTTTCGGAATAGCAAAGATATTACAAATAAACAATATTCTGTTACTTGCATATTAAACATACTGGCTAATATTTATCATTCACTTGTCTTTTATAAAATTTTAAATCGATTAAAATATTCAATATGCGTTCGTATGAAGTATTTGATATGCGTTCATGCATTCTAAAATAAATTTTCGGAATAGGAGCGATATTAAAAATAAAAGATATTCAATCGTTTACATATTGAACATTGTCTCATATTTATCATTCATGTAAACCAGTCATTCTCAACAGGATCAATAATTTGGGTTTACGGGGGGATAGATTGTCACATTCAAATGGATTTTTCTTTACGAAAAAGAAAATAGGCGATCATTTGTTTTATGTCGGTAAAGTCAAGAAATAAGCGGAAGACACACAGTGAATAACAAAATTTGTATCGCTGAAAAATCGTTTCAATTAATTCGACGTTTTCTGTTGCCGTTATCCTATTTTTCCATTATGCAAGCATACGTAAGTCGTCCAAAGAGAGAAAGATCAGCTGTAAACGATTCAACATGAAATTTACTAGGCTTAGCCAGGATAATGCATCATATAATGGAATGCAATGTCTTTTTTGAGATTACGGTCAAGCTACTTGATGTGAATATTCATTTGGTTAAAGGCATTAGATAATGTAGAGTGAAGCAACGGAAGTAACATTGGCCTCCAAGGGGCCAAAGTTGAGGACAATAGATTAAAAAAATAACCAAAAGGGAACGCAGAGGGAAAATTGAGAAACCCTAGTGTAAACTGTACATATGACTTTAATGTTTGTATATGAATTCATTACATTTCTCAGTTAAATTTACTTTATAGTAAAATCTTGTTTTTGGCATTTTCATAACCATTTTCATTGGATCGTAGCGAAGTTATATAATTTTCATGTACTTCCCCAATGGAAAATTTTAAGAGGAAATACTCTAAATTATTTAAACTCTGAGATGAAGTATTTTTCACCATTCATTTTTACCTAGTCTTTTCTTTAACTTTTCGTTTGCTTTTTATCACTATTCACATCACATAAACCGTGTCGTCATGAAATAAGAGCTATCAGGATATTGGGTACTAGCTCACGTCTCTTCAGAATATACCACTTTATTCTCAATTCAGGCTGTTTAAAAAGTAACAGTAAGATAAAGAAAAGACTAAGCAAAAATTAATAAATAAGTGCTACTGCGATGTCACTTCCAGTCACTTCTATTCGGCTCAGAGCCAAAAAGTATAAATGGATACCAATCAGATAGAAATATGTTGACGGGAAAGAACAATATCCAATTCACTTCGAACAATTCGTGGTATAAAAACTGTCGACTATGAGAACTGAAAGATGCATACGTTAAGGTGATTTGGAGAAATTGTCTGATAAGGGAAATTTACTTATTTTCAGTCGAAAAAAATCTGATTTCACCTTAGATATATTTCATATCCTTGCTTTGATTGGATAAACCTTTGATCAAATAAAACTATGTATTTATTTTCGGGAAGAAAAAGTTCAAATTATGTATTTATTTATTGTTTATAAAAAAAAGTTCGATTCCACGAACTTTTCATTGTAAAACGGTAGTTGTTTTATATCCTCGTTTCGATCAAGTGAATTTTTGATCAAATTAAAACTACGTATACATTGATTTATTTATTTATCTAGAAAAAACTTTCAAGTTTGACGATTGGACTATTTCACCTATTTCTTGTAACAAGATCATAGCTCAAATGCAAAAACTCATTCTTTTTCAAACGGTCTTATTTTCCCATCTCTCTCTTATGTATTTTCAAGACAAGTGACCATGTTTCAGAATTTCCCATCCAATTTTCTCATTAGATACTGAAACTGTACTGTTTGTGGCGATATTCTATAAAGTAGAGATCAAAATATTATTATCAAACATGGCGAATAATTTCCCAGCCACTTCCTTTTTTATATTTTGTGAAAAGGCATTTATATTTCTGACTCTGGGACAGAATATCATGAAACCTAGCAAATCCCAATCTCAGGCGATAAAGCCAACACCCCTTTTCTTATTTCCTGGTGGTTATGAAGTGTTACACTTTCGAAGCACCCATATGCAAAAAGACAGCTAAAAATGATAGAATAAGCAAATCAAATAATTTGGCTTTCTTTCTGTTTTACGCTTCCCATACCCTGAAGAATCTGTAGTGCTGTGGGGCTTCAAAGACCACAGTAGGAATTAGGAGAGTTAAATTTAGAATGACAATCGGTGATAAAAAGCAGCTCGTCAAGAAGTCGGTAGAGAACAGAAGAGGTTTTTGCCGACGCCTAATCCTCCAACGCCTGAGGGTTATTGAGTCTAGGTAAACAAACAAATTCAATTTCTTCGCCTATGGTCGGATATTTCCTCACCTTTATCAGTGTATCGAGCGATTCTTGGTTATTCCAAATCGAAGAGGTCCCCGACTTTCTAATAAATAAGATCTAAGAGACTTGACATTCCATATGTGTCGTGATTACCTCATTTCTACTGGTGTGACAATTCGAAAACAAAATGTCAACAAATTAAATGATATTACTTTGATCTATTTTTATTGAATGGATCATTACTTACCATTATTAGTTGTCCGCTAGCATTTCTTTCATCTTAATTTTAGTTTATTTTAATCGCAATTACAGACCTCCGTTCAAGGGATGGATTTGATATCTTTTTTTTTTTAATCTTGCCTCTGTAGAGCAACTGCCATTCATAAGAAGGTCTCCCAAAGTAAAAGGCATGTGAATTCAGGGATTACCGGAGCTTATCATTTCTGACCGATCCACGCTGTTTACTGGTGGCCGAAGATTGATAGTCTGAGTTGAAGATGGGAAGCGACTGAAAGATGGGAGAAATGCTCGTCTGAAATTATGATTTTCAGTAAATCTACTTTACTTATCTAGAAGACATTCTTCCCGGAAGTTCCAACTGTCAACGCATGTACTCATCTGATATACCGTCATACACAATGGTGACAAAATACAGTATACGACATGGTACATACATCAGCAAACATTTTAGAAGTAATTGAGCATGAATCTGCCCCAAAATTTAATTGCGCCTTCTATAGTCTATGGCCAACTCTTCCATGTTTTTTCATATGAATTTATTCAGAACTTTTGGAAATATTGAGTGGACAGACATGAGTGCATATATAAATGTATGGAAAAAACGGAAACTCACCAATCTCATAATCCTGGATCCAGAAATTTCCTCTTGGATCTGCCCCCAAATTTGAGTACGCCTTCCTTATCCAATCGAGCAAAATTTTCACTTTTTCAATTCTAACTAATCCTAGAATTGTTTTTTTCTGCAACAAATATAAAATGGTGCCATTACTATTCATCTCTAGTCCATCTTTGCAAAATTTAAAAATTTCTGATCCAAGGTATTTTATAATTATGATTATCATTATTTCTCTCTATGAGTTTTCAAAATGTAAATGGCTGATGCTTTTTACTGGAAATCGAGTGATTTCGTCTCTTCAATACTCCAGAATGTATTTCAGCTGATTTTTGTAGTGCTGTCGAACAGATGATCCCCGTTTTCCTCCAGATTTACAGTTCTCTGAACCTCTTTGATGGGCTTTTTCGAACTGTCCACAGTGCTCCAACCAACATTGGTAATAGTGTCTCTTGCATGTCTCATAATTATTGGAGAATTAGAGAAAACTTTATGTGACATTCATAAACAGGGACCTTCAATTTGGAATGGTCCTCGTTGTATATTTCCTCTTCAACGCATCAAAAATATTTCATTAGAAACTGTCAACTAAGACTGTCATCAAGCTAGTCTGGCTGGTTTGCTGGCTTGATGGACTGATTATGTTGATGCTTAATCTTTATTATGTCTAGAAAAAAACTTCTTTTTCTACCCTTCCCTCAATAGGTTTTCATGGGAAGTTCACTTCGCAATGTAATTTATGCTAAATTGCCCCCTTAGTCTTTATCTAGCAGTATTCTCCCCTTTTTCTTTGAAAAATTGGTCTATTTATTTCACTGCAGAAGAAAATACGAGGAAAGTAACTTATTCATCCAATAAAAAAATGAACAAATAAAAAATCGTGGGCTCCCCTTTTCTCAAATTTTTATTGATCATCCACAACACGGCATGCAGCCAAAAACATTGTTCACGTAATGGATTCTGTTAAGTGAATAAGCACACCTATTTTGTTATCTTTTCCTGTTTATTTCTTCCTTTTTCTTACCAGACAATTATCGTTCTTAGTACGTGATCTAATTTTTAATAAGCTGATAATTAACCTGAACAGGCATTTTACCTTGTAAATTTCATTGAAATATTTCGGAAATTGGCAAAGCTTTTCGTAGCTACTTTGACTGAATTGAAATTATCTTCTTGTATATTTTTTGTGATATTGAAATCAATTTCTCTATGGCATACGATCACTGATAGTTTTTGTGACTTGTGTTATTTTGTATGCATTTTCAATAACAAACTATTTTTGTTGGCAACATTCACATTCATTCTTTTTATGCCTCATAAATTTTGCAAAAAAGAGAATATATTGCCTGATAGAAAAGTAGAAAGATAAAAATTGCCGATCTCACAGAGAGGTGGCGTAGATGGTATAGAATTCGAAACTTGAATTTATTAACTGAAGCACCATACTTTATTCAGAAACATTCTGAAGTGTACCGAAAGAAATATTCTATTGCTGTGTTTTGTCAAGATTGCGATTATAGAGTACTTATCAATTTTGTAGATAGAGAGATGGATTTTATTTTATACATAGAACGATAAAATCTGGCCAAGACTTGGAATCTTTATTAGATTTATATTAAATTGATTAAATGATGACAGGCATTTACATGACCGTATATTCTTGAATACAAGATTAAGTTTCTCCTTCGCTGGAGAAAATTCGAAATATACTCAGGTCAGCGTAGAGATAAACAATGCATATTACTGAGCGATGACGCCTGCTGTCTCATGTCGAGCAATTACCATGGTTTTGTATGAAATGCTCTTTAGGTAATATACCACGCTTATGTAATAATCATTTACAACCCTTTCTTAATGATGGATTTGATATAAGTGATGAGATTTTCAATTTTACGACTTGAAAAAAATGATCGATATGTTTATGTTGGAAGAATTCATGTTTCTGTGACAGTTGACCAGGTGCCATTAACGGTGAATTCCTTAGATATATATCATGGTGACATAGTGGCAAAATATATTCATTATTCATATTCGATTCCGTTGAGTTTCTGAAACTTCGCGCCCAATCCTCACTTGTTGGTTTATGTTAAGAATATACAGTACATTATTAGACAACCAAGAACAATTCGACACCAATTACAAGCGAAATAGCGTTAGATAAAAAAAAAGCACCGTAAGAAAGTTTCATCTTTTAGCTAATACTTAGCAGAATTCTTGCACGTTTTTCTCTTCAATCGACTTTATGAAACACAGTACAAATTAATTCAGTGCGTTGATAGCTTTAAAGCAAAGCTCAGAAACAGTGAACAAAGGATATTCTCCTGAGTTGTCAAATAAATTCAGCGTCAAGATTGGTGCAGTTGCCGTTCGTCTCTGAAAACTACTTAATTGTACTTTTCTAAACCACAAAAACTAGAACTCTCAATGATGGCCCACCAATGATTCAACAACATACCTTTTTTTCTATGATATTATTAATTAAGATATTTAATGATTATTGCTGGATATCAAATGACGGCAAGTTTTCCCATAACTCCAGCACCCCCCCCCATATTCCTTGCATTCTCAGCACTGCCATCTGCTGAGGACTGACTGATTCTTAGTCACTTCTAATATCAAGCATCTTTCCAAATCCTAGCCTAACTCAGCCGTTTTCTATTCATTCTCCCTCAGATTTCTAATTCGCTTGATCTCGCTCCCAGTGTTGTTGATAAGTTATGGGCTAGGTATTAAACTTCATAGTCTAAACATTTCTCTGCTCCCGTGTGAGGTTCGGACATTTTTCTCTAACTTCTCACTCTTCTTCACTCTGTTATTGTTGTTGCTGTTATTATCATTATTATTTGCAATCTCACACTAGTTGCCTGGGAACTGAGTGACAGCAAGTTTCCCAAAGAATTATTATTATTATTATTATTATTATTATTATTATTATTATTATTATTATTATTATTATTATTATTATTATTATTATCTATTCGCAATCTCACACCTGTTTCCTGGTGGTTATCGCTAGAGCTTGAGTGACAACAAGTCTCCTCAAGTCTCCAGCCCTCCTTTCCACATTTTCAAAGACTACAGCAATACTGTGGTTCACAGTTTCACATCAGTTGTCAAGTGGTCATTGCTGAAGGCTGAGTGACAGTAAGTCTCCTCAGGTCTTCAGCCCACATCTCTTCTCTCCCTCGCCTATCATGCCAGTGATGTGGTTCACATCTCCGTTTCCATTTTCCTCCCTCTGTTAGGCCACTGCTAAAATTTAATATCGCAGACCTTATATTTCTAGCACTTTCCTCAGTATCCGTGCGGTTCCTAGCAGTGCTGTGGATTGTACACTCTCAATCCTTTCTTTTATCCCGAGCTCCTCCAGTCTTGCCCTCAGTGTCTTTGGGACAGTTCGTAGTGCGCCTATTATTACTGGTACTACCCCGACTTTCTTGTTCTGCATCTTGTTGTTGTTTTTGTTGTTGTTATTATTATTATTATTATTATTATTATTATTATTATTATTATTATTATTATTATTATTATTATTATTATTATTATTATTATGTGTGGCTCTTTTTACCAAGCTGTTAGAAATTTAGATCTTTCAGTACGACGAATTACTGTTTTCATGGTATTTTCGTTATTCTTTCTCATCTCTTTCGCAACATTTCAATATTCTTCGAAACAAACACACTAAAATTTTTACCAGAAACACACTTGCAAATCTCTACTCTTCATTATTTTGTGGTTATCCATTCAGTCGGAATTTATGTCTTATTATTTGAAAGTATTCAATCAGAACAATGTATCCATTATCCCGCTTCTGGTTGCTTTTATTTTTCGCAAGGCTGTGACTAATTTGTCGAGCAAATCCACCTGCCTTATTCACCGATTACAATAAAGCACCGTTCATCACAAGCAGAATACTGCTTTATAATTCCACTTTGTCATTCCTGTATTTTTTTTTTTTTCGGTCTAGTGATTGCTTTTGCTTTTTTTTTTACCTGAGCACTGTAGAAATCAGCAATGCGACCCTGTACACGTGTCACTTGTATACATTGCAGAGCATGTCTTCTTGTATACATAAGATCACTGATATCTCCTCTGTTACTGTAGATCGTTGAAGTGTTTAAGTTGTCGAAAGGTAGATAGAACATTGAAAGTATGTATGCTTTTGTATGTTTTGATCTTGATATTTTATTCGCTTTGAGACTCGGTACGCTCCAGCTGCCTACCCAGACTTTAGTCCCAATGCATGATGTTATTCACTAGAAACCAGATTGAAAAATTGCGTCTTGCATTTTCCTTTTCATTGTGTTGTGTAAGTTATCATTGAATCAAACATTAATAAATGCAACTTATATGTTTTACGTAGAATTTACAATTTTAAAAATGTTTATCATTTTCTTTACACTAGTCTTCAAACTGCCTTGTATGTGTTCTGTTCAAGCAAAATTATGTCAATTCATTCTAAGAATATTTTCGGTTTCAAAATTGTATGTATTCTTGTTATATTTAAGATATAAATTTTAAAGTATATACGAACTGTAAAAATTATTCGCTGCGGTGGAAAATTTCGATGGCATTAATTTGAATTTGCATATATTAGCATTTTTAATGAAAATTATTTTTGTTCGTTGCATTATTTATTACCTTTATTATAAGTTATCTTCATTATTCGTTCCATTTTAAACTATCTGCCTTACCTGAGGACATATGTTAGAATTTATTCACAAATATTGACTGAAAATTACCTCTTTAAAATCATGAATGTGTCTACCTGCGTGGGTGTGTGAGTTTTAATTAACCGAAGTTTCTAATTGTCTCTGTTATAAAAAAAAAAAAGAAAAGAAAAAAATATACTACGGCCATATAATTTGATTAGTTTGAAATAAATTTTCCTCGAAGATTTTTGTTGTACAATTTAAAGATTAATTGTAATTTGATGATAACTATATTTTCTAAAAGCTCTTTCTACTTCTCCAGATTTGCAAACCATGATACATACCTAACTTTAACCTATAAACAAAATTCCACTGTTTGCTTAGTTTCAACCACGCTATTTTTTTTTTTTTCTCTTTTTTTTTTTTTTTGTTTTTTTGAATTTCGCTGGGGAAAATTTGCGTCAAAATTTCGAATATGTATCGTTGCTTACTTTTGAATTATTCATTCATCAACTTTTCTTCATCAAATGGATACATTTTATTTATGAGTTTTCTGGCACGACGCGTAGTTCTGGAATCATTATAATTTATTGATGGCTCAATCTTTTTAGCTCTTTTCAATGGGAACCTGCTGTCAGTAAATGAGAAAAAAAATCTTTTATAAGTCAATTTTAGTCATTAACAATTCAAACATATCTGAATGTGAGAAAAAAAATCAGATATATCTATTAGGTAGTTACACATGAAATGTTTTTTGTATAGTCCAATAAAGTATTCAAACAACAAAAACGGTAAATATTCAATCAAAATATGACCAATTTGAGGCAATAACCTTTCTCCAATGATAATATGCCATCTTCATAACATTCCTCAGCTTTACTGCACACAAATTCAGTAAAAGCTTGAATGACGCATTTGCTATTATAGCACCTTTCATCAAGAGTATGGAGTTCAAAATGCTTTCAAAAATGATAATCTCTAGGGAAAACGTCTCGTGAATATAAAAGATACACCAAGATTTCAAATCCAAATTCTCCACACGGAGACATTGTCAGCAGAGAGGTGTTGGACCCAGTACCTTCACGGAGCTTCCCATTCAGTTTATGTGGGAGACATTTTTCCATCTTTATAACCTTTTTTATCACCTTTAGATGACATGATATGGTTGTTGAAGTGCATAAGTTTTTTCAAAGCGCTCAAACCACTTTCTATGGGTCGTGAGTCAATGCTGTCGATCATTTTTCATAATTACGGGGAGATTGAGCCTTCGAGGTTCATTATCGGTGTTCATATTTCCTGACCTGAGCCTATTTGATCAATTGTAAACAGTTCACACAATGGTAACGTTTACTCCAAATGCTTTGTTGACATTATCAACGGCTTGCACAACATTATGCACGAACTTTTGAAAATTAGTCTAATTTCTTGGGCAGACACCATTGCTGCGAACAGGTCAAATTGACATTGAATCTGCAAACAATACAATCAAATCGGTAAATATTTCAATTTTAGCTTTATTATCCATGATGTAAAAAACGACATTTCATGTGTGACAACTAAATATCTAAAAAAACTATATCTATTTAGAAAATAATGACAAATATCAAAAGAAAATTTACCTTTTTTGAAAACTTTGCAGGTTATTTATCACAAAGATATTCGTCGATCGATTAAGTGTAAGTGAAAAAATTCGCCAAAAGCACATATACATGTGTGTTAGCCTAACATACACAGAAATTAATCTGCACAACTATAATTTTCATTTTTTCCTGTTTCGATCAGTGAATGCTGAACTAATCAATGCATAAAATATCATCAACTATTTATGAACATAAACTTCTCTTGTAAATATTCATTCTACCGTCTGTGTTAAGACATTCTCAGAATCCTTGAACTCTCTCAATAAATATACAGGGTTATTCCAATTATCACTGATTTAGAAATACATAGATATCCCTGATTTAACATGTAATAGCAGTGCATATATATATATATATATATATATATATATATATATATATATATATATATATATATATATATATATATATATATATTAAATATTTATTTAAGATAAATTTTTAAAAAAATAAGAATGCATGTTTGTATGATTCGATTAGGCTTGGAATGAAAAATTATCCACTGAGCTTTTGTCAGTCCAATACAGAGCCAACGTTGCGTAGCGATAATCTTCTGTTTTGAAAGGGCTTATCTGCTTGGCTTGAAACTCAGCATTCTTAATCTTGGATTTTCCCGGGGCACGAACACCGATCTCTGGCGCCGGTGGGATAAACGCAACTACCTGTGCCAACAAGGAGACCAAGCTTTGAATAATATTAGTGAGTATTGATTTCTGTATAAATGATATATGCTTTCATAAGACCGCTATCTAAGCCAGCAAAACTTTCATTGCAATAAAACTATTTGATAGAAATTTTAACACTTACATGGAACCCTCGTTTCCATCTAGCTATCTCAAACCTATTGATCCCCATCTTTTGTGGAATATTCTAGTATATATTGATCATTTAACAGATGGTACATCATGGAGAGAGTAATTTTTCTGTTTCTCTGTCCATAATAATGGACTCTTCTAATCAAAAGTAACAACTTTGCTGATGAAAAATATATCTTAGCCACCAGTTAAAATATTAGATACTTACAGTGAAACCAGTTCATATAGGAATTTGAATATATCTGTAATTTTTTCACGCAGATTAACTAGTATATATATATATATATATATATATATATATATATATATATATATATATATATATATATATATATATATATATACTTCAAGTTTCATTTTATCAGGCATGAGTCTTTTGCTAATTTTGTAACAAAGAAGAATAGGCTTCTGTTCAATTGATCATGTTAATTGCTCTATTGTTCCCGCAATTGCTATGTCTGTGTCGTTAGAAAAACGCATTCACATGTTCGTATATACCTGTGTACGAGGATAAAAGTGTGCGCTATCATCATTAAGACAGTTCGATTATATTGATTGGTGGTAGCAGACATACGGAAGAATGGCTGAAGGTGATAGTAAAAAAACAACGCATGAACAGGATCGATAAATTATAACTGTTCTATCTAGTCTGAACATTATATTTATAAAGAGATTTATACAGTATATTAGTACTGGGCTGAATTCAAATAAACAAAATCGTTATTTTGGTTGGCAGTCTTTCTTCCCGATCATAATGGAGGCACCCTGTATATCACACACATACACACACATACACACACACACACACACATATATATATGTGTGTGTTGGTAGGTAGGTATTAATATATGCATGCATGTTTTGTATGCTTGTGTGTGTGCGTGTCTATATTATTAAGTGACTTTCACTAGAATGTATGTAGTTGAGGAGTAGAGTTTTGGCAGTGAGTGGAACCTAATATTAGTTGCTCTAGTTGGCAACAGTTAAAACCAACAGCTGACATATGACATTCATATCCTATAGATGCTGGGTGTCCACTCCTGCCTCAGATAGACAATGGGCGAGTCGAGATAATGCCGCCGAGTATGATTGGCTCCACGGCCAGGTACACGTGTCAGCGGGGCTATCATTTGGCTGGGAGAGATACGCGCAAGTGTAGACCGGACGGCACATGGGACGGAAAAGAACCAAGCTGTGAGCGAGGTAAGTGACCAGTTCAGTCCACCAAGAAAGCAAATTTTGTTTAATAAACATGAAAATTTGCACTGCAAATAAATAATCTTTTTTGAGAAAAATGTGCCAAAAATATCTATTCCGTGTGAATGTCTGACACACCTTCTCGCATTAGGCTAGCAATATCTTAAACAAACAACAACAATAAACATCTTTATATTTACCGGCCACGTGGTACAGTGAAATCACCGGTTTCATTCCCCCCTCATAGTCACTATTCCCGCCAAATTTTTAGAAGTGGACATTTAATTTCACTTTCGAGCTCTATGTTGGCCATTTTACCATTGAGAGAACTTCGCTTCAAAATGAAACTTTTGCAGACTGGTATAATAGACGTAGCCAGGAAGAAGAGTGGGTTGGGCTAGGTAAGTCGGAAAGGGATATTGTTGAATCTGAAAAAACGAGTGTCTGCGAGAAAGAAAGATATGTCTGCATGAACAGAAATATCTAAAAGTGAACAAGTATATTTATATATCACGATTGTATTTTTTGCTTATTTTTTTAAATTAAAATAAATGGCCCAAATCTTATTATTTTCATTTCGTATGTACATGCTCAATGAAAATGAAAAGAATGCCAGTTATCACCAATTATTTTGAGTAAGAAAGATAAAAGGCAAACAAAAATAATCCTTTTCGATAAAAATAAACTTTCCCAGCTGCTCAGAATTTTATCATTAAAATGCGTCTAATAGACACTTTTCCAAATTGAAAACAATAATAAGAAATAATCTTTTTTTTTTTCAATATTTACATATGTTTTCCAACTTCAACTTGTTCTTGTGCTACTTTTTACACCTTAATGTCTCGAATAAGTAACATTATTGATTTACCTAATGTCATTGCCTACTGCTTCGAGATGTGCCAATAAAAATGCATTCCAGACAGATTCTTTACATACCTATACTAATGCACGTTGTATTAAATTTTATTGATGTTTGTGATAGTCTATGTGAGATCATTGGTTTACTTATTCAGTGTATAATTGTTTTTGTTTAACATGAGAAAAAGGAATTGCCACAAAAGTAAATATACAATGTCTCCCATAAATGAATACACCCCTAATCACTTGTTTTTATAGAAAGTTGATTTTCTTCTGAATCAAACACAGCAGGATTTTATAATTTTCAGTGGAACATTACACAATCAAAACAGAAAATGTTTGGCATTATTTATGACCAAACTTAACAGAATTGAAAGTATTTTTTCAGAGGGATGTACCCATATTTGAATAGCATCATATCCATATTTTAAAGTATTGTAAGGATTATTTGCATATCAGTCAAAGGCCTACGTGATTGGCATTCTACCCGTTCTATCTCACGGTACGTTTTTGAGTCAGTTTCACATAATTTATTCTCTATTAAAAAACAGTCAACCAAAACTGTCACCCAAACTGTCAACATGGTTTTTCCAGTTTCCAAGTCAGTCTCACTGATTGACTATCGATGTATGTATGGGTAACTGGTGCAGGTCGCATCAAAGGGGCTAGAGGACTGAAAATTTAAACATTCACCCAAGAAAAAATGTCTTCTTAGTCTTTGTAGATCAACCATCCCTACATAGTTTTTTTTGGTGGAAGTCAATTTATGATGTGAATTTAAGCTAAATCGATTTCTTATATGTGTCTGGCAACATTCACACTTTTTCCTGAAAATTCGGTGATCACTGTCCAAAAAGAGGCAAGAGAAGTAACTGATACATTGATCACCTTTTTTTTTGTCATCCCAAATACGACATGCAAAAAGTTGGTTACGATTTCCATTGGATGACTAAATAAACTTATGCAGCTATGTCTTCCATGAATATCCCCTTGTAACAGTTAAGTTATTCAATGTCAATATTCATATATTTGTTCAAGGATAAATTTCTACTTCGTTCACGCACGTAAGTGAAATAGAATTTAGGTTTTGGGTTAAGAATAATGTAGAGTTAGATTTACGGTATTTAATTTACGAAAGATCATATTTGTGATGTGAGTGAAATACGCTATTGCAATTTTCCTTGATATCCGAAAGTAGAGTGTTCATATAAAAACACTTTTGTAAGTCAAAATGGCGTAAAGGGGGAAAAAATAGCAAGTAATTCATATCGGAATTTTCGGATCATTCCCTAATGATGAAATGGTATGTCAAGCTGTGTCATCAGAGATTAGGGTGGTGGGCGATACAACAGACAGGAGGTTGGAGAGAAAGATAGAGGGTATGCACTGCCTCTAAGAAGGCTCTGTGTAACAAACAGAAATCTACTATCACATTTTGCTTTTATTCGTCAAAGGAGGAAATTGTTGTGAAAAATATTTTCAAAAAAAGGGGGTGATATCCGGATCTCTTTGATTAATGCAGTAGACTATTTCGAATAGTTACATTACTCGCTAACCACAAATATGCTCAACAGAGCGCAATAATACACAATCATTTCTAATGATAGATGGAACCACGATACCGTCTTAATTCAAAGAAAATGCCTTAGTTTATCTTGAACATTGCAATCCAAGAAAGGAAGAAAACGTGATATTCTTAGCTTTACTTTAGAGCTTAGAATAAGTATTTCGTTAAAAAAAACGTCCAGATTTAGTCTTCAGAAATCTAAGGTAAGGTGCTTGAAACCCTCAGCTTTGCCAACAGGCTGTACATGATGCGTCCTCTTAGCTAAGCCCGCAGTGCCATGTATTCCATTCATCTAAACTCCCTTTTTCGTCTGACACAGGATAAAACTAAAGCAAATTATAACACATGGATTCCCTAGTTAGTTTTATTTTTTAGTTAGTCTACTTATTTCCCCTTAATGCTGCTCATTTTTATGAAAACAAACAACATATTTCATTTATAAACTGCCTACATGATACGTAGTAAGTACCACGCACTTATGAAAACAAGTCGATGATATGTTCGTCAACAAAAAGCGATAACATCAAGCAAATATTGATCTCATCACAAAAATCCATAGCTACAGAGAGAAAAAAGATTGAAGAAGAGATGTTTTATGTAAACTATATTAACGATTATATATTTTTACTTAAAAATTTGCTTCAAGCGAAAAATGCAGTGAGCCATTGCGCTACAGATGTTCGAGTAAACGCTGGTTTGTAATATAAACAAAATTTTGAAACGGTTACACATCCAATTTTATACAGTTTATCACATAAAGTTTATTGCATATTTTTTGTCAATCCTTGATCTCTTCAATATCGTAAATACATTAGTAATTATGATGATATGAAAATAGTAGACGTGAATCTTAGGATCAGGTCAAACATCATCCTGGCATACGGCATAGGGGAATCTAACGACAGGCTAAGAGTTTTAATGTGGGTTTTTTAATATCTGAGATGCTTTGATGTCAAACAGGGGATTCCGTTCAATCTAAGAAACGGATTTCTGGTGCCAAAGAGTATCCCATTGTGCAATTCTCCTCTAAGATTCAAAGCTGTTAGAGGCTAAAAGTGTCATCATTGTTCAAACCTATGTACACGTAGGCACATTCTATTTATGGAACTATCTCTACCTTCTCTCACATGACAACTTGCTTTTCATGAAGCACCAAGCCACATCATTCATAATCTTTGAAATATCAATAGAGCCCTTTTCATACCTATTACTTCCTACATGCAGACTGAGAGAGAAAAGGGGAATTATATGAAGGCAATTTTTTTTTTAAATTGCCTTACTCTACAGTTCTTTTGTCCGTATGAGAGAAGATAGGTCAGTGAATAGTGGACTTAGGGACTGAATATATCAAACACTCTCGGTTATTCGTTCAGCCATTTTCAGGATCCAAACAAAATCTGTAATGATGTATGGCTGTTGTTCTTTTTGAATCAATTTTTCTGTTCTGGCATTTTCTGCTTAACCATTAAGGTCCTAGTTCTTGCGAATGGCTCTACTATGGTTGAAAGCACCCTGTTAAAAGCTCATTTTCATTTCTTCTATACACCATCAAAAACCTATGTATTTTTCGAAGGCCACAAAAACAATTCCATGAAAAATATTAGACCGCATTCCTTGTCTGCGGTTTTTTAAACAAACTTATATAATTTAATGATTGCAGTCTAAATACACATTATGTATGTTAATATGTCAAGTTGATGATTGCGCGAAAACACATTTCACTTACTCGCTCGATCACTTTAGGCGCATCAAAAGTAGATATAAATGTATTCACTATTCCACGTTAATCTTTCATTCAACAAAGAAAAGATTCATCTTCTGTAAAGTCTCTTAATTTCTACATTCAATATTGCTCCGATGCATGCACTATTCAATAGTAGTCTGCATTGAAGTCGGGTGTGCAGTAGTAGATGCTTAAAAGCATGATATTATTCGGTTATTATTATCGAAAAATCTTATTAGAGCGATTGAAATCTGAAGTTTTTGTTTCATTAATTTTAGATTCATTCATTGTTTTGCATTTTTATAATACTTTACTTATTTTCTGATAAGCCTTGAAGGTCGTCTTCAGCTTCCAATGTTTAGTATCATACTCAATATACATTAACATAATATCTATCCCAATGATATAGAATGATGATGTATGCATATAGTGTCTTACAAAAGTCTGGAAACCCCCAAAGATAATGATAAAAAAATTCAATAAAAAGATATTGCATTTTTTTATTGTGAGCAAAAACTTACTAGAAATGAAATAAGCACGGATCTAAAATAAAAAAAGTAGTATTTATAATAAAAGCGTGTGTTTTTCTTATCTCTTCTTTGACTTTGGAAGGCATCGATGCTGCAAAGCAATTGAACACATAACATCATTGACTTCTTGTCTTCAAATTGACTTTGTTACTTCTTTCAGATTATCTATTTGTTGGTGATTTTCATCGGTGGAATCTTTCTTGCCATTATAGCCCATATTTTTTATAAGATGAAATTTAGTTTTACTATTCGCCTTCAAGATAAGAAAATAACTGCATGCAGAATTACCAGGCGTATGGTATTAAAACATTACATACGTACTAAATTTTGTCACACCTGAGATATATGAACGAAGTTTTTTTTTAACTTAGACTAAACTACTACCCATGCATATGTATTGCTGTATTATGTAACAGTTGCGTAAAACTGACATTATTTGAACAATATTTCATTATTTCATATTAAAAGTATACTTGCTACAGTATTTTCTGTCAAAATGCAGAATGGAGATTGGCAATTGTAGACAGTAGATGCTGTTACGTAAGCAAGTATTGGCTAGCATATGCTTTGTTGCTAGCGTAATTATGCACGTTGTATGATAATATTAAAAAACGATATCATATAGATTTCATTGTGTTTTTTCATATATCTATTACTGATTCACACATGTATTATAAGTCTGCTTTCATCTCTCAAATTCATTATCAGTCTGAAAATACAAGAAGTCTGGAGATCAGCGACAGCATACTAACTTGCATATACTGTGCATACTAACTTGTTAGTATAGTGCAGTGGGTCTCAATAGTGAAGGGGGGTCCCCCCCAGGGAGGGTGTTTAGGTAGTCGAAGAGGGGAATAAGGTTATTAGGTGAGAATAAAAGTCGTGGTGAATGTTTTGAGCTTAACAGTAGTGAGGATGTGTCATACAAGGCAGATTATAAGTATGCAACCAAAGGCTTTAATTTTTTTAATCCGTTTTGTTAAGCAAGAATTATTTCTAATTTAGTTATAGTGTTAGCTTTTTGTTGCTGCGTTTAATTTGTGTTATTAAATTCAATAAAATTATTAATTTTTGTAAATGAAATGATGTCTTCCGAATCATTCTCGCTTGCTTTCTTTGAGTAACAAGCACACGATTCTAAAATTTAACCAATTCCAAATGTGAAGTTGTCTAATTATACTCAAAATAAAATAATTTCAAATTATTCTTTGTTGCAATTTATTTAAATAGAAGGAGGAAATCTTATTGATAAAGGTGGGAAAAGACCTTGAAAACTTTTGGAACCACTCATGCAGTGCGTCCAATCCTCTTTAGGTTCTCTACTACCGCTGACTTGTGCCAGACTAAGCTGAGCTCAGCCTGTAACTTTAAACTGTAGCAGGACGAAACGTAATGGTTAGTAAGTTTATCTCTAAAGGCAATCTGTAAATAGTAAACTCTATTCTCCCTGGGTTCCCAATTACTGTGCCAGATTGATCTGAGTAGCTCACGTTCATTGTCATAGAGTGTTAGGTAAATTTCTCCTACGATGTTATTGGTCTTATATTTGTGAAATCGTCAATTTTACTGTTGCTTTTTATTGATCAGGAATTTTTTTCTAATGCCAAGAACGCATAGAAGACATTTTTTCCCAGTTAATTTTTTCAGAACAATGTAGATAACTAAATGTTTTTGGCGTCTTGTTGCTACAAACATGTATTGATTTTACCTTGGTCAATTTTAGTATATTGCTATCATTTTTCATGTTTTTATTCAATAATTTCTTATGTCTCTCACTAGACTTTGTTCTCAGACTTTCAATTCCTGTAACAAAGACCTGTTCAATTTTGAATCAGGTATGACAGCGTTTTTGAGCCTCAAAGATTTTGCATATGTTTTTACTAAAGTCATTTGTCATTTTATTTTCATACCTCCTTGAATTCTCATCAAGAAATAATTGTTATGCAATGTAAATTGTTGAATTTATGTTGATACATTCGACAACGCAAAAACCCTGAGTAATTCAATTACGTTAATTCATAAATTATTCATAAGCATTGTTACCAGGCAACTCAATCATTCTTTCTTTTTTTTCATCGTTGTGACTTGGTCATAAAATTTTCAAATACATCTCCCATCGAATACCAATGTACAGGAGATATCTGCATAAATTATTTGCAAAAGGTAATAAATCACTTAGGAAAACGTTTTTTCTTTAGAAAAATAGAACAAAACTAACCAAGGAACGCATTCTTTAGCCATAATATTTTCCATGCTTTGTGAACATAAGAAAAGGAAGAAAGTACGGATACAGATCAAACATGATTGCTAAGTTTATTGATTTTTGTAATTCCAATAAAATCCCAAAGTAAAGACGATGGCAGCACGAAGATTCTGTTGCAACGATAAATATAGGAAAGATAATAATCATCTTGAATTCTTATTAGATGGGGCGTGGTCAACGATTATCACCATATTTGCTGGTTTATGAAACCCGTGGTTAACAAAAGTGGTTGGTAGACGGCCTTCTAGTCATGTTACCTGCTCATTAAACACTGTATTGGATCTTTTAAAATCTAAACGTCTATCTTATTTGCTGGATAAGGTTTTCTTTTCAAATAGTATTTATTTCATCTTGATTTCAGTTTATTACCATCGCATATACTCTGACCGTTATTCTACAGCCATTAGTAGACTACGTAGAACTAAAGAAAAAGCTCCAAGCAGGACTTGAACTCGTGTCTCCCAGCAATCATAGTTGACAATGCATCATCTGATGAAAATTGAAAGTATTACTACCACTGATGCTACAAGCATATATGAAACCTAAACAATAGCATCAAACATGGCAAAAAAAAGAAATGGGTTTATATGGTTATATTTAATTTTCTATAACCTTTTGATCTAGTAAGCCGAACGGTAGAGCAGCCGTCATACATATACAAGCTCCTTGAGTTGAAAAGGGATACGTTTTGGAGTCTTACCTAGAGTTTATCTCTTATCCACTGTTTACTACTGGCAGTAGAATGACAATTTGAATAGTGGAGACGATAAGCTACTGAAAATCACTCATCAACCTTTTAACGTCTGTCATTGGACATAGACCCCTCCCCACGATTCGACAGACTTCTCCATCGTTGTCGTGAAGGAGTTAGTACTTCTGAACTTGTCTTGCTCATCATTTCATTTTATGTTTTGCCGTCTATAATTTCACTGATCTTGGGATCAAGTTGTGTTGTGACGTCCGACAATTTGACATTCTTGGTATATGACCATCCAATTGCCATTTGAGTTTTTCTAATGGTTTCTATATCTCTGTTTGTGTTTAGTGTAGTGTCCTGTCTTGCGATCTCTCATAATTTTCTTCTATAAACCTTGCATAGTTCACAGTTTGAGGGCCAATATTTTGGTTACATTCATTGTTTCAGCTTCTTAGGTGACAATCGGAAGGATGTTTTGGTTGTAGACTTTTTTTTAGGACTAAACTGAAATTAGGATGGAAGAAATACTAGTCAAAAATATCATCAATTCTGAACTAAAATGTAAACGGCTTCAAATGACATATGAAGTTTCAGCACAAAGACTTCAGGGCCCATAGTTCAAAAAATTATTCCTTTTTTTCCAGGAAATAAGAAAGATTTGCATGATCATGATTTTCTGGAGCAATAATTACAAATAATTACCTCAATATGCTGTTATGGTTGAAAGTGAATTTTACTGACAACTCTCCAAACGTTTAAATGTTTTCGAGGGAGAACGTAGTTTTGATAGCTTCGAAGATTACATATAAATCTATTTTTTACCATAACTGATTCTCAATGATGATTGAATGTTGACAAAATCCTTTTAAAATGATTGCATTATGCCTTGATTACAATATTTTCTAGCCTCCAAGACACATTTTTTAAATTGTCAGGCATTAAGTGGCACCAAAATATGCAAGTGTTATTGTTTGGGGCACTGAAGTCTCGGGCTTTACAGGTTTGAGTTACGCTGTACATTAGTTGAAATGCTCTCAGGAAAAAAATAAATTTAAAAAAATGTACCTTATTGAGAGGAAAATGCAATCATTTCTAAGATATCAAACTATATTTGTAAAATTGACTAAGAAGCTTTCAAATTCTAATTCATGATAACTATAAAGAATCCATGTTCAATATATTGTCGTTGTGGCTATTTGATACCAAATACTAAATAATTTTTTCTTGGCAGCTTGAGGACTAGACAATTATTAACAAACTAGATTATGAATCTTGGCTGAATATTATAGACATCCTTATTCAAGTAATATTATATACTCGAGCAAAGATACACCTTTCTACGCATGGGAACTGTCTATTAATGTTCTGATTTTATGAATTCTCCTGATCAGATATAAATCCCTTTAAAAGAAAATGACTTAAAATTTTCTTCAATGCGTGAGCAGACAAAACGTTCCACCTGCACTCAAACGCAGGCAAACACACGAGTGAATCGTTTTTATATATTATGGTGTTTCTTTGTGATAAATAAATTCTATCTAACCCGCACAAACGCACTACAATATGCTGTCAATTATATTTACGCGATTCGGTGCATGTATTCATCGTATAGATTGAAAAGTCGAGCCATAAAAGCCATTATATACTTGCTTGTCAGTACGAATGGCACTGAATTGCTGCTATCTGCTTGATTACATCACAGCGCCTGTTTAGCAGATGTATTCGACTGGTGAGAGAAGGCGCCACCAGCAACTATGTATCGTAATATCACTGCGAATAAAGCAACCAGTCAGTAAATGGTGTAGCGGGTTTAAGACGAACTTGGATGAATTGAATGTTTAATAGATAATGGCAGCTGTGGCATTTCCTAAGAGACGTGAAGGGAAATTAAATTGCACCAGAGGTTATGCGGTAATGATTCGGTATGTACAGAAAGGTAGAAATAAACATCACTGCATGTGGCACGTTGAAATTGGTCGTAAAAGTTTGCTGCTGATGGACTAGGGACCCGTCTATGATCATTCATGCAAATGATGTCGTAAGTTATTCGTTAGAAATGGATGTTGACCAAGTGTAAAAATGTCTGACTGATTTCTGTTTAGTCATCAATACAATGGTCATCGCTGGATAAGGGATATTCTGACACATAGCTTTAATACTGGGGTATTCTATGAGAAGAGTTCCCTCTTAATTACCTTCAAGGTTCTCATATTAAACAGAACCCCTTTTTAATAGGATAAGAGTAGGCTAAATTTCACACACATATTGCTTGTACCCTAAAAAAGGACGGAACTCACTCTGGAAAAGTTGCGAGACCAGTACGCTAACCCAGAGTGCTTCTAAAATCATTGTGACTTTGTCGAAAAGAAAAGAGAAATAGAACTTTGTGTGAAACAAAGATGACGAACGGGACTGGTGAAATAAATGAATTCCATATGAACTTGATTTTTAACTTTCGGAAGCTTTCAATATTATCGAACGTATGCAAAGCTGAAACTAGCTTTAAGAAATTATGAGAACTAAAATTTATCATCTATAACTGGGAAGAGTCTTCAACATACCGATTTCTGTTCAGACAATTCGATTTTTTCTTCCAATCTTCGTTGTTAACACAACATTTCAGCGAATTCTTTCCATGGTCCTATTCGGGTCTTAATTATGATATCTGTGAGGGGAAAGAGAGGGGGAGAGGGAGAAAGCCAGAGAGAAAGAATCTCTCCGATCAGTGTCTTTTTCCGATGGTACAAATAGAAAAATAGAATTGCCAACATATATTCCTGAAGTTATGGAATAGTGGAAAATGCTGAAATGTCAATATCAAACAAATAAGTATTCTGATATAAAAAAAAATACTCATTTTGTCTGATATCGAAAATCAGCCGATAAAGAGAGGAAAAAATTTGAATGAAATATTGCCAAAAATATAATTAAGGAAGGTAGGTCAAAATAGTTTAAAGAACAGTAAAATGGGAATTCCATCTCTGTATTTCGTTCATCAAGTTTTATTCATTCTTTATGAAATAATTGTTTTTGTTTCTATTTGGATGACCAGTTCATGTTTATCAATAGATTTAATGATGGCAGCATAGGGGAAGTTTGGTGGCTTAGATAGATGCGTATCTTCCATGGACGTCAAATATCAGGGTTCGAGCCCGGGTAACAGCCAGAATCTCGAGCTTATGCTTCACCCAATAGGATTGGTGCAACAGAATCTGTCTATTTCAATTTGATCATTTACGGTGCCAAGCTAAGCTTAGTAAGTATAGATGGTAGAGTAAGGGCTTGAAAAATTGTTCAGGCACTTGATCAGGAATTCAGGCAAAAATGAGACGTACTAAAAGATTTTTCCTCACCTGTAACAATTCAATCGATAGATAATCATAATCCGATCCCTAACCCCAAATTATCCTATCAATCCCCACAAACCTCTGAATAATTTTTTTTTTAAGATTTCATCCCTTTTCCTTCTGGTTGCCTCTGGTATTTTACAGGGACCGGGCTAGAACCGAATTTAAATCTCTCACCAAAGTGACTGGGATAAAAATTTACGTAAAAATAACCTGATGACCCCTTTGCTAAATGAATGACCTCTGTTTAGCTCCAACAATGGAATGACCCTGGAGTGTTGTCTCCAAGTCACATGCCTAAGCAAATCGTATGGAAATCATGGGATG
The DNA here is from genome assembly GCA_963457665.1 of Thysanoteuthis rhombus. NCBI lineage: Eukaryota > Metazoa > Mollusca > Cephalopoda > Oegopsida > Thysanoteuthidae > Thysanoteuthis > Thysanoteuthis major. The sequence continues at coordinate 48,770,934 of OY735212.1, read as the reverse complement.
CCCAGACGTTATGATCCTCTTCTGGGCCAATGGAAAGCAAAGAGTTATTTATCTGGTATCAGCTTGATTGCAAAAGCTGCCACAAGAATCAAATTGTGTATCAAACTGCCTTGAAAGGCTCCGCTCTTGAAATTGAAGTAGTCATCTTCCAAGACTGATTGCCATCCCCAGGGCATAGAAACAAATCTACTCTACTTAGATCTACGTAACTAATGCACACCCATGTTTCCTCCTGCTATGATTTGATTTACAAAACAAACTCACTGGATCTCTCCACTTTCATATGTCTTTAAACATCCAGAAAAAAATAATCTACTTTAAAATTAGGATGATGACATTAAATTAGCAATTGGAAGTTATAAAAATGGTTCGGTAAATATTCTGGATGTTAGATTTATATGAAATCTATCGCACCGGTACGAAATGAGATAACTGATCTCCCTTTTAGGATATCATAGAATCCTTCAGTCATATGTCAAAATATTCATTTCTTGCATTCCTTCCAGACAATCGTGTTTCTTGTTTTCCGATTTTTTTACGCAGGACGTCGGTTATTCGTATAACCAAAATACATTTTGAAACTCTTTCATAATCTTATTAATACCCTGGCTTCCATTTTTGTTCATTTAACATATACCCAGACATCCGCTTGACAGTAAATGTCCAATATTTCTACATAAAAATGACATTTTGATGAATGAAAAACTTTTTTTTTTCTGGCGATTGAATCTTTTATGCCGACAGTTTACCGTAAAGTAGAAGAGCGCAGGGCTTCTAAGTTTGTATGGCAAGAAAATTGGGCTACAAATAGGATGCTAAATACCGATTGTGTTGTCTAAAGTTCCGAGATAAAGTCTTGGAATCAATCTATCAATTATTCAGATTGATATGCTAATTTCTTGTTTAGATCATTAAGTTTTGGTCGATGTGTTCTCTATCCTTTGCAGTTTTGTTTTAAATTCTGAGATTAAGCGTTTGGATTATTATAAACCATCAACCAAAACTGTAACTAAACTGTCATCATGGATTTCTTCAGTTTTTAAGTTGCTCTGGCTGTGGTTAAGTATATACATATGTATGAATTATGCATACCAGCTGCACAAAAATTCAAACATTTACTCCTTATTATGTCTATTTGTTCAACCTCCTCCTCCTCCTGGATTGGTTTTTAGTGGGTCGAGGTTCTATTAACAATGTCATTATTCCATTTCCCTAATTTTTCACCGGTTGATTTTTTGAAAATTTAGACTTTTTTTCTTTAATTAATGACTGCCCCAGAAACAGCAAGCGAATTAACTCATTCATTGATCACCACTTTCCAAATGTTTCAGTTGATCATCCCAAACATGGCATGCTACGAAAAAATTTTGTTCACGTGACAGTTTCTATTGAGTAACTGATCTGGCATGCTTTCTTATTTATTCAGACGAATATCTACAACTTGATTGTTTAGATCACTACGTTTGAACTGATACATTATTTAGTCTTTCACATGGGGTGTGCAGCGTATGGTCATTTTCGAATATCTCATCCCATTAACTTCTTTCTTTTGTTAATTCTCGTCTCTCTCATAAGGAAAAATCAGATAAACTGATTCATAATGCACTTGTGATCGAAGTAGTGAATGTAAATCAACAATATTGTTGACAAAAAGTTTTAGAAAACTGCAGAATACAATATGTACTTCACAATGTTCAAAGAATTCACCCATCGACTCGGTGTAATAAAAACAACAAAGATGACGATGCCAGACAAAAAATGTATGGGGTAATGGTGGAGTTTCCATTGTTTGGATCAATTTTTAATTAAAAGAAGTCTTTGAAATTACACTTTACTTTTGCTGCTTGAATTTAGAGAAATCATTAAAGAAAACAAGTCATTCTTATTTTGGTCAGTCAATCAATCATAATATCAATGTAATGACCAAATGAAGATTGAATGAGAATCAATTAAATGAAAATTAAACGTGATTCATAAAAGCATAAGTCTTAATAGCCTGAAAATGAAGCTGCAAACACCTCAAAAATGAAAGAAAGCGTCAAAATTATCAACATAGGTTTCTTCAGTTTTCACGTTGGTCTGGCTGAGTGACAGGCTAAGTGTATATGCATGTATCATGCGCACGGGCCGCACCAATGGAGCAAGAGTGCTGAAAATGTAAATATTTACTTTTTAATATGCCAAAAAATTTTCCTTAGCTTTTGACCCCCTCCCCAGGTTTCCGGCGGGGATTTAATTTGTAATATAAGTTCATGCTGAATCCATCCTTGTTTCCAGTAGCGCCTGAACTTGCTTTTGTGAAATCTAAATTTATAGCGATCAGTGCCCAGGGCGAGAGTAATACGTAATTCATTGATCAAACATTTTTCAATTTTTAATTGATCACTCTCAACACGACATGCTGACAAAAGACAATGATCACCTGACAGTGTCTATTGAGTGACTAACTGGATATGTTCGTAAAAGATTCGATCTTAAAAAGGCAAATACTGATTCCTATAGCATCATAGCAAAAGGTCGGATTTGTATCTCTGTGCCAGACTAAGCTTAGCTAAGTAAATATCAATGTTGATGCCACGAATTCCTTCTACCTTTCCGAGATCATATCAATGATGAACTTCAATTTTTTTTCGTTTGGCTTCATACTCCCTTACTATTCGTTGTTTATTGTTGGCCATTTGGTCTTTTATGGCTTGGTGTTTCGTTAACGATGTCTATTAGTAAGAAAACGTTGGGCTGATAAGAAAGTTGGCTCCAGAAAAAAAGACGACAATATTATTAAAAGATAGAAAGAAAAAATTCGTAGTGAGAATTTCTCCTTTGTCGTGCACCATTCCAGCCCGTTGCATCACATCTATTTTTGTTGCTCTGGAGACGAGAAAAAAAGGGAAATTAAAGTTCTATCTTACTATTGCGTCTTCTTAGAAATTGTATTTAAGATAAGTATTCCTTGTTTCATTGCCTTCTTTATCCCTTATTTCCTTTCTGCACATATGCACACACAAAGATTGACACAGAAACAAAGACTTTTACCAAAAAGGTTTCTTATACTTTATCTATCATGAAAATTGACTTGTTATTATTACAGCTGAGATCACCAGTGGTCGAAGTTCAAGTCCAGCGAATGACAGTATTCAATTTTTTACAGAGTATTCAATTACTTTATTTGCAAAGGCAAAATGTGACGAGGCATCTTTATTTTTTCAGTTGCGGTAATCCAATACTTGATGAAATTCAGGGATGCATTTTATGTTGGGCTTTTTTTAGTCCTTCGACGAAAGAACGTCCATTAAGTATGGAAGCCTGAAAAGAGAAAGCGGTAACCATACAAGTTCTTTTTCTCTGTTTCACTACGGTGCTCTTCCACTAGACTAAGCTTAGTAAATATCTACAATATATTTAGGGTACCTACTGCAGAAACATTGCTAGAAAGCTTTTATCATGTATCATTCTAAGATTGTGAATTATATCCTTATTAGTTGTTCCACTTTTATGCTTTTGTGCTAAGAAAATATCTATAATGTTGAGTAGTTATTGGAGAACTCATCTTTCAGACCACTGTTGGTGAACTTGATCCTCATGTGGCTCCATAATTGTGGTCTTGCTCCAGATTGAGCAAAGCTTTGCAAAGACTTATTGATATTGACTGACTGATATAGTGTAACCACCAGCAAACGTATTTGCCTCAGCACCAGAAAGACATCATGTATCGAGCAACCCTGTTGAAGTTTACAAGTACAGTTTATGAAGAACATGGAAGGAAACAACATGCAAAAAAGCCGGACAAAGATCTGAGAAGGTGATGAAGGGTTCAGATTTGAGAGAAAAGCAGAAACGCCAATCGGAAACTGCTGGAAGAGACACGTGTCTCCAACTAATATCCGTCTAAAAACTGATTGTAACAATTAACATCTCTAAGTGTGTTTTGGTCTGAAAAGTTGGACAATGAGAAGGCAAAGTTATTCTTTAACTGTCTGTTGGTTGGCTAAGCGGACAAAACTACTTTGTAAGGGACTGTGATTGGCCAACTGTTGCCACAACTAATTCAGCTAAAATTGACGGCCATGTTTGAACGTCATAAGAAACACACACTTATGTATCTGGAATGCCTGCTCAGACTAACGGTTGTTGTTCGAACATGCACGGGCGTATTTCATATTGAACTGAGTCGTTTGCTAGCCTCGGCTTGCAGTTCGACTTTATTATCAGAATTCTCCATCAACTCAAATACTCAAAGCTTAGAACTCATTTATCTGTTTCTTCAAAGTTAGATCCTGCGGTAGAGAAGAGGCCATTGTGGTCTGCCATTGAACGAACACGACACAGCTTTCTTTTCAACAAATGTCTTAGTTTTTGCCATTTTTCAAACAGCTGAGATGATAACATCTCAAACAAGTGTAGCGAAAGTGCTTGGCATAACTTTTTGCTTTATTGACTTGAACTTGAAAGGATTTTATTACACTATTCTATTCCTGATGTTTCTGATAATTTTCATGGGAGAAAAAATGAAAGGAAGCCTTAACAAAAAGGTTAAATTCATGGCTATCCGACTGCTTATTCCATTTTGTGCTACAGAAAGTCAATGGATCGATTGATTTCTGACCAATGAAGTAAATGCCCTTTGTGAATGCTAGCTGGAAAAAGCAAACTTTAACAGAAGTGCACATTCACCGACCATCATTTTATAGCAAATGACGTTAATATTCCCGCCACAAAAGATCAATCGCCACTGAAATGTTTACTGGATACTTATTTAACTAAGTATTTTTTTCTCCAAAGTGATTTTTAAATTTTGGATCAGATTTTACTTCATAAAGGTTTTACTCAAATTATTCGACTTATCAAAAATGAAATGAATAAATACATTTCATTCAGGGCTCAAGACAATACTTGACGTGTGTGTGCATATTTCCACTTATATGAATATGTTTGAATGATATACGTGTCCCACTGATTGAAATTATTAGATAACAACAAAGCAGAAATTCACATTACATTTAAGGTTAATAAGGTATAATTAACATTATTCAACACATCATTCGGTATTATTTCGAATAGCATAATTATAAAACGAACTCAAATCCGTGTCAGTGTTCTTTGTGTATGATATCAGGGTTTCCAAATGTTTATTGGTATAGTTCAAGGCCATTTAACCAATTAGTTGGTAGCTTGACGATATAGAAATATTACTTGGCACTACCAATCTCGTTTGTCGATTTTGAACAAGATTTCAGCGTGAAAAATACTTGCTCTGATTCATTTAACATTTCAATTTCATCGATAAACATTTCCAGAAAGTTAGCATTTAGAATAACAAAACATGACAGGATGCATGCTTTGTTGCGTTAATTGCAATAAAAGTTCGACTATTTTAAAAGCTTTTTAGTATTTTTTTAACAATACTCTACATATATATATATATATGTGTGTGTGTGTATGTATATATTCTTGTATATATAAATTTGAGTGTCAGCTACTCTGTTTGTGTGGATCCAAGTAAGCCTGAGGAATAAACAAAATGTCCTTTGATGAGAGAAGGGACTAAAAAGTAGAAACAGGCCTGACTAATGAAATAGATGGCTTTATGCTGGCCTCATGATCATCAGAAAGTAAGAAAAAAAGACTCTTTGATTGGGAAGTGAAAAAACAGACCTGGTTGATTGTCCTGAAAGTGGCTGGATTGGCTTTTTTCAACTAGATCTGGCGATTTTTTTCCAATTCATCCAATACGATAGCTGTTCGTATAAATAGATTATGCACAACTTCCAGTTCAATCTTTTTATGATCTTTTCAATTTTTAAAGTTGAACATGGTACTTATTTACAACAATTTTTTAAAGTATCTAAAATAGATTTTTGACTTAAGTCACTGATATATTTGAAAGGATAATATCATTTTTTAGACCTCAACAAGGCTTTATATTTACATTTCAACTATAATACTGAACTGAACCGTCATTTGTAATTTCGCTTTTAACAACGGTCTCACGAAAAGCTGTGCTAACTGCATTGCCAACGTTCGTGTCGCCCGGCACACGTCCCCTAGAATGTGCACAAAGCTTCCCAGGGGTGTGCGACATTCATGCCAAGATTTCATCGCAGTATCTGCCAGTTATAACATTAAATTCACTCGAAAAAAATTGGACAACTACAACTCTGCTCACAGGGTTGTGATATGTAAGATTATAGAAAAAACATGTTTTATTTCTGTATCGTCAGATGTTCAGTTATTTTTCTGGATACATGTATATGAAAATAGGAAAGTAAACTAGGCAGGCAGAGTTGAATAAATGTAAAAGTGTAACAAGGAAAACCTAACTTTTTAGTAATGGTTTTGAGAAATAGTAGTTTGTGGCTTTATGTGAAAAGTAAGCTGTGCTTAGTAGATGTCTATATTTACGAACAAACACTTATATATATATATATATATATATATATATATATATATATATATATATATATATATATATATATATGGGGGAGAGAGGGGGGTTCGGGTTGGTTGATGTTCCAGAGATTCTGCAAAGTAAGACGATTAGAAATCCCTGGCTTATGACAAAATTGAGAATATCTGAAGGTAATTCTATAAGAGAACAACAAACGTATAACGAACTTCTGTTTCTAAAATCTGAAATTCCTGCAGGCTTCTGTGATCTTTTTGAAAGGAGGAAATAAGGAGATTATTCTTTGTTTTTATCTTTTTCGCATTCTGGTAAATTAGGAAATAATGATTTCTCTTTGAACTGTCAGCTGCAGACTGGAATAGCACATTAATGGCATTTGTATGTCAGATGTACTTTGATTTAATATAATTTAGAGAAGCATACTTACATTTCGATTGTAAACTTTAAAGCATCTAAACGAGGCTTTCTATTTTCTCATTATTCCCGTGCTGTTTGTTTAAATTGAAAGGCAAACCGTCAATATTATATTTTAATATTAGTCGTGATTGATTAAATGCTTCTTCAATAATTAACATGAGCAATGTATCTTCGTTTTTTATTGCACTCTTTGTAATAAATTCTCACCATAAGCAGAATCAATACCTATCAAAAATTATCATGGGATAATTTTAAATCGATGCCATTCAAGCTATACAATATTTGCGTGTTGAAACTATAAAACAGCTTTTTTTATACAGTTTCACCTGCTCCCGAATCCACTGATACGTACACTTTGTATCTATACTACCTTTTTTATCTTTCGTAGAAACAAACGCTAGTGTCAAATGTAAGGAACTTGAAAAGTAACCAAACAGGTCTGATTGGTTGCCTAATAGACACTGTTACGTGGTCAACGTCTTTTAGCTGCGTGCCATATTGGGGTTATCAAAGAAAAAATTGGAAGAAGGGATGAATAATGAATAACTTACTTCTCTCGCTTTTCGTAAGGCAGTGGTCATTGAAAAAAGTCAGAATTTTGAGATTATGAGCGTGAATGATCAATTTAGAATAAACTTTCATCGCAAATAGCATCCCTACCAAACCCTATATTGGAGGTAATTTTCAAAAAACAACGAGATGTTTTTCCGGAGCTAAAATACGTACCGATTCATCAACTGTTCCTTACAATAAAACTGCTATTGATTGAAATTCTTGATTTGAAACCGTGAATCGAACAACGGACATCATCGTTTTCTACCCCCAACTCTTATTTTGATTAAAAATCTTTTGCCCTTTTCACTAATGAGATAACAATCTAGCATGATTAGTTCGATTTTAGCTTTTGAATTTCTATGTTTTTATCGATAAATCTTAATTAATTTTTAGATGTCAACACTTAGCATCACCCATCTCAAGGCAGTAGATATGACAGTGTTGCTTGTGAGTACATTCCTGCTACACGTTCTATAGAAATGATCAAACTCTACAGCTTTGAAACTTTGTTGCCAAATACATTTGTTCGATAGGTGTACTCATTTTCGGACGGAAATATAATCATGTTTTTAGCTACGGCCTTCCAATGCTGTAGAGTTTGGTCATAATAATACCCTATAAAGTCCGTTTTGATTGTGTCACGTTCCGCGAGAAATAATAAAATCCTGCTATGCTGGATTTAGAAGAAAACCAACTTTCTATCAAAAAACATTGATAGAGGTGTATTCATTAATGGGCGGTACTGTATGTTCAGATTTTCAAAAAGTATGAGTATTGAGTTTACTGTAATTTAAAAGCATTCTGTAAAATATTTAGTTATGTTTTTCCTATTTGCTGACAGATATTTCGATAGAGTGACCTTGACTTGAAGCGTTACCTCAAAGAATATCCTTCGATATACTTGAAAAATTCTTCAGAATCTAAGATATTATCGATCACCATCAAGAGATGTTTTATGTAAAACTCTGACCTCTGATTGAATGAGAGATTCAACTCCAAAATTATTATCTATAATAAATATGGGCAATTATATTTCAAACAAAAGTTCGATCTTATATCAAATATATAATAGGCTATTAAATAAATTGATCCTCGTTGGCTTCTGAATCATAACTTGACAATAATGCTTTGGTTGAACATTATTCATTGTATAAAAAAAGATTAAAAAAAGACTTTACATCACAGACATGAATAAAAAAAAAAATATTACTCTGATATTTATCCCCAACTTTCAAATTGAATTTTGATAAATGGCGTCTTCTGCAATAAAATAACCCTATGTAATATTTCATTATTAATGATAATGTAATCGTTTTTTTCTCTCAATTCAATATTTTGCGTAAAATGTGATTATCGTTGTCGTCGTCAATGGCTATTCTCGTTTCCGAGTATTTTGTTTCTTTCGGGCTCGGTGAAATCTCGTCTTCGTCATTTGTTCTCTTTACGTGTTCTTGTTCAAACAGTTCTGCAGCAGTCAAAATCGTTTGATGCCTCAGTTTGCCATCTGCCAATCGTTTTAACCCAAGTTTCTACATGGATGTTGGCCTTCGTCATAATCCGGTCGTATTGATTTTGTAACGGTGCAGGGTCTTTAGCAGGTACCGAGGTCACTGTAAAGGTTGATGTCACTCATACGGTGCATATGGCATGTCCATCAGAGCTAATTGTTAATGATGGCGGTTCTGATGCTCTTGGCTTGAGCTCTCCCCAAAACTGCAAATTTCGTCATCCAGTCCTTCCATTTGATGTTCATGAATGATTAAATCTCCAGCAAGCGGGAATATTCCAGTTCCCTGATGTGTCAATTGTACGCGGACAATGTATTGCACTCATAAAGAATGGTTTCAATGACTGCACTTTGATGGAGCGTGTGTTTGGATTGTTTTGTTTTGTTTTGTTTTTTTCAAAAAACGCTGTGGGATGGTTTTCGATGAGGCTGTGCGAGTTTTGTTTTCCACATCCTTCTGGGAGCTGCTTTGTGTCAAAAACAGTTTTCTAAGGAAGAGGAAATATTCCAGGGGGCTATTCGAGGTGATAATGTTGGATCATGTGATTGTTTTGAATATATGTAACCTTGAGAAATATTGATAAAAGGTCTAAATCCGTTATCGATGTGCCTAATACTAAAGAAAAGGCAAACATTTTCAGGAAACTGCAACATTCAAATGAATAGCTCAAGTGTGTTTTTCGTTCCTTCAGTATCTAGTTGAACCAGTGAAGTTAGTTCTTGAATTGAATGTATGTGTCTTTCACGATTCCAAAGCGTTTTATTGTATGTTTATTTCTCAAGGAAGTTTCATACACAATCTCTTCATGAAAACCCATCTATTCTATGACAACAAACATGGAATTTAAAACGGCAAAAATGTAACATCGTACTGCTTAACCTTTCAGCTATGTTCTTTGTTTTCTTTCGGTTAAAGTTAAATAATTCATAATTTGCGTCGTTGAGAGAAATATCCAACCCTATTTAGTCTTACGCATGCCAACTATTTCCTAAAACTATAAATCAATTATTTCTACATTTGAGTTTTCTCCTTCAGTGACAGAAAGAAACAGCAAGTCCTTTCAAGAATAATGTATTAAACTTGAGACTTTGTGTTTATCAAGAGACTTCTCTCTCTTTCTCTGACTCTCACAGGATTCAACTCGATCCATTTCCCCTCTCTCTATATATATCTAACTCTCATCTGCTTCCAGACGTTTTTTTCTTCATTTCATCACCCCTTTTTCTTTTTTTTTCTTTTTTTCTCTTTTCCCCTTGATTTAACTTCTCTATGTGCTCATTACGCTGACGCTATACTTTGACAGATATTTGGTAAAACCAACAAGAATAAAATAAATCATCTTGTACATTAGACTGTAGGTTTTTCTTTTTCAATTAGAAATAACCAGACAAAACAGAAAGTCTTCAACGATGCTTTCTATAAAATTGCGTGTTATATCTGGAAAGGTGAGTTGATTAATTGCTTGATTGGTTTTTGAACAGCTGATAAAAATATTTAATACCTTGATTGTGGTCTTTAGTGAAATTAATTTCATGAAATGTTTACACCTGTCTATAATAGTTCATAATATCATTAGTAAAAACAGTACCCTCATCTATTGCTTGAGAAAAAATAGCAATTTGCTGTCCAGAGATTCCGAAAATCAATTTTAACTTATATAATTAGTCACTTGATTGTGTTTCTAAGGCTATGTTTGGTCAACATATCATGTACGTATGTATGTGATGAAATGAATTTTGGTGCAAAAATAAGTGTGTGCCAATGTAGATATATTTTTTTAAACAATTAAACGGAAGTTTTAGTGTCCAAGGTGAAAAAGAAAAAACAATTGTACATGATTGGCTTCTGTAAAGGTTGATAATGAATATATCAGCTTTTTGCTGCTGCTGCTGCTGCTGCTGCTGCTGCTGCTGCTGCTGCTGTTGCTGTTGCCTGAATAGTTATAAGTGTGAGGTTTGCCATAATGGTCACATATCCCTCTATCAATGCCAATGATGAGACACTTGTCGATGTATCTGGCAATGGGACAGAGCACTGGAAAGGTGGATTTGTGCCTTTCCCAAAAGTCTTAACACCAAGTGAATGTAAATAGACGAAATAGGGAATTGGATCACGGATTCAGTAACTGTATTGTTGATCCACGAATCCAAAATAATAACTAAGCTAAAATTGATACAAAACTCATAATGAAAAAAAACATGATTTAGAGATTAAAATAAAAGAAAACGTTGAAAAGTAAAATTTATAATACAGTAGAACAATGTAAAAAAAATCAGTTACAAATGAATCTAGTAATTGTGATGATTTGAAGGCTGGGTCTTTCAGGTAACAATAACCGGTTTATGACACTGAGCAAAGGATTGAAAATTGGAAGAATTTACCTTTGTTATGCGTTTATATAATAAATTCATTGTTATGGTAATAAATTCATTGTTATAAAATGCTATAAAGTGTTTGGGACCAAAAGAATTTTCACCAGTCTTTGATCATAATAAACGGCTTTCTCTGTCACAAAATTATCGTCTCTACTTTCTGCGATAAGAGACGGTTTTGAAATTTGTGAGTCTATCGACAATTATTGTAGTCCACTCGTTTATAAATCTATTTTCTTTTTCTTTCCGTCATCCAAATTTCAGTTCAGTCTAATCTTCGCCCTCCATCCACAGACGCAATGTAATTGATTGCCAAACTAGATTCATATGAGAAGTGAAGTAAACATATTTGTAAAAATATTCTGCTTGATAATTTTAGCACGACAGACTAGCCAAAATTGCCGACAATAAAAACGGGCGATTCTAACAGTAATTTCAAAAACCAAAACCAAATGATTCATTCAATTTTCTTGGAATGCAAAAACAGCTGTCCAAAATTCAGATATTTTGGAATCATTGGTTGCTGAACTACATGGGCGTCTGTTTCACGTTCTTTCCCCTTGAAAAAGCCAATTATAGATTCGTGACAGGATTACCCCTAAAAAATAAATGCCTTATCTTTTAGATCTGCAAATTACTTTATACATAGTTTACTAGACCATACGTCGTCACAAAAGGGCCACACTGATAGATCTTACCACAAAGTAATCAGATTAGCACTCTAGCTACCACTCCGGGCTTGGTTCATAGCGCTAGCGGTCGACATGGCAGCTAATGTAAAGGCCAGGATTTCGAGTGCTTATATCCAAGGGATGCATTTGCTCTTTGCTTGGAATATTTGCCCAGCACAATCTTACTACCATCACTCCCTCTGAACTTAGTGTCAGTGAATAGTCATTGACACTACTTAAAAGGTTTTCAAATACAAAGTATAATCAAAGTGAGGATATCAACATTTACTTAATGTAATATAGTACAAGGTCAAAGGAGATGGGAATCGAGGTAGGAAGAATGTGTTTCACAAATATTGCAAGTGGGGAAGGGCCTATCTGTACATAAAAATTGGCATTCAAATTTCGGTTTTTACCGGGGTTCGAACATGGACAACTTGTATCGTTTGGAAATACGTAGCCTGCTAGGAAGTAAAATGAAAACACTCGAAGCATTCAATGATACTCGCTCTGTTTTTTTTTAAATATAATCAGACTCCAGTCCAAACCTGGAGTTGACTTTGTTTTCCTACCGTAACAAAAAGATGAGCGATCTTCACCGAATTCAGAGTAAAAATTAACGCCCCTACACAATGATTCGAAAATGTGATCCACTGATTGATAGTCGTATCTCTTACCGACTGAGCTGAACTGACAAATCTTACTAATCAACCGAAATCTATACTTCAAATACGAAAGAGCGTATGATATTCTAATAAGTAAAAACATCTAGAGAATCAACATTTCCCTACCGTGATTTGAAAATATTAGGCTGGTGTCTTACCGACTGAACCAAACTGACATGACTTGCTTATCTACAAAATATACATGTATAGATACGCAGGGACTTATTTCATTCGAATAAATACATTTATATCAATGTACATACATTTTCCTTATTTACCATATATACAATACAAAAGTTGCAATAATCATCTTCAGTCGGAATAGAATCTGATAGATTGTCAAAGTTCCATGCTGGGTCCTCTATGGAATATCTCGAGGCAACTTTGCGAGGCATACCTTATCTCCAAGTAGCATGTGGTAGTTTGTACTGAGTTATATGATAACAGCATCAGGGAGTAATCCCTCACTTGAATCATTAGGAAACATAGATTCGTGCCTTTCCCGAAGGGTATAAGCGTCTAGTGAACACATCTTACATCAGCTAGAATTCAAACTTCGATTTGCCGATTACAGATTCTGTGTTGTTAACATTTAGGCTATACTGTTAGTAATCAGTTATTCTTATAAAAGCAAGAACCATAAGTTCATCATTTGTGGTAGTAGTAGCAGGAGGAAGAGGAAGAAGAGCAAACAGTCTTTCTTTAAGTCAATTGATTCTCATGTTTGTGAAATATTACTATATGGAAATATCATACGAACAATATTTTCAATAAAAATCGTAAATGGACACTTTTGCCTTATTTGAATTTTTTTTTTAAACTGGAACTTAAACATTCAATTGTGATATCAAAGCAACTAGCGAAAAGGATGATCAGAATAGGAAACGTCTTCTAGAGATGTATCAAAAAACTTATGTTGACTTAGTACTGACATTTTGTTGAAATGAAGTTTAACGAAGAAATGTTTAATTAACACTATCTACGTCATTCAGAAGGAAAAAAAAAATGTTTCGAAAAAACTATAGTATTCCAATTCCCGTTGCCAATATCAACTTTAAAAAAAACACGATTCACTGCGGCGAATGAAACTCGATTTTCAGTTACTGCTTCCTTTCCTTTTCAAATCATTCAAATAATTAATAAAAAATATTCCAGCAAAAAAAACTCTTCTTGCGTATGTCTTTAGGGAGACACACTATTCCACTGGTTACATTGCCATGTTTGGTACTTCTTCTTCATTACAAACAAATGTCAGGGTGAGTCTCCCTCTGCCCAACTCACATTGGTTTTAATAACATCATTAGAATTCTCGATTAAATCATTAATTGGCTACATAGATTCCCTCATTGAACTCAATAGCAATAATTTTCCATTTCCTTTGCTGCTTCTCTTAAAGATTCCCGATGAAAAATACAAGGTATTACGTACTGCATCTCATATTGGGTGTCTCATTAACTTTGCCTTGGGCTGCTGATAAATCTGGTTTCATTTTCTTCTGATTTGCTTCCGGGCTTTTGCGAATGTCGACGTGAAATCTAGAAAATTCGCCACTAATCGAAGTTCCAAATTATCGAGAAAAGATGGCAGCAGTGTCTTAATTGGATTTTTAATCTATAAATAAACCATGACCATTCTGTTTATTTGCCCTCGTAAAAAGTGAACTATTTATTACTTTTTCCGATGTATTATTGTTTATCATTATGAGTACAAGAAGCACTTCACCTGATCATAAACATAGAGAGATGGATAGATTCCATCTAACATTTATAATATTATTCTGCATGAAATAATAATGATATAATCGAAAGGTTTGCTAATTTCATAAGAATCCAGAGAGAGATAGGATGTGAAAAATATTTAGTTTGATAAGAGGGTGGGAAGAGAGTAGTCAAAAAAAAGAAGTTAGGTAGTTTAATAAAAGGGTACAGAGAGGAAGGGCAGAAAAGAAAGATATGTAGTTTACTGAGGCGGAAAAGGATTTGGCAGATGAAACCAATCAATGTATAAGATTAAGATAAAACATAGACGCGCAACGAACACTGAAAGAGATAAGGACAGAATGCAAAGATACACGCAAATGAGATTCAAAAAGAGCAGAAGCAGGAAGTGATGGATAATCTTTGTTGTCAACATCAGTGGAATTTCTCAGGGCTTCGCTTGTTACTTATGAAACTAGTATCCATCCTCGTCAGTTCAGTGAACGAGTTAAATTTCAAAACCCTAAAATATACCACTTAAAAAAACTTTCTGAGACAGTCTCATCGATTTAACATCTAGTTTGAGAAAGATGTGTCAATAGTATTCATATGAACATTAATGTTTGCCCTCCATCTCACTCTCCCCCATTTTCTTTCTCTTTCCCTCCAGTGTCTGAATCTATTTGGATATTTTTTTCACATATGAGTATTGCATTGTTAGCGAAATAAACGCCCTGATGGTGCCTGTGCCGTAGGTTTTCACTGATTTTAAGTAAAGTAAGTATTTTCTTTGTAGATGTTACTCGCAAATCACAGAAAGTTTATTCTAATTCGGGCGCAAACAGTCTCTACAAAATGTTGGAATACAAAAATATTTTCACATGCGAGAGGCTTCAAGAAATAAAGTTGAGACGGAATTGAATATTATTCAATGCCTTGCGAGAATTTTTAAAATACTTTTCAAATACATAAAAACATTGATATTTTATTCGTTCTTCAACAGTAATAGCATTTTTGTAACTGACTAGCGAATATTGAATTTTTTTGTAATAGTGTACGCGTTATACTAATGCTCACTTTCGACTCAGACATTGTTTTCTGTTTCATCCGTCTACCATAGACATACACATGCACATTTGCGTATACACACATACATATATATGTATATGAGGTGTATATATATACATAAACGCGTGTATATATATATATATATATATATATATGTGTATGTATGTATGTATATATATATATATATATATGTATATATATATATATATATGTATGTATATATATATATGTATATATATATATATGTATATATATATATATATGTATATATATATATGTATATATATATATATATATATATATATATATATATATATATATATATATATATATATATATATATATATATATATAATGCAACCAAGAACTTTAAACTCAAATTAAAAAGATTGAATAAGTTGATTATTATCTGAAATAATCCATCACCGTTTCAGATTTTGGGAGATAGTCATTTGAAAAGCTTTGAGCAGTGTCCATGTGTTGGAAAAATTTGATACAATTTCAATGATTGGAGATGTGCATTATGACTAAAACTTCAAACTCATTGACAATTTATGTGATTTGGCTGGTTCGAAATTCAATTTATCGTTCATTATTATTCTTCAAAATGGCATCAAGTCTATACAGTACGGTAGGGTGACCAAGGCCGTCCGATTTCGACGTGGTAGTATTTCTGAACTTTTGAATCAGTGACTTTTACAGTATGCAATAGCTGAACAAATTTATTGAAGTCAGATAGTTGCGAAACATTATTTGCGTTATCGAGATAATTACGATGCCAAGAACAGATATGACCGACCCAAGAAGATGTCCGATTATGATGAGGGCTCAGTTATCAGGGCACTGTATCAAAATCTCAATCAGTCCATGAAGAACTGAAGGCAAAAAGAGGGTTTCAATGGATAAAAGACGAACAAAGAGATTTTCAGACGAACAATCAAGACTTCAGGATTCAGACACAGCGAAAAATTTCAGCATCCAGCTTCGAAAATGATCCACAAACATTGCAGACTGGAATTTGCAAGACTTCATCATTCCTGAAATGAAGAGTGGGAAAATATCTTCTTCTTAAACGAGAAGTTCAACCTGGATGTCCAGGTGACCTTCAGCATCAATGGCATGACCCAAGTTTACCGAAGCAAGGCTTTTCAAAACGAGCTTGTGGAAGTATTGAGCCCATGATTTATGCACCTGTGAGATATGGTGAGAAGATGGAACTCCATTTCATTGACAGGCGTTTAGACGCGGCAGGATACATGGATCTGCTAAGGAAGGCAAATTTAATAGCTGAAGCTGATTGGATCTGCTGCCTACAATTTATGTTTCAACATAATAATGCTCCTATTCATGCTGTAAGAATTGTCTAACAATTTTCCTACGAGCCAATATCTTCGTCATTTTTGACGGGTTATATGCTTATTATTTGTAAAACATGAGAAAATATTGTTACTTTTCAATAATTTGTTATCTAACTTCAAAGACGCCTGCTCTTTATGACAGTATCTTGCAACAATCTGTGAGATTCTTCTGACTAATGATCATACGATGGAATAAACAAACATAAGCGCATATGCATGCCACTTACACATGCATATGTGAACGCACACACACACACACACACATATACGTACATATACGAGCGCACAAATGCACACACAAACATTTATATACATATATATAAATACTCATGCATATATATGTACGTATATAAATGTATATATATTTACACAAATATATACTCATGTACACACAGACATACACACACACACACACACTATATATATATATATATATATATATATATATATATATATATATATATATATATATACACACACACACACACATCAGGCACGTGTCGTGAGTAATTACGAAGAGTTGGCAGTATGTCAATCGCTATAAAGTAAATTATTTTCACACAATAAATGTACAAAATATCTGATTTCAAAATAAAACTAAAAGGTCGTTAAACACAGTATTACTTGAGTATAAATTACTGTCTTGAATGTTTGAGGGCATTAATCACCTTTTTTGGACTATTTTTAGGAAAAAAAATTGATCTGAATTCTTCAGTGATCTTCTGTTCAACAATATAACGCCCTTACGTCCTTACGTGAAAATATATTAGCACTATTTTTTTTACAAAGTAAGCTTCTCATAAAAAAAATCATTTGTCAGTGAATAAACACTGGGAGTTTTATATTTTTGTTAATTAGTTGGATTTGATTAGATCATCAAAATGAGTGTATATTTGGCCCTGAAAATTTTTCAACTAATTTTCTACGTTTTTTAAACGAATGTAAACACAAATAACTTCAATATGGAAGGATATAGTTTTTTTTTATAAAAGATATTTCAAGAGCAAACGTAGAAAAGACCTCCCAAGTGTGGAAGGGATCGACTTTCAGGACAACCTCTGCCTCTGTAAAATACAGAGGTAGATTTTTGCCTACATCATTAAATATAGCAAATGCCACCCTATCACAGGCACGTGCCTGATGTAGATATTTGCATTAATCATCAGCAACACCAGCCTTTTTGCGTGCCTTAGATTCGCCAGACCAGAGCCAATACTTCCTGAATTTGTCTTGCTCATTACGGATCTTTTCTTTTCCATCGGCCACTTTTTCACATTTGATATCTGGGGATCCACGTTGTGAGAAGTGATGTCCAGCGGTTATCTGACATTCTTACCGCATGGCCAGCCCATTGTTTTCTGATGGTTTCTATGATATCTCAAACACCTACCTTCTCTCTAATGTACTGTTCTGTCTTATGATTTCTCCATTTGGTTGTTCTCTCCTGCGCCTGTTGCATTGTTCTCCAATCTTTTACTTAAATCATATGTTTTAGCTCCATGGGAGGATGCATTGGCTGTAGATCCTTCTTTTTAGGACTAGTAGGATTTTCTTGTTCTGAAAAGTTGAGCTTGCTCGACCGAAATCTTGCCAACTTGGTGTGATTCTTCGTTTGATTTTTCTTGTTTTGAGGATTTCATGGAAATTCATTTTCCAAAGTAGATGAAGTGACGTACTTTGTTTAGCTAAGTGTTTCTGATTTCGATCATCGTGTCCTTTTCCTCAACATGTTTGTTGTACACGACATTTGTTTAGCTGAAGTTTCGTGTGGAAGACAACTTTCTTGCTTCCTTCATTTAGTGTGTCTTGCATTACTGACATTAAACGGCACGAGCGAAGTGTACCTGATGAAAGACAAACACAATTTACTGAATTATACATTGAATTTAGAGCATTAAGTTACATCTCTTTTAGGAATTGGAAATCTTTTACTTTTTATATTCAATGATTAACCCCAAGGATCTTTCTCAGAGCGGGAAGGGCCTACCCCTACGAACTGCTCGTAACAAACGCATAAATCTATATACTTATATGTGGTCTTACACGCACATGCACACACGAAGACACACATATTTACATATATTTAAGCTTATACATTCACACAGATACATATATATAAATAAATAAATATATATATATATATATATATATATATATATATATATATATACATATATAAACACACACACATATATATATATATATATATATATATGTTTATACTCATACACACGCACACACACTCGCAGATTTATGTATATGTGTGTGTATATGTGTGCACAATATTAAATTGACTAGAGACTGGGAAATATAACGGGTTGTAGACTGAAAATTACTCTTGATCAATAGGCATTTAAAATGGCGACATCTTGTATTATTAAAGTTATTAGCTATCCATTAAATGTCCCTTCGTCTATGGTTATTATGGCTTTTGCCCTTAGAAAAACGATTGGGTCACTAACTCCTACGGCTTCTGCTATTGCCAGTGTTTAATATTGCAATAACGCAGTTATTTAAGAGTATACGCCACAAGCACGAAGTACAAAATGATCTGATTCTGCTATCTCGGTGCATTGAAAAAGAATGAGTGTTGTTCTTGATGGTTAACATAGAGCTCGAATCTTCTGATTTCTTCGTACCATGAAGTTATTATCAATAATTGTTCGGGTTTCCACCAATGGAGGCCATTTTACATGCAAGAAAACGTCTGGTTTCGAGACAAGATGAATTTAAAAGATTTTGACAGTTTTTTTTACACACAATGTTTTGGTTCGTTTCTTCGAAACAAACAAATCATTTGCAGAGACCAAGTAAGGCTTATGATCAGCTCTCTATCCAGTCATGTATCCAAATAATTATGCAAACAATATTGAACCATGAGCTTTTAAAATTGATAGAAAAAATGTTCGTTGATTTTATGCATGCGTTTTTGTGTGTTTTCAAGTGTAAATACACGTTTTTGGTCAAATATTCAGTTCATAAATATTTCTACACACCCAACCACACACACATGCATATATTGCATGTGCCCATTTTCATATATACGTATTCAGGTTCATGTTCACGGTTAAGATTTCTTACCACGACTTTTTATCCAAAACTTTTTATCGAAATATTTCATCAAAATTACTTTCCATCTAAACGATGGTATATTTGAACGACCTTCCGTCGAAACAACATTTGTTCGAAACGACTTTTTTCAAATCGACTTTAATGAAATGCTTGTTGATTCTTTTGTCTTCACTGTTTTAATCGTTTCATTCGGAAATATTCAAATACTCATATATCTGTAATTTATAGCCTAAATTTCTCGAAAATGGTAGTTGTAAATATTCCAAGAAATTTTCACTGGCGAAATGGTGCCCTATTTTAAAGACGTGATAAACAATTTTGAAACTTTTTAAGGTTTTTCACATCAATTTTTACTTAAAAACAGCCAATTTTTATCTAGAAGATCAACATTGATTGTAGCGTAGAATTATATTATTATAAAGTCGATATTTATTTCTTTTTTCTCAAACTTATTTCCAATTATTTTCAATTTACCGACGTAAACTTTTTTGTTTACACTTGAAATGCTATTAATTCTTAGAAAAATCTTCGGTTTCACAGAATTTACACGGAGAAAGTTTATATCTGATTGTTTCAAGCGTCTGTCTGGCCGATGACACAAAGAGTTTGACGATAAAATTATCTTTTATACAAGTCCCAAGAATTTGCTCAGGTTTCAAATTCCTAATGGAGATTTTTCGAAAATCACTATGTTACTATTTCCAGAAACTGAAATTTCAAACGTAAATTTTGTACTCAAATTATTCAAACCATTATTAATTTTTAAAATATAAATTTAAAAGTCATTTAAATAAAAACATATTTTCTTTAAAAACCATTTTCGATAGAAGGTCGTTGCTATAAAGTTGTTTCGATGAAATATCGTTTCGATAAAAAGACGTTTTGATAAAGCCGTTTCAATAAAAACTTGATTTGATGGAAAGTCGATTCGATGAAACGTTGTTCAATAAAATGTCATTCGATAAGGAATGTTTCGATAAAACAACGTTCGATGCAACGTTGTTCGATAAAGATCGTTCGATAATATGTCGAAGTACCATAATCTTTATATATGTACACGTAAGGAGATATATATATATATATATATATATATATATATATATATATATATATATATATATATATAGAGAGAGAGAGAGAGAGAGAGAGAGAGAGAAAGAGAGAAGGGGAGGGGAAGGGAAAGAGAGGGGGGCATATCAGCAAGTCCGTAGCTCAATGAAAAAAGCCTGCATAATAGTAGTAATATTATACACATGCATTTAACTTAACCAAAGCATTTGACTCACTGCTTCTCCGTTTACCATACAGATCGAATAGTATGAAATAAAATTTTTGGATCGAAATTCAGCTGATGTATATATCCAGCTACGGACTTACTGATCATCCCTTATATATATATATATATATATATATATATATATATATATATATATATATATATATATATATATATATATATATATATGTATGTATACTGTTGGTCCAATCAACTGACTGGTTGGGATTTTTGTTAATCCTTGATAGTTTTATCATTCTTTTGTTCCTGTGAAATGATTTTAGTTCTTTTTTATATGAACTAAGAAGTAGAAAAATATCAGCTTGATGAAATTTTTTCTAAAATTGGTAAAGAAGAAGACCAAAACCACTGGCAACTGAGGGTGGATAGAAAGAAATTGAAGATTCTAGTTTCTGGAACATCAATTGTATGGATTATGAATTTGATTTAATAAAGGGTGTATTGGATTCAAAGAAACATAACAAAGAAAAACAAAATCATATTACAATACAATGTCGGTAGGAAATCAAGAGGCTTTAACTGTTCTGACCAGTAGTGGATTAACTATGTATCAAGAGTAGCATATGCTACAGGCCCTGCAATTTTATTTGCCCAGTGATAAATGCTTGCAAGCTATCGATTCCTAATACTATGCTGCTCTCAATTTATATGAACTACCGGAAAGTTAAAGTTTTAGCAAATTATCACCTTTAGTTCGGCTTAATGTTCAACACAGCAATTGATAGTGGAGTGGTATCTGTGATGAATTTCCATGGAAGATGCTCACAAAAAATCCCCACACGGATAAAAGCCCAGTCATAAATGTGCACAGGGAAATATCCCATACAGAAAAAGGCCTACACAGGAAACAGCCCACACGGTAAAAGTCTACTCAGATATGATAGAATTATAATTCATTTGAATATAAGAAAATGATACGATAAAATTTATGAAAATTACACACCTACAATATATCGAAATATAACAAATACAATTTTGGGGTATTATTTTCATTGGAAAATTTCTGATAATGTAATCAGTATCCATCTTATGTTAAACATTCAAGAAGTATACATATATATGCATAACATACATGGGTATGCACGTGTATTGAATTGTGTATCAATTCATCTAAAAGATTTATACCGTTAAAAACAACATTCTATCAGTGTCTAGGACACCGGAACGCCTTAATCCAGCTCTGGTTATTGTGCTTTTAAGGTTAATTGGTTTATTTTCTCCGTCTACAAAGTATCTATTAACTGATTTTGCACGCCAGAACGCACCAATTGAATGTAATGCTTTTTATGCACACAATGAACGTGAAATATATGTTCGTTTTAATGAATGTTAAAATCTGTCATTTTTTTCTTGTTGTTTGTTGAAATGTAGCATCCTGCAGTGGGGACTCTTTTCCGTGTGGGCTATTTTTTCGTGGGGGCTCTATCCATCTGAGCTTTTTCTGCATGTATTTTTTTTATTTGCACTTTTTGGGCTTCTTTCATGTGCTCATCTCCCTATAATATTAATTATTCCAATACTATAAAACTACCTAAAAACAACAAATTATGCACAGGGGAAGGAAGGGTAACTTTGTGTGGTTAGGTTTTATCTCATTATCGTAGCTGAACCAACAGAGCAATCATACGGATAACAAAGCTTCCAGTGGCAAAAGGGATACAAGTTCAAATCTCACCGAGAGATTATGCTTCATTCCCGATCTGTGCTGCTTACTAACGACCGTAGACTGATGGTCAGGGTATCTACAATGAAGAGCAACCAAAACTGAGAATAAAGAAATAGTAGAAAATTACTAATGTTTGATAATGTGTTCGTTAGTATGGTGAGTTTGATCCTTACTGGATGACCAACGGCTGTGTCTTTGCGCCAGGCTAAATTAATGTTTATATACAGCCTTGCCTCGCCGTTGTATAAAGAGTAAGCTCGAACCGTTTCGTCCAAGTGTGGTGGAAAGTAAGCCCATCACACTGACTGATTTTCTCAAGTAATTATTTCGATGATCACTTGGTTTCCTACTATAACAGCCTTCTGCCAAACTAAGCTTAGTGGACAAATAGTACTACAATTAGGCTTAATAGTAGTAATATTATAACGATCCCTGTAAATACCCTCATGGAAAATACAAACAAACAAACATTTACACTAAAAGTTACCATTAATGACTTACTCTTAGATCTTTAGTAATTGTTGTCTTTATTTTACCTTTACTATACTTAAATGGTGATATTATTAGATTGGAAGCTCAATATATCAATTTGTTGACAAGTGGTTCAGTCGGAAATTGTTTGAAGAAATTGTTCCAGTAACTATATTTCCTCTCTAGACATACATTCATTTCATGTTCCCCCTGTGAGTTTATCAGTATATCCCAATCTGATGTTCATTTTGGAATAATTACTTGTCTCCAAAGTGCTTTTTGATACCAAGAATTTCATCAAGTGATATTTTTTCCTTGTTTTTTTTTTTTGTGTTTCGTTTTTTTTTGTTTTTTTAATGGCACAACTGGGTGTTTTGTCGCGAGAGAATGAAAGTAAAATGAATTCGGATTGTATTCATTTGTAACTGTTTTGTGTTATTTTCGTCTAAATGATTGAACACATAAATAAAAAAGAGGATTAACTTGACATTGCTTTCCAGGAGATGACCACGATGCAAGAAAAGTTATCTTTATCTTGATGCAAAATGGAGATGGAATATTCGACAAAAATGGCTCTTGCTTGACTGACAATATAATCGTGACAAACTTAGATATTTGTTGTACTACATTAAATTTGGCTGGAGCCAAGTTTATAGAGTACCTATCATGAATGAAATCATCGTCAATGGTTTATGAGATCAGCATGCTAGTCATTACACTTCAACAGGATGCCATTAGAAATAAATGTAATTACAAAATTGATCATAAATATTCAAATATAGTTTCGGACAATTGAACTCCTTGTTGTTAACACGAGGTTTCAGTAGATTTAACACCATCAAATTTTGATAGAACACCTGAAGAAAGCCATAGAATGTACCAGCCGAAACGTTATGTTTACATTATCAACAACAAATAGTCCGAAAAACATCTTTGAATGTTAATGACTGATTTCAAAAGTATAGACAGTAGATCATAAATAGTTACAAATTTTGTTCGGACGAATGATTTCCGTCTTTGTGTTTCTTGATGTTATCCCCACAACGTTTCGATCAACCCATTCTTTAGTTTTCGAAACGACCGAAACATCAGAAGAGCAACACCACAGATGCAAAGGAGGAGTTCCATTGTCCGAACAAGACTCAGAATATAAAAAGAGAGTTCTCCGGTCGATTTTACTCCTTCTTGTTGTTTGTGTTGCTCACACATTTCGGCTGATCGATTCATCGGCCTTCTTCAGGTGTACTATTTGGATAGAATGGTGGTAAGCAAAAAGTTTTTCCAATGGTAGCAACGCTTAAAACGTAGGATACTAGTGTTTTCAACCGGATTTGGGTTCTGTTATTCAACAGGGATAAGCCATGGACATTCAGACCTAACAAGGAAAGGAAAGAAAAACCAGAATCCTACATTATAAGCCACACTACAATTGGAAATAAATTCTGTTTATCACCTTCACATTAAAATGTGAAAAGCCCGTAGAATGGATCGACCGAAAGGTTGGGTTATCAATACAAACCACCAGAAGGCGGTCAATCGTCCGAAAAAAACTCTTCGGAATGTAAATGAGAACTTTTTCTTTCATGAGCGACAGAGAAAGTAAACAGAGTAAGAAAGTAAATAAATATAAACTTAATTAGAAAAGTGATTATCTTGATCAGATTGTCAAATAGTTGATCACACGCTATTTCCTTCATTAATTGTAGATTGCCGACGAATGATATCTTTTAATTGACATTCAGGACGTTTTTCTCTGTGTACTTAACATAAACTGAGTAAATCATTTTTTTTTATAAACTCCTATCAGTTATACGAATGCTAAATTGCCAATTCAATTCATTCAATCTAAGGAACGTGCATACAGGTATAAGATCGATTTTATCATGATAAAGCTTTAGAACTCTATGTATTCAGGATTAAATATATATATCGTCAAAAATGATCTTTTGGAGACCCTTGAATTTGGGAAGGTCAGTAAGTCAGTATCTTTTCAGAGAGGAACATATATCTATATACTTTCACATATTTTCCAGACACGTTGTATATTTACATATATATATATATATATATATATATATATGTGTGTGTGTGTGTGTGTGTGTGTGTGTGTGTGTGTGTGTGTGTGAGTTTGTCTTTAATATATATCAATATATGTAAATATATAAATAGTGTTGGATACATATTGTGTTTAAGTCATGTTAATATAAAATTCCTGATTTCATGATCTAAATCATAAATCATGACTACTTGAATTATATCTATAATTCCAATATTCATTATTCAATGTACGTTCGAATTTTCAGAGAACAAAACAGAGTCATATAACCATTTTATCTGAAATTGATAAAATATTCAATCAAATATAAGTAATATCGGACGAAATGCGATATTTAGAGAGAATGACCAATAATAAAGGTTTCATAGAAGAAGATTATTTTGATAAAAATGAATAAATTGGCTCATGATTTCAATATTGAAAAAATGATTTATATTTGCAGTCTATTTCAGAAAATTAGTGACTTTTATTAAAAAATAGGTGACATTTTTGTGACAAAATTCCATCTTCATGAGAAGCATATTTATTGTATAATTGATTTCAAAATCCTTGCTGGGCAAGACATGATTTTATTTCATATCATTTATATTTGATAATTACTCTTGTGTTAATGTTTTTGTTGTATTTTATGAATTTAATGAATCCAACTCAATTTCTCAAATCAAAATCATCCCTCCATTTGGAATCAAATATTGAAATCGGTGGTTCAGGAGTAATCTACTTTTGTTTCCTTCCCTTGATGTGATTTTTAAAGTTTCAGCCCATACTGAAGACAGCCAAAACGTGTTCCATGAGTTTCGTCTCTTCATGATGGACAATCGAGATCATTTTCCAATGTATAAAACACCGAAGCCGAACACGCTGTACGTCGAACACTCTTACACGAAGACACTCATTGACAAAAACATCACACGTTTTATTTTTTAGATGAAGCAGAATAAAGAGACAAATTGATAACACACATTGCAATACAACAATGAATGAAAGGTCAAAAGTTGTTTAGAGGCTTTGCCTTCATACTCTGCAGAGATTGAACTCAAAATGTCTACTCAACTTTCAGACTTTAATTACGTAGGATTGAATAAGATAAAATAATACAGCAATCATATACATGTTGCGGAAAGTTGACTATATGGAAAGGAAAAGACAAGACACTAATTAGTACATTCTTTTCGATGGAACCCAACTTCCACAAAACCCTTTCCGTGATATACAGTAATAAAGCTCCCACCCCGTATTCATATCACAATACAACATTTTCTTCACCCTGCAATCATCTGGGTACCTTCATGTAGTTTCTCTATCTTCCTAAAGACTTTTTGCTTGGTTGCAAAACGTAAGCAATTACATTTAATGAAGGATTTGAGATGCACTAATTAGTCTTTAGTCTTTTCCTTTTCACATCGTCAATTTCCACAACATTCTGTTGGATGTACACACACATATACTCGTTGATATATATATATATATATATATATATATATATATATATATATATATATATATATATATATATATATATATATAAGAGTTAAGTGATTTTCTAGCCATTCCCTGAGCTCGATTAAGTACATTGAAGATTCTTACAAAAATTAAATGCAAGTATTGATCAAAGATGATGTAATGTGTTCATGTGTGTTACCATTGAGGATTGTTTTTTAAAAATCAAGCTTACAAGGTTTGAAATAAATCAAATCAATCAAAACATTTATTTAATCATTTATGATATTTTTTCGGCAGAAAAATTTGTGATACGCGTTTTCAAAGGTTTTTCGGTTCATATTGCAGAAAAAATATTTTTTCTTTGAAAGTCCATTAACATTGAAGAATGTAACACTTAATTATGAACATGTTTGAAGTTTTTGTCATTGTGTAGCAATGCAATATATTTTCTGTTTTTCCCAAGAGGCTAAAGACCGAGTTGTTTGACGTTCAAATATCTTTACCAGAACTCCATTCGAACGCAAGAACATCCTGGCGGGAAATATCTTTTTCGAAATGTGAGCTTGTACTAAAACAATGAAACTATTCACCTGTCTCCCTTCGTTAAAGCACACAGGAAATTGTCACCACTCTCTAATCGTTTTCATCCAGCAACATCTTGCTGTTACATCGGGCTGATATTTTGTTTCACTTCTTGAGAAAAGGGATGACTTTAAGCAATTTAATTTTTCCTATACTTTCATTGTTAGATATTCGTGACGAAAATGAAATATCATGTAAAATTTCAACTTCCAACATTTTGTACGGATCACAAAAATTCAAACTTTCTAAACTTGCTTTTTGAACAATCTTCAAAAGAACACGTATTTTAAGTATTTTGAAAAAGACAATGATCAAGATTTTTTTTATGTTGTTGTAGAATAAAGGAAAAATATTTTTCATTTCAACTGAAAAAAGTCTAAAAAAAATAGCATAGTTCAGGATAGAACTGTTTATATACGTAGGATATTATAGGATATATACACACACACACACACATATATATATACATATATATATATATATACACATATATATATATATATATATATATATATATATATATATATATATATATATATATATATATATATATATATATATATATATATGTTATACCTGAAGGATATATTATTTTTTATGTGTAGGATATTTATGTACATCAGAATAGCATAGTTCAGGATAAAAGTTTATTTTCAAGTATCAACCTGGTCTGCTGAGCTAATTTCCTTTGAATTAACTCGAAATCTTCTTCATTGCGGTTTACTAGATGCCTCTCCATTTTGAGCCAGTTACGATAAATGGTACGTACAATTATTGAAATTGTTGGCAAAGTTGACTTATTTGTTCATGAGATTCAAATCGAAGTTATCATCGTTTATTCATTGTATACTACAAATGGTGTAAATGTTCAGTTTGAAAAACCGATATATTGAATTATCTTTAAATATGTTCATTAAAGACATTGTTAGTGATTTTGTGAGTTCATAAGGACTATGCATCTATAGGGATTAATCAGGTCAAGTAATATGATGGAAACCACGTTGGAAGATCGTGGCTACGCTCGAAAAACTTGGAACTAATCAATTGACGTTATTTCTATAGAATTATAAAATCGAAGTGCAACTTTGAATTCTTCCGTTCAAGTGGTCATGATAAAAATATCGAAATAAAAATGTCTAATATCTAAATAGCTAAATTAGATATTAATATCAAGCATTGTCGATTGGTAGACCTATTTACAAAAATATATAGAATATTCTAGAAATTCTATTCGTAATCGATAAGGAAGTTGGATTGGTGTCAATACAGATATTTCCCATTACAATGAAACACTCTGAAACAGATTGTCTAGGCTGGTGATCGTTAAATTTGGGTCGATAACTGGATAGATTAAATTGCAATGAGCGTATGTTTTCGGAAAAATAAAATAAGAACAATAAAATTCTAAATGTTCCCCCTTCCACTTTTCGAAAGTTCAATTTACGCCTCTTTCCTGCTGAGAGGCGAAAGTGATAGTAGCATTCAGCATTTGCTTGGCATTGAGCAGTTATAGAGGCAACATGCACCCTTCCCCTCTCTCTCTTATTTCCAAGTTCTAGGTACCTCTTACCATCTCAACCTCTGACAAAATAGCCTAGGATACCATTATCACCATTATTTTCATCTTGGAACGCTCAAAATTGTTTTCCATAAGAATAAAGAGTAACTGCTTCCCTGCTTAACGCCATTCCAGCTTACGAAGGCTTTTTGTGGGAACACTCTACTTGCAGGTAGCTGGAGGGTCTTTTTCTTATATTCTTTTCGCTTCTGATATCTTTATCTTTGTTGTTTCTATCCCAACATCTGAGCCAATATGATTTTCTGACTTTGTCTGATGTATACTGCATCCGGCAGGGTTGTCTAGTATTTTCTTTGAAATTCTAAACACCACCCAGACAACTGGATACGGCATCTGCCTGCATGCTATGATGAAAACAATAAAGATGAGGATAGGTATCCAAACAATTCATTGAATTATAGAAATGTCTTATATCAAATGTTCATACAACATTCGTACAAATACTGAATTTAGCAAAAAACTAATGAATGTCTGCATAGAATCATTTTTTCAGGCGGTCGTATCATCAGTAGAATTCAACTGCTTCTTTAGACAACAGGTTAGAACAACGAATGTTTCTTATAAGTAAAAAAAGTATTTTGCGTAGATATCCGAGAAATAAGGCAAAATTCGGCACATTGCCAGATTGTGGAGCATCAAGTGAGGCTCAAACATACACGAACCATTGAATTTGATATTAGAATGGTAACAAAAGCTCTACGACAGGTGCTGAAATGCGTTTTATGCATAAGCAGTACAAAAATCCATTATTTCATTAATAGATAAATCGTTACATCATATGAAACGACCCATTCGTATACTCTCCAGTTGTTTCTAAAAAAGATACCTTTAAAAATCTTTAATTTTTATTCGAATTCCTAAGCTTATATTTCTGTCATGTGAAATGATTATTTCTTATAGTCCTCTAGAAGACAAGAAAGATGTTGTGGTTCACCAACCTGAAAAAATGATAACATGTGATTGAAAACGGAAAAAAAACTGAAATAGAATTAAAGAAATAATTGATCTACAGACAAAGTGCTTTACTAAAGAAAATGTGTTGGTGTGGAACAAAATACACATAAGTCTTTTTTCAAATAAATGAATAAATAAAAACAACTACTAGTTATTAATCACATTAAGAAGGAAATTGCAAGCTTTTAGGTTCAAGGCAAAGATGGAATCCATGTGCTCTGGTGTCAGAGATTCACAGCCATACGTGAAAGATTATCCCAAAATTCATGTATATGCTTTAATGGAGCAAAAAAGAAGGATTACCGTGATGAAAAAAAGATAGACACCCAAAAAAGAACAATGGCAAGTAATCACCGGCCTATAACGTACCTGTCTATGATGTTGAAAATCGTCTGAGGATAACTTAGGGGAAAATATACTTCTCCCTACAAACGATGCTGGAAAGAAACAAGAGGAATAAGTAATATCTCTTTTATCAAAACAAATGTACTGGAAAAAGTAAAAACTAAAAATGGGATTTACATGGATAGACTGCAAAAAGCCAGCTCCATGAACCCACAACTTTGAATTTTAGAATATCTAAATACGTTACAAATTTCAAAAGAGATTGTTGAATTTACGACTAATTGAATCGGAAACAAAAACTGTTGAACTAGGTGCAGGAATACAATCATTAGCCGAGTTTGGCGTCAGGAGAAGCATCTACCAATTCCTCTTAGTATTTACACTAGCAACGGCAATGACCTATGATGATTTGCTATATAATAACGAGGGTAAGCATTCACAAATGCTCATTAAAAATACAATTATCTATTGTATATTGGTGATTTAAAAATGTTTGACCAAAACAAAAAAAAGCAAAAACGTTGAAAGAGCTAGATATCCAAAAAAGATCGAAATCATCCAGACGACACCTTCATTAAAGTCAGCCAGAATACTAAGGAGAATACAGGAGTATTTGCTGTCACTTGATCTCCGGTGTAGACAAGCAGCTAATATCGGTATAAAAAACTTCATTATTTTTTTTTATTATTATAATCATTTAGTCTCAATTTCAAAGGTTTTTAGAACTCAGTCAAATCAGGATTAGAGACGAAAATGTTACTTTGCATAAGGAATTTTCTGAAGATGTTTGGGGTCTGTGACATAGCAACCTTCTTATACTTCTGTTGTGCTTAGTTTGAGTGAGATATGCTAAGTATGTTTAAGTACCACCATCATACAGCTTAATGCTCCAAGCCAACTGGTACTCTTGTCATCCTTATATTCACTGAATCTCAATCTCTTGGTCTTGATACTTCATGTTTTTCAACATTTTTTTAGTACATTTGCACGGGCCGGGGTTGCAAGATAAATGAAAAGATATTTTCCATTTCAAATTGTCTGAGAATCCTGTAGTTTGTGTTGCAGCGTCTCCTGCCTGGAAAACAGGGCGCTTGGAAAGCGAGGCAAACAAACGCTGGTGCGAATGCTGGAGCAAATGCTTACTTGCCACTTTAAATATATATATATATGCATTCCCTCGACAAATTCACATTAGCACCTAGCAACGTGTCTTTGCGTGTAGTTGTTCAATTTTCGTGACTTTATTTAAAATCGTTTCATGTTACCAATTACAAGAGACGTGCCTTTTGATCACTCTAGCCCTTCTAGTCACGTCATGTTACTTGACATTTTACAATATTCTAACGACTCAGAAAACTTTTCACCCTGTCCTTGAAATTAAAACAGAGATAAAATATTTCTATTTTATGATATGCGTTGTAAATATTCTCAAATCAATAGATATATATATATATATATATATATATATATATATATATATATATATATATATATAAACTATTAATTTACATTATACATATTATATAGTTACTTTTGCACCATTTGATAATATCTAAATAAACAAATATATTATTATTATTATTATCATTATTATTATCATTATTATTCTCATTATTATCGATATTATTATTATCATTATTATTATTATTATCATTATTATTATTTATGAATAGATATGTACGCTGGTATAGCAATAAGTAGCCAAATGATGTAAAAAGTATCCATTTAAGCAGAAAATACTTATTTTTCACAATGATTTCCTACTCTGACGATGTATTTCAGCCAGCACTCTTGCATGAATCACGTGAGTCAAAGATAATCGAGTGAAAATGTCAGGTAGAAATTCAGTTAATAACCGTATAAAGCTATGTATAGACTCGATGATCCATGTTCTCACATATTCATACAAAATATGCAAGGCACTTCTCTTACCCCAGCGCCAACTGTCTTACTCTCATTTTCTTAAGCTTAGGAGCATTATCATTAATCAAATCGAAACTTATAAGCCAAAGTATATAGTAATATTTCTCTACTCTGGAAGATTCTAAAATAAAGTCACAATTGGTTTGGAGGCTGAGACTTGATAATTGATCCGCTGGCAAAGTGTTATGCCAAAGAAGTTGTATCGGCGTGAAAGAACAGCGATTTGTTATCAACTCAGACTAGTAAATGCTAATAAGTTCGTCTGGAGAAAGGATTAAATGATGAATGGAGGATGGCTCTTCCAAACAAAATTCATCTCTTTCTACGTTACTTTCTTAAGAGAAAATGTTAATCTAGCTAAGGCTATGTTATAGTTTACTTCATTGTAATGTCAATTAGTTATACTTCTCTAAGTAGTTTCATCAATCTTTCAAGAATATAACAGACGAGACTGGCTGCTGCTGGCTGAAGATGACTGAAGATGATTACTTCAACTTTTATATTGTATATATAATAGATGAATCCATGAGTTTATAGGATTTGTCAGTTTAGCTGAATTGATAACAGAATCGCCTTCCAAGTATCTGGTTGTGGTTTTAAATCACAGTAGGGAAATGTTAATGTTTCTACAGGCACATTTTTATGCTATAAAATGTCCCTTAATAAAGAAAGAGCTCGGAACTAACAAGTGCAAAGCTGATTCTTTTGATCATACCCTCAAAAATGCAGTTTTCTTATTTCTGATATATAGCAAACAATTCAGGAGACAACATACTAGTATTTAGCCCAAAGAGACCATTTCACAACTCTTGCCTTAGCATAGTGAAGTGAGTAACGCCACCTCAGTTGATTGTTGCCTGTAAGTCTATTTCACATATCACAAGCCGAGACAAGAGAAACTTGTGATATGGAAAGCCTGGGTAGGGACGGCTAAAGGCCACTAGCTACCTAGTTCGAAGAGTTTGCATCTCTTGTTACACATCAATATTACTTTCTGATTAAAATGAGAAAAATTGCACTTAAATTACTTTAGGATGGAACAATGCCTTTACGGAACTCAACGCCAACACTAAAATTATAGTTCCACGATATATTCGGACCTGGATCATCTTTTTTCATTCTTTTATATCACAATATTTCGAACTTCCCTGGGTATATGTTGCACTCAGAAATGTCGATTGTCGCTCAATCTTTGAATTTATCTTGGATGTATGTTGAATCCAAGAATTCTGGTTTGACGCTCAGTCTGTTTTTTATCACATTTCGGCCTTACTTGGATGTATGTTGTGTCTTGGGATTTGGGGGTGTCACTCGGTCCTTTTTCATATCATATCATCTGGGTCTTTCTTAGATGTGCGTTGCATCCCCTAATTCTAGAGTATTGGTCTGATTTTTTTACCACACTGTTTCAACTTTCCGTACTTGTGTTGCACCTGGGAAATTTTCAGTGTCGATCAGCCTTTTTTTAATCCCTCTGTTTGAGCCTTCCCAGGGTGGGTATCGCATCTGGGGATTCTTGAATATGGCTCTGCACTTTTTTATCACTCTATTTCGACCTTACTCATACGTATGTTGCTTCCAGGGGTCTATGAGTGTCATTTAGACCATTTCCCTCTCTTTCAAAGGAGAAATTCACAAATCCAAGCGAGCACTAAAGCATCGCGAACAGAAAGGAAAGTAGGAAGTTAAACTGTAAAAATTGTCATGTATATCAGAAGAGAAAACATGGAATAATGTTAACATTGAATGAATTAGAAGTCATTCTTCATGGTTTGACTTTCCTGGGCATTGGGTTATATACAGCCGTCACCTTCCTCCTTGGTTCATCTGTGCTCTCTTCCGTCGAACACAAATAAGCCACATCCTTTATCTTCTGCTATTCCCAATGTGCTTTTGTTTATCATTATTACACATTCGGGAGTGAATGGTACGCTCTCTTTTCACTCCATACAAGATCAACCAAGGTAGAAACGTAATGATCTGTTCATAAGGATAATTGGATGCAACATACACCTGTGGAAAACAGAAGAACATATTGCTCGAAAAGTTGTGATATAAGCTATAATACCAGTCCGGATAGTTCGTGGAATAGTGGAAATGCGTTATCCAAAAAGTTAAAGCAATTTTCATTTCCCAAGTCAATTAGTTATAGGTCAGCATAGAATAGATGAGTGGCTATAAAGATATCTGAAATAGCCTTACTCAATAGAAAGAAACAATACAAATACATTGCACGGCAGACACTTAGTTTAACCGTACAAAACATTCACAAAAACAGTTGAACATCATTTTCCAGTTTTCCTCACACATAAAGCACCAAACAATGCAAACAGTGCTTCATGAAAAAACTGAAAATGATCTCAGATTGGAAACAACTGCGGTGTTCCACTGACGTCCAACATCTATTAAAAGTCCAAACCTACCTACCTACCAAACTACCTACTTATCTACGTATCAACTGTAACAAGTTCCTGTCGTCGTTGTCCGGACGTGGGAAGGTCCCTATGGCTATACAAAGCTATATCGGCGATTCCCACCTTGGTAAGGAGAGCTGTGTCATCGGTGGAAGTACCAGGTATGATTTTTCCGGTATTACCGCCCAAACTTGATCTGTTTTGAGCTTTGATTATGAGGCTCAAGTTTCACAGCAAATATGTCATAAATAAACTCTTATTCTGCTGAAAATCTCAACCACCGTCAGTGTCTTTTGGTCACTTTGGTGGAGTGTTCCCTCAATCAGTTGTCTTGGCGTATAATTGCAAAGTAACGATAAACCTATTTCATTTGCCTGTTCGAAAAATCCAAACCACAACTGTCATTGAAATACAACCAATGGTCAGGCATGCCATTGGTCTTTCAGCAGGAAAAGGGTTCGTCCATTTCCCTATATCACCTTTCGTTCACATCTGACTGTTTTATCTTTTAACAGTGAATTGTGATGTAGGCAAGTATTATGCATACAATGGTTTCGCTTTAAATCTATTCTTCTTTAAACCTGCTCCAACCTAATTTGTGTCTGCCGTTTTCTACCCCGACTTTTTTTTCTTCTAACTTCAAATAAACCATAATTTGTGCCCTAACCTCCCTTCCGGCCCGACTGCACTGCTTTCTTTCAGGTTTGCTTGCAGCGCATCCTGAACACTACCCTTTACAAAACTAGTTCTCCCCAACTTGAAACCAAAACCCTGCCCTTACTTATGCTTCTACACACGTCTTAAAATATGCCACTTTTAATGGCTGCATCATTTCTGTTACTTCTGTTCTAATTCATACAAATTTGCACATCCTTAGAGTGCTTTTACTGTGCAGATGCAAACGGCGGCTGTCACTAACCAAGTATTCGATCCGATCTTATATGCAAATCTTGCCAACCATCTTCAGCAGTTTTGATTTCAAGCGTAAATGTGGAAATTTAATATTACTCTTTCTTTAGTGTTTCTCTGCAATCTTTTCTAACCTTCTCGCAAAATATTTCTTGTTTTTACTATAGTTGGGTAATTCTTTGAGATATAGATTTAATCTCTTAATCTTAATTATTTTTTAGATTATTTAAGCTTATGGATAATTCGTCAAAATAATTCTGTATGTAAACATAACTTTGGTACTTTGGGTAAATTATAACGCAGTTGAAGACCAGCACAATAAAACTGCAGATAGAAATGTCTAAAAACCCAAAACATCCCCTCATGACAAACAGAAATCAAGAGAAAAACTGAAAAAAAAACATTTATCATTAATATTATTATTATATTTAGATTCATTGCTTTGAATCAAATCTGGTAACACAAAAATTGATTTTTCTTCTTTGAGAGTGAATAAAAATAGTTTTGGAGTTTCTATCTTTTTCAGATAATTCTATTACTTACTTATTGTTACAATGATTTGTCTTCAATGTATGGAAAAAAATTTTGTCCCACTTGATGGCTGATGTAGTTGTGTATTTTTCAACAGCTCTAGTGGTCGATGTTTGAATTCAGGTAAAAAGAAGGATCTGCTGACTTGGAAGAATACAATATTTCTTTAGTGCACTTACCAGGTGAAATAAATGCTTCTTTGGACAGAATCAGATCAAATGATATATTAATGATCGATCAAAGTCGACCTTTTTTGAATTTACAATTTTTATTTAGATGTAATAACGCAAACAAGTTAATTATTCTTCACCTTCCCGGAGTTCGTCATTAATAATTTTTTTATTACTTTTTCTTTCCTCTCATTTCTAATGACAGAATCCTAAAGATAAAGGATGCGAGTTGGAAGCTTAATGAATACGTCTGATCAATGGTGCTTCCTTGTTCGTCTTAGATTGTAAAAAGGACCCGGACGTAAAACAAGCTAAATTAGTACATCTACTGCTACAGGGTGTACACAGGCAATACGACGTGAAATAAAAATAGGATGATGGATATAGCTGTGTGATTAAATTTGAATGACGTCTGCTAGTCAGTTTTTGTAACTGCTAATATACTGTCTAGCTCAGAGAGGCATTAAAAGGGTGGCTGTCTGAGTGTTGAAATAAAATTCAATCAAAGTGAAAAAAAAACTAGTTAAATATTAAGGAAATAATCAAGTCATTTTATTATGTAATTCAATTATTTATCTGTATCATGAGAATTCATTTTTTCTCTTAGGTCAACTGAGTGGGACTTATCCTACAAACAACGCCAGAAGTTTTTATCTTTAAAAATGTTTTCAGCATCGATTGAACCAGAATTACTATATTCACCGACCTATTAGACGCATGTTTTACAATGATATTATAGAAATATTGCTCGCTGAAATGCAGCATCCTGAACCCCAAGATATACACTTCAAGCTTTAGGTGCATGGCTTCCCGTCTATAATACCAGTACATTAGATGCAGTATAATATTTGGATACTTTTTAATGCGTCTTACAGGCCGGTGCATATGGTACTTTTCCCAAATTTTCCAAAATAATAATGTATCAATAATTTCAGAGAGGATGTGTTTGATATCAGAGTGTTACCATTGTTATCAAAATTTCTAGGTGTACGTATACAAAACCAAGGCTGAACTTGTTGCACTGTAGTAGAGTTCACTCCAAACGCTTCGTTTACAAGTTGATCAGCAATTCTAACATAAAATCATGCTCAAAAATTAGTCTTATCTTGGAAAGATACCATTGGTATTAAGGGCTGAAACATCTCCATAATACAAAATTGTATCTTTATTTACATTGAAATTTACAAGAAATATAATTATATTAATCTTTCACTTTTAGTTTTATTCTCTTTTATGTAAAAAAAAGTGTAGTAACCAAAAGGCTCATTGGGATCGAATTTTTTTACTATGTTTTGCTTAGTATGACGCGCTACATCGTGACGTATAGGGAAATCTGTTTTTGCAATCTTTTTGCCTTGGAAATTTGTATTTGAAATTCAGGTCCTCGCCTGAGCTACGACACCGACCACTGGCGCAAACTGCCTCAGCCATCTGATGGGTCTAACATAATCTGATATCGGGCCACAATAAAGAAACACCAAATGAAGATCGAAACCAATACATTTACTATAGCTTACTAATTGTAGCGATACCACAGATATTTTTCAAGCTCTGCTCGGCAGAGAACTACATGATGGAGAGGAAAATTTGACAAACCTATCTTCCAATTGAAGAGGATAACCCGTACCAGGAAAATCTTCATTCGAAATTTTGATTTTTACCTAGTCTTGAACATCATTCTACTGACACTGTACAAAATAAATGAAGCTTACTCGATTCCCGAAGAAATTGTGTATTTCTTAATGGTTTCAATGGTCGATGTTTGAGTCCAAGTAAAGTTCAAAATCTAAAATGCTGATTTTCAAGACAGACTATATACTCCTCACTCAGAAGAATAATGTTCCAGTTTTTCTAATTTGGCACAGTTCCATACCAATGTAAGCTTTTTAAATATCTATATTGAGAAACGTTATCTAATATCTATATATATTGGCTCTTAGATCCTACTATACATACTAAACAAGGGCAAGAGTCATATTGCTCCAGACAAATCTTTGACGTAACCAATCTCGCAAACATTAGAGATTTATCAGTTCCACAAATATGCATCTGATACATTTTTATTGAAAATTTATTATCTGCACTCACATTGGGTCCTTATATATATATATATATATATATATATATATATATATATATATATATATGTATATATATATATATATATATATATATATATATATATATATATATATATATTGACACGGTAGACAGAGCTAGACCCCTTTATGACACACCAGTTACAAATTAATTGCCTATTTCCCTCAGCAATTGAATAATTAATCAATTAATTCGTTGCAGAAGATTATTTACGGTTAATAATTATTTACAATTTCATTTCTGTCGCATTGTTTACCCCTTAAGCACAACAATAAGATGTTACGGTGAGAGTTCCAACTTTGATCCTCTGGCAAAACTTGCTGCAAGAGCTGAAGTTCATCTTCGACTTTAAATGAACTTAGATCAAAAAGGAAATTGAAATCAAGCTGCTGGGATTTGTGGATAAAATTTTGACAATTTTGTGACTTTTGAAATGCGTTGTTTAAGCAAAATGAAATCCTAAGCAAATTTCTCTTCCGCTCTCCTTTTGTCTGTTTTAGAAGTTTGCATGCATCCAAGTTTGGCATTTGGGAGAAAGCATGCAAAAACAATATCTATAACTTCGAGAAGAGTCATTAACATCCCAATTCTTGTTCGGGCGATCTTTTTTCCATCGTCGTTGCTAACACAAGGTTTCGGTAGATTCATTCTACGGCCTTTTTTGGAGGAAAATGTAAATCAGTGAGGAAAGAAAGTTTCTTTTATCTGTTTCTTTGTTTGATGATACAAAGCAACAAGATACAGTATTTGCACTACCGGAGAAAAAGAATGATTAAAGACTACCCTTTCCTCAAGGACATCGCATTTCACGCCTGGAGAAAGCCGTAGAATGAATTGAGAAAAGGAGAAATAAAGATGAGTTTATCTGAACAAAAGTTGGACTGTAAAACATGTCATTCTTATTTGCACTGCTTCGCTTCATTTGGTTACAGTGTTTTGCATTTGTAACGAGAATTCAGTTAGTCATTCGATCACATCTTTACAAGTCTCGCCAGTCAAGCTTTATTATATACAAATGTATATGAGTAGCTGCGCATGATAAGTGCCTAACGAACGATTCTTCATCAGTTGATATTTTCGTTGTTTTCAGAGATACAGTGCTCAGTTTTTATCTTATTTTGAAACCAAAAAAAAAATGAGCATTGTATCTCACCTTCTTTTCCAAATGGTCCGTTGGGCGGCCACTCGTGTATGGATTCCACTTAAGCAGAACACTTTGAGACCACGAATTTTGCTTCATATAAGCAATCGATCCTTTTCAATAGATTTGCATGAAGACGGCAATCTGATTTGGAAACTTGATCAGTTTTTGCACATTTGGCCCAAGTTAAGGATTACTCCATGTAATCGAGGTTCTATTTAACCGGAATCCACTATATATATATATATATATATATATATATATATATATATATATATATATATATGTATATATATATATATATATATATATATATATATATGTATATATATATATATATATATATATATCAAGTGTTTATATATATATAAATGTAGTGACAATATGCTTCATATTTTTTTTACTTCATTTAATTATCCGCTGAGCATTTGATAGGGAATAGTAGTTGCTAAATGCTTATAGTATATATTTTTTCGTGTTAACTTTTAGATTGTTTTGAATTATAGCTCTTTAAGTTTCTTTGGAAATATTCCACGCAGAGAAAATTGATTTAAATTCGCTTTTTATGGTTGAAATGAATATTACAATTTGCAAACAGTAAACAAAACCAGAGAATGCCAATTTTATTTCAATCATGAATTAGTTTTCCTTTTATTTTTGTTGGCGTTCCACCTTTCAAGTTATCAATGTTAGTCTCTGTCTGCTGACCTTAATATAATCTCCGTTGAGGAACAATAACATCGAGAATACTACCTATTTGTTACACTTGGTTAAAAAAAAATTGGGGATTATCAGTATAATTGTCGTATTATTGTTTTTAATCTGAGCATGTACATTCACTGCACATATTGTTTTTAATTGATTAATATAAGATTGAATAGGTTTTCTTCCATTTTAAAGGTCTCTCTTTGCTGAAAAAAAAGCTTCACAAGAAAAGTAACTTTACTATTTATCTCGCCCACTTTTGATTTAGAAATCACATTGAGCCATTCGATATTTTCAAGAAACATTTTTCAAGGGGATGTCATTTGTTAAAATATAGCAATGAATAGAAGTGAAGAATCGCACAAGGAAAGTAGTTACATGTGTCTGGTAAAAATCTTTCAGTAATATTACGGTTTGACACCGTGACACTATGTTCACTGACAGACTTTAGAAGGCTGCTGCTGCTGATGATGATGATGCTGATAACCCTGGCACACCGGAAACACGGACTGCCATTGTAAGCATTCGTCGGGGACATAGTTTGTGGCTTACATCTGCTGAACATAAGGCTAGAATCGTGAATAACATTTTCTTCCATATTTTCATGGAATTTCAAGATATTACATTATTATGTGTTTTTTAAGGAAGCTTTCTTTGAACACAAGGAAGCTTTGAGTTATCAGAATGTTTTCACAAGTAGAAAAGAGTGTTGAAAAAGTTAAAAACCAATAAGGTCTACTTGAAATTAGTAGCAATATTATATGACAATAGTGTGAAGGATGGTGTTATTACCAACTTCAGTAGGGAAAGTATTATATTTTACACATATATGGATTAAAATAAGAACTAAAAAAAAAAAAATATGATTTTCACTCTACTCTTTATACCTGTTTTTTTCTATTTTTACTTGTATAAGATATTATTTTCATTTTTCAACTTTCAATTTCTCGTTTTAAGAATTTAACAGTATTTATTCAGGTATGTTACCGAACTCAATATGAATACTCCACTTTATAATGTATATATTTAACTTTAAAATCTTCTCTTAAGTCCATTGAGTGAGCATGCAAAATTTGGTTAGGCGAACAAAACTTAGTATTATATAGAAATATATCAAAATTAGACCGTACTTTTTTTGGTGAAAGGAGAAACAATGTGATTTTGCACACACATACAGCTAATTTTGGAAAAGTGGTTTAACCGCAAATCTACTACTTAAAAGTGATATAATAGATATGGATTTTTTTTATCTATGAATCAAAACCTATTTCTGTTTTTATTTAAAATTCAATACCGTTTCTTAAAACTTACACAATTTATAAGTCTCTACGTTGCTACTGTTATAGACTTATTCCTCGTTTGTAAGTGTTTGTGGAACTTCTACTGATATCATGGTGGATGTGGAGTCCAATTCATGTAATGCAAACATTTCTGCACTTTGGACAAAGGAAGCCCTTTGTTTTCTCTCTTTCTACCTGTGATGTTTTTCCTTGTTTTTATAGATCAGTTCACGCAATCCTTGTCCACTTCATCAGGCTTGGTGCCCTTCCTATAGTTCAGCAAGCCAAGCTGTAGGGAAGCTTTCCCTTAGATTGCCTTACAAAACTGATTGGGTACATTTGCCTCACTATTCTTGCCTATAGCTGGGAGCTGGTAAGGGGAATAATATTACCCAAGTGTAATAGTGTAAAGAGATTGCCTCAGCCGGAATTTGAAACCGGTTTAACGATTCCATTTTTCTGTACCGTTAATGTTTTGCATGTGTGAACTTATATAAGTATATATGCACGGATATATGCCCATTCTATCAGTACTTACGAATCTTAGCTTAGCTGGGTATCAGGGTAAATGTTTGGGACACACGAGATTAATGATATCAACAAAGGTTAGCAAAAAGCCATTGGCTTTCGAACTCACTGATGGTCTGCGATATAAGCTTGCTAACCACTATTTCTCAGCAAAGTAAACTTAATATTTATCAAGCTTAGTTTACTCTGGTACAAAACGACGACTGTGGGATATCTACTGAGGATTAAATTCACTGCAGAAGTTAGGATCTAGCTTGCTAACAATTGTTATTAGATATTTACTTTAGGATGAGAATATACATGTAAATTACCAAGTGATGGCCCAACTAACTTAAGTAGTAATGGTCTGTAAGACAAGCTACTCAAACACAGTTCCACAGAGACGCATTCTTCTGTTCTGTCTATCAAATACATTCCTGTAACAACAGTACGTCTCTTCTGATATTTGTTCATAAATGTCAATGTATGTATGTATATGATAGATTGTTCAGAAAATAATGACCGATTCTTTTAATCATACTTCGTTGCAATATAATCTATACTTCATATATCTGATCCACATGTATATATTGTAAGATTAATCATTGTTTTATAGACTCTTCTACAACTTAGTCGGCATATCTAAGGCCCCAGACTTGAAATATTTATGCATCATTTTAATCCAGGATTATTATCGGAACAACTTAGTATGATAAATAAATATATCTGTGCAGCTCGAACCTTGGCTTCTTGATAGCAAGAGTGGGTGCTCATTTAATTTTTCACTTCGTCAGATCAATATGAGAGTACTAATGATTTCTGTATATCATATGTTTATACGT
Organism: Thysanoteuthis rhombus; assembly: GCA_963457665.1. Taxonomy (NCBI): domain Eukaryota; kingdom Metazoa; phylum Mollusca; class Cephalopoda; order Oegopsida; family Thysanoteuthidae; genus Thysanoteuthis; species Thysanoteuthis major. Next base: position 48,728,233 of record OY735212.1, on the reverse strand, counting down.
ATACCCGTGCAAAATTGAGAAACTATGCACTCTTAACCTAATGAACTCTCTTATTAGTCATCAGTTTAATAGACTAGAGTGATACTGGACACTAATTCTGCATTTGAGAAAAATATTTTTATGAAACTTTCCATGCAATCAAGAATTATTTATCAGTTAATTCATTTGATTATTTGAAAGAAATCATAATGACAGGAGAAATTGAGTTTTTATGCTTGATATTGATTCGTCCAAATGTTCAGTCTGTTTCTTTGAACACAATTCTACGAATGCTTTTTTTAATTAAATTCGTGTTTTTCTATCTAATTTGTTCCTCTTTGCCTAATTAAATATTCCTTCCTTTTATTTAGATTATATAAGATTATTGAATTCGGTATTTTAATGCATTTCCTCTGTTGCTGGCGTTTTACTCCGCAACAATTCTTAATCTCCTCTCTACAGCAGTGTCTCTTCAAGATACTTCTTACTTATGGCGACAAAATCAGTCAAGTGTGTTGGTTTTATTTCATGGCTCTAAGAATTTAATTTGAGAGCTGCCATGTAAGTTTCCTATGGAGATGTCTTTCCTTATCAGGAATAATTTTATATAAATACATTGTGTGTGTGTGTGTGTGTGTGTGTGTGTGTGTGTGTGTGTGTGTGTGCGCGCGTACTGGACAGATAACTTTTATTTTGATACTGTTCCTATTCCGTTTCAGTCATTAGCAACGTCATGGGGCCAACATTCTTTCTGACAATCTAACTCCACAATTATCTTCCCTTGATGCGGAAGTGATGTAGGCGAATCACGTTGAAGTTTTCATTCATTCATTTCCCCCCCCCCCAATACTTTCTTTGATCGTTACTTTATAATATTTCTCGAACAAAATTTCCATCCTTGAGCTGATCTTATTTTCTCATGATAAAATTCGTTTCACATCCTTCACCCTTTCTCAAAAAACCGAAGCCCTTTTGCAACAAGTACTTGTTCATATGGCACTTCAATTACTTTGTGACATTCATTCACAGACCTGAAACTAACATTACTTTGCTGTTTATTCTTGGTATTTTTCGTTACTTTTCATTTACATGATAGCACTGAAAAATGTAGAAAACGAGCAGCATAAAGATTTCTATCATTCTGAACCAGTAAACTCTCCTTTTTTAGGATCATCGGTCCCAACATTTTTCCTCTCACTCTTTTCACTTCTTTCTCCCAAGATATGTGGTTTTCAGAGTATTGAACTGTCAGATTTTGATAATTTGTTCACAGACTGACGCCCCTTATGAATATTTATTTTATTCAGAAGACATTAAGGACAGACTGCATTGTTATTCGCTTCCTCACGACGACAAGAATTGTCATGAGACAGCAGGACATCCTTCTCTAGATTCCCTTTCCTTTGTTTCCATACAAAGAGACGCCAACATATTCTTCTGATATGTATATCGGCAATGCCAGCTATCGTAGACCATCTATAATCAAGTAAATTGGAACATTGTTCCTCAACTGGGTAACATTAGAAAGGATCAGCTTAATGGAATTTCTGATATTCATGTCTCAAATTGTATTTCTTTTTATTTGTATTTTTTTTCAAGATCCTTTCGTCTAAGACGGACGTCCTAAAAAGTTTGACTTCAAAAAGAATTACAAAAAATATTTTTCATCACCAATGGTGAAATTGCAATTACTTTTTTGGTTTTATAGCTGCTGGCAGAGAAGCCGCTCGAGCTTAAAAGTAATTTGGATTTATTCCAATATGTTTTGAACTTGTTTTCAACTTGCCATAAATTCATATGGTTGCATGTTGCAAGACAGAGCAGTTCTAACGGGCATATTGATATCAAAAGGAAGTACTTGAGATTGCTTGGATGAAATTACTGACTGAGGGCGTAACCATTTTTATTCAAAAATATTTGAAACATTAAAAAAAAGATAAGCAGCTTTTATTTTCCGGGTATCAAAGCAAGTAATGCGTTACTGTGTAGACCCCTTTTCTGCGCTCATTTTTTTATATTACACACGCGTTTTCACTTGAAGGAAAATCATCAGTAAATCTTGATTAAAAAAAGGCTAAACAATAGACAAGATATATGTACTTATCTATAAATATAGTTTTTGTGCAAGTATGTATTTGTATGATTACAAGGACAGGTATATATATATATATATATATATATATATATATATATATATATATATATATATATATATATATATATATTATATATATATATATATATATATATATATATGTATATGTATATATATATATATATATATATATATATATATATGCATATATATATATATATATATGCACATATATATATATGCATATATATATATATATGCATATATATATATGTATATATATATATGTGCGTGTGTGTGTGTGTGTGTGGGCAGAGGGTGGACATGTAATTATTAGCAAGTTGGTCTCAAATCATGACTACTGATTAGTGTGTTTGATCCTCATAGCCTGATACGTAGTTGTTAATTGAATTTTGTTCTGAAATTTTCATCGTATAATATTCGAACTTAGTGATTAATAATCACCACAGGATTGGCAAGAGGGAAGACTATATTGTAAGATGAATATTTTTTGCGTAAAATGAATGCTTTTTCCTCATTAGCCTGATGACTTATTGGTGTAATAGGTTGTATATACTCACTGGATTGACAGCTTTGGTAGAGACAAAATTTTGCATTATTCAATGAGGAACAAACTCACTCGTAAATTCTCACGAAAATAGTGAGCTAACCATGGTTCTCTGATGTCGAGCCAAGTACTTACCAATTTACATGTCTCTGTGTATAGTTTGGAAAAAGGTTTGAATAATGAATCAGTCACTTCTATTGCCTCTTGTTAGATCACAAAAATGAATTTAAAAAGAATGAGCCAAAACAGAACCGGGGGCTAAATTAGCATAAACATACATTGCAATTTAGGCCCCCAAATAAAACATTGGGGATCGGAAAAAAGGTTCTCTCTAAACATAATGAGGAGTATTTTTTTTTAATCAGACCTCTAGCTCCATCGATGCAGTCTTTGTGAGTGATTCATACATGTATAGCCATCCATCCAGGCCAAATTAAAAAACTGAAGAAACTTTTGATATTAATCACCCTATATTTAATAGTTAATTCGATAAAAATCTTGCAGTTCAAAGAGCCAAAAGGTACACTACGATATTAATTAATAAAATTCTTTATAAATCTAATAAGATGGCAATGTTCCGAGGCATTTGGGGCCAATTGCGTTTTTTGTGCCACATGCAAAACATACCGGATAATCATTCAAGAACAGATATTCATAAAATCTAGTCTGAAATATTCCACGAGTAAAAGATATCAAAAAGATGTAGGACGCTAACGATTCCAATTGGCCTATTAACACTAGCCAAGTCTTTATTTCTTTAGAGGTTTTTGGCGTCAAACGAACGATTTTCTAATAACAATTAGGAGAAGCAAAATATATTACATCAAACCTATGATTAATTAAGCATTTTGTAATTATATATCTTTAATCATAGACGATAACGAATTTCTACCTGCGAATATTTCCGTTAATTATTAATCAAAATTCTATTTTCCTAGTATTTTTCTCAAATGTTCAGATCTTGATGCAAACGCAGGACCTCATTAGTTACTCTGCGTAACTACTTCAGAAAAATATTTGAACTAATCTAAACTGCCATTTGTATCGTTTATGAGGGGCCATTCTTACATCTTCAATCTCTGAAAGAAGCCAAGTTCAATGTTTCTTTTAAGCAACTTTTGCCGATTCTAAATCAACTATTGACTACTATTCCTCTCAAAACATAGATAAAGTGGCACTAAGTCAAAAATGAATGTTCTGTTCAATCTGTAAGAGTTTCTTTCTTCCAAATAAAGTGGTTTTGAGTTCATTATTATTTTCTTCCATGATTAAGATAGATACTAAATCTTTACATCTATAAATTTTGAAGTTTATTTATCGTGGAAGCTTTTCTGTTCAAATTCGTACAATATATGGGTTATATTTAAAGAAGAAACTCATGTGACTTAAAGATTAGTTCATAATATCCAAAACTTAGTCATTCAGATAATCTTGAAAGATATAAGTTGAAAAGAAATCTCCAGAAAGCATTCTTGTAAAAAATCGGTATTTCGATAACAATCAATTATGGGTGAGTGACTTTACCCCCTCTTCTGCCGATTGTAAAGAGTATGGAATTCTGACTCCAGAATCCAAAATAAAGTGAATATTCTTATCCTTTTGGGTATAGCTTATGACCTCCAATTAATGCTAGACAAACTGAATGGAAAAAGTGAGAAAGTTTATCTTCAAGTGAACATCAGTAAAACAAATGTCATGTACAACAATCATGTCGAGGACAAAGAGGCAACAATCAAAACTGAAAACACAGAGCTGGAGACTGCTACATCTACTTAGGGCAACGAATACTCATGAAATCCTAAAAAGAAAGAAATCAAGCGATCACTCTAGGATAGCAAGCTTTCGGTCAAGCAAGCCCAAACCTTCAAGAACAAGAGTATGCCATCATCAAAAAAAAAGAAAAAGGACATACGACCAATGTATCCTCCCGATAGTCACCTGTGGAGTTGAAACATGGAACGTAATCAAGAGACTGATCCTCAAACTGAGAACGATGTAACGTACACATGGAAGAATCGTGCTCAAAATCACATACAGAGATCGCAAGTCAGTACAATATATCAGAGGAAAAACTGGAATCTGATATGTATCATAGAATCCAATGATAAAAAAATCAAATAGTGATGGGCTGGTCGTGTTGCAAAAATGTCAGACGACCGCTGAACATCACGACTCACAAAGTGGATTCCCAGATATCACATGCAAAACCGTGGCCGACAAAATATAAGATGGCGAGGCAAAGTACTGGCTCCGCGACGCCCTTGATAAGGAGATCTGGCGAATCTTATTGAAGGTCTTTGTCAAACAATGGACACTAAAAGCCTGATGATAATAACTGAATTCACTCATGATATTTTCATGGTTTACTCTCCCCCCACTCTCTCTCTCTCTCTCTCTCTCTCTCTCTCTCTCCGTCCATACTGAAGACATTTCTTACATTTGTCTGTATTTGCCTCATTGTTGCTACTGCAGCTGCTGTTGTTGTTGCTGCTGCTGCTTCCATTACCGCTAATGTTATTCCTCATAACATTTTTTGTATCCTGTATTCCTTCGTAATTTTTTGCCAAGTTTTTCCTCAATTTTTCTCAAATATTCCACCCAAGATGATTTTGAGATCTTAGTACATTTCAGATATTGGTGCTTCTATTTTTATTAGAAGATGTCAACAAGAACTGTCATCAAAATTGTAAACATAGGTTTCTTCAGTTTCTAAGATGGCCTGGTCGGCTTACCATGTAAATACCAAACCATACGAATAGAACCAGATGGTTGAAGCTTTAAACATTCACTCATAAGTGTGTCTAGATAGTTTTCCCCCTTTTAAATCATAACCCTTAGTTTGTTTCTGGCTGCATTCACAACAAAACTCAAGAGAAATAACTTATTCATTGCTCACTACTTCTTCATATCGTTTAATTGATCGCCCACAACGCAGCATGCTGCTAATGCCAAAGACATTGGTCTCATGACAGCTTCTATTCAGTGACTAACCAGACCAGTTTTTTTATTTCTCTTTAAGGTTTTGTCGATATTTTTTTTTATAATTTTTTCCCCAATATACCACCTTAGATATTCCTCAGTACAATTTACGTATTGGTACTTCTATTTCTGTCTATGTGTAGAGTTTGATATTTTTGTTCCTCAATTCCTTTTACAGTGCTGATTGCTTCATTCTTCACCTTTGCAACAATTCTTTGCCCTCAACTAGTAACTTGGTCTCTCGTTTAACACTCCAGTTCTCTTTTTTCTTCGTCTCGGAGTTTGAAAAAAAAAAGAATTCACATTTTTATCTTTAGGAAAAAATCAAACATTTCCCATTCTTCGCTATTTTGTTGCATTCATTTTTTTTTTTATTTCTTTTCTATGAGTCTTTCTCCCTCGTTGATTTGCTCTCATCTTCAGACAATTTTGATTACTGGGAATTGATAATTCTGCATCTGAAGGGCATACTAATGATGAAGACAGTAAAATCAATGTCTGCCTATGGCGTTGGTAGCGGTGAAGGATGCAGCTGACACGCATCAGTGAGTCTTGTCAACGTGAAATCAATAGTGAATCCGATTGGGAGACGCTACAAATCACTGACTGGAATGTTCATGTGGCAAGGCAGATAATGAAAGAGGTCGATCTGAGGAGAACAATACGGGGCCATTGATATCACATTGAGGAAGTCAGAGTTTGAGAACAGTATGCAACAGAAAGGGCGATGCATTTAGTGCATTTCCTTTTGTATCGTTTTCATCAATTTCTACATTCTACAGACGCAAATCCTTGGATGCTAAACTGTAACAATATTAGTATTCAGGAGACTTTGTTGTCCTTTTCTTTTTTTCTGAATACCTTGACGGATGAACTTTCTGATCATTGCCAGATTATATAGCTTGTGTGATTTGTCGTTATCGGCCCCTTTGTATCCAATCTTTTGAATAGCAATTTGATCCGACTTAAATTCCTGATTTGGAATCAGGTCGGTAAGAAACGTTCATAATTTACAGTTATTGAGAGTGTCAAAGAGAGAGAAAGGGAGACAGGGACAGTAGGCAAACACACAGAAAGGGTGCATGTGTTAATATGTGCGTGCGTGTGTGTGTGTGTTATTCCAAAATTCAATTCGGTAATGATGAAACATCGTCTTTACTTCTGAGATGATGTATTGTTAATTGAGAACTACAATTATTCTACAGAATAAATTCTGATCATCTCCCTTTAAAAAAAACACGACAAAAATTGAAGTATCAGATGACAAAGATGAAATTATTGTTGTTTAACTGAGAAAACAAGCGTTATACATTTGTTGTTGTTTTTTTATCCTTCCGAACGTTTGCATGTTTAACCTGAGTAATAACATCATGTTCAGTGCTTTGTTCGAATCAAGGTTTTCATTACTTTACATCAGTTTTGAGATGGAACATCAAAAAGGGCCATAAGGAACATCATTGTTTTTTCAAGTATCAATATTTGAATTAGCAATAATGATTATATTCATAATGCTTTTTTTTCAAATAAGGAAATGTTATTCCTCGTTATAGCACAGTGAATGTATCATTTGGCTGAGACAACGTAAATAGAATAAAAAATTGACGAAAGATTTTATATATATATATATATATATATATATATATATATATATATATATATATATATATACTACTACTACTACTACTACTACTAAATAAGATAGATGGATTGATAGAGAGATAGGAAATCGGAGCACCATGAATCATGATTTTTACAAATGAGTATACGTAACAGGGCAGCTACAGCTTCCTTTTCTCAAGTCAACACATCCACAACCTGATTCTATGGAAGAGTTCTCTGCATGAGCAGTTTCCACCGGTGTGCAAGCTGAGGGACCTAATTTTAATCCGGAAATGATACTCATAGGTGCTCTAACATTCATTACCGAGCCACAATTATTCAGAGTTTTCTAATAGTTCTTCATAAGGTGAAATCAAGATTGAAAAAGTGTGAATGTGATTTTGTTTCAGATGATCCCTTTAGTTTGCCTAACGTTTGCCAATGAATATTTGAGGCATTTTCACCATCACTTTTTGTAATGTAGTCTACAATTCAATAATACCGTGATAAAATGTGCAGTTGGGTCAACCCTGGAACTTCTTTGAATCATTCAATCTTATGTTGATTCGTTCTTCCGAAGCGGATGATTGAATCTTGTAAGCAATGTAAAAGCATGTCGTCTTTCACAGAAGAAACTATTTTCATATTGCTGAAAATATTTATAGTTTTGATTTTGTGTATCATAATTAAGAAATAACTTTTCTTCCCTTTTTTTAATCATGATGATATTTTGGAGTAATTCGTGTATGCAAAGTAGAAACAAGCTCATTATTGTTGTATAAGTTCTATACTATTTCAGTATAATAATTTTTACGCAGAATGGAAACAAATTTACATACACCGTTCGTCAGGGTCAACAAAATATTGATGAACTTGTTTGTATTCCGAAATTTGTTTTAATTACATCTAATTTTAAAATGTTAACGGAATGATATTGTCAAATATCTAAATCTTATATCATTTACATCATGACAGAATGAAATTGATAAATTCTAAATAATATCTTTATGGTAAGATCACTTAGCCGTTGGATGCTTATCTCGGGGCCAAATAAGCTGCGTATTTACCGCCCAGGCAAGGAAGAAAGCTATGATTCCGAGTGCTGATTCTAAAGGCAAGCGATCTCTCACCATTTGGGATTTAGGCATAACACAATCTCAGTGCCACTATTTCCCTTGATTTGGCGTTGCACCATATTGAGCTCAAGTTATAAAAAAAGCAGGCACACTTAGCTGATGACCACGAGATTTACAGATTAATGACAGCTGGGTTGAAGAAGTTTGTAATCTCCTTCAAGAAACCTTTTTTTCAAAATTATAGCTGTTAGATTAGCACATTGCATAGTCGCAAACAATAATTATTTAACCATTAGCTGTTAAAAAACGAAACTTACCAAGTCCCCTTACGATCAATTCATAAGTTTCAATACTTGTGAAGTACAATATATTTTATTCCAAAAATTGAAAAATTAAAAATTGAACGTTCAAATTCGTTTTTAGCCTGCATCCTGGAGAAAAATCCCTAAATTTTCAACTGGTGTCCGTGGGTGCTTTTGCTCTTTATTTCTCAATATATGATAAAAATGATATAGACCAGAATATATCGAAGATTTATTCCCCTTCGTGTGGTATGACAGCGTGATTTGTCGCAGAAAATACTAACGGTTCGAACATTACATCACTGAACGCCAGCTGAGTCTACCTTATCGCTTTAATATGGTTTCTTGGAAAATGATAACCCAGAAATGAAAAAGCAATATGCAATATTTCTACGTCAATAAGACATAAAATTGTTTAAAAAATATCTCATTTCCTTTCTATAACAACGAGTGTAACTACATCATACAACGTCGTTGCCTGTTGCCAAAAGAACAGGCAAAATATAACTTAATTCTTCCCAGAAACATATTTGTGTGCGTGTGTATGCGTGTGTAGTATAGTATGTAAATACAAGTGAATAATACATGGATGTATGTTTGTAAATATACATATATGCATATATAATACAGAACTATATGTGTACATATATATATATATATATATATATATATATATATATATATATATATGTATGTATATATATATATATATATATATATATATATATATATATATATATTCGAATATATATATATATATAGATGGACATACTGTATATGTAAATATACGCATATATAAATATACATACATATATAAATACATATATAAGCATATATATATATATATATGTATATATACATATGCATATTTGCACACGCTCATATACATATATCAGAGATATCAACGAGCGCTAATTTCAATGTATGCATATGTAGGTAGGAATACATCAATGCACGTAGATAGCATTTCTTTTTAATTCGTGCATCATCTTCGTTTAAAATGCTATTTTTCACATCCTCTTTATTTCGATAAATCTACAATATTCAAGAAAATATAGTGAGAAAGAATTTATTGAAATGTTTCTGTAGTAATTGACTTCAAAGTATGTAAATCTTGATCCCCGAAACCACACGTGTTGGAATTATTTGTTCGGTTGAATGAAAACAACATTTTTTTCTGCTTAAGGAATGCAGAGATCCTTTTTCCGGTCACTGGTCTCTCCAGACGTTGAGATTCTGCGTGTTGTTTGCTAAATTGGGCGATCAAAATACAAGATATGCAGAGAATTCACACGAAATTGATACAAATTTAAGAATATCTGCTTCAATTGTCCAGGTTGCTTTTCTTATTCAACATTTGATAAGTAAAAAGTATAAATTTGTGTTCTGTATTTACTATTTCATCTAAATTAATCTCGAATCAGTGTTTTTTCTAAGGGTGCAGTGCTGCCGGGGATCACCGGGCTGTTGCTCGGGCGAGTAAAAAAAGCCCCAAAATAAACGAACCACACCGGCAACCAAAAAGTTGTCTTCTTGTTCATTCAAAAGGAGCATGGTTATTTGAATCAATTATGTCCAGTCGAGAAAATAAAAGACCTGCTTATTGTGATCGTTTTGTGACAGGATCTTTTATATTACATTCAATGTTATAGATTTACATTTATTGTTATAGATTTACATTTATTGTTATAGAACCATTGTTATGTTATTGAAATAATTGATATGAACAGCTTTGCATTATGAACAATTGATGTAATTTTTTTTTCTAATTTTTCTATCCATAACAAAGTATTCGGGGCCGACCAATTTTGATGACAATAATCATTCGATATCATTATCCGTAGTTACGAGGGGTCGCCCCCCCCCCAAAAAAAAATTTTGAAATCATTGACAGATTCCTGCCTTTTCAGGAAGGTCAATGGGCAGTCAGGCGACAATTTTCACGGTTCACAGAAACTGCGATCACAATCTGTTGATCTGGAAAGAAAAAACGCTAACTGCATTATACACATGTTCGTTCAAGCATGTGTAGTTCAAATACTAACCGACGTGGCTTGATTCAGTTTTTTTTCTTTTTTTTTTTTTTTTAAACAAAAGATCAAAGTCACTGCTACACAACGACGGTGATTACAATTCTAAATATTCCCATTATTGTACTGTTTCGAAAGTTCGGTTTCTTTTTGGACACCCTTCGTATAATAAACAGTATTCCTTGTATATCCATATTAGGAAAAATCGAAATATTGATTTAATGTATGGTTCTTTACAAAATGCAAATACTCCCAGTGTTTACCACTGATAGTTATTGATTTCTATAATAGGTAGAAATATTACGATAATGATGCACAAAATCAATACAATTAATAATAAAAGTCAGTTTTGAAAAGTAAATCATAATGCATATAAGCTATATATGTGCGTGTGTGTACATGCTTTTTCTTACCTTGATCATTTCATCAATATTTATCCAAAATTTTTAACATATGTATTTGTAAAGGCTTTGGTTGACAACTGTTAAGTGAAAGAAAATGGATCTGCATAATAATAGATATTCGCTCCAAAAACTGCGTTTTACCCCCAGCCCCAGAACAGTCGTAGGCTTTAGATATTTCACTTTAGATGGCGATGAACTATAAATCACGAAGATTTCCGTGATTTTGGAAGAAAAAAATTTGAATTTCTAAGTCTGAATAATAAGTAATGTATAGAAGTACAGAAAGCTAAAACGGCTATCAATATCGTATTTTTGTTGGGTTTTATTTTTTCATCGAACTGAAAAATAAGGACATATTATCAGCAACGAGTTTAAATCATTATTCTTTCTTTACATTCACTGCATTTATTACAATAGAGGTTCAATTTTGCTTTAAAAATCAAAATAACCTAAAAATATTTCATGTTAAAACTATATCTATTGCATATTGTCCCATAATGAAATTGGTAGATACTTGGAGCTAACATTATTTGTTATTATATTTAGTAGAGTAATTATCATAAATCATTATTACTAATTTTCGATTATACTATTTACATTCATCTTGATTTTTAGTTATTTTTTTATCACATTGCTCAGGCCGCTTTGCCTCTGGCCGCTTTGCCTCGGCAAAGATTAAACTTAAACATCGATACTATCTACGGGAAATTAACTGTGCCTAAATTTATAAATATATTAGAAGAAACATGAACATCATTGAATGATACTATCAGCTTGATTCTGTTCATTTCTATGCGACCCTTTATTGGCCAATATGGTGCATTGTAGCCTGGGGTAGAGAATTAAGCTAACCCTAAAAAAGTTTTGATCTCTTATTTGTGCCAAAGGCCCCATTCAGGCCTTCTGTTGGAACTAGCGGGAAACTTGCCCGTGGGCAATATTTCTGCTAGTATTAATATAAAATGAATATTCAAGGCGTAGCGAAAAACCCTGCTTCTATTTCATTTTTTCAAGTGTTTGTCTTTTTTTTTTTCTGCTTAAGGCAATGCACATGTTTTATTTCCATTTAGCGAAGACACATGTAGATATTTGCAAATCTTAGCTCGAGCCACGTTGCGTACTCGTTGTAGCAAAAGCTTTATGAATGATACGCATCGTGAAACTAAATGTATAGTTTTAATGATATTATCAAAAACATGCAGAAGAGATGAAAATCAAATTTCACCTCATCGTATAATACATTTATTTTGACAGGTATCCCCCGATTTTTAGAATTTGCATTACTCAACTTCGTTTTTAGGAAAGACGACACGTCAATGTAGCTTGAAACTGTGTCTTTAGGCATGTATGCCTCATTTTGGTTCATTTCTTGCTTCTATCATCAAGATCTGTCCCAAGGTATCAGAAAAGAGACCTCCAAATTGCTGACATTAAAGAGTAAATTTTAGCGTCTGGAACTATCAAGAGATTTTCCAATAAAACCTAATGGTAGTATGCACCATTTCGACTCACGAATATCTGGGGGAAACCTGAATACTTTTAGAATTTAATATGTCATGCTCCAGAGAGAAACCTCTTCCCGCTTGGTTTTTGTCCACAAATGCTGCTATGTGTGATCCATTTGCACACCAATCCTTTTTACAAGTTTATGATCAGTTCCAAGACTTTGGTGACCGGAGCTATTGATCATTATTTCATGGGTTCTTTTGGACTAATATCCTCATCTTTCTTCTTTATTTTAGTATTTATTTTTTTACAATCACAATATTCCTGTTGATGTGCTCTGAGTCCTTCCTCGAGTGTGTCTTGCATCTGTTAATCTTTAATTGCTGTTTAGAACTTTACAGACACATACGAATGCATACCCCAAACACATACACACATATTGATGTGTGTATATATATATATATATATATATATATATATATATACTTACAGATACAAAATATATCTGAGTATGGCTGAAGAATACATTGGCCGACGAACTGCTGGGAGAAAAGAATACAAAGATGAGAAAATGCTTAAGTAATTCACGGAATAATGATAATGCTCCGTCACCGAATTTTGGACAACCTCTGGAATGATTAAAAAATCACATGATCAGCTTTCCTTTTGTAGTTATCTCCCTTTTATTGTAATCTTCCTTACCTCGTACATGCAATGTGTCGCAGCCCTCTCTCTTGTAATGCGATTCACTGTATATATTTTTGTACATTACATACATTACATCCTGAACCTTGTCATCATTCATCCTGCATAATCAGTTTTTCTGCGTCAAGCCTTATAATGAATGCTTCCACCAATGCTTATGATTTCTAATATTTATTCCCAACACTATTTTAATATCTTACCTTCCATCTTTTACGCATGTCACATTAATCCAAGTAATTTTCATCAAGAAGGTTGAGCAAATCAGAAAATATACATTATATGATCTCCCTGTCACCAATAATCAACTCTATGTTGATTTATTACTCATGAATTACACTATAACTAGATGTGCGTTTGCTTTTTTAATAATGTTCTAAATGCTTTCCATTGAGTATTTCTTTTATTTTTTCTTTAAATCGTAATGGTCCTTACTATCTGGTTTCTTCGGGTTGTGTAACGATAAGATGAAAAGGTCTGGTTAATCACTCTGGGGAAACTGTCACTTGACTAACGTCATTTGGCATCATACCATGTGATCACTCTTTCAAAAGTCGAAAAAAAAGAGAGGGTATTGACTGTTACTTTTCTCGATTTTTGTTAAGCTGTCATAAAAAAGTGTCTGAATTTTCAAAAGACAAAGTTAAGGGATCAATTCAGCATAAACTTGCGTTGCAAATTGAACTCACACCGGAAACATATTGGGAGTAAAAAGAAAAAAAGAAAAACCAGAGAAGCCATTTCTTAATTAGTTTATGCTCAGCTCTCTAGCTTTGGCACGAACTGTACGGATGCTACATACATACATACATACATACATACATACATACATACATACATAGCCAGCCTGCTTGAAAACTGAAGAAACCCATGTTGATAGTCAACAAGAACTATCAACATAGGTTTCATCTGTTATCCATGCTCGTCTGGTTGGCTGGCTATGTATGTAAGTATCGCATGTACAGGCTGCACCAATTGAGTTAGAGGGCTGAAACTTTGAATATTCATCCCTTATCAAGCCAAGGAAGAAAAATTTGCTTCTTTTTTTCATACTACCTCCTTCAATAGGTTTTTCGTGCGGTGTTCAATTTGCAATATATGCTTATGTCAAATTGAACCCTCAGTTTCCGGCAACTTTTTTAGTGATCACTACCAAACAAACAGCGAGAGAAGTAACTTATTCATTGAATACCCATTTTTTATTGTTCATCCCCAACATGGCATACTACAAAAAGACATTGACCACGTGATTGTTTCTATTGAGTGACTTACCACAATCGTTTTTTCTTCATCATTCTTGAACCTGCATCTTTTATGCTGGCATATACGATTATTCAGCTGGGCAAAAAATAATACCCCTTTGTTCAAAAATAGCCCAATGACTGCTACAATTCTTGATGCAAATTCCTCTATATTTATTCCTCATGCTCTTTGTAAGAGTAATTTTTGAAACATGAATAAAATAACAAGAACAATTAATTCGATGATGTCGCATCACCCGTGGTAGAGATAGGCGGAAGAAAAAGCGCCAGTAGTTGTTTTTTGAGTCAATTGATTTTCATACTTGTAAAATATTGCGATATATAAATATTTTGCAAGTATTATTTTCAATAAGAATCATAAATTGTCATTTTGGGCGTTTTTTAGCCATTTTTTGGAAAAGTACGAAAATGCAGACTTTGCACATTGTACATCATGGCAACTGGTAAAAAATTGATTTAATAGATGTTTTTTAATGATAAAACTCTTTTTGCTTATTCCCTTCTGCATTCTGTTATTTAACTTATCTGGAATCGACTGGTAGACCGAAAAGATTATTTTAAGATGTGTGGACATATACGAAAACCATGGAATAGACGAGATAGAAAGAATCATTGCTTACTCTACCCGACTTTGAGAGAGAGAAAGAATTAGATATAAAACATGAGAAACGCCCGTTTGTACTCGGGCTCTCTGCAAACCAAAGATAAAGTAACCCATCTTATCCTTCACCTCAAACAATGAATTGAATTAATACAATCTATGGAAAATCTTTTGTTCCTTGAACGGAAATAATGTTAACAAAGGAATGAGATATGAAGTATTACCCTGAAGAAACCAGGTATTAGTAGCAGTAATTGTAGTTTTAACGCTTTTTGTCAATACACTGAATGATGTGTAATACACTTTTACAAAACCTCATCGTCAATGATAGTAAAATACTAATTTTAGTAAGTGCATTCTACTATGACAATAATTTCCACGTAAGAAAAAAGCTCATATGGTTTTGATTTTATTTTTCTTCAAAACTGTTCGAGTTTGCTGCAGTTTCTTTTGTCATTTTAGGAACCAGCTGATTTTATATCTTGCCCTTTTTTTCTAACATCCAACTATCAACTTATATACTACCAACATTACAGAACCCTTTGCAATAGAGTTTATGTCCCTATCAATTTGCAATAACGAATATAGATTACAAATGAAATTATCTATCTTGAATTTTACTAAAACGACTGAATAAAACTTGGTGCAGAATTAAACATATGACAGTTCTTTAATTGACATGATTATTCACTAGTTTAAATGATCGACTAGTGTTATATTAATGCAGATGATATATTTGTGGGTTATTATTGCTATTATACTCCATAGAAGTGAGGGGCCAAACAATTGACAGTACGGAAAAAAGAACTGGGTTCAAAATCCGGCTGAGACAGTTTATGTTCACTTCGCTCTGATGCCTTTGGGGAAAGAATGAATGGTAAATAGGAAAGCTACGGGTAAATAGCGAAGCAGTCTTGGCTCTTTCACCATTGTTGGCAACCAGTCTAGGAGACAGACAACTCCAAATCAGGAGTAAAGCCTCATTAAGGCAACATGCAACTAATCTGATGCCAACGTAATAGCTTCACTTCTCCTTGGACAACACCAGCAAAGCAAACAAGGAGTTCCTGGCGACATACTCTTCTCCCAGGCTTGGACCTCGGAGAGGTTACCTCGGTGTCATTCCATTGTCTACCGAGACAGAAAGAGCCCTCTCCCCGTTTTCCCTATTCATGTAAGAGTATAATTCTCTCTTATGAATTTCCCTCTTTGCTCTTATATTCGGAGGGATTTTCAAGCTCTTTCCAAATGTCTACAGAAGCCAGAGCATCATCGTCACTCGTACAGTATGTCACCCACTCATTTGTTCTGCCCGTCTCTTTACACCTATATCATAGTCAATAATGGAATTAACACCTCCAAAGATCATTCGAAACAACTGCATTAGTTTTCTGTAATGAATTCTGTTTTTCTTTTTGTGCTTTGAATATCACTATTGATTTTTAGCTAATTTTATATCAAAAGCCCAAATGATGTCTATTTCTATTTCTTCTATCCAGGTGAATGTGTTTAATACTTCATTCTTTGTTGCTTCTCTTTAATGAAATGAGTAATAAGAATCTCGTAGCAAAATTAACATTAATTATTTTCACTGGAAGTTTCTTTCATTGAAATTGTGACAATTAAGTAACTTGATCTTGAGTTTATTGCTATTTCCAACACAGATAATTCTCAAATACTTCTCTATTTTTGTTAAATGTTTTCGTCTGTTGTTCAATCATGTACTTGTTATGAGATTGCATTATACTATTTGACTTGTTCCTCTATTTTGACTCAAGAATTGTGACATGATTAAATCTAATATTATATACGATTACATCAGTGTTGAATCATCCTGGCCTAAACAAAGTCACTCACTAATGAGGAAATATCAATTGCTTTAATTTGTCTTTATCTTATCCTAATTCTTCTTAACTTTACTTTTTTCTGTGTGTGATTTATTATTCATCGGTCAATATAAAATACTACTAAACGTGACTGTCTAATTTTTATCTAGTTTGCTAAGTAGAAGCCAGCACGGAAGCGTGTTCTTGTCGGCTGTTGTCTTTCATCTTGCATTCATAACTTACCTTCAATGTTATTTGCTTGCAGTGGTATGCAGTGAACCACCGACCATACCCAACGCTTATCACAACGCACCAAAACAGCAGGTCAAGTTTCCAGCTGGGACAGAATTAATGTATACTTGTTATGACCCGTACACGTCTAATGGCTATGTGCGGGCGATGTGTAAAGGAGATGGAACATGGAGCGGCCCACGGATGACATGTAACAGTAAGTATTAAAAATATTTTTCATTCAAACTCTGGATAAAGCCAACATGAAGCAGAGTATAATTAAGAGGAACATATATGTGTGAATTAGAAATACAGTTGATATAAGTCTATATAAATTTATAATTATCAATTACAGAAAATGGACAAAATTATCATCAATTAATGATGGAAATACTGAATCATTAAAATTAAAACAATTTAAAATTACTACCAAGTATTAAATAAGCAATATGGCATGAAAAGTCTAAAGAAAGAAATAGCAATATGACTATATAATTGAGCCCTGGGGAACTATGAGGCTTTTGTAGCTGCATTGCTCAAGACATTGACCATGTCGGACGAGATCCTAAGATATGCAATGTAAGTTCAAGTCTTGTCAGAGGCTACTTCCTCATTTCAATTCAACGCTATTTATATTAACAGCCAAAGAGTATTTAGATTTAGAATTTCCTGTTAAAAACCGTATAAATCCAGAAAATTGATAGAAAATAAAAAGGATAATATGTTCATACAACTACTTCTGTGGAACCAGCAACAGTGCCTACAATAAAACTTTTATTAGATGATGACCCAGTGATTTGACATGGTCTTGGGTCTTGAATAACATTACCATAATTGCAGGTCTTCCCAGCCGTACCACACAATATCAGCTGACATTTTGAGTTCTCTATAAAAAAAAAATGAGAATCCCAGATCTATGCGCTTGATGCCCTTGAATATATTTCCTATTTTCTGATGTAGACATCCCAGGTTTAATAATATATGTTGAAATCGAGCTGTCGATAAAACCTCCACACGTCTCTTGCATTCTTCTGCATTTTTCCAGCTTACTTTCGTAGGCTCAGTATATATATATATATATATATATGTATATATATATATATATATATATATATATATATATATATATGTGTGTGTGTGTGTGTGTGTGTGTGTGTGTGTGTGTGTGTTATATTGGCAGATTGCAGCTCGTCACATCTTTTTTTAAATCTGCTGTAAATTATATAGTTTACACGAAGTATTAGATACAATATAATTAACAGTAAAAATCCTTTTCTTTCCCTGAGACGTGACACAATATGTTTGTAAACTAAAGTCAGCTATTTTATTGTCGCTAAAAGCCATTGTCTAATACCAACGACTGCTCATCGAGAGTAAGCATACTGACAAAATGCATATAAACAAGATATTCATAAAAATAAGGAGACGACATGGACATAATATTGCTTTTATTGAGTGATAAATATACACATCTCCAACTCAATGAAAGTCAGCCTGATGGTTTTATTGCTTATCGGCATCCCAAGTTGAAAGTAACTTCTGTAAAGAATGCGATTTTTCGGTTTTCATGTGAGCAGCATTCGCCTATTGGCTGATTTCGATGTTACCACTTGCGTTGTTATGGTAACATTTTACAGCTCATTTTCCTTTTTCATGCCTTTGCTATTACCATGACTTTTGCATCACACAAAAAGCCTAGATAAAAAAGGGCTGTACCATAAAAAGTAAAAGATCCTAGAAGAAAGAACTTTCATGGTTTCATAATTATTATTACTATGAATGTTCTATTAAAATTGATGAATAATACAATAATACAAATAAATTCTAACTGACTCTATGCGTATTGATTCTCTTCTTCTAAATTACGACTATTTATTTTTAGCTTGAAAAAAAGTCTTGTGTAATATAAAGGTTGATTCGCAAATAACCAAAGTAAACCAAATGCGAACCGGTCTCAATACTTCATCATAGGGTTACTACTGGCCAGATAAATGTATATGATACAATACTTTTTGTATCAGAGGTATATAGTAGTGATCATTGGAAATCTAGTGACAGCAAATCTCAAATCTCCAGCACTTTCATCGGTATTCGCTTCCCAAAGTGCCTTTGTTTGCATAGCCACAACTCTTCCCCGAATTTGTACAATTCCAATCTCTAACATTACTGTTTTTCACTCACTGAGAGTTCACTCCAGTAAACTGGGGGCTTTCACTGGAGATCAAATGCCAGCTAGTCTACTCAATGTTCCAGTACTCCTAAATACTCTAGCTGTTTCAGCAGTGCTGTCGTCTGGATGCTCTCAATTCTTCCTCGGATTTTCAGTTCTTCTGGCTTTTTTGCTTTGCTCTTTGGGAACATTCCAAAGGCTCCAATAACGATGAGCAGATTTATTGCCCTCATATCACACTCTTTTCAGTTCTCTTGCTAAGTCAAGACAATTATCCAGCAATTCACTTTCTTCCTAGATATCCGTCTAGTTTTTTTACTTCTATTATTAATATAATCATTATTCCACATCGTAGGAGAAGCTAAAGACAAACATGAAAACTGTTTGATAAATGCGTAGTAAGATGATGGCAAGTTATTAAGGATGAGTGCTCCAAAAATATGGCCGTGTGCCAAAGTTGGCCGAGTATGAAAATGCCTATGTAAGTTGTTTGATATATATATATATATATATATATATATATATATATATATATAGAGAGAGAGAGAGAGAGAGAGAGAGAGAGAGAGAAAGATCAATTTGGAATCGTCTTTGAAAATATCCATGAAACAGTATACAAAATAAATGAGTACAAGTTTGGCGATAGACAAGGAATTATTCTTTTTATTTCTAATCAACTTTTTTATTTAGTTACTGACGTTTACATGGATCCAGTGAGAGTAAATATTATCTAAAATTTTGTGATCGAACGCTTTCAAACATACTGCTGGCCATCATCATATCAGATAAATAGAGAAAAAATAACTTTGTGTTCACCGTCTGTCCGTTAAGATTTTTTTAAAACGTTCCTTCTATATAAATATATATATATATTATAAATTCTACCGTTTGATAAGTCAAGAAGGACGGGAAATTTATTAGCGAAGTCTATTACAAAGACAAAGTCGTAAAAACTAATTGATTTTTGTCTCAAACAATTTTGAGAAGCTAGAGTAGTTTATCATCTAATGTAAAAAAAATGTTACAAGTATAAATGTTTTTCAAATAACTTAGATAAGTTTAAATCATATGGGAAAAAGTAAATTGATTGGGAAGTTTTAGGAGATATCAACTGAAATATATAGGATTTTTTTTAAAGAAATTATTAAAGCACCTGATAAATGTTTTTCTGTACCGGTAAGCTTATAAAAATATTTATCAAGTTTCATACATTTTCATAAATTGAATGAATGTATATTTTAACGTTGAATACGTATTTCTTCTGTTAATTGTTTATGGAGATGCCCAACGAAACATTTTCATTTAATAAATAGATTAAATTCCTTGTCTAACGTTTTCAATCAAACCTGCACTGATGAGAGATTACTGTCCATATACATACACTATTGAAAAAAATTAAATACGCGCAGGTGTTTGCGTGTTTTTAATTTGAATCAATTATAATTTACAGAATAATAAAACTAGTTCCCGACTCGGTGCTCTAAAGCTAGCGTTGTCATGAAAGATGAACTTCAAGTCATGGCGGCTAATTTTACAACCAAAGGATATTCATAAAGAGGATAGGCAGAATTGGAAAATCTGAACAGGATTAAAATCTTCAAACGTGACGTTAAGTCACAACGAGACGCTTTGAAACCGTAAAACAAGAAGAACTCTTGACAATTTTTTTTCGGAAATTTTGAACTTTTCTTTTCATTTTCAATGTTTTCATAACATTTCGACCGGTCCATTTCTACGGCTTTTTTCAGATGCAAAATGTAAGGAAAGAGATTTTTTCCATCGGTCTTTCCTTCCGGTGGTTAAGGGCAACACAAGAAAACGGTATGAAACAAAATTCAAACGTAAAATGCAATGCTTGTACATATTCTGTTACAACAATGTTTGCAGTACAGCCTTTTCCATTTAACATAGAGATTACATTTTAAACCAGAAAAGGGTCGTAGAAAAGAATCAGCCGGGTCGTCATGACTACATCGAAGATAAAAGAAAGAAAAGTTCGAATTGTTTGTGAAAAAGGTTGGTATACCAATGATTCTTCTCAAAGTTAGAGACAGTAGAAGTCTTTTGGATTTCGTAACGATACATAAAAACAGATAATCAGTCAGAGAAAGGAAGAAGCTGGAAATGACAACATTGACAAACACTTGTTACATGAAAATAATGTTGCCTGTTTTTCTTGAATTTCAGAGGCTGACATATCTACTAATACCCCACGTGAGTACCGCCCAGAAATCTGCATTTTTTTCAACAAAAGACCCCCACCCCTTTCTGCATTGCTTCAGTGAATTTGTTTAGTGCTGACAATCAAGAGATAAAATATTTAGAATCTAAAAATGCAACAAGTATCAGGGAGATACCAGAACATAACAAACATAAAATAGGTTACAACAATCTGTGGTTTACATGTAATTTTTTATCTTTTCTCAAATCAACACTTCGGCCATTTTTTTTTCTTGAATTTTGTACTTCCTTTCTTTCTTTGCTTGATGGATTTATCAATTCAATTCTCTCCTTTTTATTTGTATTGCATCTTTCTTTCTTTCTCTCTTCCTTTCTTACACTCCTCTCTCTTTCTTCTTCTCTTTTTCTGTCCCATTCTCTCTCTCTCTCACGCTCTCTTTCTCTCTCCCATTTTCCTCTCTTTCTATCTTTCTCTGTCTTATTCTCTGTTTTTCTCTCTTTCTCTCACCTCTCTAAATTTCTCTTCCTCTCTCCTCTTCTTTCTCTCCCCCTTTCTCTATCCTACTCTCTCTCTCTCTTTCTCTCTCACTCACTCTCTATCAATTCCCTCCATTCCACAGCTATCTCTCACTACTTCCTTACGACCCCCGTTCTTTCGTTGTCCGTTCAACCCCCCACCCACCCACCACAACCAGAATCTTTTTATATTTTATTTCAAGCCTTTCTCTTACTGAGGACTCGTCGCCATATTCTGACCCTTTTCTATATCTCCCTCTCTCTCTCTCTCTCTCTCTCTCTCTCTCTCTCTGCCCCTCTTGATTGTCTTATATTTTACCCATTCGTCTTTATCACCCTCTCTAATTGATTACACTCTTTCAAATACCTCTCCTCTTTCCCTTACTATTTTTTCATGTTTCATTCCATCAACTCATTCGACTGTTCGTCTCTTTCCATTCTTTTTCCTTTCGAGCAATGTTTCACCCACCCCACACCCCTCTCTCGCCTTCTTGTTCACACTTTCACAATATTCCTTCCCCCCGTCGATCACTATCAATCTATCATTCTCTCTTTCGTTCCCAGTCTCTCTTCACTTATGTTTCACACTCTTATTCTCTATTTATTCATTTGCTCTCTCTTTTTTGCTGATTTCTCCTTTCTTTTTCTTGATCTCTTTTTCTACCCATTTATTTCCCTTTCCGAAACATTGTTGCTTTTCCCGTGAAATAAAAAATGTGGTGAGAGATTTTAAATATCTGCTATTTCAATAAACACGACAGTCCGAAATAACCCACAGTCCCACTGTTGGGAGAGCAATTTAAATTACATGGAACAAGAATTTGTGATCAGAATGCATAATTTACAGGAAATCCTGTAGAGAATAAATACATTTAGTCTCGTCTAATAAAACATTCAAATGGATTCTTGTAATTTAGGAGACAAGTATCCGCAGAAATAATTTCATAATTATATTGATGGAACAACTAATTAAATTGATATATTTCAAGTGCCCAAGTAGCAGAAATAAATATACATTTGTGCCTGCACGCGCATGCGCATATGCTCGCTTATTTTAAGTTTTTATTGCTAAATTTCATTTGCATTTTTTCTTTTTTGTTTCGTGCATATTTTTAAACTGAGCAATGAACGTTTGATTTGTATCGATATTCCAATATGAGCTGGGCTAATTTACAATATCTTGGGAAGTAAAATAAAAGACGATAGGGATGTTCAACATGAAAAAGATTTTAATAATTTAGTATTCTTTAAAGAAGTGTTATTTTAATGGGTCGATTTTTTTTATTACTTTTTACAATTTCCTATTTTGGCCTCAATTACATATTTCAGTCCTCTTTAAAATAAATTTTAATGCCTGGGGGAAAAAATGGCATTTCTTGAGTAAACTTGTCAAAACGGTTCTATAAATTATCGCAAAGAGTCTTTCAGGAAAAAACTGAATTTCGAGTTAGTAACAATTCTAAAACACTGGTTGATTGTCGTAGAAATCCGTCAGTTATCACTCAAGTTTAGTGGAAATATTTGCTCGAACTTAAAATTCTCATTTGCAGTGAGTGATTAATGTAATCATGAAACTAAAGAAACAGATGAATCTAAATCATGCAGATTGTTATCATTATTATTATTATAATTATTATTATTATCATCATCATCATCATCATCGTCATCATCATCATCATCATCATTATTATTATTATTATCATTTATGGAACTGTGCACCAGGTTTACTCCCATTTAATTGCCATTAATTTGTTGACTACTCAAATAAATTATTGTTTTAACCCATGCAGTGGAGAACCCGTGAATGTATTGAATATAACATAACCTTTTGTCAGGAACTTTTTTAATGTTTTGGGTATTTATATAATGTAATTATACATAGTAGTGCGATCGCTATGGAACGGAACCTTCGAGATAATTGTTCAAATTTTTTTTTAAAAGTCTACAATCAATGTATACTCCCAATAGTCATATACAGAGCTTAAGCTACGAGCATAACTAAAAGATTGGCTTTGAAATTATGAACCATACAACCTACACTTGAGAGAATCATGCTCAACATCACATGGAGAGATCAAAAAGCAGCACATTATATTAGAGAACAGGCAGAAGCCAAAGATATCATAAAACTATTAGAAAACTCAAATGACAATGGACAGGCCACGTTGCAAGAATGTCAGACAACCACTGGAAATCACAAATCACAACATGGATCCCCAAATGCAGAATTGTGTCCGTCAAAAAATAAGACAGTGTGACAATTTAGACAAGTTCAGAAGTTATTGGCATTGCAACGACCACGATCGATAAGTCTGGTGAATTTCGGGGAAGGATGTTAAAAGGCAGCTGCTACATCTGCTGCTGCTGCTGCTGATGATGATGATGATGATGATGATGATTGCTATATATATTTATCTTTATTGTTATTCTACCAAATCTACTTTATAAATAAATATAAAATTTGTTTTTTCAATTCATTTTCAATACAGTGTTTGGGTCCGACTGATTTGGGTAATTATAGCCATTCGATAACATTATCCATGATTGTAATAAACAGCTCTCTTCGTATGTTAATGTAAGTGAGATAAAAAAATTCGATCCGATTGAAAGCACTTTTAAGAATTATCTGAAAATGTTAAAAAGAAAAAAAAAACAAAAGGGGGCCCCGTCATTTTTGAAACCGTCAATCCAAACTGTCGCTTTAACCGCCAAAAAAGGTATCTTCAGTTTATTTACCAGGGTTGGCTGGCTGATTACGTTTAAAAAAAAAAGGTTTTCTGAAAATGCTTACCTATGATATGTTTTTAAATGGGGTTCAATTTACTAAGTGAGTTTATACGAGATAGTCCCTTAGTTTGTGCCCTGCATTGTTTACGCTTGTTTTGTTCTGTTCTTTGAAAAAAGGGGACTTTACATTAATCACCCCCGCCAAAAAAGTGAAAGAGAAGTACTTTATTCATCGATCACTCCTTTTTTCCAATTTTTAAACTGATCACTCTCATTAGGGCCTGCTGTCAAAGGACCTTATTCACGTGACAGTTTCTTTTGATTTACTAACCAGACCTGTTTTAGATTTATTGGATTCACTTTCATGCAAGCAAATTCCAAAACACGTGGATGGCAGTGAGTTTTGGGCAAAAAAATATGTATTTCCTGTAGATATATTCAATGTGTAAGATTAGTTGAGATGTAAATGCTTGTTGAGAGGTTGTTTGTTGAAGTATTAGCACAATGCATCCTCCCGGTAGTCGCCCACGGAGCTAAATTATAGAAACTAACCAAAAAGATTGACTCTTACTCAAAAAACCATGCACATTGCACCAAAGTAAATCATGTTCATCATCATGTGGAAAGATCAGAAGACAGCGCACTATATATATATATATATATATATATATATATATATATATATATATATATGTCAGTGTGTGTGTGTGTGTGTGTGTGTGTGTAAATGCGAGTATGAGATATCATAGAATCCATTAAACGCAAATTGCAATGGGCTGGCCATGTTGCTAGAACGTCAGACAACTGCTGGACATCACGACACAAAACATGGTTCCCCAGAGATCATGAGTAAAATAATGGTCAGCAAAAAGTAAGCTATTCTTAGATTACTTAGATATTCGCCGCCAATTCAGATTCCTTTGTATTCCCATTCTAGGATGATCATTTGAAGGCAGGCTTTAAAGAGTTCAGGTGAGCTGGTATTACACTGTCTTACTCCTTTTTCCAGTTGGAAGAGCTGAGAGTCTTTATGTAGCCTGATTAAGGAACTGTTGTGTATACGGTGTCCACACCCTGTGTTATTGCATCAATGTTCTTCGAGATTTCCACTGAATTGGAAGCCTTTTTAAAGTCAACGAATGCCACAGTGCACTCACAGCTATATTCTACTGCTTTCTCTTTTAGTTGGTTAACTGAATGGAGGTGGTCGATCGTTGAGAACCCTTTTCTGAAGTCAGCTTGTTCCCGTAGTTGGCTTCTATTTAGCGTTTTCATGATTTGGTTGGTTTGTTAGTGATCACTTCGATGGAGAGTTTGTTGATGCCGCTGAGTAAACTTATTGTCCCGTGGTTGTTGAATGCTTGAAGTTAGTCGTACAAAAATGCGTGTTAGTGAAATGGTGTATGGTTGCGTCTGTGTGTGTACGTATTGTTTTGGCTGAATGAATGTCTGTAATATGAGATAAAAATTTATGGGTTGGATTGATAACAGATTATGTTACAAAAAGCAAAAGAGGAAATTGAAGCTGCATGTTACACAGTTTTAGAATGTTTCCTTTTGCGATATTTTCTTGATATTTCTAAAACAATTGCAACAAATTTTCCTGATGTTTTTATAGTAACCATTTCTGGACTGGACCCAACATATTCTGTAGCAGCATCTTCAATGCTGCTAGGCAAAATTGAGACTTGCCGATCAAAACTTGGTCAAAAATGCTTTCTAGCAAAATACCGTTGTGAAATAAACAGGTCGTAACTGAAGAGGGAACCGACGCCACGAGCAACAAAACACTTTAAGCCGAGGCAGGGACAGCAAAAAGAAAATCTGGGCATCATCATCAGTCTTTCAACGCCCAGGATTCGCCACACTTCTCTATCATGGGCGTTGCAGAACCAGTACATTCTGAATTTGTCTAGCTTGTCTCCCCATCTAATATTTTGCCAGCCTCGGTTGTGCATGTGATCTTGGGGTGGAGCTGTCTGAGACATATAATTGAAACCACTACTAAAATTAGGATTCATCAACTTTAACTTATATTTTTGCTTTTCAATCACAAACAAACAATATTCATCACTATGCAACGATTAACAATAATGAAATTATTATTACTATTATTATTAATATCATTATCATTATTATCATCATTATTAATAATGATAATAATAGTAATAATAATAATTATGATAATAATGATAATAATCCTCATCATCATTATCATCATCATCGTCATCATCATGCGTTCAATTGGATAATTTGTTGTACAGTTGCCCTATTCAATTCCTGTTTTAACGTAAGACCTGTAATGGATTGGTCCATGAGAAATAGAATAGCATAGCTAATAAAACAATTAAAGGGTTGTAAGAAATATGAGATAATCATGAATTGTAGAAGTTGAGCTCTTCTGTTGTGACATAACAATGAAGATCACTGCAAAGAAAATTTTTAAAGCAATGTTCGAGCAATCCTTAAAATACGTGGAATTGAGTTGTGACTTATAATTAGGATAAGTGAATTATTTAAGTAGATCACCTGATAAAATATCTCTGGACTCCTTAGTGCTGATCCATACATAAATAACACCGTCATTTTTATGGGTACTATGCTAGTAATCATATAAGTACTATGCAAATTCATAATGCATTAGTACCGAATTAGCCGGCATATAAGATCCCCCTTTTCCCAAAAAATTGTCTCAAAAGATAAGTATAAGCTTCCTTGTCTAGCCCAATGAGCAAAACCGAGGGAAGAGTTGAAAAACTGAGTGATGGGAAGAATGGCCTTCTCCCTTAGCATTCCTTGCTAAAATAAGGACTGTGTCTTATATACCATCAAATACGATATATGAGTGTATTCTTGTGTCAATGTGATGCCAAGAGAAGGGGCTTGAACGTTAGGATAAGAGTCACATCTACTATTTGAATACTAATGTTTGCACCGTCTGGGGAGACGTTGCAATAATATAGCAGGGACTGATGAAAGAAATCCCTTGAAATGACTTGCGAAACTACGTTTCTAACTATCGCTCAAAGAGAGTGAATGTGTGTAGTTCATACAGCTATCTCTATCTCACTGAAAATCTTTGGAGAGAGCATACAAGTACTTGGAGCTTATTTATAGCTGCAAGAAACGTTTAGTTGTAGTCATTGTAACCAGAAGAAGGGAAGGGCAACCAAATATAAAAAGAGAGTGCAAATGTTACTGTCCAGGGCATATTTCCGATTTCGTCTTTGGAATTAATTCATATAAGTTGAAAATGATTATTTTTTTTATTGAATTACTTCTAGATATTGTACAGTATACACAAAAAGATTAAAGGGAGCCAATAATCCTGAGCAATGCTGTATACCTATATATGAGTACGCATGTGTGCGAATGTCCATATGTATGTATGCATGTATGTTGTCCGGGTATGAGGTAATCATACAAAATGGTGTGTATATGTTTGTATGTAGGTTGCGAATATGTAGCTGTCTCTATTAAACTAAACGTGAGTAACAATATAGTTCGCAAGACAAGTCCCTCTTGCCCATTTATAGAAGTTACTTGGTTCCCCGGCGAGGAATTTTAGACGAGGGAAAGGATTGGGGAGGAATTTCAATCGGGGGAGGAGCGTATATTGTAAACTATAGTGTCGACATGACAATTAAAAATGGGAAAGGTATTACAGAATCCTAAGATTGCAAGGGGAGAAATGTGACTGAGACTATAAAAGCCACTGGTTTAAAATAATATAGAACCCTTTCTCCCTCACAGTTACAAAGTAACTTCTATTTGTCCTTACACATTTCTGCATCATTTCGGAAACCTGCCAACTCTGTCTAGGTTCATTATTAAATTCCTTCAGTTTAGATTAAACAAATAGGAACCTATCAATCAAATAATTCTGATAATGCCAGTCTTTGTGGATTGTACCACTCTTAAATAAAAATCACAGAATAGCTCTGTCTAGCACTGGGAATTTATTTCAACACTCTCTATACCGACCCACAACACATGAAATGTAGAGCCGCATGACTCTGGTTACCAAAGTGTAATTCTATTCAAGTACCCTGAAGCCAGAGGTAGAATCTACCGAAAGCTATCGATTGGGGGAGACAAAATATTGTAGTATTTGAGTTTTAAATATCAGTAAGCCGTGCGAAATTGTGCAGAAAATTGAGTTTGGTGGTCCGTTGTATACAATGAAACATGTTAAATTGAAAACATACCTGACATATATATATATATATATATATATATATATATATATATATATATATATATAGAGAGAGAGAGAGAGAGAGAGAGAGAGAGAGAGAGAGAGAGAGAAAGAGAGAGCAAATGAAGTGTATTAATTTGTGTATTTGTCACGCAAGCAATTGAGAGTGAGATTGATTTTTGAACGCCAAAGCGATGTGGTTTTCCTCTGAAGTTGATCTTGTTCAACATAGATAGAGATATAAATTTCAGGATTCAAACCAATGGAATACTTGTCCATTGTACCAGGGGGTACCTAATGATTTGGGGTGGAGATACAGGTATTTTATTCCACGAAAAGGTGCGCGTTGATTCAGAATAAAGGCGAAATCAGTATTGCTCAGTCTTCATATTTATTGCTAAAACCGTCTTTAAAATGTTTAAAATCAGCTAAATCACATATATATATATATATATATATATATATATATATATATATATATATATATATATATATATATATATATACTCATTTAAGGGTTATTCAACAAATAATCTAATTTAAGATTCCAAAACAATTTTCTTTTTTTAAAATTACCGGAATGAATCTGATATCATAGATTTTCATTAGCTAAACTGGAAACAGTCAGCCAATTCTAGCTAGAAAATGCCTAATTCTACAGCCTTTGGAGAAATTTGCCCACTAAGAGAGCATTGGGTACACTCTTGCATTGTACATTTTACTGTCGTGTCGAGGGACAGTAAAAGTTATGGCATTGCACTAAAATCGGGCACGTGTTATGCTTTGGCAGACTTGAAAGCAATCACAGTCTTTTTTTTATAGCAGCATCAAAGGAGGTTAACTGAAAACTCCCTCAGTCGGAAAGATACATTTGCCCTTTGCATGCATCTGTTAGATGCAAATAGTTTCGGAAATACAGAAACAAATCTCCTCATCGCCTTTTTTCGCATAAGCCTAAGTTACAGTTTTGTAGAGATCGGGCTGGCGTAACGGTTACCAACAAGGAAGATAGAATCGGCAAACTGATTTCAAATCAGCCGAGGCTGTTTTTGTTCACTTTGTACTAATACCTCTGGAAAGGCATGTATCAATATCAGCTACGATTCAAAAATAAGATAGACTTGGCTACCTTGCCGTAGCCAGAAACTATTCCAGAAGAAAGAAAACTCTCTGGAATACCCCTGTTCATATGTAAAAATAGAACAAAACATTTTCTAAAGGTGATCAGCGTGTTATCTGAAGAGATGATCGGATCCAGGAACTCTTAACGTAAAACCCTCTTCAATTCAACCTGACAAAGAATCTACTTTTACCCCTTCCATATTCATCCCTGCCTGATCCTTATAGTAAGTATTAAGCTTCAAGGATGGATAAGTGTCTCAATGAATCCATTAGCCTTTAGTCTGAGGAGCAGCATCAATTTACTTTGAGATTATCATAAAAAAATATTTTAGTAGATAAGTAAACATTTTCTCCAACGTGAATGAATTTCTTTGTTACTATTTGAACATTCATTGTTTCTGTTGCTCAAAAAAGAAGGAGAAGTTTAGTCGAAAGGCTATACATTTCAAACTGAATCGTCTCAAATAAATGATTCAATTTGAACTAATTTAGACGTCAAGAATATCAACATTGAATTAAATTAAAACTATCGCTAAATCAGTTAAATGACTATCAATTAGATAAATATAAATATAAATATCAATACATATATGAGTGTGTGTGTGTGTGTGTGTATGTGTGTGTGCTGTTTCTCTTTAAAAAATAATTTAATTGGCAAAAAACGTTCAAAGTTACGTTCTTGATTATACATGGGAACAAAAATAAGCCTTCTACAGAGATAAGCCTTGTACATGGATAAGCATTCACACGATAATTTTTCTCTACATAAGCTTTTGGTCACTGTTTTAATCCAATGGTGAGCACCAATCACATGATCGAACATTATACAGTGGAAATTTCAGCTTATATATATTCAACAAACAACTACGTGTCAGGCTACTGACCTATCGAGCCATTGTCGCCTTTCTGAACTTCCAGCTTGACAACCACAAAATCAGACAAGTCGATTCATTGCCCCTTTTTTCTTCTCTTGTTATTCACCTGTGCCATTGCCTCGCTTCTGACTCTTTATTTACAGAGCTTTGTTTGCGTCCTTCCTCTCCATCTGACAATTTGTGGTAGATTCATGACATTTGTTATTTCTTTCTTCTGATTCGACCCTTTGTTTTCTTTTCCAGCCCCACTTTGTGGCTCACCAGGAGAGGTAACTAATGGAGGACGCAAGGGGCAAGTATTTCGCCACCCTGCCGTCGTGACTTATTTTTGCCATGAAGGGTATCAGCTGATTGGTAATCCACGCAGACAATGCCAAGCTGATGGAAAATGGTCCGGTTCCCTTCCACTTTGTAGACGTAAGTTATTTTTCCTTCATCTAATTACTTTATTCATATTATTGGATGAAGTACTTTAATACAATATTTGTATTACTAATTTCAAATGACTCGCTTCTACCTTCATTTAGGCGTTCGATTCTCACCGTGAGCTTGCTCTTTATACCTGTTAACTCGTTGTAGTAGAAAGACAGTCCAAAATTGTGATAAAGCACTAAAAATTAGGATGAAAGTAAAAACTAGTCAAAATTAATTAATTAATAGAAATATTGTGTAAGTCTTTTTTCTTCAAAATGGTTACAGGATGGGATTACATATAGCAGTAGTATTCTAACTTTTTCATCTTACGAATTGAACTAGTTCAAACGTCTATTTCATAAGTAGTATCATGAAATGAACTTGAGAGCCAGGTACTAAATTGGTCACGGCTCACCATCAGTATTTAATGATAGATTTGATCATTTGGAAAGTGAATGATAATAATGCGTTCATAAGTTAAACCAAGTAATTATTATTAATTTCATTGCCGAATGCATACTGTTGATCACGGTCTTCAAAAGATTGATTTTCTGGGGTTGATTTGCCTCAAGTTTTACACGGTTTTACCCAAATTACTCCGACTTGCCTGAAATTCCATAATGTTTTGCCGTAATTAGGAGGTAGTTTCCACCGTTCCCGACCTCTTGGTCTATTCGCTTAAGGAAAAAATATATGATAATTTCTTTATGAAAAGATATTTCGATCGAAACGTATGCTATCAAGCAGTATCTCCGTCGTTTTTTGCTTGCTTTTTTTTTTCACAAAGAAAATTATGATTTTCCATTAATTTCATTTGTAGTTTAAAAAATTTTCAAATGATTTAAGAATATGATTAAATTCTCAAATAAATAAATGACCAAAGTTTTATTGAAATCCGTTCATTTGTAATTTTTGAAAAAATTATAAAAAATCGAATTTCAACATTTGTTTTGGGCTAATTTATAATGATAATGCTTACGGTCCATCAGTGTACTCCTTGCAAAGCAAGTTTTTGCCAACGGATGTTTTGCGACGTGCCATGCAATACATGTTGTATAGTAAGAGAACCCTGAGGAATCTCACCGGGTAGCTTTGTCATTTGCAACACTAAAGACTTCGTATTTTGATTCTATCTTAAAAGAGTTGGGAATATCATATTGCTTACAGACTTAAGTAAAAGTTTATTCATTTATTAATTCATATGTATGTGATCATAATACAGCAAGTAAAATTTAACATGGATGAATACAGTGTACCCTGTAAGGAAGTTTTCTCTCACTTATCCTTCTTAAATGGTTTCTAATACCTTAACCTTTACTTTTGCAATACTCTGTCGGGGGAAAGCACTCAGTGAGGATCAAACCCATTACACTAGAGAGTGATCAACGACACCTAATAACTAACCATTGCTCAACGTTAAGATAACTAAGCTTAGCTCAAAATAGCCTAAGTGTGCAGTTGGGAACCTGGTGAGAATCGAATTCAATGCACTAATGAATAGTCAGCGAATAGCAAACTATCGTTCTAAGGTGAGAAGCAATTATCATTTAGGTAGGGTGAATTTTTCAAAGTTTCCAGGCTGAAAGATGGTGATGATGATATGTAAGCTGCGTTGTTAGAGGTTGGGGTACAGAAGACTGAGTTGTATGAATGGGGCAAAGAGGGTTCACTGCCTCTTTCACGGCTTGAAGCTTTTTTTCCCTTTTCGCCTTCATTTGAAAAAGTGGCGTAGGGCAAGTTTCTGAAAAGCAGAGAGACACATGTATAAGTTTCAACATTAACCGTTAAAATTCTTTATCTTGGAGAGTAAAGCAATTGCCAGTCCGATCGGGCTCTCGGTTTCTGAATTATCCATTTAATAAATGGCTGACCAAGGGAAATAACTTCGTGTGTATTGGGTGCTGATTACAGTTCTTTGTAACAAAAACAAGGAATCTGCAAATAATTATGATATAAGTTATATAAATAAGAAGTGATATCGAGCCTAAAGGAGACCATAGGCGGCTTTTGAGCAGGAATAAATAAAGCAGTGATCTTTCGAACATAAATCACAATATTTAATTCCCTTAATGTCGACTAATAAGTGTGTTTCCTTAAACTCTGGATTTAATTAGTTACTAATCGATCTAATTTATTATCTATTGATTCTAATCTTTTAGGTCAATTCTGGAGCAATAGATGAACCCGTGGGTATGAATCGATTTTTACATTGATTACTCTTCATTCTTTTCCTGATTTCTCTCCGTTTATTTCTTTTGAATAGCTGTCAGATGCCCTCAATTAGAAATCCCATTTCAAGGAATGAAAACAGGATCTGGAAACAGCTATAACTCTATCGTGAAGTTTTCTTGCAAAGAAGGCTATAAAATCGTTGGTTCTGCTGAGAGACGATGTATGGCTAACGGACAATGGAGCGGACAAGCATCAAGATGCGAAGGTCAGTATGAATAACTAACACGGTTTCACCATTGAAATCTAACTTCCATTCTTTTTCTATACGGATAAACATAACATGAATATTAAATTAATCTTGATTTTTTTCAATGTATGTCATCTCTTGATAATTTTGTTTCTAAGGAAGACTTCCAAACAAGTCTAAAAGTCTGTTTATTTAAGCTGAATATACAATCCTAAAAAAAAAACTAGAATGATTCGATTGTTAAGCTTTGATCATAGCATGTCACGGATCAAAATTAGCAGATCAGAATATTCTAATACAAATCAAAAATTAGGAGAATTCAAGAAAACACTTCTTTTCTGTTAATTTGATAATTTTACCAGAATCCTGAATAGAATGTTAAGAATAGAAACCCATGTCTCATTGATATGAGACTACTAATAGTCTTATTCAGAAAGGTGAAATCTTGATATGAGTACTAAACCTATTAATTGTCCTAAAATTATGGTTAAAATATCAAAATTTATCTATCTGAGCTGATATTTCATGTAACACAAACTCCATCCCCTGTTGTGTTGAAGCGTAAAAATCAAAAACTTTCCATTAGAGAGATAATAGGATACAAAAAAGGGTTTTGATCGTTAATTAAGTTGGTTTATGAAGTAAAATTTATGAAACAATTTCTTAAATTTCATGAAATCTGTCATGGGCGTTAGAATTAATGGTCTGCAATAGAAATACGTTCTTAATTATGGAAAGTTGATATACATTTGTAACTTTCTGCGTGATCTGCAGCCTCCAATTCATCAAATTAAGCTGAGAAATGCCAACAATATGCTTATAACTTTCTGAAGTAATTGAAACTCTAATTATGAGTAAAGAAAAAATCATACATCCTACTTGATCAAATGGAGTTTCACTTTTAAATTGCAATTTATGTCAGTAAATGTTACAATTTCTAATATCTTTTTTGAAAATTATATTTGGGGGGGGGGAATTATTGCTGTTCAATCTCTGCACAAAAGATTATTTGGTAGTGAACCTGTAGTGTGTGATCAAATAAACCGTTTTTTTTTTACTAATTATATCATTAAGAAATTAGACATTATTCTTTCTCGGTGGACACATTTGAATACGACCTTATAGCGTAGATTGATTGTGCAATTAACAACAATCTATCTTTAGTTACCTTACTGTGTTCACCTTGATGAAATATGTTGATTAAGTAGAAACGTTAAGAAAACCTTGTTGTATTCCAAGTGAAAATATTCGGTTTTCCTGAGCAGATATTTTGAGAATATTGTAGGAACAAAGATATTATAGAATAGATTTTTTTCAATTTTTTTTAAGTCTTCTTAAATACAAAGTAGGTTGATGGGCTATAGAATTATTTTCTAATGCATTGTAAATCTTTTGGTTTTCATCAGTTTTCCCTCATTCATCTGAGACAACAAAATGTCTTCTTTTGTTATCATGACGAACAACACTAAAAGCAATCGTCGGAGCATTTTCTTTCAGTGGCTCTCGTCTAACTATACTGAGCATTAATGTAGTGTGTCGCTAATAATTGAATAGTAAGTTAAAAAATAGCAAATATGATAAAAAGTAATATTTTATGGCGATTCGATGCGCTTTTAATGCTGATCCTAATTTAAAAGGGACGATGCATTTAAGATATATATTCGCGTTTCAACTGTTGTATAGCCTACAACAACCCTAACCCTTGTTAGTTACAAAGGTCCTTTACTCTAGTATATATTCCTGTTTTGTTTTTTTTATATATTTACTATTCAATTACAGTTCGAATATTCACAAGTAACCAATTAAGAAATTTCTCGTTTTGAGTACTCTTTAGGTAACGCAACAGCGATAATCTCCTCGATATATGAAATTGACGGCTTCATTTACTCATACATTCACGTTCCTCTCTTGCTGCTTAGTTGAATTATTTTCAATATTTCATGAAAACTGAGTAAAATACATCTGGAAATTATATACATGAATAAATAGGAAGCGTTCATTTGCTAAGAGTCTCTAATATTCATTTGATTAATAAAGTGATTTAGCTTTTATAAAATTGTTCACTTAAATCTTAATTGATTTTTTGCCCAGAGTTATATAGTTTATTCTAATTTCTACCAAAATAGGAATAGATTCTGAAATTTCGATTAGATGCATTTAATTTTAATCTCAGTTTTAACTGAAGGGGATTTCAAAGATAGATAATGTGTGCTCCCAATTTGAACAGCCGAAAGAACCAGGGAAAATTTTGTGGAATCAAGCAAAATCTAAACGAGCATGAAAATATATTATCAAAACAAAAAGAAATTGCCAAGAGCTGACATCTCCAAATATTTTTTTCCTAAGGATTTGTTTCACTCCAGATGATTGGAGACACTGCTCGAAGATAACCCTATTAGCAAATAAGCCATGTAGGATCTTATTCTCAGGTGATTTGGCAGCGAGAAAAAATCTTCTTCTTGGGCAACCATAAGAATTTTGTAGTTAAGTAGTGAATTATTGATTTTAAGCTCCATGCATGCGTCATAATTGACAGAGTCTGGAATCCTATGAGAACAATGTTCTTTCGTTCTAATTAAAATTGAAAAACAATCCATGAAATAATTAGTTAGAGAGGAATTTAATTTAAAGAATTTTGGTTAATTATTTTTCAAAACGGTTTATGCGATTAAAAGCTGAGTTCACAATTGATTATTTTTCAACATTTAAATAAAAATTCGTTGTCTTACTTGGTAACATATATTGAAATCACTCCAAAAGTACTGGACGAGTTTCTCCCTAAAATTACTACGCCGAGCAAGGCCCCAGTTGGAACAAAATAAACAGATATTCTGATTGTGGACACTGGCAAAATTACACTTCTTCAGTTCATATTCAATGAATGCTTACCTCGTGGCTGAGATAGTTGCATACTTACCTCTGGCGCTAGGGACTTGAAAACTAACTTCACAGCAGCTTTCCTAACTAAGATTGGCGCAGCATTAATCTCTTATCCCAACCCCCATTTTAGCCTTGTGGCGTACTAAGCGAAGCTATGCGAATAATATAATTATACTAGGCAATTCAATAATAATTTTGATATAAAGATATGAACTCTGGAATATATAACCGACCAATATTTATTGGGATAAAGTTCAATAGGAACAGGTTTTCAAACTATATTGATTTTTCTCTTTGGCTAAGATTCTATCGTTGCCATATATTGAAGTATTTTATATGACAGGAATGTTGAGTATATTCATTGGCGATTTTTGAATTAGCTCTATTTCATCCAAAATTCCTTTATAAGACTTGATATGTGATTTTCTCAAGTATTCTCTGAATATAAGTGAAAGAAGGAGAGGCAGTTCCAAAATTCCAAATTGGAATTTCTGGGGAGACTTTGCGCAGATCTAATCAAGGTGAGGTATTCGATCAGTTGTGTAACGACTTCGATAAATGCTGGTGTGTAAGGTTACGAATTTTCATTTAGACGTTCAAAAATAAATAAATGACCTGCAAAATAAACTTTAAAATACAAAAATATTGAGAATTCCGATCTTAATCAGACATTCTCTGGAAAAATAATTAATGAAAATATTAATTACTAAGTGGCACTCATTTTACGTGTTTGCATAATTTTCAATGGTCAATACAGGGGTAGATTATAGGTTTCCAGACAATGTACTTACTTTGAAGAGGGGGGTGCCTTTTCTATTTATTTTACCCAAAACGATGATTTAATGTACAGAAATTTCGTAACTAGATGAAATTACTAAATATTTCTTAGCACAATGTATAAATTTACATAGAAATAGTACTACAGGTTGTCAGTATGATGTATGTACCAAGTCATCTTTTTCAATTAAGGTTATTGAGAAATATCGTTTAAGTGGATAAAATAGCTTAGGTAAGATAGATGAAGCAATGCTAAAAATAAAGTAACGAAGGAAGATGCTATTATTGAAGCCATGCGTACATATATCCTTACGGAATAGATATTAAAGTCAAGAAAAGCTCTTATGGGGAGGAGGGAATGTCTTTGATTATTTTTTTCCTTCCTTGTCCCGATCTGGAGAATGCCCTGTTCGTTTTCATACAAATAGGAATAACAGAGAATTGGTTATTTCGTGTGCAGATTTTTTTTTGTACCGAAGTCCAAAAATATAGAGAGGATGATCTTCCTGGATCTTTTAATTACATTAGAAAACACCAGAATAAAACAGAAAAGAAGATATTGTAAGATGTAGCTTTAAAAAATGTTACAATCTGAATTGATATATAAGATGACAATATTACATCAATGGTTCGAATGTATATTGGATATTATTGACACAAAATTATACAAACCATCAATCGAAAGCAGAAAAATATACCTCGTAATGTCTGTGTTGTCTTTTTCATGAAAATAAAGGACGATTCATCTAAAACTTTTAATTACAAGGAAATTCTACAAACTCTACCAAGTGAATTAAGAAAAGGAGAGAATAATCCATTAGTTACATGTAGAATAATACCAACAATATGAAATATGTTTGACTATGTTAAACAAACAATAGAAACTCTAACTGAAAATAATGAGGGCGAAATGAAATGCATGTGCCAGGTCTCGCAATTATCTGATGAAAATCTTGACCACATATTGACAGGTAAACTAAAGATAGTAAAAAGAAAACTCCTGAAAATTGAAAACTAAAAAAATTCCTAACAAAATATCCAATTATAGTGAACCTAACCGTTTAAATTATAGTGGATGTTTGAATAAGATTATAAAAAAAACATTTGATATTTTTATCTTATCAATGTCACAAAAAATATCGTGTAATAGAATCAGTGCTCAACAAATGGAAAGAAAGAGTGCTTGGATTTGCAACTGAACAAATCGGGTTAAATGCTTTAACGACCCTCAAAAACGAGTGCTTAAAATTCCTCAAGTATTAGCAGATCTCTTAGAACTTCAAAATGAATTTGCTTTGGTACCGATTGATCAAGCTATAAATAATACAGCAATCATATTATATTCAAATGATGTTGTCCAAAGTAGGTTTAATGGGAATACTAACATCTACCTCTGAAATATCTACTTGTGAACCTGATAATATTGTGTACAATAACATCGTATCATATGAAAAAATAAGACTTAAGATAAATGAGAATAAGCAAAATTTACCAATTTATGATTGGATACCTAAAATGCATAAAAGTCCAATAAATGCCTGTTCTAGAGTTTTTAGCACTGAACCTCTAAGCAGAGGGGTTTTTTTTTTTAGATTTTTTAATTTAATATACAATCAGAACTCCAATAGTATATTAAATCTCTTTTGGATTGTAAATGATGTTGTGTCCGATAAAAAATTTAATATCATAAATACCCGTAAAGGGGCTAAATCTATCTCAAACTACAATTTTAGTACTCTTTACATATAAATTCCAAATGAGGATCTTATTGAAGAATGAAATAAAATAATAGACTTGGTATATTGCAAGAGAAATTAGTAAATATATTAGGTTTAAAAACTCTGAAGTTTTCTGGTGTAAAAAAAGGCAAGTTTTACTTTACGTGTTCTACTCGTAAGGTGATTGTTAGTCATTTCGTTGGGAAATGTTACCTTGAAATAGGTAATAAATCATTTAATCAGATCCCAAAGAATATTGATTTTGTGCCCTAATGGGCTAATTTGTATTCACATAGACACGAATATATTTTCATGTCATCTTTTATTCGAAGAAATATGAATCGAGCTCATTTATTTTTAAGTTGAATCGTTTCATTGATGATTTATGTTCTCTTAGAGGAGAATTCCGAAAATAGCATAGCAGTATATATCCTAGGGACGTTGAACTAAAGACTGAACATAACAGAATGCGAGCAACGTTCCTATATTTGGATATTAAAATTTATTATGGAATGTTTGTCAATAAATTGTTTGATAATCGAGACTCATTTCTGTTCCATATCGTACGTATTCCATTTAGAACGGGTAGTATCCCATTTTATGTATTTATGGAACTATATCATCAGAATATTAAAAATAGTACCTCTAATGGTCACAACAGATTTGATATTCACAAGGGTGAACACTCAGTAGAAGCGACAGGAACACGTCTGTTGTTATACTGATCTGCCATCGTTGGATACATTTGGGGTTTAACCTACGTAAGTGAGCCCAGTGTTTCAAAAGCATTAAATGATGTGTAGAATAAAACAACACTCATGTACGATACACGATAATAGCCTATATGAAATAATTAATCACATGAATGACATAAAGTATATTTAAAATCATAGCAGAAATGGAGGTGTTGTTTGATCAACACTGCTGGGGGGCCCCATGTTAATATGATGTAAAAAATTTTTGTAGAAAAAGTCCCCAAAACGGAAACATGATGGACAAGTCATGATCCGAACAAGAGAACATTTACATATAGTAGCATAATATCACAGTATGTGTAAAACATTGAAGAAAACACTGAAAGAAATTACATAAATCACATTAGCAGATATTGGGAAATAAGTGACTGGAGTGACAAAGATAAAAATTTGAAAAAGTTTTCCAGTGTATTTAGTGTTTAAAGCAGTAAAGCTTTCTAGACTATATATACATACACACACACACACACACACACACACTCATATATATATATATATATATATATATATATATATATATATATATATATATATATATATATATACATATATATATATATATATATATCATATATATACATATCATTATCATTATCAATTTTGTTTTTAATTCTAATTATATGTATAAAATTATTTATATATGAACATACACATATATATAAACTGACACACATATACATATATGTGTGTGTGTGTGTGTGTGTGTGTGTGTGTGTGTGTGTGTGTGTTTGTGATCAGCGGGCCTTGATCAATATAGACTTCACAACTACCGTGATTCAGATAAATAGGTGGGTTTAGTAGAATTCAGTTGTATTGTACATTTTTGCTATTACGGATATTTCATTGTTTTACTCAAAAATCGTTCAGCAATGATTTTCATTTTAAGATAAATTTTATAATAATGGTATTGGCATTTTGTAAGTGCAGAAATCCCAAGCGCAATCTCCTGCCCAATGTTTGCGAAATCTTTGAAGTGCTTTTGAAAGTTGCTCATTCAACTCCAGTACATCGTTTACAAGTTTCAGGAAAATAGTTTCCACGTGAAATTAATGGAAAACATCGATCAGCACTCCAAACATTTATATTTGTTTTGGGGTTGTTTTTTTTTTCTTGGCGTAGCAAAAACTATTTCAAACGAGATTGTTTTTGGCGATGAAAAATGGAAACTTTATGGGATCCATAACAATGGAATTTGTAACTAAATACAGGAAAGCTTTCAACATCTCAACAGATGCTGAAACTACATACAGATTACATACACACTTTGCTGCAGAAACTTTTTTTTTTTTAAGATTTGATTAGATTTCAAGAGCACCATCTTTGTTCCACGATTCAACAAAGAGCTCTAAACCATTATTCTATCCAGTCCGTATCACATTATTTTACAGGTTTAAGTTTGATCGCGCAAAACTGAATCTATTAGAAACCGACAATGAAAACTGTTATCAAAACTGCCAAGATTTCTCCAGTTTTCATGCTAGCCGTATTGGCTATGTACATATGTATCGTGCACACAGGCTCCAACATTCAATTTTTATCATGTCTAGAAGAAATTTTCATGTTAAAATGTATCCCCTAAATAAGTATTTAGTGGAGGTTCAACACGCAATGTAAGTTCACGCTAAATTTGTCCCTTGGTTCCCGGTAATATTCACGCTTGTTTTTCGAAAAAAAAGAAATTTTTGTGATCAATGCCCAACAAAAGGCGACAGAATTGGCTTATTCATTGATCACTGTTTATTGATCATCAGCCAAGTGATGTTGGTCACGTGGTCATGTCTTTTGGGTGACGAAGAAAACCTGTTTCTAGTATGCTTGCTACCAGATCCGTTAACTAAAAAGGAAATTCTTTTAACGATTACAAATTCCAACAGATTTTAGTGTAAAACAATTCATCTCGAAGCTCGCAAAAAGAAGCAAGAACTACGCGTTCAGTGATGCATCTACCATATTTGTGTTCATATTTCAAAAGGATTACAAACAAAATGGTTGTAACATTATTAGTTATGGTAGCTGTAGCAGGAAGAAATAGAAAAGGGGATGAGGGAAGAAGGTTTGGCAGTTCACCCGAATATCTGGACCAAGATTCACATCAATCCAACACGATCCGACGGAGAGAATTGATATTCATAGAAGGGACGAGGGAGGAGGAGGAAAATTTGAATGGATCATCTAAAGACCAGGACTAAGTTTTATATCAATCCAACATGATACGGCTTAGAAAAACTGATATTTACCTTATTACATAAAGTGCCTTTTAGAGATGCGTGGATGCATCTAAAACTACCGAAAGAAAAGCGGTTATTTCATTGCTCTGAAAACTTCTTTGATTAACATTAAATTAATCCCAGAAGACAAAATAGGAAGAACACAATG
Source organism: Thysanoteuthis rhombus (assembly GCA_963457665.1). Taxonomy (NCBI): domain Eukaryota; kingdom Metazoa; phylum Mollusca; class Cephalopoda; order Oegopsida; family Thysanoteuthidae; genus Thysanoteuthis; species Thysanoteuthis major. The sequence continues at coordinate 48,686,005 of OY735212.1, read as the reverse complement.
ATATCTCGATGACTCATAGTCCCACCGGTACACTCGTAATTGCAACTGTATGGATGCTTATGTTTGGAATCAGCAAAGAAATAGATTTCTTGCATTTATTCATCAGGAAATTAATGTCAGTAATAGCATTTCGTGCAGGTGTTATCCAAACATATGCACACTCCTGTAAATCCATTAACCATCTACGTTGGTGACATAGAAATCACACGAATACGACCTTACAAGATTAGATTTAGGCATTCTCATTTTTTCACTGTATTCAGTATGAACTCACACTTAAAAAATATGCAATATTCAAGCATATGAATCGTTGAGAATAAAAATCACAATTTCGTTTCGAATTACAAGATTAAATAAATACGCCTATAATCACTGGCTCAAAGAAGATTTCGTTTTTTCTATAGCAAACCTCCGATTCCTCTTTAGCAACACCTTTGACAAGCATATTGAACCAATTATAGGTAAACCATACTTTTGGAAGTTCAATTTACGCCATATTTTTGCGTTAAAAAAATGCGAAAAGCGAAAAAACTGTTCCGCTCTTGTTTTCAGCAAGCTCCCTCAAACTGTTCTCCCTCACTGCAAGCTCCTGTATCTTCAGCCATCTTAAGTACTTGTATTTCCCGCTACCCCACCCCCAATGACTAAGCCTAACCTACTACCATCAATGTTCTTTCGGTGTGTGAACACTAAAGATGGTTTTCCATATAAATCAGTGATAATTGCTTCTTCACTTTACGTCATTATTTATAATAACGCTCTACTGGAGTACCGGGCAAATGTGTATTTGTATCTTTTTATGGATTATTCTAACTAGTTCGTTCATTTTTGTTTGTTTCCAAACAAGGTATGATTCGGTGCACTCTCCCGTCTTCTTCAGTTGTACACTGTATCCGTTAAACACTGATTATATTTCTGTGACTGCCTCAGTTGGAAACAATCGCAGATTAGAGCGTCAGAGATGTGCACTGTAATACCGGGAGAAACTTTTATGGTACTTTTGATCACGAATCTATGATTAGTTCCAGTTGAGATGATGGCAGAAAATTTACAAAAATCAGTTTACAGATGCAAACATCTGATGAAGACCAAAGAATGGGTTGGCTGAATCGTTGTGCTAAAAGTAACAAATATGAGAATATTATTTGAATAATTCATGGAATAATAAAGAATCAAGCGAATTCTTTTTCCTCCGACATTGAACAATTATTTATTTAACATTGATTTGTTATTTAATAATCGATGTTCTGACAACTTGCTTTTTTTCACATTAATTGTTTTCGAATAATTTCAATAATAAATACATTTCCTGCTTTTTTCCTCATTACAACGGAAACTAGAATGTGTACAACCTACTCTAAGCTCTATTAAATGACTTTGATGAAAAGCTATCTGGACTTAAAGAGCCTACTTGGAAAGATACGAGTAATTAAAATGCTGTCCAATATGCGAATGCGTTTGAATAAATGGATGCGTACATGCGCATTATGTGAGACTGGTTGTATTGGATTCTTTCAGAGTCTGCTGTCGTCGAGCTCTCCGTAGCATTATCACGCCACAACGCCTCTCGATACTATACATACGTGAATCATTTATTTTATCCATAATCTTCAAATAACATTCCATTTGATGAAATACAGCGCTAATAAGTCAATTCTTATCGCAGGTTCGGATATGTTATTGATCAATTGTTGCTGATGATGATAGGGACCAGTTAGTTTACTAATCCAGTCTATGATTACATATCATCAGTTGACGTGTTCATTACTTATGTAGTAGGTTTCTGATTGAGTTCATAACTGACGAAGAGACTCTCCTCAGGCCAAATTTTTCGATGCTGGGATTAGCTTGTGTCGACAAGAAACAGTTCACAAAGTTCAATCGAGACTTCCTTTCATTGTGTGTCCAGGCAACTAAGATTTGTATTAGATGAGAAACTAACGACTGAATAGAACGCTGTCAGTGTCCAGTAATTGAATTCAGAAAAATCGAAAAACTGTCAAAAGAAAAAAAAATGGCAGAAATGATTTATGAAAATATTCTGATGCGAATCTGTAGAGAAACATCGAAAAAGGGTATAACATATACGTATTTAGATAATATCTCTCATGAATAGAACCCGTAGCAAAGATTATGCATATGGGTAAGGCTTATGGCTCTCCATGAAGCATATGGCAGTTCAGTCACAGTCACGCTTAAATATTCATATATTCGCATGAACACTAAAGTATTCAAAAACAGAAAACAACAAACAAACGTAAACACTTATGCATAGACTTACGTACAAAATCGTGACACATCAAAAAATAGATAGATGGATAAACGGATAAGTCTGGTTAGTTACTCAATAGAAAATATTACTTTTTTTTACAATATGGCGTGTTGGAAGTGATCAATTAAAAATTTGTAAAAAGTGGTGATCAATGTACAATTTACTTTTCTCGCCGTTGGTTGTACAGTGATCTCTAAAAAAGACATAAGAAGTGAATCTTGAATTTTTTAGCCCTCTAGCTCCATTGATGCTATATGGATTGTTTTGATGCAAAAGTTTCCAGCAATATTCACTAAATGATTTATTCATATAATTTCATGACATCAATATTGGGTCATCAAAGTATTTTCCTTGGCTTTCTATAAACTTCAGTCACGTTTAAGCTAAATTATAAGCAAGTATTAATCTGAATGTAACAGGTGCGTAGAATCTACTACTGAAAAAACTTCTTATCCTTGATCCATGGCCATTTATTGTGTCAATAATGCATCATTCAAAAGAGAAAAGTATTTGCTCTAGCGTTGTGTGGTAACAATTCGTCCAGGTTTCATCAATAAGAAATCAAAAACTACCATCAAACACAAAGAAAATCGTCCTTCCCCATTACATTAGCCTAAGATGTTTCAGTACTGTTTGGGGTCTAACCCCGATTTTCTTCGTTTTGAATCCTCATATTAAATCCATTTTCCATTCTCAGTGACTATCTATAATATATATTTGCAATCATATTTTGATTTTTGAAGAAAAAAACTTCCAGAAAAGATTACTTTTTTCCATCTTTATCATCTAATATAAAGACAAATGTTTAAACACTGGTTGACGTTCTTTTTCGGAGGTTCACATAAAACGTTTTTTCCAAGCCTCTGAATGCTTCCCAAGGCATTTAAATGACGCACTATACATATGACTGAATACAAAAGCAATGAAGTCCCAAGTAAATTTTGAAGACACTTTTCCTAACATGGCGCTTTTGCATCAACTGAATATATTTGCTCGTGTACGTATGTGGGTATATGTATGTTCGTCACAAGCCATGGCTACCAATGTTGATCCTCATTCAGTTGGTTCTCAATAAAAGTGGTCTTCTACTATAGCTGGTGTCATCTCTCTCTCTCTCTCTCTCTCTCTCTCTCTCTCTCTCTCTCTCTCTCTCTCCGACTGTCTGTGTGTATATTCATAGTGACCTCTCTCAATATATTTCTGTGTGCATTTATGTATATTCGTGTATACTTTTATAAATATTTTACGTATATATATATATATATATATATATATATATATATAAGTTTATGTTTTATGCATACAAATATTCAATCATAAATCCTCAAATAATCGTAGACATTTTGTATATGAACAGAGACATATTTGTCCGTTAGCAAAACTATTTTCTGTTGCTCAAAGAACAGAAGTCGGCTGTTTCTGGAAAACGATCAAAAATCCTAGGGCTTCAGTGCCAAGAATTGGCCAATAGGAAGTTGCCACATTATTGACTGTAATATAGTGTTATGTGCCCTTTGTAAATAATGAGCAGCTGGCAAAGACTTAAAGGCCAGAAACACTACAGGCAAATAATGCCTCTGCTGGGAAAATTGGCTGAAAAACAGATGAGCCAAGTTTGCTAGAAAACTTATACCGAAAAAGTAGTGACAAAGTTAATAATTCTTCAGCTGAAAATCTGGGGAAATTGTCTTCTTTAGCAATGCAAGTAATAATTAGAAAATTGTCCATGATATAATTATTGAAGCTTTATTCGTCAGACGAAATAAAAACTAAAGAAAGCACCAAAATCATTTTCTGATTTTTCAAGAAAAACTTCCACTTAATTTTGTTTATATTTGCATATTTAGCCCAATCGTTATAGCGAATTCTATCCATTATTTTGATGTTTATTTCCACCTGAATATGATGGCAACCCAAAGTTTAATAAATATAATCGACCCCTATTTTGTCAAAATTATATACTTACTTGTTTTTTCGGAAGCAGCATGAGACTGTAGAATTCTAAATATCTATATAAGATTTTGTGGATTATCAACCTGGATGTTTTTATTCTCAAGAGCTAGTTAATGCCTTCTGTCAAACAACTCCGATGTAAGATTACATTTCCATTCATTCTTGTTATATTACAAACGTAATCAAAGTCGCCAACTGCATATTGATGGTACTACTTGACCTTGTAACATGATACAAGATGGATAGAAAATGCTGGAGTCTGTCGTAGCTTCTGCTCAGTGGGAGTCTGTCACAGGATTTGATGAATGGGAAGACTGAATTATTATAGAAAAATACAAAAAAAGAGGAACGCTATATATTTGGAGGGACCAGCCTAGAGATGGTAGAAGGTGGAAGAGCCACATACAGCCGGGGCTTAACTCGCAATCCATGCATTTCCTGACTATACGTTCCAGCTTCTTCTTGCACATTTTGAAAATAAGGATTCTCTCTCTCTCTCTCTCTCTCTCTCTCCCTCTCTCTCTCTCTCTTGTACCTTTACTGTATTTTCAATGCAGACACTCCGCCCCGACATGTAAGGCTTCTTTTATTTTGCTTAATGTTTTCGCCTTGGGCCTCAGTAAACAAAGTTTAGTAAATATCAAGACATTTTTAATTTCTGTTGTGGATGTTAGATTATCATTTTATTGTTTTCGCTTGCTTTCATGTCAGTTTATGAAAGTCAGTTTATGAAAGTTTCCAGCTGGGTCTCAACCAGAAGACTAAAGCTGGCAACGTTGTAAGTTATGACAATCGGAGCTCGAAAAAAGAGGTGGGGTGGGGCTCTTAAATATAATGACCTTATTCTACATACACAGATGTTATTGTTATTTTCATTATAGTTATCTGCATTTTTATACTAGTTCCCTGGGAGTCACCGCTGGAAACTGAGTGACAGCAAATCTCCTCAAGTCTCTAGTCCTCTTGTTCACACTCTCGCAGTCCGCAGCAGTGCTGCGGGTCACGGCTTCACACTAATTGCCTGGTTGTTATCGCTGTCAGCTGAATGACAGTAAGTTTCCTTAGATCTCCAGTCCTCCTCTCATGTCGTTCTCACCTGAAACAGCAGTGCTGTGATTTGTACCATCCCCATCATACCCTTCCATTGCGTGTTCAGCCATTGCTACTAGCTTTAGGTTGTAGGTCTAATATTTCCACTACTCTCCTCAGTATTCGTGCAGTCCCCAGGAGTGCCTCGGTCCGTATAGTCTCAATCCTTCCTCTAATCCTCAGTTCCTCCAATTTCATTTTCAGTGTCTTTTGTACGGCTCTGAGTGCGCCTGCTAACACTGGCACTACCCAGATTCTTATATTCAACACTTTCTCCAGTTCCTTTACCAGGTTCATGGTATTTCCCTAGTTTTTCACTCTCATTCGTATTTATTCCGTGATCTGCAGGCACGGCCACGTTTATTGTTTGGCAGGTTCTCCTTCTGTTGCCCACAATTAACTGGTCCGGTCGTCTCGCGTGAATGGGATGGTCAATTTGGATGGCAAATTCCCAGACTGATTCATGGCTCCCATTACCCACAACTGTCTACAGTTTGTGCTGATACCACTCGTTCGCGTGGTTAAATCCCATTCTTTTGCGAGGTTCTCAATGTATCACTGTTGCTACCCTGTCGTGTCTGCTTTTATACTCTTTCTGAGTAGTTAACTTCATTCATTGGTCATGTGATTTACAGTCCAATTTCTTTCTTTGCGTATATGGCATTTGTTGTTTGTTTGGGTTCTGTCGATTTTTGTCTCGATATAGTTTGTCTTGGTGAGTTTGTTTTGTGCTGCCATGATGAACGATTCCATTTCTCTCTTTAGGTTTCTCCTACTTAGCCACGTCCTTGATCGATCACCTGAGATATTTTTCTGTCTATTTTCTAAATTCCCTGTAAGGTTTGTTCCCTTCAGTTGCTATAACCTTTCCCCTAAGCATTACCACCGGCACACATGTTTCTTTTCCGAACATCACCCTAATGTGTGCATTCTTTAACCTTGTTGATCAATATTTCGAGTCCTACCCTTTACAAAGAGCTTTATGTCCTCTATGTACATGAGGTGTTTAACTTTTCCCTTTGTTCCAGAGAACTGGTATCCTTTACTGTTTTTCACTTTCCTGTATAGTGCTATTATAGTTGTTACAAATAGAACTGGGGACAGAGAGTTCCCCTGAAAAATTAGTTTTTTATACTCTTCTCTACTATGTTTTTTGCTGCAACTGGCAAGTCTACTTTCCAGTTTTTTCTTTTTTCCCTAACTCCTTTTATAATCATCTCGTCAATGCTCTTTTATTGCATCCTTGCTGTTTTGTCTGGTAGGATTCCTCTTCTTTCCGTAGGAATTTATATCCTCCCCGTTATCTACCCTGTCAGACTTTCACATTAGCGGTAGGCACGTGTCTGGTCTATAGTTGTTTGTCGGATTCACCGTTTCAGTGTCCTTTTGGATGAGACTTGTTTTGCCTCTGGTCATCCATTCTTGGGCCTAACCTTCATCTAGGCAGCTTTGTGGTTGGTAAATCACACTGCCATGGAGTGTGGTAAATTTTTTGAGCCAATACCCATGACCCCACAAGGGTCTGGTGCTTCCTATTTGGCTATTTTTGGTAAGTGCTTTTTAGTTTGGTTTTATTCAATAAAATCTTTCTCCCTCATCCATATCTTTTCTTAAAATCATATTACAATTCTGGAGATTCTTTGTCCTGTTTTGGCATCCCTATATGTCGTCCCAGAAGTTCTTTGCTCCAGTAGCATCTGGTTCTGTCTTCTTTCTCCATTCAAATCTTGGTAAATTTTTCTCTCATTGTATTTGAAAGTGCTTTTCTGTGTATATTGGCTGGTGTTATTTGGTGCATTTCTTGCATTGCATCATGTGTCCCCTTTTCCTTAATATGTATCTATCTCATAGTCGTGCACGTTGTATGTTTGTTCGTGTGCAAAGTCCAGCAATTCTTTGGCTCTCTGTAGTTCGGAGATCTGGTGGTTTTTTTTCTAATCTCATTCCGGGGCGTTCTTTTGTTCCGAGTGTTTGGGATTTCTTGCGTCGTAAAGATGGATGTTAACACTTTTGCACCAGCATAGATCAGGCTGTTGAGCTCCAATATGGTGCTAGTTTCCGTATGTTATAAGAGGCAATTGACATGTTCAGTTAATTCTTTTACTTTTTCCAGTCCTTTCTCCCAGGGGATAGCGGTAGCTTATTTTCTTCTTGCATCATTTCTTTTAGGGTTTACATCAGGGGGGTTTCTCCGTCAGTTAGAATTTCGATGTTTGAATTCATTCCCATGTACGGTACTCAACCAGAGACATAAGCCTAACAACCTTGAAAGTTATGACAGTCCAGGCTTTAGAGGGCAAAGAAAAAAGAAGGGGAAGAGCTTGTACATATACAGACGATACAACGCTTTCTCAAATATTATTATTATCATTAACTTTGTATGGGAATTGATCGTTAGATACTTTCATTTGACTCAATATAAACAGAATATGTAAAATTTCCTTACTTTACAGAAAATTTTATGAACTTTGTTTCACTTCTCTTTTTATCATTATTATTATTATTATTATTATTATTATTATTATTATTATTATTATTATTATTATTATTATTATTTAGAATAATCGGTATATCGTTGGTGAAAAATGGTCCACTGCACTGCTTATATATTCAATGTTTTTTTCGATATGAAATATTAAAATTGCTTTGCCTTAAGTTTGAATTGCAAATTCATTGCTGAATCAGAAAACTTTTCCATCGTGCCATGAGCTGTAGACTACTAACGAGGCTCCTTCACTAACAAGAAGCAAGTTATTCAGAATGAATAGTACGATTAAAAGGAATATTTCTTACCCTTTGCGAAGAGTAAAATGAATAAACAACGCCTTTGGCGGGAAATGTTGAATATTTTTTGTCTAATCAGATAAATGAAGTTCGTTAAGACTAGTATCAAAGACGCGATTCGGATATCGAATTGAAAGTGAAGATTCAAAAGAAATAAGAATATTATTTTCAGGTTATAAATAAAACAGTTAAATTTAGAATTATATCTCTAGCTTCATAATCGGTCTGCATTGAGGTATGGTAAAGTATTTCTTAGTTTTTACTGACATACAAATGCGTGAATCGTAATGGGAATCACTACATGCATTGATTTTAAAGGCTGTACGTTGAGAGACAGCGTTACTAAACTGTTGTTCACGGGAAGAAGTTATCAGTAGGTATATACTGTTCACTGAAGAGCAGTGGAGAAAAAAAAAGAAGAATACCAAATTATATAAAAATAAAACTTGGTTCTTTTGATCCTAATTGGCTAGAGTTGAAATTTAAACCAGCGTACCAAAGGTTACAACACGGTATTGGTATTAAGTACACATAGCTTCATTTTGTATGGAATGTAACCAGAAGATTGACTCTCAAACAAAGAACCATACAACGTGCGCCAGGGAGGATCTTGGGATCAGAGGAGACAGCACACTATCATAGAAGAACACAGGAGTGAGATAAATCATAGAATGTATGAGAAAAGCTAAGATAGCAATGGAGAGACCATGTTCCAAAAATGTTAGACGACCCATGAATATCATGACTGACAACGTAGGTCTCCAGTGATCATATGCAAAATAGTGACTGACAGGGAATTATATGGTGTGATGATTTAAACAGGTTCATATTTGCACATTGAATCTTTGGGAAAGTCTATATCTAACGAAGGACAGTAAAAAAGATGATGATGATGATGACGGTGGTGATGATAGTGGAGCATAACTCAGTACTGAGGTTCTGAGTAGCGAGACGTTGAACAGAATCGTTTGAGAATCGATCGAAATTGTTTGTATTCACTTTGCACCTATGAACTATGGGTAAATAGTCACAGTCCATTTAAAAAGTGGGTTACTCTGACAGAAATAAAATGCTGCTTGCCAGTCGCCATAGTATGTCCTAAATTCGAGTACAGGCGTCGTGATGGAGCTGCAACCCATGAAACCTAATTTCTGACTGATGTCATCGTTGAGGAATAGCGGGAACAAACACAAAAATGATGGCTCAGTAATGTCACAATAGTGGAGCTCCCAATGAGGATTGAACTCATTAATGAATAATAATAGTCTCTTAGACTAGCTTGCTAACCGTGAAACTATTATGGAGCCACCAAGAATTTGATTTAGATGTGTTACCGCATTTTTACCAGCTTTTAATTTTAGATAACTGCTCACCGTAACTTTTCTTGACACCCTGTTTTTAAATTCAAAACTTTGCTGTAAGGCATCCCATCTATAAGACTAGCACATTAAACGTAGCGAAATATTTGGACGTGTCTTGTTAAATGTAATTAAAACGTACTGATTGATTGAAAAAGATGCTAAATAAGAAGTTTTGTGTTTAATCTATTTACTCATTTGTCTTTGTGAAACAACGTTTGAAAAAGATTTAACGAATGTGTCTCGCTTAGTAGGGTTCATTTGCCCTGAAATTGTAGAATAGATCAAAGTAAATAAATCATTTCATGTTGTCGTGTTCAGTGGTGTTTGCTAATAGAAGTTTTAAGAGCAAGGATTCATTAGAGGCTTACATTGCATTAGTCAGGACTGTGTTGATCATAATCGAATTCTTTTCTTATTTGATATGGATAAGATTTCTTCCTCTTTCTTTCCCTACCACTTTTCCCTCTTACACTTCTCTCTCTCTCTCTCTCTCTCTCTCTCTCTCTCTCTCTCTCTCTCTCTCTCTCTCTCTCTCTCTCTCTGGTTTTGCCAACGTAAATTTCCTGACTATAGGGGGTAGATTCTTTAGCAAATGCCCCAGATATAAATAAATGAGAATATTGATTTATAAGTACTAGACTAGGTAAACTGCTTTCATAAAAAGAAATAAAAAGATGAATGAATGGAAATCAGATAGCGTTTCATTTAATTTGTCTCTAAAATTGATTTCATGCAGCTTTTACGCTGTTAGAAAAAAAGGGGACTAATGTTAGAGAAGTGAGGTGCTAATGTAAGAAAGGATGTTCGGTGAATGTGAAAAAAGATACGGGCTAATCTAAGAATGGGGATTAATGTAAAAAAAAAAGGTGTTAATATTTTTCTAAATGAGTCGGGGTGGCGTCAAAGTTACAAAACGGGTGGTAATGTTAGAAAAAAAATTTGGTCTTATTTCCCAAAAGAGGGGGTACTGATGTAAATAAATAGAGTTGATGTAATAAAATAAAGTTCAAAAGGAGGGATATAGTATTGTAAATGGAGGAGTAGTGTTATCAAAAAGGGGACAATTTTTTAAAAGGGGAGACTAATGTTAAAGAGATATTGTAAATAGTGGGAAAGGTCAAAATGGGAGGAGAGTTCCTACGATTTTGACCAATAAATGAGAAAAAAGTTTTCCCTTCGACTTTGACGCTTAAAAAGTGAAAAAAGGTCATTTTCAAAAGAGGGAATGGGGGATGCTAAAAAAGAAAAAAAGTTCACCTCAACTGTGACCACTTGGAATTAAAAAAAACAAGTTCAATGTCGGTTTTGACCCGAGAAGTGGAAAAAAGTTCTGTCTCGATGTCAAACTCTGAAAATGAAAAACAATTTACCTTTCGATTTTACCCCAAAATGAAAAAAAAAATTCCTCAGAGATTTTAACCCTTAGAAATGAAAAAAACAACTGTACCCCGGTCCTCTGTATCTGCCACTACCTCAAATTCCCATGACCCAGTCAGACACACTATTATCACCATTCTTTGTGTCTGGGAACGCTGAAAATTTATCTGATCTAAGTTAATGGTAGGTGTTTTCTCGCTTTACAACATTTCAGCTCATGGAAAAGTTTTATTGGAATGCTGTACTTTAAGATAGCAAGGGAAACTTGCACTGAACTTATGAAGTGACCTGAAAATTAAGGGTGATTCTTGCTTATTAAAATATTAGAAAGATTGCAAAAAATTATCCCATTGATGGCAATGAAAGACTAGTTCTTTTGATTTTTTTTATTTCTAGCTGACCTCAAAGCTAAATCTGTTAACTACGCGCGAAAATTCACACAAAGGCTCTGAAAATATTAAGTACTCTATCAATTAATCAAATAAAATAAATTTAATGCTTTAAAATTAATTAATGCTTTAAACTTCACAATATTTTCCGACCTTAAAAACTCAAGCTTCAAAATTATAAACTGATTTTTTTTAATGATTTCAATAAATATATTTTTAATCATAAAATCGTATAATTTCACTGCTTACGTAATTTATAAGATGCCTTCCAATTCTTATATCGATATCCCTTCTCATCATGAATAGCACAACGTAATTTTAAATGTTGGTTGAATTCGTCTTTGGAGGGGAAAAATACCGTTTAAAGAATAAACTATCGCCTGTATCATTTGCGGAATCTGCGTGTGATTTTTCGAGTGTAATTAACATTTTTAGCTGGAAATGTACAAATAAACACATATAGCTATTTTTAGCGATCAAGGGAGATAACTTTTTTACAATCTCATTGCATGATTATTTTAGTACTGAATGAGCCAGGTTGACCAAATGGGTAGGAATTTTCCAAGTGAAATTTCAAAAGACGTGTGAGGTTAGCCAGTCAAATACTTTCGGCCGTTTGCTATTGAAATATAATTGTTTTATCTCAGGTTACGATTTGCTCAGCTTTACTGAATTCCAACCTAATATTGTTCTAAACTTTCTGTACAGCAAGAACCAAATTTACTGCTTCAAAAAGTCAAAGAAATATGTAAGTATCAATATGATCACCACAAAGGCGTTAATATCTTGGCAGAGCGAAAAGTGTTGACAATGTTCGTCATAATCGAAAGTCGATGTTTTTTTTCATAATCCTGGTGAATAGCAATTTTTTGTGGACAGAAAGTAGCAGGAGTGATAACGAGACATGCATTCATTCCTGTGAAGATTTAAATACTGATACCCAACTGAAAGAGGATCTTTTTTAACAGAAACCTGTTGTTTTCACAGAAAAACCTCCCTCTGACAAGGAACAAAAGAGTTACTGCAGAACGATACTAAATGTATGTGTGTGTTTGCTCCACGTCGTTTAACATACAGACTTACAAACACACATATATGTACGAAATCTTCGTATCAATTGCACATTCTCTTTCTCTTTCTCTCTCTCTCTCTACACACACACACACGCACACACACACACACACATATATATATATATATATATATATATATATATATATATATATATATATATATATACATAAAATTTTTCAATTTATTGACATGATTTTACAAAGTATGTCCAGAAAGTATCCATTTAATATGAACGGAAAATATAGACCACAAAGGGGAATAGCTTCTTGCTTCCTTTCAAAGTACTCCCTTAAGGACTTCACAAATTTTTTTAAACTGTCTGCAAAGTCTTCTTCCGGGAGCGCCTCAGAAGATTTTGCAAGGGGCCAAATCTGGACTTTGAGGGCGAGCTGATTGACTTTGGTGATGAAAAAAAACCTACACGAGATGCTCAGCCATTGTGAGTGGAGCAGTCACTGAGTGATGTCTCACGACCAACTGAGTAACTGAGATTGTGGTCCTCTATATATGCAAGAACCTCTCAGATCAGTTGCCAAGTTACATCAAGTCCGTGCAACACGTTCTCGAGATTCGAAATACTTCTGAAAAAGCCCTCATACCAGAGAAAACATACTTCAACGAGTTGGCCTGCTTGGTTACCGAGGTAGTTACTGATGTAATACCAAAATTCCCATTGGCAGCAGAGGCCAGGGTTCAAGTCGGAGTAAAACGTGATATTTTCGAATACTGCTTCATAATGTATGCAATTCTTTCCCACTTGTAGGATGGGCATATTTTCCTCTATTTCGCTTTGTTTCATATCAAGCATGTACAGCAATTACGTTGAGGACAAAAACGCAAAAGTGAATACATGGGTCTGAGAAAAGTAAGCACTACATCTACCAAAAACAACGAATCTCTATGAAATCTTTAAAACAAGAAGAAATAAAGCGAACAATCATTCTAGGTCGGCAAGCTTTAGATAGAGCAAGCTCAACCTTAAAAACACGAAAAATCCCATCAGTTCAAAAAATAAAACTCAACAACCTATGCATCCTCCCGGTAGTCACCAATGGAGCTAAAACATGGATCCTAACCAAAAGATTAATCTTCGAACTGAGAACCATGCAACGTGCACTAATGAAAATCATACTCATCAACATCATATAGAGCGATCACACCACAGTATATTAAAGAAAAACATGAGTTAAAGATATCGTAATTTCCATTCAAAAATCCAAATGGCAATAGGCTGGTCATGTAGCAAGAATATCAAACGATCGCTAAACATCACAACTCACAACAAGGAATCTCAGATATCATAAACGAGAGTGTCTCGCTCCCCAAAACAGATGGCGTGACAAACTAGACAAGTTCAGAAAGTATTGGCTCCACGAAACCCATGATAGAAAGGTGTAGTGAATTCCACGAGGTTCTGCATCCAACAACAGTTATTAAAAGGCCAATGATGATGATGATGATGAAAGAGCAGTGAAGATACTCCTACCCAACCCTGAAACGGGTGCCTATCATGGTACAGTGGTTGTTAACTTGTCCACATCACAGATCAGTTTGCTAGTGTAGTGAGTTTGATCTTCAATGTGCACCACACCAATGTTACCTTGCACCAAACTAAATTAATTATCATCATCATCATCTTTTTAACACTGGTGTTGGACATGCATCTTCCCAAAGTTTTGCCATACCTTTATACAGGCGTTGCCATGCCAATATTCCCTGGATCTGTCTGAATCTTTTCGTTGTCTTCTTTTCTGCTAGTCTCAGTATCGCATCAGTATCGCATCTGATTGCTGGGGGTCCAAACCTTAGTTTCGTCTTTCAAAATAAACTAAGCCTAGTAAATAAGTCAGTAGGTTCAGTATGGTTGAAACGGTTTCGAATAAGGAGTTCGGAAATTCATATAAATTGAATTGCGCTTAAAATATTGGAATTACTCTCAGTAATTCCTCAGCATGCCAAAATTCGTGCCGAAGAGATAAAAAGTCTGGCTATTTTTTCATAAATTAATGTTAATTGTGAAATAAAAATCATGCATATGTGATGTGTTATTGCCTGAGAAAAAATTAAAACCAATGACATTTTATGTTTGAAGTCAAGTTTTCTCAGGATTCAGCACGGTTTATAGCAGTGAATATGCACTTTGCAACTGCGTTAAATAATGTAATTAAATGCCATAATTCGAATCAATCTAGGAAAAAAAGTGCAGGAAAATGTATAATGTTGATGCTGTTAATATTGATTTTGTATTGTCTCGAGAGACTGAATCGAATAATTCTCGGTGGAGATCGATTTACCGCAATTCATATTGATCTTTGACACGGTGTAGATATTTAAAGAATATAAATTGATATCGAAATTTCTTCTTTTTTTTTCTTGGCTAAATCATAGTTGAATGTGTTATCATGAGCGGGCAGATACTTATTTTGTCTCCAATAGATTGCTATTTACTCATCGCATTTGGGGACACATGCACCTTGTCATTCGTATGCTATTAAAATCAAATGTTCTCTTCAGAAAATGGGAGATAATTAACAATGCCTCAGGTTTACCATTAGCGCCCATTGAAAATTAAACAATACCTACTCAAAAGTTCCTTAACTGTGGGAATTATATCAGAACGGGCGTTCCCAATACTCTTTAGTTATGGCTATAATTATTCCATAATAGTTCACACACATACACGCACACACAGAGGCAACACACAGTAAGACACACTCATATATATATATATATATATATATATATATATATATATATATATATATATCAAGAAATGGACATAAAATTGACGGAAACAAGTAGAAATGCGTGGTATCACTTTGAAACTCTGTTACCCAGTGAATGTATCATTAGGTCTAGACCACGTAAATAGAATTGACAATCAAAGAAAATGGGACGGCATTAGGGATCGAACCCGCAACTAACACGGTATCTCTTACTATCTAGCTAAACAGCTACATACAAAGGCCTGAATAACTGCTTTATCACTATAAATAATGCATTCGGATTATTTGTCAGATTATACATCCATTTCTAAATAATTTAATTGCACTGAGAAACGAATAAAGCAGGTATAAACAGCGAAGAAACAAGACGAGAATTTGGAAGTAAAGCGGTTTTTAGGACTTTGCATTGCCGATGACTATTTAGCTCAATGGTAAGAGCAACGCTACGTTGAAGTATGTATATATATATATACATATATATATATATATATATATAGAGAGAGAGAGAGAGAGAGAGAAAGAAGAAGAGAGAGAGAGGATGAGAGAGAGAGAGAAACTACATTTTATCGGACAAAAGCCACACTATCAAAGACATCCAAATCCTAAAGCAAGTGAATGTAGGGAGTGACTATAGAATGGTAAGATGTAAGATGCAAATAAACACAAGAAAATGTTCCACACTAGGCCGCAGCCACTAAACGTACCGAATGAACTCACCCCAGCCTTCAAGCGAGAGTTAAAAAAACAGATTCGATATCTTTACCGACGAAAACGACACCAACGTCAACGAAGTCCACAACAGAATAGCGACCTCTCTGTTAGAAGCAGCCAATATGTTCAAACCAAGAAACTCAGCGACCATTAGTAAAATCTCAGATGAAACCAAGAAACTGATTGAAAAGCGCAGAAACCTCAAACCACCAACGACCATAAGGGAGAAAATAGAAGAAATCGAACTGAACAAAACAATAAAGAAGAAAATAAGAGAAGACAAAAGAAGGTATACGGCAGCCATCATCAAGGCCAATCTCGAAAAATGTCGAGGATTTAAAGCAATAAAAAAGCTCTCAGTACAGGAAAGAAACAGATAACTCGCATTCTCCAAGCAAACGGAGACATAACAACAAATACAGACAGAATAGTTGAACGCACCCAAGAATTTTACCAGAAACTCTACTCTTTAAAACACGGATAATACAACAACGACCAGAATACGCAAGATGCTGACAATCAGTTCAAAGACTTCCCCGAAGTTACACTATTGGAAGTAAAGCAAGGCATCAAACGAACGAAAAAAGGAAAAGCCCCTGGACCAGATAACATCACCATCGATCTACTCAAAAAAGCTAAAAGAGTCATCAGAAAGCTAGCTATTCTATTCAACTTGTGTCTGAAACAGAGTAAAGTTCCGAAAAACTGGAACACTGCTATTACAATGCTTCTACATAAAAAGGGTAACCCTAAAGACCTCAACAACTACAGACCTATAAGCCTGCTCAACTGCATATATAAACTTTTCACAAAAATCATCACCAACCGGATTACTGCAACACTAAACGGGAATCAACCACGAGAACAGGCTGGATTTAAAAGAAATTAATCGACCATGGACTATCTACATTCAACAAATCAGCTGAAAGAGAAGGCAGCAGAATACAAAATACTTTCACGTCTCATAACATGGATACCCAGGGATCACATAAGAAATCGAGGCCGACAGAACACAAGATGGAGAGATGGAATGGACAGATTCAGGAAATATTGGCTCCGCAACGCCCATGATAGAGAATTGTGGCGAATCCTGGGGAATTTCTATGTCCAACAACGGACGTTAAGAGACTGATGATGATAATGATGATCATGATGATTTATATATAAACAAGCCCTATACTATCAGCAATGCTTTCCTTAATTCTTGACCACCGATATTCCCTTTTTAGTCATTTCCAATGCACAACATACAGACTGAGTGCCGAAAATAGCGTTGGGGAACAAACAGAGTAGGTGAAAGAAGTGAATAAAACGAATCAGAATTTGGGGGTGAAGCATTTATTTAGGCCTTTGCATTGCCGATGACTGTTTAGCTCAATGGTAAGATTATTGCTACGTTGAAACAGCTATATATATATATATATATATATATATATATATATATATATATATATATATACATACACATACACGCACACACACACACACACATACATATATATATATAAACACACATGTATATATACACACACACACACACACATATATATATATATATATATATATATATATATATATATTAGCGCTATACAATTAGCAATGTTTTTCTTAATTCTTGACCATTGATATTCCTTTTTTGTCTATTCCAATGCACAACATACAGATTGAGTGCTGAAAATAGCTTATTTGAATTTTAGTGAATAAATAACAAAATTCATGATTTAATTGTCAAACTCTTTATTATGCTAATGCCACGAATACCAACAGTGAGGATTTGGTTGAGTTTGTGGGGAGCAATGAAAAAGCTTCACCAACATACATTCAGTTCAAATGCAGTCAGTGGTAAAATTACAACCATGATTCATTAAATTTTCCTTTTACCACCATAATTCATTATTGCTAAATATTTGTAATCATTAGAGTGAATGAAAGTTTTAAGTTACTTGTGAGGTCCATCTTCACTTGAGCATTCAGTTTTATGGGTATTTGATGACCTAACTTGGTCCGATACAAATTTAGATAGAGAAGTATTGGGGTTGTGCCAATCTTCCAAATGAGAAAGTCCGATAAAACCCTCTCTTTTACCAAGGCTCGACCACTGACCATCAGCGTCTATACGGGGACTATGTAACAACTGCAACTACCAAAGAAACCTGTGTTTTTCGTTATAGACTTTTACTGAGCCTAGTTTGAGGCATCAGACTCACCAAAACTTTGACTTCTTATAAATTGGTAGCAGTTTTATAGGGCAAAGACTTTTACTTACCCAGAGCAGAAAATTATTCAGCACTAAAGATTTAATTTACAACGACCCATGCGTCGTCAACTGAGTAAGTGACCTCAAATCATATTAGACAAATAATTGTATTGTCTCAAATGAGTCTTACATAAACATCAGTGTAAGAAATAAGACTAAAACCGAGAAAATAATAAGTACGTCTACCAAATAATCAACTTACCTGCTAAGTACATTCGCGATATCTCAGATTTTTTTTTCTTTTCTGAAAATTGAATGGCCGTTCTTTGTTATTAGAAACCACCAACCAAAAACTGTCAACACCAATATCTTCAACATCAACGAAGGTCTCTGCAGTTTTCAAGTTTTTCTGGCTGTCTGGTTATGAATATATGTACCATGCATACAGGCAGCATCAGCGAGAGAACTGAACACTTAAATATTCACTCCTTATCATCTCTCAAAAAAAAGTTTTTTTCAATTATCTCCAGAATTAGCTTTTTACTGGGATGTTTAATTTGAAATGTAAATTTATGCTAAATTGACCCTTTGCATTTGGTAGCATTCACGCTTATCTTTTAAAAGTGCAGCTTTTTTCTAGTGGTCATTTCCCAACGAACGGGGAGAAGAGTAACTTATTCACTGATCACCCCTTTTTCCAATTGTTTATTTGATCACCCCCAACACGATAGATTGTCAACAGATGTTTGTCTCTTGACGGTTTCTATTGAGTGACTTACCAGACCTGTTATACTAATCTGTTTCGTTTTTGTAATTTTTTTTTCTTCGTTTTTTTCATTGTTCTCAAAGTTCACAAGGTAAAAATTAGCAGAGTATTTACGATAGTAGCGATTTTTTTTTCCCAGATCAATCAAATTTGACTTTTCCTTACGAGGTCTGTCCGGGGAGTATCCATTTATTTAAGTAGCTTTTTTTATTTAACGAAAACAACTAGCCTACCTTAGGCAATGACAATTTTGTTCCCTTAAAAGTTCTCCCTCGTTGGGTCCACCCACTTATACCAGCGCCCGTCCCACTTTCCAAAACACTCCGCAAAATCCTATTCCAGGATTGCTATCAACTGCTTTGTTGCTTTCTCTTCAATGTCGTCGAAGATTTGAAATTGGAGGTGGGGCAGATGTTGTCAGAAGCCAGATTCGTAAAGTAGAGAAGACTTGATGATGCAATGTTTTATAAAAACAAAAGGAGCAGACGTGAAGTGTGGTCAGGCTCGTTCATTCACACAGTTGACAATGATGTTTCACTGGTGACTGGGAAACGCCAGAACAGAATATCCGTTCACGCATGCGTACCTCTAAGTTTACCTCTAATTGGTTGCCCAGTTACATCAAAGTTGTGCGAACGGTTTCCAGTATACTCAAAATGACTGAATATTTCCTAAACATACCTTGTATCGAGAGTTGCGAGTTGATTATGC
The DNA here is from genome assembly GCA_963457665.1 of Thysanoteuthis rhombus. Taxonomy (NCBI): domain Eukaryota; kingdom Metazoa; phylum Mollusca; class Cephalopoda; order Oegopsida; family Thysanoteuthidae; genus Thysanoteuthis; species Thysanoteuthis major. The sequence continues at coordinate 48,666,595 of OY735212.1, read as the reverse complement.
TTTCAAAACTAATACAGTTTGGAGGTGCAAAATATATAATGGAAATGGCTCTTCCGATGCCGAGTAAAGTGAATGATTGGAGAAGGACTCCTTTTATCAACTCAATCTGGTTGTGATTGCCTCGTTCTCAATTCTGTACACCACGAGAAACAGCTGCTCTGTAGCATTTTCTCGCAATTTGTTACATCGATTGCTTCACTTAATTATCACCCTTACTTTTAAGACGCAAATGAGATTGAGCCAAAATGAAATATTCCCATCTTAGGGCACACAATTGCTTTCTCACCTTTGAAAATATGCCATTCATGTTATATATAACAATCAATCAGTTTGTTGGCGATCATTTTTGGACTTCTACCAACTTACTTGTCTCGCGTTCTTAGTAGACCTTTGACGTCATTTACAGATGATTTTGCCACGACGGAAACTAGAGGCAGAGACATATTCATTTTTATTAATGAATTTATAATAGATTAGAGTTTGTTGTTATCAAAACTGTTATACCCAAAACTGATCTAAAAGGAAGGCTTTTTTAAAATAATTTTGACTGTTTTTTTACTTTCATTCCAACTTATAGGAAAAAAGATAAGATTTTTGGTTCTTTTCGGCGAAATAAAGAAAATGAAATTTTTTTTTTCAGGCCCTTGTTCTCTAAAATTATGATCGTTTTGCTGCAAACTAAGGAAAAACTGAAAAAGATTGGAATTGATATTTCAATTTCAGTACTAATGACGATGTGTGTCAATTGAATAGATATTCATTAACCTTAGTGCAGTCGAGCACAAGGCTGAATTGGCAAAGCTAAAGAAGTATGAAAATTATGCTCATCCAATCTCCCAAGGGAAGAGAATCTAACTTCAAAATCAGTATTCAAAATTCTAGCTTTTAAGGATCTTGTTGCTGGTAACTAATACACTACTACATTAGCCACCATAGTAGGCCCAATTGGGTTTTATATTTGAATATTTTGACAGACCTCGTTTTTCATGGTCTGTTACTTTGAGGAAACTATTCAAAGCTACAGTGATACAAAACAAAATCGTTCTCCACTAAATTCCCTGATGTTCTAACCCTTTATTGGAAAATTCAAACTCTGGCAGTCAGAAATACAACGACACTGTTTCTTATAGCCAAAAATCCAAATAGAAATGAGCGATAGTTAGGAAAGCACCATTTTCTTGATCATTCCTTCAATTTGACTTTGAATGGAGGTTGCCAGGTTCCAACCGATTCAGGAATCGGTCAGATGATCCAGAAGTCTTTTTCGGCAGTTCGATGTTAGGGCAGTGTCGCTCAGCGACTCCCTGCTTCATTATGATCGACATCTTCAATAAGATTCAAATCAGTGCTGTTAGTGGTCGAATCAACCACTTGGCTAATGCAAACACCCTTCTTGACTCTCCTCAAAATGAGTGCTGAGACGCTATCCATCTGGAACATAATGAATAGCCAATGAGTCTTGCGTTTTAGGTCAAGCTTTTTGTGCAAAGTCGTATTTCTTGCGAAACACTGCTAGAAACAATGGATTAGGTCGTTGTGAACAGGAGTGAGGATAGAGTTGATCGCAGGTGACGTATAGTGGGCTAGATTTGCAGTCTAAATAACCCAGACCAAATAACAATAAAGACGTGAATATATACAAGAATCAGCCAGCAAGGAATATGCCGATATGAAATAGACATCTATGAAACCTTCAAATATGACACTCGGTCACAGTTTTGGATTACCCAGTGAGGACAGAATTCACTACACCAACGAATTGGTCAGTAATACGAGATGCTTGGGTATCCTGCTACAAAAGGCATTCTTTAAATGAAAGTTTTCAGTTGATAAATCTTCAAAGTTTTCAAATAAATTAACTTCAAGTCGTTATCTCTTCAGAATCTAGAGGACTGCTTTCTTAATCTTTCTTCAGCATCATTCCACATTCAGACAAATCAAACAAATCAAGAATATTTCTGTACAATGAAATTGAATTAGATTATTCTAAGATGACGTAACAGTTCTTTTCATTTCTGTTAAGATCGTTTTTATCAACGACATCAGAAACAAATTCTTTTGAATAGTCATATTCTCCTATTCTTATCTCATTCAACGGGGTTTTTTATTTACTATTGTCATTCCTTTCGAAAAAGGGGGACGAAAAATCATTTTTATTAATGTAGAATAGATATGAGTATGTTTTCTAGCTGCATGTTTATAGATCTAAATTTAGATGTAAAATAGTTAAACTGACAACACTAAAGATAATTAATCAAAATATTCCGAAACATTAGTCCCCTACGACGGACTGGAAATTATTTTACAAGACAATTACGACAGGCTGCTCCACACAACAGACGATTCACCCCTTCCGAACAGGTACCTTTCGATAGGGCATGCCCTAGTATTTTCTCAGGGACAGGTTAAGTTTTTGTTTATAACATGGAAGCAACTGGCCATTATTCAGATTCCGTGTAGGCTTTCCATTATGAGACTCAAAGTTTTCATTTTAAAGATATACACACTATTTTAGGGTTATTAATTGTTAAGTGTCTTTGATTTTTCTCACGTGAGCATATTTCTATCAATTTTAACTTTTATTTTTTTGTTCCATCAAGAACGTCTCTCTCTCTCTCTCTCTCTCTCTCTCTCTCTCTCTCTCTCTCTCTCTCTCTCTCTCAGGTGGATGTGTGTTTGCATGGATGTGTGTGTGTTGGGGCGCGTGCTTGTTGGGAGGCGTGGTTGTAAGTGGATACGTTTGTGAATATATATAAACTGAAAAACGAAAATTTCAATACGTAATTATACAAAAATTTACGCCCACTCATCCATATATATTATAAAGCGTATAAAAATATTGAAAAATGATGATGTTGCCGTTCTCATAATTGTAAATGCAGCGTCCGATTTACAAAGTCTGCTGAAGAAATTGCAAACAAGAAGAATGAAAAATAAAAACTAAAATAATTCAATACGTCTTGAGTAATTGATAAATCTATTAAGTTATGAAATGACTTGTTTTCAGCCATAAGAACTGCAAAATATAGATTAATTAGATACTGAATTGAAAAATAACTGTAAAACGTGAAACGAACGAGTAATTATAAAATCTCAGCTGCAGAACTAATGTTTTAATGATTTCCGTTTCGTCTGTAAAAAAATAAACATCTATCAGTACGAAATGATGATAATCTACTTATATAATGAACTACAATGTGATTGTCTCTGTAATCTATCTGTAACACCGGACTTTTACTCTCATGGGTACAAATTCTACCGATAGAAATACATCCTACCCACCATCCAAAGTTATGGACTCTCACGCGTGAACAAATTCAGTAATTTTCTCTGAAAAAAAATCCATTGCAATCCAAATATATCCATGAGATTTTTTTGCTGGGATTATCAAGAGAATCATATGAAACAAAGTTTTCTCAATAAATGATGCAAGAAAATAATAGATAAAAGCAGATCGGGACACACGTCGTATAGCAATGATCAGGAAGTTAATCAAGCTGGCCGTAGTTTGAATCCCTCTCTATTGATGGCACGATTACAGACTGTTATTTTAACAAATGATATTTCAAAAAAATGGACCAGGACGCTCGTTGTAGAGCAATCAAAAGGAAGATGATCTTGCTGGCCGATGTTATTGAGACCGATTCATATTAGACCTGCAAGTATGGATGGTCTGATACCAACTCACGCTAAGTTTATATCTATTCTTATGGTAAATATTAGTTTCTTAATTCTCTGTCCATAACACTGAACACTTCAACTGAAGGGTTGAAATTTTGGTGATAAAAATCACAAATACCCACCATATTAGACTATGGGCTCTTCCAGGTAAACAAATGGACTTTTTATTTCTTTTTTTTTAATCGTATCATAGAAACTCATTTATATTGAATTAGTTCTTCCGCAGGGATTAGAAGAATAGTGTGATTACATCTAAAAGGGAGATAATCGATGTTTCCCTGCACTGCACTTCACCATCCCTTATAAATCCGATTTTAGCGCAAACACGAGATAAAGATATCCATTTTTTCTCATATCTGGCTGATAACATCGTTATAACATTGGATTTTACTAATCCTCCGACCGACCGACCGACTCACAGTTTTTACCTCTCAAGTCTACTAAATCTACTATTTCCTTATGCTATTGTTTAGCTGATTATCAATATTCACTAAGTGTGACCAAATGAGAGGAAATGGTGAGAGGTAGCTTGTCTTACGCCCATCTTCAAATTGAATAGGATCTGTTTGCCTAAAAAATCAGCAATCAAACTCCTGGCTTTTAGCTTGGTCGGACCATCAGATTTTTCCAACGTTGGGAAATATGCTATTATCTTACTATCTTAACCACGAACAAATTTACTCTTTATTCATCTTATCAATTACTGCGACTAACAATAAAAATGGTAGTTATGATTCAAAATGTAAATAAAAAAACGTGTTCCATCGTGAATAAGCGTCGCTCATAATAGAATTAATTTGATAATAAATTTGTTTTGGGGAATTCTATGTTCCATCCAACATGAGTTGATATATCTATCTCCTCTCTGTAGTTTATACTGAAATGACTTCCTATGTATATATACATATGATTATAAACTGTGTTAAATTATATTGAAAATCTTATTTGAAATAATCTACAGTCAGTATACTGTTAATGGATCAATTGGCCTGGACAACATTAATAGAATAATTGAATGAAGAAAATGGGGCTGCTGCAGGAATTGAACCTGCGACTGATAAGATAACTGCCTGAACGTAGCATTTTAGCTCAATGGTAAGAGCAACGCTGTCCTATTTTTCTACCATTTTTTTTTTGATACATCAATATGTATAAATTATTTTTACTTGTTAACACGTTAAATTTCGAAGACTACATATCAATGTTAGATGAGCACATATATGGATATGTTATATTACTTAGAAACTCTATTTGGAATGATATACTGTTATTTCATTATTATTAAAATGATCAACCGTCATTACGAGACTTGGACGTGAATAGAATAAACAATTAACGAGAATGGGGCTGCTGCGGGAATCGAACCTGTGACCAATAAAGTAGCCGCTTCCACGTAGCGTTGCTTATACCATTAAGCTAAACAATCGCCGGTTAACTGAAAGGCCCAAATAACTGTTTTAACCACAAATTCTCATTTTCGTTCTGGCAGTATCTGCTCTATTGTTTCTCAGCGCGAACAATAATTTCAAGATATGGATATATACTTCAACAATATTTTGGTAAACATAAAACATAATGAACAAAACATGAATTTAATTCTCAAGATTATAAAGCGGATAATACAGCTATATCAACGCCTGAAGCTGTTGAACATTTTTTCTATTACGAAGCCGTAAAATCTTTTCCGAGATATTTCAACTTTTTTTTCAATCAAAATGTCTTGCTCATCTTCTCTTTTTTTATGATGATAACATTCACAAACTTGAAAAACATGAGAATTTCCTTCTTTTGTTTCGTTTTTTTATAAATCATATTATTTGTACTTGTTTTGAACGGGAAAAAAATCGCCAATTGAAGACGAAAAAGAATATGGAAGCCAAACAGTGTTATAAATTGCATTATCCTCAGCCTCTTTATGTGAAGATTCATACGTGTGTGTCAACAAATTATTTGATTTTCATTGTTTTTCCCCAGAATCTACCGACCCGTCTCCAGATTCCGAAGGTTAGTCTGAGAACATCTAATTCACAGTGGTATTGCGCTATGGTCAGTTCGTCGCTTGTTGTCTGTTTATTTATTGTAATGCTACTTCGCCGTCGCCATTGTCGCTGCTGCCGCCGCCGCTGTTGCTAATATTTTGCCTGTTTCTTTTGCCCTTTTTTGTCTCTCACCACTCTCGAGAACGCACCCTCATTCATCTGCAAACACATATCAGCAAGCCCATCAACTTTCATTTTTATTTGCCATTCAGCAAAAGTTATGTGCACGTAATGAAGAAGAAACGACTGTTGGTCTTGTCATGCTTTTTCTACCTTCTCTTTTATTTCCGTTTTTGCTCCCATTTCTTTCTTTCTACCGTTTTCGTTTCATCTTTTATTTTGTAACACCTTTTGTGATTGTCTGTGCCTTTCAGTGAAGAGTAGAGAGATTTTATGGACTTTGTGTCGACCAAAAGATCTGTCCAGCTTTTTTTTCTCATAAACATGTCGTCGTTATTGCTAACGTTTTTTCTCTCTTTCCCTCTCTATTGTACTTTGTGGATAATTGAATACCGACCATTGGCTCTTTGGCCTTCAATGTCTGATTGTTTCATCAACTGGATTGTTGTCACTTTCTAACGCATGCTCTCACTTGTCTCTTATATATCTATATCCATGTATTTATATATGTATGTACATCAATATGTCCGGAGCCTAATCATAGACACATTTGCCTTACATGACAAAATATTTTCCAAGATAATTTTTTTATGCCTGTGCACTTAATCCGACATTTCTCCATAGATCACACAGAACGAAGAAAATGCAGTGAAAACCTCAGATCGAATTTCAGCAAATAACTAATTTCAGACAACGGACCTATTGATCAAAACACGTATATATATATATATATATATATATATATATATATATATATATATATATATATATATATATACATATATATATATATATATATATATATATATATATATATATATATATATATATATACGTGTGTGTGTAATTTTTGTAACTTTTTCAATCATTCCATTATTTTGCAGCTCTGTTTTACATATATTTTACTTTTTATATATAAAATTAATGTTTATTGTTTTTATGTTACTTTTTTATTGTCAAACTGAACGTTTGCTTTTAGGTGCTTACCTATATTAGCACTTATCTACTTGAATGTATAAATGTCTCTGATTGTATTCTTCTGTCATACCTGTATTAGTTTGGTTATCAGTACACTGGTGTACTTTTTCAGTGCTCTAGATATGCAGCCTTCAGTTCAATTGCTCCTGTCCAAAAAACGTAAATTCAAAAAATATTTGAGTTTATTCTCATAAGGGGTGCACAGCTAAGTTCTTAAACGTCGGAGTTTGCCATTATCACAACATTTATCCGAATTTTAAAAAATGCTTTTTTGGGTGGGAAATGACAAATTTTAAGAGGGAGGGTAGCAACCAATTGGGAGGTTTTGATATACCTTTTACCTCGTTCATTTATTTTGGCTTTTTTCAGAGGTGCTGGAGCAGTAATATAGTGAGCTCCAGTAGAACCACACCCTTTGAATCTAATCATTCTTAGGCATATACGTGTTTTATATATATATATATATATATATATATATATATATATATATATATATATATATATATATATATATATACATACGTATATATACTAAAAATTAGGAATACACATCACCTAACACGTGCTCCTTGGGTCAACCAGTCATTTCATTTACCCATCTCGATGATGATGTGGGAGTTATGATCTACGAAACGCCTGTGAATAAATACCTAATCTCCCAATCTGTGTTTTCCTTATTGTCTATGAAATTTTCCACCATTATTTCAGACATAACCTATCTATCCAATAATCATATATATAAATATATATATCATTATCTATAAAATTATTTATTATATATATATGACATCAATATACATCATAAATATATATAAACAGCCGTCCATTTCAAATAGACCACATACCATCATGTAAGAGTTAGTGACATGATTTCACGCAGTGTCCTATGTTTCTGTGTATATGCCACAATAAAAAGTTCTTCTCAACAAAGATTTTTTATGCTATAATAATAAATCTGACCTTTCTTGCAGCTCAAGAATGTTTTCGTTGAACTTCAAAGATATTATAACCTTTGCATTCAAGAAGATCGTGGATAGTTGAAATGTTAACACTCCTATTAATATGCTAAATATCATCTAAATTCATTCACTCTCGCATTTTGTCTGATGACTTATTAAAAATCGAATGTGCACAAAAACTCTATATACAGTCTCTATATAAGAACTTATACATTAGAAACTGTCAACAAAGACTTTTAACATTGGTTTCTTCAGTTTTCAAGTCAGTCCGACTGGATGTGTATGTATGTATCACGTGTACAGGCTGCACTATTGGCGCTAGAGGACTGAAAATTAGTGTCCACCCTTTATTATGGCTACAAAAACTTGTTGTTTGTTTTTTTTGAAAATTCCAGACGTAAATATTTTTTTTAGTGGGATAGGCAATTTACCATGCAGGTTCATGATAAATTGATCACTATTTTGCACCTGGCTGATTTTTGAAAATCTGGACTTCTTAGTGATCACTGCACAAACAAAAGGCGAAAAAGGAGGCTTTTTTTAATTCATGACGCCCAGCATAGCCTCCTGCTAGAAATGATGTTCACGTGATGCTTCCCATTGTGTGATTAACCAGACCAGTTCAATTTAAAATAAATGCATGTCAATTTCCAGAAATGGATCTTGTGAATAAATATATGCTATTTGGATTCATATTTGTGTGTATATTTAGACTCTCCTGCTAATGGTCGCAGTATGTTCCTGTTGAAATCGATAATTTCATTTGTAAAGGTTTGTTTTTATCTCGAACTGGAGCGTCGAGTTATAGTTCAGTGAGAACAGCTACAATAATCTCACTTTCATTTCGACTGGTTTTGTCGCAGGAATTAGTTTTAGATTTGTTTGAAAAAACATTGAAGTATTATCAGTGCATTCGTATAACCGTGGAAAGGATTCAGTATTTCACCTTCGTCAATTGAACCGACATAAAAGATACGGGGAAAATCGTTAAAAAAAAGGAATGCTTTCTTTGAACAACCAATAATTCTTGACTAGTATTTCCTTTCATTCCGATTTTTAGTTTGTTTTATCTCAACTTATTCAGACCTTCTATCTACAGCACTAAGCAACCATATGATATTGTTAATGACACTGCTCATGTCAAAAATGCTATTGCTACTACTTCCACCGGTGTAGAAACAATAACAAATATGGCACTGAAAACAATTAGAGGAGAATGAAGGGTAAGTTTAAGGGCTAGATTTGATTTTATGTCAACAGTAGGGTTCCCTGAACTTAGTAAGAGCATTTGGTATAGTTAACCAAAAAGTTATTGGTTAGCGTATTTGCCTTCTCCGTCCGCTCGAATAGTATAATAATTGTCAGCTGCCTCTTGATAGATGGGTCGATTTTCACACCCGACTTCCCACTAACGGGTTAGAATCAACTTGATTCATTTATTATACCCATAGGGAATAGATACTGCAAATAATTCCCCATGTGTCATTTTTCTTTGTGACACCAACGACTGGCTTATTCATAAAGGGACAATTATTTATTTATTTGATGGATGACATCAAAAATCAAGAGCCAAAACGAAACTTTCAAACAAGGTATGGTATCGTTTCAACTGTAATGTTCATAAACCAAAGTTCTTTTTAGAAGAGTGATTTTTCGTCAGATTTTGTGTTGAAAAAAATTAAACAATTGTTTAAAAAGAGGCAAATATCTTTGTTATCGGACAACTCGGAAACACTAAGAATATCCCAGAAGACCACGTGCGCGATTATCAATGCATACCATCAAGAATGGTGTATACACTTTTTGGATGCGAAACATCCAGCTGCAACAGAGCCCTTATTATTATAGACACTCCTTGATATGATATTTTTCAACTTGGAAGAATTACGAAAATATTGTTACTCACCTTCCCAATAAGAATATATCACGCAATTATCATCCTCACCAATACTCAATTGCTATTATACTTTCTTAGCAATCAGCGAGAATTGCGTGTTTACCACTCGCAGACTTGTGTTTGAAAAGCCAGGTATTTTGGCAAGCCGAACTATATTGAAAACATCTCTGGAATGTTGACTTGAGAAATTTACGATACAGACGTGTTCTCACTTTCTCATCACATACTTACGAGAAAACCTCGGGAATACATTACAAAAGTCTCCCAATTTAATCAAAAAATCAATACATTGAAGGCTAGCCATCACAAACCAAAGTTCATATAACAATGAACTGCGGTCTTGTAGATATTTACCAACGCTAGCTTGTTAGACACTATAGTGAAGCACCCAATTACCTACCGTAGCGTAGTGGTCAGCAATCTTGTCTCACAGATTAATATAGTGGGTTCGATTATCATTGAGAGACCCACTATGATGACGCTGTGCCAGACTAAGCTAAACTTCGTTTATAACGATAATAAATTCACATTGGCTCATGCTATAGTTCGGTGGTTAGTAAGTTCGTATCACAGACCAATTCACTAATATAGTCAGTTCGATACTCATTAAGCGTCCTACTAACCTGACCTTGTGCCTAACTGAACAATTCTTGACAAATGACTGATTTGTACCAAACTAAATCAAACAAAGTGAATATCAATAGTAGGGCACCTAGTGGGAAATCGCTTCGCTAGCAAAATCTCTCAAACTAGTTTGTTGATCATCCCTCCACGACTAGTGTCCCTTTGTCCTATATTCACGTTGATTTTCAAATAGATATATTCAATCATCCAGATGAAATATTATCAAGTGACTCTTCGCAAGATGCAATACATACATCAGTGATATTTACAAACTTGGATGGATAAAATAATATTAAAATATTCTAATTCAAAAGTTGTTGTATTTTTATTGGATAGCAACAAATTTTCAATGATTTTGTCAATAAGTTTTACATAATATTGTAATCAATAATTGAAAGTAGATTACAAACACGAAATCAATGTCTACGTATAAATACTGAACTAAGAACGTGAACCATTTTTGATCCTCGCTTTTTTGTAAAAGTGATCACCATTAATCTATACGGAATTTCTTTCAATGGAATGTTGAACTGAGTCATCAGATGTTGGGTTGGTGGAAGATACAATAGACCAGGGTGTAGGAGAGGAAGAAAGAAGGGGAGAGATGCCTCTATAATGGCTCGCTACAAAACAAACAATGAACATTATTCTCGCTTTTTTCATAATTGCAGAAAGGTGGTGCGAAGCCACTGATACCTGCAAATCTAATGCATAAATAGTTCCAATTCCTCCTCGGATATCTAATTCTTCCAGTCATTTTGCAAGGGTCTACGAGACTGTTCCAATTGCTCCAATAATTATAGGCATAATATTATCATTATATGTCATCTCTATTTTTCTTCATGAACTCTCTTATGCTTTTTTCCGTTCTAATGAACGCCTTTTATACGTTCTGATAATTCTGTTTGTTTGTGGTCAATGCACATTTTTATTATATGATTTGTGTCGATTTTTCTACATCTGTGTGCACCATTCATGATCCCCTACAGACACAATGTGAACGTAATTGGAGTAAGCGATAATTGATATCTTGAACTGAAACATATAATCCCCTGGTCTTTAGTCATAATGGTAATAATGGCCTCCTGGTAAAATAATTATGGCTTTCCGTAAGTTGGACTGGGCGTTAACATGCATCGAGTTCTTGGCCCTTCGGGAAGTAGATCATAGGACACTATGGCCTTATCTTTTTATTCCTATCTCAACAGTACACATGTTGAGTTAAACGATACACTGATTATTCAGTTGATATTTTAACGTATTAAGAAGTACAGATAATTTCTATCATTTGCATCTATATTTTTGGTTCGATTTTTTCCATCTTGTATACGAATCTTTATTTGAGATCAAACCATAGAACAAAAGAGTAGTAAAAGTAATAACATGACTCGTCTTAAATATCTCCTCCAATTCTGTTTCGTTTTACTTCTATTCATCAAATCTTAACTTAAAGAAACAAGTAGAACTATTTGAATATTGGAGAAATACAACGGCGCCACTGTTCTGACTATCGTTCGTAATTTTTCACAAGTGAGCACCTAATTTTTTTTTTTTTTTTTTTTTTGCTTTACAAGAAAGTGGCCTTGTAATGAAATTGTGTGTATAGATCCATCGAAATCGTGAATAGCTACTCAAAATGTGTTTTTGAAACATAGAATTTATACCACCGAGCAAAACAAAATTATAATCCATGCGCTGAGCCGAAGTTTACAATCAGTTTAACCTAGTACGACAGGAGACCAAACTGTTGGGAGGAATATTGTATCATGTCATTCTCCAAGTGCTGAGAGCCGGCCTGCCTGCCCTGTGAATCAGCATTCTAGCTTTTTACTAAAATGACTTGTAGGAAATACGCCATTTCCACCATATTATTGACTGGAAAAAACAACACTGATTCATATTGGTTGAAAATTGTAACAACGAAAGTATTTATTTGGTTTGTGTATATCAAACACATTACAAAAAATGTTATCTCTCTCTCTCTCTCTCTCTCTCTCTCTCTCTCTCTCTCTCTCTCTCTCTCTCTCTCTTAAGGAGTGCCGGCAAGACATTACAAGGCTAGCACAACAGATGTCTTTATAGAGAGAGATAGAAAAGGCCTTTGTCCATTAGTGGACGATGATGATGATATAATGTATTTAACAGTTGAACCAACTCTCACCGGTTTCTATTTATCGAATAAACACCATGTCTCTCAATTCGAGCAATGATGATCCAAAGATTAATCGTGAAGCAAAACAGACTGAATCGTTTTTCATTGATCGGCCATCATACCATCCTAGGGAACGTACGTTCTTCCATTTTGTCCTTTCGTCTTGCGATGATCTCTACTCTCGTCTTTTAGCATTCTAGTCTAAAAAGCAAGGAGTCCAAAAATGATTATTACAACATGAATCAAGAGGCCGCCTCTAACTCTTTGATACATCATAAGTTGAATTTCTCCCTACTTTCAAAGTGTTGGTATCTGTGTGATGGACCATTTTTACAATAATCTTTTAATTGTAATATTTAGGTGCACGAAGCTTTATATGCTGTCCCACCATTTAGTTTAATACCCAGACTGTTCAATAGATGGCAGAATATTTAGGCAAAATACGCAATGAGGGTAGTCTACGCAGTTTTACATTTATCAACCACGTTAGGCCTGAACACCATAAAAAAACAAATTGCATCGCACAAAAATTAAAGTACGGAATTCTCATTTTTTTTTCATGCTCTGGTGAATACTGAACTATGCGACAAGTGAATTGGTCAGTTGGTTCCATAAAGAACAATCTTAACAATCTTACAAAAACTAAAGTTCACGGAACTGGAAGTAAGAATAAAATTAAAACCTACCATAAAAAGTAAGTTTGACCGAGCAGAAAAGTTTACGCGATAATCAATCGATTTCTCTTTAAACTAGAGTAATCTAAAGACCAGCCGTCGGAAATAATTAAATTTGTTAGTGATTAACCGATCAATTTCGGGTAGTATATACCGGTATGTGAGACGGGTATTTATTTGAAGGAAAAAACTAAGCAAACATTAGACAGCATCCAATGCACTGGTATTATGACTTACGGGGAGGCTGTCTACCAAGGCTAGATATGAACAGTTATAGGGCTTGGATTGGGTGTTAGTCCACCAAATACTCTTGTAAACCATTCGTTATAGTCTGTCATATAAAATATTATTCTTCAGAACTAAAAAAGGAAAATATAAACACTACCGACTATTTGAAAAGTTTACCTTAATATGGAAGGGGAAGGCCAAAAAAGAAGGGCTAAAAGGGGAGAAGAAGGTGTTGCACCAGTCTTTTAATTTGAAAGACCCCGCTTGCCTTGAAAATCAGCCTTAAAACTTTCGACTTTTACCTGTGCTCGAACATCGACTACTGGTGCCATTCACAGACACGCAACTAACACAACAAGCAAGCTACAAAGTATAAGCTGAGTCTGTTGCAAGGCCACAAGTTTGGAGTACTCAGTGAATATCGAATTCATGGCAGTATTAATTGTTTACGAGACTATCTTGTCTACCACTTCTCCAAGGCAAGGCTCCAAAGATCAAAAGCGATGGAAATTATATTGTAGGTCTTTGAATTATATCAGATTTTTTCTGTATCACTTTTATCTCGAGGATGTTTGTTCTTGTGATTACAGTTTGATGACAAACGTTCATCATTCAGCTTTATGTACACAACTTTAAGTATTGTTATGAGTATTGTAGTATGACCTTCCTTTCGTCGGACCAAAATTCATTGTAAATGATATGGTCAGACTATTTTCGTGGTCTATGGGTTCATTTGCTCACAACGTTGCTGCCTTTCGTAAAATGTTCCTGTTTCCAGAATGTGGATTTGCTTCTTAAAATGCACGCTCGTATTGGACTAGACACGTTACATTCGTTATATATATATATATATATATATATATATATATATATATATATATATATATATGTGTGTGTGTGTGTGTGTGTGTGTGTATATATATATATATATATATATATATATAGGTATTGTGTTTTCGGTATCAAATTTCGAATTGCTGACCTGTCATTAGGTGACCTGTTTGCTTTTCCAGAAATGATTAACAAAATTTGTCAAACAAAATTCAGACCAGAATTGACGCAAATTTGTTCGACAATTTATATTTTCCACGATCTATTTTATTTGTACCAGTAAAAAGGGCAAATGTATAACTGGACCAGAAATGTTTTAATCGGTTTTAATTATGTATTATAATCTTATAACACTTTTCATAATTTACAATACCTGATAATCCAATTGACCCGGTGATTTAGTTGCTGATCACTTCGGTAAAGAGTCTGTATATGCTGCTGAGTAGGCTTATTGGCCTGTTGTTGTTAGGGTGTTTTGGATTTTTTTCCCTTTTATATAGCAGCATTATGATTGAAGTGTTCCTATCATCTGGGACTTTACTTCGTTTGAGGTATAAGTTGAAAAGAATGGATAATTCCTAGTGAGGACTTTTTCAGCTTTTTGAGTGGGTCGATTGCAATGTTATCGAGTCTAGGGGTTTTCCTTTCTTTCTGTTTGATGGCTGCCTTCACTTCCAGCAAAGTAACTTCTGTGAAATTTTCGATTGTTCTCGGCCTGTGTTTCTTGTTCATTTTTCTGTGTCCTTTGTTTGGTGGAATAAAGGTTTTTGTGAAATTCCCGAGCACGTTCGACAATTCAGTCCCTATCCATTATTAAGTCTCTGTTTGCTTCGAGCACGCTACTTATTTCCTTTTTTCTTATACTGAGAAATATTCCAATAGTTTTGAAGCCTCTACCTTTTTCAATAATTTTTCTCATGACTGCTGTCGTGTATTTTCTTTTATCTTCTCATAGTTCTTTCTTTTGGGGATAGCTTTGTTCAGTTCTGTTGCTTCGATCTTTTCTGTTGTTGATGATGGTGGATTACGATTTCTGCGTTTTTCCATGATATTCCCAGTTTCTTCTGAGAGTTTATTTATGGTTTGTATGCTCCTTACCAACCACAGGAACAAGATGCCTTCAGAAAAAGCTACTCCACCATCGACCATCTCCATCCAGTAAACCAAAAAGAGAAAAAAGCTGAATATATAATGCCACTCGCTGTAGCATTTGTTGACATTAAAAAGAGCCTTTCGACTCCGTGGAAATCCATCAAATCACTGATGCAATAGTACAACAAGGTGTAGACCTGTACATGTAGTGCAACATATCTACTGACACAGCAATTTCTTCAACAGGGTACATAAAGACTCTAAGCCCTTTCAAGTAGAAAATAGAGTGAAACAAAGTGATACAAGCCCTCATGGACTCTTCACTGCCTGTCTTGAGATGATCCTCTAAAATCTACAATGTAACACTTAAGAATAAGAATAGACGGCGAATACCTAAGTAAGCAGATATGACTGCGATGTCGTCCTCTTTGCTAAGAACCATTCGTGATTTCCAAGAACTGGCAGACAAACTTAAAGGAGGGAATAAGAAGGTTTGCTCTCTCATGAACTTAAGCAAAATGAATGTCATGTACAATCTTGAGGGAAGGACATATCCAACGATTGACGCTAAAAAAGATAAAAATGATAATACAATCAGAAAAGCTAATCTGGTTCGATTCTGGACTACACATAGTCGGTAGAATTCAAGAAATTAGTGAATTTAGAATAGCTTTCAGGAAAGCCAAATTTCTGTCAATCAATTCTGGTGGCACATAATGATGGATGCATGAATACTTTTTTCTAAAAGAGGGAGAGGTTTGATTTGCTCGATTTTTTCAAATACTTCTGTTCGAATTACACACATCTGTATGGAATTTAACTCGTTATGCTCCTAGGCTTATGCACTTGAATTGAATAGGATAAAAGATTATTTTCTTGATATTGTACTCAATATAACTAAGCTGAATAAATACCTACAAGGTTACTCTCCTTATAGTCTCCAATAATATGTTGATAGTGATGTACTGTTTTTTTGGGGGGTGGGGGGGGGTTGATTGATGTTTTTGTTTGTAAATGATGATATATGGTTGGTTAATCTTAGTTTCAAGTATGTTTTCGATATTCCAATATAATATTTCATTTCTAAGGGTTTATATTTCACCTTGGTATACAATATTTGACTTGAGACATTTGTTTTGCAAAGGGCATTTGTTTTTGTTTGTACATCACTGTTGACAGCTTATGGAGACTAACAGATATCATACTCAAAGCCACAGTAAAATAGAAAATATTAAAACAAACATACATATGCCAAAATATTGAACCCCATGTTACCTATGCCTAAATAAGATATTCTAAATCGTCACTTTTGCCAATAAAACTGGAAAAAAAACGGATTTATTAAACAGAAAAAAATGAAGTAGTCTTAAAATACTGGCGTTGCTTAAAATTAACAGACATAACTCAATAACCCACATACAGATATACAAAAAATATTCTCCAAACATATCATATTCCCCAAGCCACTTAAAAAAAAAAACAACCAAATCACCATAATTATCTTATACACGTGGAAATAGACGAAACCCAGAATAATTAAATTAACAATAAAGGTCATATAAATGGGAATCCTACGATTGTGAAACAGATTTAAGTGAGAATTAAAAAAACTTTCAGAGAGGAAACATACCACAAAGAGCAGATGGATTAAATACTCACTGATAATAAAGATGCCTACACCATACCCTCCTAACTCATAATAACCAACAAGCACAGCATCCCCATAAAATGAAACAGAAAAACGTAACAAGCAATGACCAACCACTAAATAAAGAAAGAAAAGAACAAAAAATAATATGTACGAATGCATAATAGAAGAAGACAACCTCGAAAAACAGACACACTGCAAAAAGTGCCTTAATTCGGAATTCATAATAAACTGAATCATTGGCCTGAATAAGTCCAAATAGGATAAAAACATGAAGGTGTTTTTGTAGTGAATCCTTACTTCATTATATATATATATAAATTGATTTGTTGGCGTTTACTTGCTTGAAAAGTTATAAGGACATCAAAATAAGATGTCAAACTGTAGCTAGTCTGATAATGAATATATTTTTCAAAAAATAATACGCTCTATATCATCGATTGAAACATCTACTAAAATATTAAACACCGTCTCTTTTCAATAAATAATTTTTAAAACGGTCACACACAGAGAGATAGTCATCCACTGACAGCTGTTTCGTCGTATTACGAGCCTTCAGTGCGGCTATAGACTCGAGATCCACCTCAGTTCCACCGGGGGGGTAAAATCTTCACACCAGACCAGAATATCAGTATTGTACCTGTCTTCTAAGCAGAAATGGATGTACAGTGGGACCAAATTAAACGATATGTTTTTTATTGCTTTTGTTTTTTGCCCAAACGTCATGAGTCCCCATCTATCAGAGTTGGGGGAGCATTGCATTGTTGCTCTTCTCAGTCTACTGAAGAATGTTCATCCCCCCAACCCAAAGGGGGGAGCATTGATAGCGTCATCCATAGACAGTTGTTTCGTCATATTGCAACTCATCAGGGTGGCTATAGACTCGATATGCACTCCAGTGCCGCCAAGCAGGATCGAAACCTTACCCCTACAATAAATGTATATATTTTATGAATTTTCATGCACTCCTTCATCGTGTTATTTGAGGCATCTCATGCATAAAATATTGGATATATTGAATTAGCAATTGACTCACTCTTTCGTACAAATAAGAGAACTGGGTATCTCTGCTTCTTCTAAACAAGCAACTAATAATTCTCTGGAAAGGTGTCCTATTTGCATCACTACATATCGTGGAATATCCGTTCGATCAATGACGTAACTGGTTAAGATAACTGAATAAACGAACAGAAAGTAGCGTTCGCAACAACAACTTGTACGTTATAGCGTAGATAACATCTATTTTATATAATTCTTAATCCTATCCACAAACAGCAACAATTTTGCATTAAAATATCGCCATTATTCCTCCCTTTTTCTAATAAAAGGTGTGTGTGAGAGAGAGAGAGAGATTGAGAGAGGAGAAGAGAAAGAGGGAGAAGTGTGAGTGAGAGAATGACGAGCGTCATCTCATCCAATTAGTAACTCACTCATCTACCCAGTAAGTAGATATGGACCTAATCAATAGAATGAGATAGATACATAGACTGATATCGAATTCTTAAAATACAGAACTATATTTTCCATATGATGTATAGTCAGATATTTTTTAAATATATTTTCATCATATGGTAAAAAATACCATTATTTCTCGCCTTATATTATTAGCCATTACGTAGGCAAGAATTCACTAATCAACATCGAAGATTGAATGAGGAAATGCAGCCTGTCAGTAGCAACCTTCGGGATTACTGGGATGCTTGTTGCAACAAGAACAAGTGCACTTATAGTATGGATAGTGAATAAGCTGCTAAGAAAACGAGTGGACTCAGAATTGAATTTTCAAAATCAAACTGGCGTTCTAATCATACGCCCAGCTGAGCAATGCCAGCTGTGACAATAAGCACAAATTCAAAAGACAAGAGATTTGCACAAACTCATTCGGTTGGAACACAGGGGCGTAAAGGATGCACGATGTATATGTCTTAAAGCAAAAGCTAAAAAAACAATGTTTCCCGCTATTTTGTTGAAAAAAAGGCTAACACTGAAAAATGTTTTTAACACTGAATTTTTCTTTTGTTTTTTCTTAGCTATCTTTTCTGTACTTGTCGTCAGCATATGATTATTATTGATTTTCAAGTTAATCTTTGCTTCACTTCATTGTTGTTTTTCTCTCAAATCTCTTTTGAAGCAGAAAAAATGACAACAGTGTCAATCTTGAAGAACGGTTTCTACTGCGATTTCCTTATTATCCACTCTTATATGAAAAAAGCTTGCCTAATCTGCCGATGCCCCACTAAAGTTAAAGTGTTGCCCATCGAGAGATTTACTGACAGAAGATGACATCATGCTGACAAAAACAAATGTAAAATGTTTTACAAAAATTTGCACACATGCACAAAATATATATATATATATATATATATATATATATATATATATATATATATATGAAAGTATGATTTCAGGTGACACTTCCAGTTTTAGAATGCCACCACATGTTAATCGTTGTTTGGACATTGGTTTTGACTGATCGATTTTCTGCCCGTCCGTATAGCGTACCGACACGCCTGGCCTAGTCAAACTTGGTCCAGCTCAGTTACTCTGGTGTTGCTTGACATAGAATACAATGATTACGTTTCCATTCCTCGAACTATTCTGGAAGACCCAAATGTGGGACAATGATGGACTGCTTGACAGGGTTGAAGGGCTCAAACTGCCCTTCTTTTTAACTAAAGCTCGAGCGAGTTGGAGAATTCATGTCTTTACTTTAAACTCGCTTGACTAACTCTATTCTTTGTGCTATTAGGTCACCTTTCCCTGCTCCTATTAGAGCACATGAAAGGTTTTATCATCGATCAGAATCATCATCAACACTATGTCATCTTTTACATAATATGTGCAGAAAAAAGAGAAGGTTATGAAAGTTTTTCATTTCTCCGGATTTCCGATTAGAGAATTAAACCTGGGTACGAATGTGCGACAAAGACAAACAAGTGAAATGATACAAAGGGGAAAAAAGGGCGGTGTGGATGAACTTTTGGGGGAATGGATCCATCCAGGTTCCAATAAGCAGTTTATGCAATTTTTCCATGAAGATAGTTTACCTTCATATTGCAATAAAAATATCAATGCAATACAAACTTGCCAAAATGCTGCAAATACTACAATATCGAAGTGTATAATAAAACAGGTATGCACCGTTTTTTGTTCACTTCACACGTTTTTCGCTTTTTACAAAAAATAGAAAGGGCGGAAATAGCTTTCAGTGTTTGTTTTGCAGCGAGCTATTAAAGGGACGTTGCGACCCCTTTTTTCTCTCACACAAATACATACTCTCTCTCTCTCTCTCTCTCTCTCTCTCTCTCTCTCAACCAAGTCTCCTGTACATCGAAACACCCCAACCCTTGGTGACTCAATCAACCATTCCATCACCATGATCTCCATTTTATGGAATTAGGGAACACTCAATAACTTTTCCCACTCAATCAATAGTTATTGTTTCTTCACTTTACGCCATTTTTATTCTTTTATTTTTTTGCTTTCAAAATGTTTCTATTTGATAAATACGTCAAAACTCCCATTCCCTCATGATTCTGTCTACATAGAATCACAGCAAATACCTAGCAGTAGGCGTTGCAGATAAAGCAATAATCTCTCATGATTTCACCCTGATAGCATTTGAATACGTAATACGTAAGCAACGTATCAACTTTTTGTCATCTCTGCCCACTGACTTTATCACTACTCCACCACTCGATCAGCTTGAGTTATGTTCTGCCCTGAAAAAATATTTTGGATAGTAAAAAACAAAATCTCAATGGTTGAACATCAAATTTCCTAATTTCTTGCCTGAAATCTATTTTATCAACGTTTGGCACTCAATCTATCTGTATTGCATTGAAAACCAGGGTAATGCATGTGTGTGCACCTGGTGTGCGTGTGTGTGTTTGTGTGTGTGTGTGTGTGTGTGTGTGTGTGTGTGTGAAGTATATATATATATATATATATATATATATATATATATATATATATATATATACTGTGTGTGTGTGTGCAGTTCAGTTCGTCTATGTATTAATGATTAAATATTGCTTACATTCCCATCATCTTTGCATAGTCAGGATAGCTTTACTAATTATTTATAACACTAATTACGGCACCCTACAAAAAGAGAAAGAAAACTCATGGAAAATAGATAGCCATACGTTTGAACAACAATTGAACAAATACGGCTTTCTCAATCAATTACTGATACAATCACTTTGGCTTTGCTCCAGCCAGTTCCTGTAGCTTGTTTAATGCATGACTGAATTCGTGTTTTCTTTCTCCCAGACTGATCAACCTCACAAACTTTACCTGGACTGATTTTACAACTGATGATTATAGCTTGGTGTCGAACCCGTTTTCAATCTCCTTAGTTACTTTACGGTAACGAGCTTGAACATCTCTGTACTTCATCTGAACAGTTAGACTAATCGAATTAGTAACTTGACCCTTTTTCCGATACGTACAACCCTGTAGATTCCTAAAATAAATCTATAGAATACATGTATTCCAGCAGTCATATAAATTATGGGATATATTTGTCCGAGAAGTCTCTGAAAACAAATCGACAGGTATTTTGTGTTGTCTTTATGTTCATTCACCAGTTTAGTTACATGATTTATCTGGTTGTTAGGGATGGTTTTGTTTACATTGATTAACTCTGTGACTGATATTGGCTTAAAATCATAATGCCAACTATTCGTGACGAGACCGATTCTATTATACTTATGTCTAATAACGACCCCATTTTGTTGACGAGCTCAACCAACCAGGTATGTGATTCATAACTCATAACTTACACTTATCAATTCTTTGCAACGTATTTCAATGAGAAACACTTCAATATGATCATTCAAAGAAGATATAAATACATAAATAGATGCAAAATGATTTCATCTGTCTGTATAGGAAAATCAGGTTAGAGTAGGAAGAGAAGTAAATAAAACAATTCTCCTCTGATAGATATTTATTGAAAAGCACTCCGAATAGAATATCATTCTGAAGTCTCTAGAATATTTCCCTCCGAGGCGCCATATTGTCTTTACCCTTCATTGTACACTTATCTTTTGTTCATGTCGTGTTAACTGCAGTCGGACAAATGTTTATAATTAAGTGAAATTACGGCTAAATAATTATATAATTAATCGTAATTAAGCGAAATTACGACTAAATAACTTACTTTGTTCGCAACTCGAGACTACCGCGCATCGATCAATTAGTGGTTATTCACATCAAGTGAAGGCCTGCTTCGTAGTAGAAATAAAAATACGAATTCCCTACTACTATCAACGGTAGACGTTCAGACACAAGATTTCTAAGTAGGTGGGCTCTGCCCAAAACTGGAGTAATATAATTCTTCATGTCTTGCTTTCTCTTGTGTTGTACTAAGCTAACCTTAGCAGACATCAAGCCAACTCCAACTGTAAATATTAGTATTACTGAAGATGCTCTTTTGTTTTATGCTCGTCTTATATTCATTCAACTGATTGGTTTGCTACGCATGTTTAAAGAGGTTTTCTTAGTCTGACATAGATCCACACTTGTGGGGCAACCAAAGAGACTTGAATCAGTACACTGGTCATGCAATACGCGCTTTCTGACCAAAGATTGGTTTGTTATGATTTAGACGTTAAAAACAACCAGCAATTTCTGCTGAGTTTTTGGATGGTCAGTTGATTAAATCGAAATTGACAGGCAACCTTCATTTGTGAAAAAAGAAAGAAATAGTGGTAGCTATATTAATGGCACGCACCGGGAAACAATAGAATGTTGCAAAAAATATCTGCTTCCATATAACCATAGTAGGAAATCTTCCACTCAGGGGAGCAAAATGTAGACGGGAGATCACGTTTGAAAAAATTAGCTAGGCGCACCTTGTCTCATTTGTGTCGAAACCAATAAGAATATCCGACTCTGTAATGTCCACTTGTCTAATTCGTGCAAATAGAAGACTGCTGGTATGTAAAAGCTAATATTTTATGAAATGTCTGTGTATCTTGAGCTTGAGATGATTCTAATGATCGATATTTCAAAGCAATATGCGTATACGTGATTTATTAGCTTTATGTTCATCCGAAATTTTTAATATGTGATCTTCGGCATATATGATTGATAATCACCAATGAATTATGTGCATTGACAAGTAAGGAAATTGTGTTCAAAAATAAATATTTTCTTTTTAAATAAATACATTTTCGAACATTAACCATTGAAGTCGTAATGTATCTGGGTATATCTAAAGATATTGAAAATAATCAAACATCTTTTTACGTCTATGTAATTATTGTAATAAGTCAAGAAAATCACGAGTGTACGTAGAGACATCAACGAGTCACATTTTATTGGATTGTAACAAACAGGCAATTCAAACGGAAAAATACAGAACTGAATTTGCATCGATCTTTGTTGAGAAGAAGGAAAATATGATCAAGTAATGATCTTTTTGTTTTGTTACTTTTAGACAAACATACTGCACCGGGGCTTACATCCGTTTTACTTAATTATCAATTAATTTAGAATATTCTCAAAATCCTACTTATAAAATGAAAGTAATCTTTGCTTTTTATTTCCCGATTGAAATATTGTCTTATCTTCTGGTGTAATCTTCCTATTTGGTGTCAGGTCAGTAGAATCAGGCGATGTCTGTTCCGAAAATACTAGCCGTAATTACAAGGCTTAGAAAGATAAGTAGAGAACTGAAAGAAGGGCGGTAAATAGGGAGGGGATTTTATATCTGGAGAAAGACGACAAGAGGAATGAAGCGAGAAGTAGCGAGAGGGAAAGACGAAATATGGAGAAGAAGGAAAAGGGGGATTGAGAGGAAGCACAATTGATGAGAGGGAGCGGGAAATATGGTGAAAAGAGTGAGATGGAGAGAAAGGAAAGAGAGCAAGAAGAAATAAAAGTAAAAAGAGAAAGCAAGACAAAGTATGTGAAAACATCAATGGGATTAGTTGAACGGTTTGTATTAGATGTCTTATAACTTACGAGCCTTTTAGTGTGAGGATGATAATACCTTCCTAAAGTACGTGTGTGTGTGTGTGTGTGAGAGAGAGAGGGGGAGAGAGAGAAAGAGAGAGAGAGAGAAAGAGAGAGATGATGATGATGAGGATGATGATGGTGGTGGTGGTGGTGATGATGATGATGAGAGAGAGAGAGCTTGTGAGTATGAATACGAGTATCTGCATGTATGGATATGATAGTTTGTATGAGTTTTCCTAAATGTGAATATGAATGTTTGTGTATGAATGTTTATATATGTGAATATGAATGTTTGTATGTGTGAATATGTGGATATGAATGTTTGTATGTGTGAATACAAGTGTTCGTATCACTGTATATGTGGATATGAATGTTTGCGTGTGTGAATATGAGTGTTCGTGTGCGTGAGTGAGTATTAGTTCGTATGTGTTCGCGTGTGTGAGTATATATGTGTGTGTGTGGGTGTGTGTGTGGGCGTGTGGGCCTAGGTGCGTTCGTATGTGTTGGAGGACTTGAAACATCAGTAAACCTGAATTAATAATTTCACCCTACGTTGAATCACCATTTGCTTCTTAGTTTTCAATGCGGCAAAAATATGATAGTACGTATTCATCTATTATCTCAAGAACAGACATAAAAAAACAATGACCCTATAGGCTAGTAACTCCCAATAATTTCTTTTCTGACTATTATTTTTAAGTAAATTGATATCTCCATGGACCCCAAAATTTTCAAAACTTTAGTCTAGACAATAAATCGACATTTTATCAAGTAACAAATAGCTACAAGGTCCGTCTGTCAGTTGATTGACGTGTATGATGAAGACAGTTTTTTAAATGATAATACCAATCTTTTAGAAGGAAGTAAACAAGGGAAAGATCTTTTTAATCAAAGTTGTTATAAAATGTATTATTTTCATCATTGTCAGCCTTTTAACGTCTGACGATAGGCATGGACCTACCTCAGGATTCGTCTGGTTTTTTCAACCTGTCTGAATTTTCATGCCATCTTATTTTCTGCCAGCTGCAATTCCACAAATGGTCTCTGGGGACCCACGTTATGAGTCATGATGTCCACTGGTTGTCTGACATTTGTTAGGAGAATCCTCCACCAAAAGAACACGAAAACGTAGTGTACGTTTAGCTTCGGGGGCGACTTTTTGCATATTTTTTACTCCAATCGAAAGCAAAGAAGCTCTTCCGTTCATGTAGTAAACTGTTCTTAATATATCAAGAAGATCATTTTTGGATAAATGATTAGTTATTGAACGTATCTCAGACTGGTAAAAGGCTAAAAGTGATGGTCATCTCGTGACAATCAAACTCGCTGTTCTAGAGATTTGATTTGTCGGATGAACTGGTTAACCATCACACCACAGAACTAATCTTGGTTCAGTACGATACAAGGTTCAATCGGGTGTGAGTGGTAAGAGCAATAGAAAGATCATGAAGAAGATCAATCTACTTTAAAATCATAATCCAAAGTATCAATTTATATGTGTGCATGTGTGTGTGAAGTGATTCAATAGAATGTCGGTAGAATGATTATTGAACAGCGGAATAGATTCAAGAGAAAAAGAGGTCTTATGATTCATATTATCAGGTAAGCATGATCTGATGCATTCCGATAGTTGCCAACAATTTTTTCAGAGAATTTGGAGCGGTTTTAGAGAAAACATACCAATATATATATATATGGGGGGTAGGTAATGTCTGCTTACGTATTTTGTTGATGCAGAAGTTACCCGTGCCATCATTTGCATAAAGTTAGGGAAATCTTTTAATGAGTTTCTGAAGTTTACTCAGCCATATTTTCTTATTCATGGAATCAGTCAACTGTAGTATGCTGTTTATAAGTTTTAGGGTAAATTGAAAAACTGGGAAATTGCTTCGTCATGGACTTATTTAATTTAACATTGGTCAACGCTTAACCACTTTCTGTCCTCGATCGAAACAGGTATTCCTGGGGAAAATATTCATTGTCAATAAAAATTGGATTATTATGAAGATTAAAAGCGAAGAAAATCTTCTCAGTGTTAGATTCAAAAGGAATTTGTTATTAAACATTGCTGTAACCCAGATAAACTGTCACTGAAATGAGCAATTGACTTGTTTGGATGATGCATTGGAAGTAAGCAAGTCTATCAATGATTGCAATATCTATAGAGTTAGGACAGAAAATTCGTCTTTTTCGTGTCGAGCAGGAAACCACAACTGAGAATCGAATCAATTGCCCTCACAATGAGATTCCCACACTCAATAGAATACAGAAGTGAATGCATGAAATAGTGAGTGATGGGCTTTTTTCCCGCTCCAATCAATGTCTTATCGTTGTAGTGTTGTAAATTGGGAACTTTTCCATGGGATGTGTTCAGACGGACTACATTCCCTCGTCCATCCTGTCTGGAAATTTTCAGTTAAATCTCGGTCTGCAATCAGGGTGCAACGATACATTTTAGACATATCAAGTTCCTCTCAAATAGCTCTTTCTCGAGAGCATATGTTATGTGGAACAAACTCCTCTGAATGTGTTTACAACGGGTACAACCTCGACATTTTTAAATCAAGAGTAAACAAGAGCTTTACCCAATTTTAGTTTTTTTCAGTTTTCATTTTAAACATGTCATGTTTTAATGTTTCCAGTTTTAAAATCAATATGCTATTTTAACCTTTGTTTCTCATTTTTGATTCCGTGGCATAAATAATTCTCTTCTTTCTAACCCTTCGGTGTAAAAATGATTAAAAAGCCTTGATTGTGTGCAAAAGTAAACAAGAAATGACCCATGAGACTACCAAAGTGAATGTCTCTCAAGTGCAGGCAACCTAGGTATCTTCTAAGTTTAGCTTAGTCTTGATTAAAGTTCAATGAAGATGGAACTCCAACATTACCAAATGGTCCGCGAGGTGGACTTACTAACAACCGGTGTATAGGAGACACCTTCCCTAAATTTGCATTTCTTTTTAATTTTTACCATATATAATCGGCTGGAAGATCAAATCGATGTAAAACCTTTGATTATTTTTTAGCCATAACCTCTAAATACCCAACCCGCTGGAGATACGATGGAGATCTAAACGTTTCCTCTCCGTGAATTCTGTTTATTTTTTTGTTTTGTTTTTTTTTCAGCTATTTTTTTCTGAAACGAGAGGCTTTTTAAAACTGTTTTGATAATTCAATTTAATTAAAACATTCCTAATTATTATTTTATTTTCAATCTGATTAAAAAGATGAATCATGCAGGTGCGAAGGTCAATATCTAACAAATCTAAACGGTTAATGTCCTTCGATGAAACTAAATATGTAAATTTATTCTTATTGCTACCTATAGGGAATTTTATATATTTTCTTACTTTTTTAGTTACACAAATTAGTTCAGACTATTGATTTTCTTGGCTACACTACTTAGTATGATTATGTTTAGATATTTCAAGCTATCAATTTCAGAAAACTATTGGAAGTCGCAGTTTTTTTTATATAACTTCATCCCATCTGCATTGCCAACAATTTTATTTGTATAATGGCATCGATATGACTTTGACTTCAGATTGGCAAATTGACAACAGTCATTTGACAAAATGCTAAAACCTTTTTTGAATATTGAAAAACCAAGTCAACGCCACAGGAACCTTTAAGAATATGAAAGTGACAATTTTCCTTTCGGTAATGTTTTCTTCGGAGGACTCTTTTTGAAAAGTGTTGTCTTAAATACCAAGATCGAGATTCGTTTATTCGTTTTTGTTTATCGTCAGAAACTGTCAACCAAAACGGTCTCCAAAACTGTTAACAGAGGTTTTCTTCAGTTTTTAAGTTAGTCTGGCTGGTGGATTATGTATGGATGCAAGTATGTATCATCCACACAGGCCATACCAACAAAGCTAATAGAAAATAAAACTTACCCCTTGTTATGTTTATAATAAACGTTTTATTCTTGCTTTTAGAAATTCCCCTTCCAAAAAGATTTTCATCCGGGGTTCTATTGGAAATGGAAATCTATGTTTAATTGATCTTTATTTTGTGCTCAGCTTGTTCTCAAACTCAAAGTATGGTTATGATTGTAAGTTAGATCAAATTGTTGAAGGTTGGAGTGATGGAAGTAACATGAGACTCGGTTATATGAATAGATGAAGAGGGTACGCGTTTCTCCTAAAATGGCTAGCTGCAAAACAAACACTGAAAGCTATTTTCGCTTTCTGCATTATTTCGTGAAGAGGAGGATAAACTTTCGGAAAGAGGGTTGTGGCTATATCTCTTTCCAAGTCACTTGCTCAACTAAGAATTCAAAAATAGTGCAATTTCACAAACAGTTAAAAACAGATGAAACGCTCACGACTGTTAAACTTTGTCTTCCTGACAAAAGTAAAAAAAATACTTTTGAAGACACAATCCCAATACCATTATTGAAAAAACATTGTATTGGATAGAAACAAACATCGGTGTTATTCTAATATTTTCTTCCTTCCAACAATCCTAAATTTAGTATTTCCGATTTTGCTAGTTTGGATGTCAGAATTTTAGATTAGATTTTATTGAGTATGTATGCCTGAAACAGAATGAAGGATTGAAAGAATGATTTACCGAATGAGTACATGTGTTTACGTGTGCGTGAGAATATAGTCCAGGCAAACTAGCCCCATTTGTGGCAACAATGAATTTTCATGAAGTCTTCAGAACACTATAATGAAAGTAGTAAGTAATCCCAATCGAAAATCCACGATGGTGATCATTTTTTTTAAGATTATTTCTAATTTGACCTCCTTAATGCCTGAAATACTGCAGGATATATCGTTGGAAAGAACATTTTGTCGGATTTCCAACGGTGTATCTTGTCAATCAGTATCTTTTGTAAGGAAGATGATGTAGCCTAAGCATGAGGATAGGTATTCCAGCATACACTATTATTAGTCTGTTGGAGTTAAAAATGGACAACTGTGAATGTACATTTTTTCAAATTATGACAAACCCATTGTGTGTGGATCCATACCATTTAATCACCCTTTTGTTGATCTATTTTCCACCGTTCCACTAAATTTCATTGAAATTTGTCTTTTGAGCTTTTGGAGATATCACGAAGACAGACAAGTTCAAATACAGAAATGTACGGAAAAAAAAACACTAAAATATCTCTCAATGAACAACGAACTCCTAGATACACCCAACAATATAATTACTCCTGCCTTATAATGTGGCTTACCTTTCCACAAATACTCCTCAGAATTCATCGAGATCTGATGGAGATATTGAATGGGCTGCCACAAGCAAATACAGAAATGCATAGAAAAAAACAGAAAAATATACGTCAATCTAAATCGATTTCATGCATACATCCTAAAATCTGATCGCCACCTCCATATTCTGTGACTAACCTTTCTACTAAATGTTATTTCCATTCATCGAGAAATTTTGGAGAAATCGTCGAGGGACAGGAGCTAATACAGAAATTCAAGAGAGAAAAAAAAGAGAAAAATATCTCTTGATCAGAACCTTTTTTCTTCATATTACCCCAATCCGTCTTCTCCATGAATTTCAATGTAATCTTGTAAAAAGGTTAGCCACAGGTAAGAGAAGAATTAGTTAGATTTACGTTTTTAGTTGAAGGATATTGGTCTGTTTTGATATTTGACACATTCTGTGCGCGTCCACGTTTGTCCGTACGGTATCTTCAAAAGTTCTCAACAAATTTCAATTTTCTTTTGTTTGGGAGATATTTTTGCATTTTTCAGGTACGGAATAGTAAACAAGTCACGAGATATTTTAGCAGTCCTTTAATTTGTTTATGATTGAGAGATATTTTCCGTTTCGATATTTCAAATATTTTCACTCACAACTCTCCACATATCTCCATACGTTCTAAACAGATTTCAATTAAATTTTGTGTTAGTGTGAGCCTCATTATAAGGAAGAATTGATAAGAAAAATTTTAGGTTTAGAAATCTATTCTTGATTGAGCGATATTTTTGCATTTTTTTTTCCTTGGGAATCTTTGTATCTTCTTCTGTCTGTCCAAAAGTTGCCAATGAATTCCAATGAAACTCAAAGGATGAACACTATACTAATCCTCCTTCCAACGATATTGTATGTCATTGATACAAATATAGTTTGGGGCTTTTTTTGCCCTTAACAGCATTGATTTTCATTTTCATCTAGAATTTCTTAGGGATTTTTGTTTGGTACTCTTGAGACTTTGGAGAAATTCATTGTAAAGTGAAAAAAAAAATCCGATTTTAACCATACTTTGCCTGGACTAATAGATTTCTTCAAAAGTAAGTTCTGCCAAAAAAAGCTGAGAAAGTGAGATATTTGGATTCAGGCGAAATCATTATTGCGTACGAATTATGTGAAAGCATACATTAACAAACATATTTGTACGTGCATGCATACCCATGTATGCATCAAAAGATACACTAACCCTGAGCTACCGCCAGCAATTCAAAATTTCGGGTATTCTGTTCGAATTTCCCAGATTAATTATTGCTGGATAAATGTAGACTAAAAAAGTTTAAAAATTACCAATACTCACCTTGACTGATTGACAAACCCTAATCCCTAACCTTAACACTAGGGTTATTATCTGTATAGGAAAATATTCTGAACCTTTTTCCATTTACATTTATTTTAACAGTAGTTTTTTTAGCATCCGTCGTTGGACATAGATCTTTCCGAAGATTTGCCAGATATCTTTATTGCACACTTCACAGCGCCAATATCCCACGGATCCGTCAACATTTCATGCCATCTAGAACCAACCGGCATGATCTCTGGAGATCCACATTGTTGGTCGTAATTTTCAGTGGTCTGACTTTCATGCGACATGACCTGCCCATAGCCACTTCAGTTTTCAATATACTGTGCTGTCTTTTTATTTCTCCCCGTGACGACAAGCATGATCCTTTCCTGTGTTTGTTGCTTTGTCCTTAGTTTAAGAGGCAATCTTTTGGTTAGGCTCTGAGTTTCAGTTCTATAGGTGATTGTCAGGAGGATACATTGGTTATAGATCCCTTTTTCAGTTTGTAGTGATAGCTATAATTATTTAGTATGGTGTACACGCACGGAAAAAAACCATTGATATTTATTGAGCTCAGCTTAGGTTGCTTCATGGTCAGAATACTGTACATCCAGTGATGATGACTAGCCTATCAAAACAAGAGTTTTGTAGAGATTTACCAAATTTAGTCTGACACAAGACCTTAAATACGGGTCACCAAATGAAGACCAAGTGATTATCGAACTTGTTAGTGATAGTCAAGTCTTTAAGAGACTCTTTTTCAAACCATTACATGTATGTATGTATGTTATATGTACGCACGTAGACTGACTGATAAGTATGCTCAAATAAGAAAGAAAACAGGTCTGATTAGTCATTTAATACGGATGGTCACGTGACCAACGTCACACTTAAACGCTTGAATTTTTGCAAAACAAGCGTGAATGCAACAGGACATAAACTAGGGATCAATTTAGCAGACACTTACATTGTAAATCGAATCAGCCTTCAGCTCCACTGATGCAGCCTGTATGCATGATACTTACATAGCCAGCCGGACCAATTTAAAAACCAGAGAAACCTATGTTGACAGTTTTGCAGGCAGTTTTGGTTGACGGTTTCCAACTTTAGCAATTACCTGTTGTGTTTGTTTGTTTTTTTTCGAATCCCACTGTCATAAGATGAATTTTTTTACTTTTCTTTTATTCAACAGACGATCACAAAAGTAGATGAGAAAAGTAATTAAAAATCTTGTGCGTTCACCTTTCCTGTGAGTGACGTCAAGACATATTGCTTGCTCTCTTACCTTGTGAATGAAAGCTAATCTCCGGTGGTTTCCTTTTCAATGTCTCAGAGGAAAGATAAGTCCATATTTCAGTGACAAAGAGAAATTAAAGGCGTCAAAATGTTTGAATCAAAGAACCGATAAGGAAGGTTCATAATCATCGCCATTTTCTCTAGAGCAGCTAGGGATTGACTCACGAACCAATATAATTGCACGCGCCCAACATGCTTACATAAAAGGAAAAAAATTTCAATCAAATATTATCACTGAAATTTTCATTAGTGTCATAATCTGCTTGTTTTTTCCTTTTCTAATTATATTCACTCGAGAATCCAGTACATTGTACTAATCTACTGAGATTTTTCTCTATTTTGAAATCGAGATATCTCTCACGTTTTTCTTTGGGGAGATATTTGAATTTCGCTGTATTTTTAAGGAATCGAAAATATTTTCTAGAAAATCATTTTATTGCCGACCCTTTCAAAGCTTGTACATGAATGGTCTCTGTTTTGTCTCTAGAAAATAATGGAACGTCCCCTGCGGGGCGCATGCCTGGGTGAAGGGTATGGAAATTATAGGATGCCCAGTCGTCAGAATCCCCCTCTCAACTTCGCTGATGTATTCCTAAGGAAAGAAGAGTGATACGTCTGTTATCATCTTTGTTGCTGGAGCTGCCGGAAGGGCGTCAAATTGGGCGTCAAACGACCGAAGCAGAACTCCACCCTCTGTTTTGGAAACTTTGTCCTTCTAAACTGATTACCTTCCCAATATTATAAAGCCCAATCAGCACCTGCTATTTTAGCCAGATGATATAAGAGATGGGCCCATGTCTTTCCAACGGCATTACCGCAAATTGGATATAGAGTCCTGATTCCATTGTCTGCACCGATATCATTACGCCAATGATCCCTCCATCCATCCATCTATAAATACATACTTACATAGGTCTTCCTATACAACAAAATGTATTAGGCAACATTCGTCTCCATTTTTGAATGATATGGCATTTTTTCATTGGAGATTTATTTATTGTTTCTGTGGCAATCGTAGATTTTTACGGGGCTTTGTCGCTTGCCCCACGCTAAACCGTGCCCATTTCTTCTATTTTTCAAGAGAGTTGACTTTATTATCGCAAATATTTTCTAGAAGTATTTGGGAAAGAGGAAGGGGGAAACAGTGATTCCGTGACGACATGTGTAAGCTTGCATTTCACTTTTTTTTTCACTATATTTTATCTTTACTTATATCTCTGTAAGCGGCTCTCTTACCGATTAAGCCAAACTGACATGTATGCTACTCACACACAGGGACTTATTTCATTCTAATAAATTAATTATGAGCAGCAGCTGCATCTAAGCCTCCGTCGTTAGACATAAGTCTTCCCCAGGTATCACCAGACATCTCTATTGGCGTCGCAGAGCCAACATTATCGTTTAGTTTGTCACGCCTTCTTATATTTTCCCGGCCACAGTTTTGCATATGATATCTGGGGATCTACGTTGCAAGTCGTGATGTCCATCAGATGTTTGACATTCTTGTAACAAGATCAGTCCATTGCCATTTAAGTTTCTTAATGGATTCCTTGATATCTCTGATTCCTATTTATCTTCAATACACTCAGCATATACGTTTTTCTTTGTGATGTTTTGCACGTTGCATGGTTCTCGGGTCAATCTTTTGCTTAAGTTACATGTTTCAGTTCAAAGGTGACAATCGGGAAAATGGATTGGTTGTAAACCCTCCGTTATAAAACTCGTGAGATTTTCTTGTTCTTGACGTTTGAGCTTGCTCTGTCAAAAACTTGCCATCGTAGTGTGATTCTTCGTTTATTTCATCTTTTTAGGCTTTAATGGAGTTTTAATGTCTTGGGCAGATATTGTGGTCTATTGTTTTCATGTCTGCGTTTTCGATTGGGAATTTTATGTCTTTGTTCGAACTATTCTCGTTGTACATGATATTCGTTTTACTAAAGTTCACGTAAAGACCAACTTTCTTGCTCTCTTTGTTCAGTTCGTTTAGCATTACACTGTGATCATGAAAAAATTTTTGCAAAAAAAGGCTGAGGTTACTTAAGTATTCGTCGTCTATTCCGAATCCTTTATTTTTGAGCTAAAAGGGCTCAAAGTCTTTATGCAGCCTAATAAATGAGCTTTTGTGTCGGTATATACGTTAAAAGACCCTGATGTATACAGGGTCAATTAAAACACTACACAGCACTGAAAGCGCGTACTTCTCCTAATGCCATAATCAGCAGGAATAATTGCACATGAATCTGCCTGAATATTTAATCAGTTTCCCCGTAGCCTACTCTCCGCTGTTCCACAAAATATCATTGACATGTACTGACAACCTTTGGAGATATTGTGTGGACAAACACGAGCATATACATACGAAGTTTCAGCACCCCTTTCTCACCCCCCTTGTTCATCCTTTTGAAACAAAGTACTCATGGAAATATTGTGTGAATTTGAAATCACGACCAAGGTGGTTCAATAGGTGGTTCTCCTACCGGCTGAGCCTAACTAACTTGTCTAAGATATCTTCAACAATTTATACTAGAATATAGAAAGGCTTATTTCATTCTAATAAATGAATTTATTTATTCTTAAAATGATACATATATATATATATATATATATATATATATATATATATATATATATATATACATGTATATATATTTTATCTATCATATATACAATGCAAAGGTTGCATTGATCATCTTCGATTGGAATAGGAGTGGAGTTTGACCTTGCAGCAGTCAGGCTCTTCAGTAATGTTGTTGTCTAGACAATTTATATTCCTCTTCGGATTTTCTATCCTTCCAACCTCTTTGCAAGGGTTTTCTGGACTTCGAAGGGCACCAATGATGATAATCACATCTATTATCTTCAGAGTAGAAAAAAGTCCAGATATTTTTCCAGGTTTTTACTTTAAATCAAGTTTACTCAGTAATGTTCTAGAACGGCAACACCCACTCTGTGACTTTTTTTTCTCCTTGTTTACAATAACCTGATTTGGTTTTGATTTAAATTTGCTGAATCAACTCGAACAGCCGTATTACAATTGATCGTGCAAACTGAAGTGCATGATATTAGTGAAAAATAGGGGTGAGAAATATCGTACAAACCAATAAAAAGCTCAAATGGCAATGGGCTGAGCATTTTGTAAGAGCGTCAAACAGCCACTGGACATCACAACTGACAACGTGGATTCCAAAAGATTATATTCCGGCAAAAAAATAAGATGGCGTGACAAACAAGACAAGTTCAGAGAGTATTGGCTCTGCGATGCCCATGATACGGGGATCTTGAGAATCTGAAGGAAGGTCTATGTTCAACATTAGACGCTAAAAGGCTGCTGCTACAACTTATGATGATGGTGATATTTGGGCTTCTGATCTGGATTAAGTGAGTTGTTTACATTTGTAAGTCTCATAGAATGCTACGTTCCCGTTATTCTGTGATATGAGTTCATTTGCATCATCGAATCCCAGTCGTTTGCACAATTCTCAGTTGTTTGCCTCTCCAACAAAGTCATGTTTTTGTTTGTTTTTTTATTTCTTCTGGGTCACCTTTGCTCCTCTTCTATCAATGTTTTTATTCTCATTATTATTGTTGTTGTTGTTGTTGTTCTTTTCACCCGATTATTGTACATCGCTGGAGAAAAAGTGACAGCAGGTTTCCTAATTATGTATGACCCTAACGATTCTCACTGAACTCAACAACTCTCTGGTCTGCGTTGTCTAAATCTTTCACTGTTTCAATCTGTTTGCGGGGTTCAGTGGGTATTGCATCTAGTGTTCCAGTGATGATAGACTTTCTTTCTTTATACAATATCATTGGTAATAGAGGAAGTAATAGTAATTGTATTTTGGGCACAAATCTGTAAATAACATCAGTTGTATATTTAGAGACATAATGTAGATTGCCTATCGAAGGCTTGCAAGTCAATCTCACAAGATGAGTGAGCTCGATTCTCTCTGGGATGTCGCCATTGTTGCCCTATGCCAAACTAGTCTACATTTAGCAAATATCTTGCAAAATCAGGTAAGTTGTTCCTTGGCTTTATTTGCATCGATGAAGAGAAGGGAAAATCTTTCTGAAAAAGCTGAACAAAACCAGAGCTTGCGATTTAATTTCAAAACTCCTCCCACAAACACAAGTTCATTAATTCTCGAAGAAATATTGATTTTAAGAACTGATTCGCTTTTGAATTATTTTCTCCTCTTTACGAAGATTGCATCTCTGATTACTACTATTGTAAAAGCTGTTGAATACAAATGATGTCACTTTTGGAATATCCTCCTCCAACAAATATTTTATAAATTTCTCAATATCTTTTTCTTTGTTGATATGAAATTTCAATTCTCAACGATTTTCTAAGAGTATTTTCTGCATATTGATCCATTTGGTCGTTATTTTAGCTCACTATATCAACTGACAATTATATTTTATCCTTCCGTGCTCGTCATAGTTAAATCTACATTCAATATGATAAAATTGAGTTGAGCATTGTTCACCACGGCCATTATTCTCATCTTTTATCTTTATTTTCATCTTGTTTCGGTCGGGTTCATTACTCAAAACTTCGTCCAATACAAATATGTTTTCGTTCAATATATCATGTAAATACATATTGTGTACTATATATTATCATATTGACAGAATATATCAAATAAATAATATATACGTTCAATATAAAGATATATCTGAAAAATCAAAATCATTTGCCAATTTTGGACGTATACTCAGAGCCGTTTTAAATTTCTTTCTTTTTTCTTTCTAAATCATATTATTGCTTTTTTTATCAAATAAAATGAATTATTAAAAAAACGAAATCTTACCGGTACTTTTTTTTCAATAATCTTTCCCCTGAATACGTAATGACTGGATTATTTGACATGATAACTTGATCCACTGGAATGAGCATAGATGGGGTGAAGATGTCACATGATTCCATTTTTAAAATATTCTAAATATTCCATCAACTCTAGAGTTATATCAGGTATATTCATAAAATGAAAGAAAAAATTCTTTTAAAAAAGCATTCCTTGCACGTGTGAGGACTAACCAGATGGACAGTGAAAATGGAAACCACAGAGGTGAGGGAAGAGAAGAATAGGGCAAAAAAACACCTCCAACGGTATTGGCTAGCTATAATATACAGAGACATGTAAGAAGTAAATATACATCAACAGCTTTACTTCAAGTTTATTCAAGCTTTCACTGTAAGAAAGGAAGCTTTTACTTCCTTTTAGCCATTATCAGAGCAGCAATTTATTTTGACATAGGATTGATAAGTTGTGAAATTACAGTTTGAAGTATTTCAAACCATGTTCAGTGAAAGAGATTCAGTAAATCTGTACGTGTTACTGGCTTTTTAGACTCATATGCCGCCTCGATTAACAACGGTAAATATTTTAGATTTTTCTTTCAGAATGCCAGATTCTTTGGAATGATAGTTAGTACGCTGATTTTGCTGGACATTTCTGGCGAGTAAATTCCTCACTTGGGAATCTACCACTATTAGCCCGTGCCAAAGTTGGTTTTGTCAAACAAACGAGTAACGTTACAGGATATTTAAAGTAGCAAGACTTGATTGCTACGATATTACATGAACAAATCTGGCAGCCATCGGAAATCCTGGTTTTAAATTACAAATATCCGTTATGATGATGGGCTGCTCACGTCATCGGTTAGGACCAAAGATAAACATTTAATCTATTGTCCATTAGTCCTTTAGTGTTATACGACATACTTGTATACGTTACTCCTTTAAAACTAAGTATTACATTAAGTTTATGTAATAATTTTATTTTGTCATTAAAATCATTTTCATTCTTAACGTAAGTCTCTATGTCTACTTGTTCTACGCTAAATAGATTATTTCCAATTAAAATTTGGGAAAAGAAGAGAGTCTGTCTTGGAATAAACCAAGGGCAACTGAATCGGTTGTAAATCCTCAATCATCCTGAGTTATCCTGGATCTTACCTACTATCATTAACATATCTGTAGCGATACATACACGCAACCCTCTGAATTAGTGAGATTTGGTGAAGCCAAATGAAAAACCATCCCCAAACCTTAAAGAACTTCATATTACTCTTTGAAAGCTGATATTCCAGTTTATGCGATCACAAAAATTCCTTGAATTGTCTGAATACTTATTGCCATTATCCCAGTGATCATTTGCAATAGTAATCTTGTTTTATTGGTTTAAATACAACCTTCTGGTCGATGTCTTCCTCGACCTTCTTCACAACAAAGATGAGCATACTTGTTGGAGGAATGACGGTAATACTTCATCTCATAACTGTTGTCGATAGATTTACTTTAACAATCATACAATCAGAATTTCGTATTTATATTAGCTTTCAAAAAGAAATAAGCTATTCTAATCGTTGGCAGACGAGAAGTTGAAAAAAACTCACATTCGATGATCATCGAAGACAGGAAATTTTGGTAAATACTTTTGCTGGAAGAAAACGGAGAGGAAAATTGATAATACACATACATACATAGTATATATATGTATGCACACACACACACACACACATACATATAGATAGATAGATAGATAGATGGATAGATAGATAGATAGATAGATGTATTTATGAATATATGTGAGTGGGTGATATATCATTGCAGATAGAGTTCCATTGCAGGATTCAAGATAAGACAGCTAAATCTCATTTTTCTTCTGGTTTTCAAAACCAACCAAAAGCCTAGATAAATAAATCTGGATAAAATCCGAAGACATTCCAAGTTAATTAGGAATATGATCTGAAGCAGAAGTAGGATTAAATGCTTCCATCTGATAATGAAGAGATAAAAAAAACGCCGATAATTCGAAAGGAAAATCAGAATTCTCGAACAAGAACGAAAAAGCAAATAAGAAAATGCAAATCTATCGGACAGTTTTATAAAAAAAAAGAAATTAAATGGAAGTGGGAGAGAAGCAAATTAGTCCCTCAATAGAGACCATAACGTGATCATTGTGTTTGGGCAATATATCATGTTGAGGGTGATCAATTCAAAAATTGGAAAAAGGATTGCTCAATAAATAAATTACTTCTCTCGCCTTCTTTTGGGAAGTGATCACTAAAAAAAGTCCGAATTTTCCCAAAACAACCGTGATGTAGACAAAAACTAAGGGATCAATACACATCACAAATTGTATTCTGTTCAAAAACTTATTCATGGGGAGGGGTCAAAAATCATATAAAGATTGTCTGCAAACATATTAATGAGTAAATATTTGAATGGTCAGCCCTATAGCTCCATTGGTGTGACTTGTATACGCGATGCATACATACATGTTGTTGTTGTGTAGATGTGAAGTAATTTGACAAAATGGAGGTAATCTTACAATTGGTGGGTGAAAAGAAATTTGAGAGAAAATTAAGTGTTTCATCTCAAAACTGCATAAATAAATTCCACCAGCGAGAACAACTTAAAAACTGAAGAAACACATGTTGACAATTTGGTGACAGTTTTGGTTGATGGTTTCTGATAGAAGCTCTGAAAAAAGAGTCTCTTTCTTTTGGAGACAGAAAAATGAAGGCCGAATTGATGGCAACCGATGGATGACGATTAGCGAGAACAAATATTCTGGCTTTTATGTTACAATTAAGCGAAATTAAACATGCATATCATCAAAGATTGTCATGCATCAAACTACGTTCGCTTTAATTACCCGTCTGACTGTCATCGATATACAGATATGAGAAATGTGGAATGAGATTATTAGCAAATGTAGCGTGAAATTATCAGCAAAGCTATTCAAGTAGAAATCGAAGGAAGCGAATAGGTCGGGACGGACTGAGAAATAAAAATAACGGATTGCATTTTTGATTTAGGCTGCTTCATATTCTTGATTCTAGAGGCAAGAGGCGGGGACTGCATTGTCCCACAGGCACTTATCATACAGGAGGCGAATATTATGGGAAGGATATTGATGACACTGGTCAACACAATCGAACCTTTTTTTCTCATCAAGGTTGCACGATAGCTTTTTCTAGTAAATTACAAACTCTGTCTCCTCTAGAAAATCTTTCTGTTTTCAGTTCTACTATATGAGATAAGGTATCAATTCACAAGTACAGGCTAAAAACGTTGAGCGTCCGTGGTGCTTTCTGGGGGTTATATGCTAAAATGTAGCTTTTATCTTATCATGAAAGCAAGGCATGATACAAGAACAGTGATTTAATTTTGGGAACAGCATCGAAGACCACATACAGTGCACCACAACGAATGCCTGTTGGAAACTTGTAATTGACCATTGTGATAATTTCCCATAAACCCCCCTACTCTCAATCAGGTGTTACATCAGATTCGTCGAATTACGTCTGGTAAGGCCCAAAATTATACGCGTAAAGTGGAGGTAACCACTTTTTGGAGAATGAATAATTATCTCCCCTTTGGAAAAAAAAACATACCACAATGGATTTGAATAAATTTGATTATTAAATTGTTTTTATTTGTGCACTTTTTTTTAATGCACGAATGTGTGAAACTTGTATGGAGATAGATTTCTTCAAATTCCATTTATCGTCCATTTTTTTCACAAATTATGAATATAAAAATAACTCTTTTCCAATACATGCTCAATGTTAAAAGCGTGACACCACTTGATCTGAAAAACGGAGGACAAATTATTTTTTAAAGCTCAATTTCAATGCAAACATATGTTTCACACACTCTCTCACTCGGTGTTAAAAACGGTGGATGCAGAGAAACAATTTAGCAATTAAATCTATCCAAATTCATTACAGGATGTTTCTCAGGGGGGATAATTGTTCATTTAAAAATAGGAATTACCTTAATTTGAGGCACTTAATCTTGGACATAATCAACAATAAACTATTTATGCACAGTTCCCTAGACTGTCATTGCTTACTGAGGCTAAAAAATGTTATTTTTTGTCCCAGTTCTCCTTGTGTATATAACAAGTTCACGTGTAGAATAAGTGTATCCTTATATGTATATACAGGTATCCCCTGTTATCTGAATGTGGTACATTCCTTTTTTTATTTCTTTAGTCGATATGGCAATTACAATAGATTATATGGGGAAACGTTTTGAATAATCCAAGACCATGGTATGTTAGGCTCAGTGGTTGGAGAAATAGGTGATTTGAGGTACAGGAGACTGGGGTATTAGAGAGAGGGGGTAATCATGAATGCCTCTTCTATAACGGCTGGCTATAAGACAAACACTGAACAATATTTTCGCTCTTGAGTTGTGGGTGGTATCACAATTCAGAAAAGGCAATCAGCTGAATCGAGTTTTAATTCTTGCTCGGTTGTTTCTGTTCATTTAGCTTTAATGCCCTTGGGACAGGTATGAATCCACTTCTCTATGAGCTTGGTCTTATTGTTAAATATTTGGAGGAAAATATCATGTCACTGGCATACCGTAATGGTTATCGGAGGAAAAAGTAGGCACATCAACCCTTGGCTAAATATCACTTTTATGACTATCTTACATACCGAGGCAGTAACGACAAATCTATTGGGTCTATTGTCAACCTCTTATAAAATTAAGTGCTGAAAACCTTAGATGGAAGACGTTATTTCGAGCTCATCCGTCGAAAAGTCGGTCGTTAACCTGAGCTATCCCTTTGAATGACAGCCCATCGTATTTTTGTTTGCGAAAAAAATGTAAATTCTTTTTAAAGTTTTCTCTGGTTGACTGATTAACCCTAAATCGTAACCCTTGATTATGATATGGATGAGATAATAACAACGGGGTATATGGAAAAGACCTCAACATGTACGCAAAAAAAAAGCTGTAATGGCTATGATTATTCAGTGCGGTGAAGACTAATGAGAAGGACCCTCAAACTTAATCGTTTGCTTAACATCGATCCGAAACCAATTGTCTCCATTGCAGTTATGTAAATACAAGATTACTACTATGACTCTCTTCGGCGATTAATTATTCGAAATGAAAGAATAGGAACTATAATATCCTAATTAGCAGTCAGATATGAAACTTTGCAATTGGTTGGCTTCTGTGTCTCACCCTTAATAGAATTAGTGACTTACATACTGGTAACTGTGATCAGGTGGAAAATAAAATGCATAGAAATAAATAAAGACTGAATTTTTTTTTTTTATGTGCGCATTTGTAGTTTTATTTCGGTGTCTGTTTTACTTCTATGTTAGGCCTTAAATGTATTTGGATACATTTAGATGGGTTCGTTGGAGAAACTTTGTACGTGTAGACTCATATTGACATAAGTCAATAGGAGATTAGAATTCTAATAGTAACAGGAAAATGTAGTGAAGAATGAGAAGTGATTATAAAGAGAATGAGATACGAACGAGTCCAACCAGACAGATTGGCAACCTTAAAATTTAGTTAATACTCGCTCTTATCAGGTAATTTTGGAACCAAAGAAGCAAATTTAGACTATACTTGAAATTATCACTAACCAAAATCGAGCAGGTTGGTTTGATTTTTTTTTTTTTTTTTTTTTCATTATTTTTTTATTTACAGCCATGCATAGATGTAATAAGACCCATTCTGTTAATTCCCTTGGTACGACTGTTACTAACAATATTGGTATTGTAGTTGCTATTAGTGAGATATTAGTGCATGTCAGATTTACAGAAGCTGCGAACCTTTTATTCATTATGTTTATGAGTGAAGTCAGTCAGTGCTGACAGAGAAACATTCAAAGTAATTACATTGATACTTTCGGTGAAAAGAGATTGAATTTCTCCCAGGAATTTGTTGTGATTTTCCAAGCTCTTCGAATCGTAGCCTAGAACAATCCAATGATTATTTTGCCTGAATTCTTATTGATTTTTCAGATTATAAGACGTTAAATTCAGATTTCGAAAGAGCTTTCTCCGAATGAATCTCAAATTAAACCCAAGCGACGATTAAAAAGTAATTTCTTTCAATGGTATTGCAGGTAAAACAATATTTCAAGATTGATAAAGGAGGAAAACTCATCAATGATTTTTTTTCAAGTTGTCTAAAGCAACACTTTAATGTCTAATGTCATCATTATGAAAATTCAACGATAGCTCTTTTAAAATAATAACGAGATGAGTACTTTTGTCGGTGCAATAGTTATATCACTGTCCTTCCTATTCATCAGACCATTAAGCATGATCTTCTTCAAGTACTTGAAATATTCGGCCATGTAACAATAACTTCAGTCACCTTATTGATTAGAATTTCACTGCAGGATCTATTTTACATAACAACAAATACACTGATTCGAGTCACCCCAACATTACAGAAATTAACCTCTGGATTTAAGCAATTCTCCTTTGCAGCAAACTAAACTGAATGACCTGAAATTTCACTTATACCAAGACGTAATCCTTCCTTGTCTACATAGAATACATGATGATAGGTTTGAATTGTGGTATCTTG
This sequence comes from Thysanoteuthis rhombus, assembly GCA_963457665.1. Classification (NCBI taxonomy): domain Eukaryota; kingdom Metazoa; phylum Mollusca; class Cephalopoda; order Oegopsida; family Thysanoteuthidae; genus Thysanoteuthis; species Thysanoteuthis major. Next base: position 48,623,540 of record OY735212.1, on the reverse strand, counting down.
ATGAAAATCAACGTATACAGCACGATAATTATATCAATGGTGTTTTTGGTTTTGGGTTTTTTTGGCTTCAGGTGTTTTCTGATTCGAGCAGATTCATAGCCTTTATATCTAGTCTCTCATCGGTGAGCTTCGTTCACTTTCAGGTTTCCGGTTTTAAAATTAACTTGAAAAACGAAGGGTAGATGACTGAAATTTTAGTTACACAATGAGGCCTTCCAAATAAAGACACAGACGACATTTTGTGCTTGTTCTTATGTTTCTCTGTCCGTAACTTGAAATGGAAGGGTCCACTGTTTATAGGGGAAACAAACTGTTCAGTTTATTTTGCGCAACCCTCTATATTAAGAGTTGAAACCACTTTTAAAATACAGCTATTGAGCAGCTCCTGTGGCAGTTAATGGTTTAATGTGGATTTTTTGTGCGACGTGAATGAGATTGCTTAAAATGCCCGACAGTTCAAGAATCTATTCTTTGATTGAATTTAATGCCCTCGATTCCTATGGTAGAAATGGGTTTTTAAAAATTCAACGAGTTTTAGATGTGTTCGAGGAAGATGGTTCTCTGTCTCTTTTTCAGTGTTCATAATTAAATGGGTTTTAAATAAATGCAGTGCATTAGTCTCACACTGCAATCATACGTTTTTTGTGTTTTGAAACTGAAACAAAGCCTTTTAGGGAGGTAAAGACACTAATTTTCTTGTTGCAACATTGAGGAACGTACGAAAAACGTTTGTACGGTTAAACAAGATGAAAAGATTAAAAGGTTTGGATTATTTTAAGGAATCGAATCCCTATCCCACCTAGCAATTCCCTATCTGCAAAATACAAGTGTATTCAAAACCTGTCTTAATACAACTATATCAATCGTTTGTAATCTGTTAATTAACAAAAGGAATGTTGTGTACCGATTGACACAAACAGAGTGGCCAAATTTACTATATTTCAAATACAGTTATTTCTATTTGATATTTTTATAAGTAATTTAGTTCATGATGGTGATCAAAAGGTAGTTTTGATTGTTAAGAAGTATCATCATCATCATCAATCTTTTAACGTCGGTCGTTGGACATAGACCTTCCCCAGGATTTGCCACACTTCTATATCATGGGCGTCGTGAAGCCAGTACTTTCTGAACTTGTCTAGCTCGTCTCTCCATCTAATATTCTGCCGGACTCAGTTGCACATGTGATCTCGGGGGATCCATATCGGGAGTCGTGATGTCCATCGATTATTGATCATTAACTGAAAAATATGTTGAATTTTTTACGCTTCTCAATTTTACAGATTTCACAGATTTACTTGAAGTTCATTCGGTAATTGAGCCACAAAAACTTGAACGTCACTCATTGTGTAGGAGATGCTTACGCTCCTTAATCTTAACAAATCATTTCATTATCGTCGAATATTTTTAGATCGGAAAAAGTTGACATCAACAACAAAACATGGGAATTCTTATCAGAATTTTGTAAGACAGAATGTATCAATTATTCAGTATCATATAGTCGGATTGTTTTCCACGTCTTCATGTTCCGGTTGTGTACCTCCGGGCTTTCGTCAAACGTTCCTGGTTCTAGAATTGTTGAGTCACTTCCTTAAACGTATGCTCGTATTTGACAAGATACGTCACATCCATTATATATATATATATATGTATATATATATATATATATATATATATATATATATATATATATATATATATATATATATATATATATATATATATATATATATATTCGTACACATCAGTATTGTGTGATATATCAAATGTGTTCTAGGAAGTGATTCTGCATTTTATAGCCAGAAACACTCGACAAAAGTTGGATGGTACACGACTAAAACGTTGAGAACAAATGAACAAATGAACATAAAAAACATCAAAATGATTGAAACCCTTATATGGATGAACATGAAGATGACAAAAGTATCGCATGATTAGATATTGTTCCAATTTTTTCAATCCTATTGTCAGTTTTGAACTAGATAGAATGTCATTCGACAAAATATTACGTTATGAATTTGAGAAGGTTCATAAATCGTCTCAAGCATATTTGCGAATCGAAACCGAAAAGTAATCTAAATAAGATATTCAAGACAATTTTAAAGGCCCATACAAGATGGAAAAGACTTTTGTTCAATACTGGACTTATAGCCACTGTTGCTGATAATGATGATGATGGCATTATATATTCGCCTGGAGAAGCCCAAAGGACAGAAACATAAACATGTTTGTGTAGCACAATGATTATTTCACTATATATTTATTCACATCGCACCGAGGCTCTTGGCATAGGAAATAGAAGAACAACTTTGAATTCAAACTGGGAGAGACTAATCTTTCGTCGTGAGAGGCTGGTAATAGGGAATGAGTTTCCGAAGTGTACAGTTAATGGGGCTCTGGTGAAGCTTCCACGGGCTTAGCAAGCCGGAAGACGGTCATGATATATTGCTTAAGGGAAATAATGGAGAATAAAGAACGGCGGACTAAATATTGCAACTTCTGCCCCCATCTCATATGCATATACGTGGCAACACACACACACACACATGAGATTTCCATCTACATATCTTGATGCGTCACACAGAAATAGTTGTATAAATAATAAAACCCGGATGATCATTATTGGTATATTTCTTCTTTTCTCATTTTCGTCTAGGTCTTTATGTTTGAAATCTTATAGAAACTGTCAACCAAAACAGTCAACAGTTTATTTTCAGTTGTTATGCTGTTCTGGCTGACTGGTTATGTGAATCACACGTACAGGCTGCACCAATAGAGCTAGAGCGCTGAAAATGTCAACATCCAATCCTTATTATGTCTGGAAGAAAAACTTATTTCCTCAGAATTTTCCCCAAAGTAGGTTTCAACTTAAAGGTACATCTATGCTAAACTGGCCCCTAACTTGTATCTAACAACATTCACACATTTTTTTGTTGTTGTTTGGGGGGGGGCTTTTTTTAATTCGGACTTTTTTTAGAGATCACTACCAAACAGAAGGCGAAAGAGGCATCTTATTCATTGATCATTCTTTTTTCCAAATTTTAATTGATCCCCTCCCACACACGGCCTGCTGCCAAAAGACGTTGGTCGTGTGACAGTGTCTATTGAATGACCGACCAGACCTGTTGTTGTTTTTTGTTGTTTTGTTTTTTTTCTTGGTCTTTGTGCTTGTAATTTTTTCTCATTTCTTTTCCAATTTCCGTAGAAATCACTTGTGGCATCCCAGGACCTTTGTACAATGGTTATTTGGATGGACACAGACAGACTGTTGGAGCTGTATTCTTTTTCAGGTAATGTAACTTAACAAAGGAAGTAATTATTTCATGATTCTGAATGTAATTTATTTGACGATGTAGCCCGTAGGGTGATGTTGTCTATTTTAATGTTTGCCTGTCTGTATAGCTTGATAACCAATCGAATTTCACTCAAAGCTCGGTCATCAAGGGACAATAATTCTCCACAACAAACTTGGTGTGTATATAAATAATTATAGACACACACACATACATATAGATAGATATATGGCAATATATATATATATATATATATATATATATATATATATATATATATATATATATATATATATATATATATATATATATATATATATATATATATATATACATATATATATATATGTATTACAGACATGGTATATGCATATATATATATATATATATATATATATACATATATATATATATATATATATATATATATATGTGTGTATTACAGACATGGTATATGCATATATATATATATATATATATATATATATATATATATATATATATATATATATATATGTATTACAGACATGGTATATGCATATATATATGTGTGTGTGTGTGTGTGCGTGTGTGAGTGTGTCTCTCAACAATGTTATAATGTCTCTACAATTATATATATATTTATATGTATATATAATTATGCATACATGTCTTTTATGTGTATATTTGTGTATATGCATTTCTGCATATATCACACACACACAATATATATATATATATATATATATATATATATATATATATATATATATATATATATATATATATATATATATATATATATATATATGTTTATACATACACATGCTAACATATATGTGTATTATGTATGTATGTATATATTGCTTGTTTGTCAACATTTCCAAATATCATAGCCATACATTTTTTTCAATTTTCATAATTTGTTATTTTTTTTATAAATAATATTCTATAATTTGTAGGATAACAGTCTTACTTTCCAATGTCAATATTTCCATTTTTCTGGGACTGTCCGTTTATTTTTCTGTCTGGCTTTTGTCTGGCTTCTGAAATTGATTAGCTGTCCAAAACTAGCATATCATTCCTACATTTTTTTCCAATAAATCTAGCATCAGTGGGCGGTCGAGAAACTACTGCTTTGAATATTTGGTTCTCCTCTCCAAGATCATAGTTTTCAGACAAATTACCAGATGTGCAAACTTTATTGTAAGTCCATATACGTCGGCAAATATAAAAATGCTGTCTGAATAATAAAATATTAAAACATTAAATTTTAGAACTCTTCTTTCTGGCATTTGACACACGTTAATGGATATTGAATATAAGACATATTTTCCTTATGAACCCCATTTTTTAAATCGTCAAGATTTTCTTATTTAAGAATGAAGGATAGCTTATTATAATCATGAATGATGACATCAAATGGTTACTATTATCAAATTCGATCGGTTACCGACATTTCATTCAAAATGAATTAAAAGCTTTTGACAATAATGAATTTAATAAAATAACAAGATTTTATAACAATGGATGTAAATGTATTATAATGAATGTTAATTTATAACAATATACGTAAATTGTTCCATTTCTCATACCGTTTGCTTAATGCTATCAGTTATTCATTGTAATGTAAACGATCCTATCCCTAAGTGATCATGATAAGCAGCTTCCTCTGAAATCTTATCCATTTCACTTCACAGCTCAGAGGAAAGGAAAGGCCAAGAAATATGTTTAGTAGTCTACGTTTATGCTATCAATCAAAGATAATCTTATATATGACAAATTCTGCTTAGTTATATATATATATATATATATATATATATATATATATATATATATATATATGTGTGTGTGTGTGTGTGTGTGTGTGTGTGTGTGTGTGTGTGTGTGTGTGTGTGTGTGTGTGTTTCTCTTTTCGGCGAACGTATTACTCCACTAATTTTCTTTAATCGTAATGTTTTAGCCTTGTTGTTCAACGCCGTTTCAAATTGATAATAGGAATGTTACAAAATTTCTTGTAAAGAATAAGTTTTTCATTCTAGTGAGGCAATTGTTAAATCATTCTTCTCATTTCATTCATTGAGTGAATGACTAAACAATTGCGTCACGTGAATTACGAAACAATTCTAAACAAAAAATTTTGTAACGTTCCTAATTCCGTTCGAGAACGCCTTAGACCAGTGAAGCCAAAATATCACTTACAAAAAATGGAATGAAATAGTACGTTCGTCGAGAAGAGAAACAAAAATATATGACAAATTCATAAAATTGTAAGAATATCAGTTTTCATTTTACAGGAAACAGATCATTTACATTATATCTTCGCTCCATTAGCAATAATGATTCTGCTTGATATAAAAGAGTAATTGATATGAATTAAAAATGTTACCCAATTATAAATCTTCTGAGGGGAGACAAATAATAAAATACTCAAGATGAATCATAAAACCAAGTCCGGCAATGCAGTTACAAAGAGCAGTGCTGGTCTTTTAAAAAAAGATGCTCACTAGTTTTATTCTTATCTTCCAGATGCAATGTACGGACGACATTTGATGGACCGTCGTTTTCAACGCAATGTCAAGAGAATGGTGCTTGGTCACACCCACCTCCAAAATGCTGGGGTTTGTACAAGAAACATGTCGTCTAATGTCACGTTTTGCTTCATTCTGTTTTTGCTGCATCTTAAACTATTCATAGAATGGAGTATATATATATATATATATATATATATATATATATATATATATATATATATATATATATATAATCTATTCTATATATACGTATGTATAAATGTATTCAGTATATAAAGCTTTTATATGTGTGTGTGCTTTTTTATATACATAAAATTTTCATGAAGTAATATCGCATATTGCTTTCATATATATATATATATATATATATATATATATATATATATATATATATATATATATATATAAAGAGAGAGAAATAGAGGAAGAGAGATATTACAATATAAAGTAACGGAGATTACTATGTGCATAATTTATGTACATATATATATACACCACGGTTATGGACAACTTACGTTATCCATTATTTCATGCTTATTCCTTTCTCTCAGCCTTTTCTTTCGTGTTCTTATTCTTTCTAACATCTCTTCCAACCTTTGTTGCCTGTCCATGTTTTTATTTTGTATTATTCGGACGGAAATTTGTTTCGTATACCAAAATCTTCCTCCACTACAGTAAACTACCAAAGTTATTCTCTAACCTCTCCCTCTCTGTCCTTTTTTCTGACTGCCTAACTCTCTTTTCAGCCCATTCCTATCCCAACCTCTCATTGAACTACATAACCTTATCCACACTGAAAGCATAACATTCGAAAGCATCTAGAAACAAGCTGAATAATATTATGAATAAAAGAATAATGGCAATAGCAGGAGTATGAATAATGGAATTGTGTACATATGGACATATATGAAGGCATAGGAAAATATGAGTGCGTTTATACGATTACTGATTCCGATATTGTTTAATACATTTTAAATAGTGGGTAATGACACGCCTTATAAACATCACAATTAATTAACATAAAGTATAGTGTCTGGGTAGTCACTCAACAGAAACTGTCAAGCAACCAATGTCTATTGGCAGCATGCCGTGTATAGGGTGACCAATTGAAAATTCGAAAGAGGGTTGTTCAATGAAAATTACTCCTCCCGCCTTTTGTTTGGCAGTGATCACCAAAAAGGTGGAATTTTCAAAAGGATGCAAGTGTGAATGCTGCCAGACACAAACTAAGGGATCGATTTAGCTTAAACTCACATTGCAAATCGTGACAAAATTTTTAAAGACAAAGGATGTCCTTTCTAGACATAATGGAGAGTAAATGCTGAAATTTCCAGCCCACTAACTCCATCAGTGCGTTCTGCACGCGTGATATATGTGTATATATAGCTAGACCGACTTGAAAATTGGAGAAAACTATGTGGATATTTTTTATGACAGTTTTGGTTGACAGTTTGTAATAATGGATTGCTTTGAGAACAAACATTAGTGACCTGCAACCTAAGAAGTAGAATTTTCAAGAATGGTTCACTGTTTTTAAACTTATCTATTGTGACCTTGATCTAGGTCTCATTAATACCAACAATAAGCAGGACGCATGTGTTTACAAAGTCTTGGACGAAGAATCGATCATCTCTTGTAAATGTGTTAGTTCTAGCATTGATTGTATGTGTATACATGCCTATATATACAAGGAATAATTTGTATAGTGTGATATTGATTTGAACGGTATTCAATGTAGTACACACAAGGTGTTACTGTGAACTAATCACACTAATCAAAATATACCTGCATATATATATATATATATATATATATATATATATATATATATATATATATACATACACACGTAGGGGGCAATATTTAAACAGTTGAATTTTGTAGCTGGATTTTTTTCTTGTTTACTCATGTGGATACGAGCAAATTCCTTTAAAATCTATAAATTGCAAGATGTTTGTCCATTATTATTAAGACATCAGTGCATTATAGAATTTTAAAAGCAGCATCTGTCATGAATCTTGATGGACAGACACACACTTCATTAATTCTTATCTGACTAGGATTACGTCTGCATATATTTGGCAACTTTTCTGAAAGTGATCAATATTCAAAAATCTGTCTCAACTTTACTTTGAATCAATAATTTGTAATTAGGAAATGTCTTCCAGCAGTAATTTCAGTTTTCAACTCACAAAAGTAACATTTTTCAAATATTTTTTAAGAATTGAAAACAACTTTTTATGTAATAATTTCCTAACAAGCAATAGTACCCGCCAAAAACGATGGGATAAGTTCCATATAGACAGAAACCTGAGATCATGCCGTAGTATATCTGCTTTCGCCAGAGGATCAAAGTGTCGCTACCCGGAAACTTTGCCAAGGATCAGAACATAGTATCTGATCACTCATTGGAAAGTGCTGCACATATATATATATATATATATATATATATATATATATATATATATATATATATATATATATATATATATATATATGTTGCTGGGAGATCAACTCGAAGGAGTTTTTATGCGTAATTTTTCCTTTTAAAGATGATAATATAAATTGATTTGTATGCAATCTGAGATTGAATATTCACATGATTGGGTGAACACACGAAAACGAGTCATGTCTATCATTATACTTACTGATCCCTCATCGTTAAAAACGTTTTTTTAGGTAACCTACGTAAGTAAGATGGTGGTGTTTGATCAATACTGCTAGGGTGTCATGTAAATATAAGTGTTTAATTTTTTTTTTAAAAACGAAGTGGTTACATAATAAACAACCGATGATCCCAACAAGAAGAAAATTTACACATAGTAATTTAATAACAAAGTATATGTAAGACATTTTTTGAAAAACACTGAAAATTACATAAATTACATTAACAAATATTGGGAAATGAGTGACTGAAGTGATATAAAAAAAAGTTTTTCAACGCGCTCAGCATTTAAAGCTGTAAAGCTGTCGAGGATAAACGTGCACACACACACACACACACACACACACACACACACATATATATATATATATATATATATATACGTCATTCTTCGAATACCACTATCACACTTACTTGATAATGACCGATGATGGTCGGAAGATCTGAATCCACCAATTTCAGAGCATTTTTTTTCCAGATTCGATGACACCGATAGATGGTTTGTACGCAAACTAAAAAAATTGGTAAAAAAATTAATGAATTGAGTGTGTTTGTTTTTTTAACCGTAAAAATATACATACGTTTAAATGTATATTGCGAGTGAGAGAGAGTGTGTGTCAAAGACAGAAAATACTACTACTCGGTGAGGAGCAAGTGTTATCACGTGATAAAATGAAAAAAATTCTATCTTGAGAACGAATTTCAGTTGAGCTCATTGAGACCATTTTGACGATTGCTACTAGACACTAACTTATGCACCTTTGTTACATTGACGCACTTCGAATAAAATCATGACCCAACTTCAGATCGAATGCATTATTCTTATTGATAGCGTTCATCTCTAATAAATAATGCAAAAATTATACGTTATATTTCTCAAATTTCAAACTATTTGCTCATAGTGCATATGTTAAAATCATTATGTAAACAGTCAGTATGAATTTCAGTTGCCTAGTTAAGTATTTTACCGTAGCTGTGTGAGATTTTCAGATTTTCGACTGATTCTTTCACTAATCACAGTGTCGATTTAGGAAGTAATTTAGGTTCCGTTATGCAAGTTTTATTAAATGTATGTAGGTGTCTTATTGAGATGTTTTTTTCGATTTTCATCTGGACGCGTTCAACTTAGATGAGAACCTTTTATTTCATTATGTTCGCAAACACATCACATCAGTTATGTCAATGCAGTGTGGGCTGCAGGTAAAATAATCAATCTTGGGTAATTGCCATTCTGATTACTTACAACACATGGAAGATATGATTTTTTCCTAACAATACAAAAATACTTGTCTCCAAAAGTATGTAATTGAAAGCGACAAAGAAAGGAAAAGGCTTCATAGATACTAGAATTATTATTATCGAAATATAAAACCGATATTAATTAAGAAGAAAAATTGTATCATATTGATAGATGTAATGATACAAGTAAACCCTTTGGATGAACAAAAAAAAGTTTAGTGTGACTTGACCGATGAAAGTTATGGATGACAAGATCAAAGGACATATCTTATACTCTGTTAGATGATGTGATTTGTTGGAAACACTATACACCATTGATCACATGACCAAGTAAATACACTTCGTGAATCACGTAGCCAAAAAAGCAAGTTAATAAAACATGTGGGGTAAAAACAGAGTAGAACGCATGTCGTATAGCAATAAGCAAAAATAGCAAATAAAGTTAATTAATCATATGAAAAATTACAGGGCAGGACGCAAGTAACATTGATCAGCAAGGTGAGTTTATGTCCGTCGGTAGTTGGTTCGATCCTCATCGGATATATATATATATATATATATATATATATATATATATATGGTTATGATACGCGGTATGTTACATTGAAACCCCATGAGAAATTACCTCCGCTATTGCACAGTGAATGTATCAATGTTCTAAACATTCTCAATATGTCGGATCATATATTCATTTCCTAATAACACACACATGCATATATATATATATATATATATATATATATATATATATATATATATATATATATATATATATATATATAAGAATATAATCAATCAAAAATATCTACTAGTATTTTTGTAGGGTTCCATGTAGTTTCTCCACGTTTGCATGTTTACTTGATATTTCACAATTACGAAACTGTTAAGAGTCTAAATTAATGTTTGTGTCTAATCAGTTTAATCTATGATTTTATCAAAAAATGACTGAACTGGTTCAAGTGAAAGAATCTTTTTTTTTAATGGTGAGCGAAAGATATTTATATCAGCAAAGGTTTCGCCTTCAAGTGGGAGAGTCCACTGTTACGGACAGGACAACGAAGAAGCAGAAAAGGCCATACTGTACCTTTTGTAGATTGATACATAGCTTTTGTGATCACACGGCATGAATAGATAGCAAAGAAAAACGATGAATCACCTGGAAATCAAGTTGGATAGAATGTATTTTAATTTCTTTTTCCTTTATAAAAGTGTTGAATGATCATAATTAGTTATTTGACGAGCCTCTAATGAGCTTTTTTTTCTTTTAGATCGGTCGTTCAAACAAAAACATGCGTCCATAACTTATTTTAAGATCATGACATTTAATTGTAAATGCAGTGCCTTTTGTGTTTCGAAAAAAAAAGACTTGCTCTCTAAATCATTCCAGTATAGTCTTCCATTACAAAGAGTCTATGATGTACATACGTTGTAACATTTTTCATAGAAAATCGATTTTTCCAATTTCAATTAATGAATAAGAATAATCGAGATATTGATTGGAAAAATCACTCCTTCCCAGTTCATAAAAAAGAAAACGAAGAAAGGAAATAAACTTTTCAAAGGTTATTTCAAAGGTCTTCTGCATGAAGAAACATGCTCGGCTTTACAGAACAGGAACGACAGTCGAAATGATCATTATCAAATTTGACTTGGATCACTTCCATCTTAACTTCGGCCGCTTCTCATCGCAATTATTCTGACTTTTAATTTATGTTAGTGAGTAAACAGTGCAGGTCAGATGTAGTTGATAATCTGTTAGGGAGAATAGAATTTGCATTTCTGCTTCGTAAAGTCTGGTCCTCAGTAAAACTGAGTCCTATTCACATGATAAAGATCTTTTGAATCCGTTGTTTAATTTCATGAATATAAAAGAAAAGGAGCAGGCATTTAAAACGGTTGTTTCCAGCGACGGAAATGTCGGGTATGCGAGATATGGCGTATACCTACTTCTCGATTTCTAGGTTATTTCTATATTCAACTTCTATTAATAGAGACATTACCACACACTTAGTTCCCAAACCAGACCTTAGCGTTTACCGATTTTCATCACTGGATTTCGCAATCGACTATAATGTGTACATTACTGCCTTGCTCCACCTGTCGACTGATTCCTCAGGAGGAACATTAATACGTGGCTGTACAGAATTAGAAGAGTCTTAATGATACATAAGATTACTTGCGGAACTGGAAAGGGAAATATTTCATCATCTCATCCTGCTGAGCAGAATTTGTAAGAGAGATAATTACGAGCAAACTCCTCTCCTACTTCTATTCAGACTGAAGAGGATTACAGCAACTTTTTGTGTGGTATGCAAAACAAGTAAATTTTTGGCTATATATGACTTCTCAGTTCAGCTCAGTTGGTAAGAGAGCCATCTTCCAATCACACAGTCTTGATTTCGAATCACGTTGAGTTACTGTTCATTTTATACGTATGTTTGGTTTGATGTGACGTGATGGACAAACAATGGAGAGTTAACTCCCTCAGATTAGGTAGACATTTTTCTTGTTGTCCTTGTTACAGAGGGGGACGAAATCAACTCCAACATGGACTTGAAATAAAAGATACCATTGAAACTCTTCCAGATATTTGTGACCCTGCGTTGAGTTATACTAGTACTAGGTGTGGAATATGTTAAGTGGATTTATAAATAAATTTTGCTGTCATTTCTCTCTGGTAACTGGTAACTTTTATAAGGGAGAAGCTGCTGATTATCATAGTGTTGCATTTTCATTTGTAACCAAGCATACTTGATTACAGAAGCGCTGGCACAAGTAAACAGTATTATTCCAAACAGCCAATCAAATATAGACATGCATTCGATAGTCATGGCAGTAGCAGCGTAACGTAAAGATTAATAAATGTACCAAGCAATGCAGCAAATACCGTCAAATGTATACCTCTTTATTAATAAGAAAGCAAATTGTTTAGAATAAGAACGTTACCTTTATTTATCACAGTGCAATAAGAAAGAAAAAATATCACGGTGCAGGAAAAGTAGCAAAAGTCGAAATGCGTTCAATCTGATTCATAAGTGACAAGAAAAAAATCAAATATTTTATTCGTCAGCCATGCCAATAAACTGACAGAAAGATTTGGCCATTCGTTAATTCCATAATAATTACAAAAAGCTTCATAAGAAACAAATCATATAAGAATATTAATACCTCTTCGGTGCCTCAGCCAAGACACTAAATAACCAACTTACCGGAGACTGTAATAGAATCAACGTTTACTAGCCGGCTGAGAGATTCTTCAAATTGACATATAAGATCTAATAAGGCTAAGTTCAGCAGCGCTTAACATTATTATTGGTAATCAGCAGAGTATGAGAATGAGTTTACAACAAGATATGACTGACTCGGTCGGCAAGCAAGGCGAAAAATTCTTCTGGTAAAACGCTTCAAACGATTTATAATTGCTACTGCAACTTTTTGCAAGATGCAGTCGAGTTTCTTTCTCCATTCACTAATGACAGTAATGCAACTGCCGCTGTTACCATGGTAACTGCAAATAAAAGCTATTTATTTGTCGGTTCAGACAATAGGATTACGGAGAAGAGGATCAATCATATGTGGCTGCCGTTTTCTTTGCACGCAAAATCATAGGAGACTGATATCCGCTAATAATGCTGAGGCATTTCCATAATGTGCGCATGTGCATGCGTGTGAAGGTATCTCTTTTATGGTTACAACTGCCGCTAAAAGAAGATACGGGAGTGTTTGATCAACCATATCCCATGACCAAACTGATAATATACGAGGACAAATGTTTACCTCACACAATATCAAGCACAAAAAATAATTTTCAAAAACAGATCTGGTTAATCACTCAATAGAAGCCGTTATGTGACTAACATCTTCTGGCAGCATGCTGTTGAGGGTGATCAATCAAAAAATTGTGAAAAAAAGCCGGTCAATCAACTTACTTCTCTCGCCCTTTGTTAGGCAGTGATTACTAAATGAATTGAATTTCCAAAGAAAGGCAGTAACGTTGCTGGGCATGAAATAGGCAATTAATTCAACATGAACTTACATTGCAAATAAACTTACCACTAAAATCCTATTTAGAGGAGGGTTTTTTTTTTAACAAAAGAAAGGTTTTTCAAGTAAATGTTCAAATTTTCATCCCTGTACCTCGATTGGTGCAGCCTATATGCGTGATACATGCAGACATAGCCAGCAAGACAGACAGGACAGAACGAACTGAAAACGAATGGTAGCATGTTGACAGTTTCTAATAATTTGCCACCCTTAAAACTTCTGAAAAAAAATTGCCGATTTTGCAATCATTATAATGCTATCTCGAACTCGTGTTGTGATGCATTTAGCTGAAAAAAGAGTTTGATTTTTTTTCTAGTATCGATAGATCTTCTTGTTTGTGCTCCATTGTAAAGATGTTTTTATTGTGTTTCTGTCAACACCTGATAACATGGAGCTCGACTGATGTATTAGAACACGTGTAGAATCTATTCTTTGCATGATAAGAATACACTTTATCTTGAATCTTATCCATTGGCTTCTGGCAATAGAGGCACATCAAACAAATGCAAAATAGCTTGTTTTTATATTAATGATCTTTATGATAGCGGGATTCCGTCAAGATGTTTTGATTTTAACTTAACTCAAAAACCAAATGCTTAAAGATCTTTAAAATCAGAATAAATTTTTTCGTGTACTTCATTTGAGCATTATGTTATTATCAGGTTGGAAAATTGAATCTTACTTATTTAATTGACGTACACTGTACCTACACCAGACATAACAAATATCATATGAGACACAAGATGAAAAAAACCTATATAATGAACCGTGTCTGTCATACTTATAGTATCAGTAGCAACCATCAAGCCCTCTCCCTTCCTTCACTCTTATCAAACTACCTTTCTTTTCCCCTATTCTACCCAACCCACTTATTTAAGTACTTAACATCATTTTATCTTCCCTCTCTCTTCCTACTCAAGCTACATAACTTTCTTCTCTGTCCACTCCCTTTCTACTCTCGTATTTACTATTTGAATTTCTTTCCACCTCTCTCTTTCTGTCACACATAATATCAGTGGTAATCATTATGTTGTACACTTATGATAACCGTCAACGGGGCGATTGGATCATGGTCTATTATTAATGATATATTGCACTTCTGCACACAAGACTTCCTGCTAACATTGCACACCGTCGTCTCGTTTGAGGTCCATCCGTTGTTTTTGAAGTGATTTGTCTATTGTCTGTTATTTACTGCAGGTCAATGCCAGGTACCGTCTATCGTAAATGGTACAGTGGTACATAGCCGTGAGGGCATCTGGGTCGACCACGACACTTTCATTAATTACCGGTGCAGAGAGGGTCTCGTCCTCAACGATACATCCGACATCAAGTGCGACAACGGATCTTGGACACTGATACCTCGATGCATTCCAGGTAAGTTCCTTTTGGCTGCTTTACGTCCGTTCCATTCGCTTTTCATCGTCTTTCTCCCAATCTCTCTTCGTTCGTTGTACTCTATGCTCAAAGTCTCCGCAGCTTTATTCTCTCAATCAAGAGAAGCATTGTATGTTCCATTCTACTACAAGTCACATTGTCTTTGTTTCTGCCTTGTTCTCCGTTTTTTTTGCATTTTTCATTACGACATATATCATTCTTGGCCGAAAATCCCTTCTCTCATTCTATCACTTTTTCTTTCTTTCTCTTTTCCCTCCCTTTTTCTTCTTGCACACTCTTTCTTTCCATTCTTTTCCCAGTCTTATTAATACAATACGATAGCTAGGCCATATATATGTATATACCTGTATATATATATATATATATATATATATATATATATATATATATATATATATATATATATATATATATATATATATATATGAGAATATACATCTACCTACGAATAGAGATCAAGCTCCAAAGATCAAGCTTCCTAGATTGGACAAAGCTGTTTGATTGAACGGAGCTCTCAAATTGTTTTTCCTTCCTCGGAACACATCTGTGCAAAATAAAAGCTTTAATGGTATATCATTCATAACAATTTCTATTTTGATTTCTGTCCTCTTTCTATCATACTGACATTTTTTCGTCCTATCACTTGCTTTTGTTTTGATTTCACATCCTCTCTTCTGATCCTCTTTTGTATCCATTTCTTTTCTCACGGTTGTAAGACAAACCACAAATCGTCCTAGCATTTTGTATTCCTAACAAGCATGAGTAATTTACAAACTATCTATTCATTTCTCGAAAGATGAGTACAATCCTCCTCGAAAAATAGTGAGCGGGAAAGTTTGAAGAAATTGGTTCTAAAATGCCCTTTGGTCCTAAAACACCCTATAAGCGCCCTTCAAAAATGAGTTTAATCAAATTGAAAATCATAGTCTAGATTTGAACGTTTTCATCTTATCACAGCCTTTAATAAGATTTTAAAATTCAAATTCAGACTTCTTTCTATTTAATTGGACTATTTCTTAAATGGCGCTTATCGCGTTTTGCAACCACAATCTTCAAATGATTATCCACAGAATTGTGCTTACACAACCATGTACACATTCCTAACTGCTATAATTAAAAGAAACATCATTCTATTAAAGTTCACTACAACAGGCTTAACATCGTTTGAAGTGAAAGCGTGGTTAACAATCTACATCGCTAAATCTACAGGTATACGACCGATATAGGTCGAAGTAGAAAGACGAGATAAGAAAGAAAGTAAGAAAAAGTGGAGGATAGAAAGAAAAGTTGGAGACGGAATGGAAAAAATGTTTAAAGGAACAGGTCTGGGTATTCACTCAATAGAAAATGTCACGTGACCAACATCTTTTGGCAGCAGGCAGTGCTGGTATGATCAATTTAATTGGTAAAAAAAGGTGATCAATGAATAAGTTAATTCTCTTGTTTTTGTTGGGAAGTGATCACTGAAAAAGCCTGAACTTTCCAAAAAACAAGCTTGGATGTAACAAATACAAACTAAGTAACCAATTTAGCATAAGCTTACACTTCAAATTGTACCACCAAATCAAAATCTATCAAAGACGAAAACGTTTTTTTCTAAATGATGTTGAAATTTTCAGCCCTTTGGCTAAATTGGTGCGGCCTGGGTGCGTGATGCATGCCATAGACGGACAGAAATATAAACAGAGAGACCAACTGGGAAACTGCAGAAACATATATCGACAGTTTGGGTGACAGTTTTGGTTTACAGTTTCTAATATTACAAAAAGGCTAAGAGAGAGAGAGAAAGAGAGAGAGAGAGAGAGAGAGAATAAACAATCAAGCGAGGGAGAAGACGAAGGATGTAAGAATGGAAAAAATGAATCGTTAACATAAGGAAAAAGAAGAAAAACTGAAGGCAGAAATAAGCAAAAAATAGAAGAATAACAAAAAGACAAAATCTTTTTATACGATAAAAAAAAAAATAATAACGCGTCTTCAGTTTTGTGCGCAAGAAAAAAATTAATGGTTTTCATTGAATACATAAAAGTAATTTCTTAAATTTCCGGCCATCAGTTTTTCTGAATTATTTTCTTCCTTTTTTTTCTTTGAAATGATAATTCATTTCACTCTCGTTCGCTTTCTTCAAAATAACTTTGAGGCCTTGATTCATGCATATGAAAAACGTTTGTACTACGAAATCAAATTATTGGAAAATGATGCTGTCAAGCACTTTTTCAAATGTTAATATGCAAATGTTGCTAGCTAATTTGACAAGTCCCAAGTGCTTGGAGAAATACGTCTTCGTCCTAATGTTGTATTCCCAAAGCGTAATCTTTCTCTTTTGCATATATATCTTCTTTTAATTCGATTCGACTTGTTTTTCTACTTGGTCGACCAAGGTGACTTTGTTTAACCAATTCTTGCGTTTAAATTGCAATAATTTGTACCTCTAAAGGCGTTTGCTGATATGGTTTGAAGTAAGATCATTAGCAGGAATTGCTAAGGTCTAAGATTCCAAACTCGATGTTGGTTGGATAAGACTCCCAAACTGTGATCATCCACAAATCCAAAGAACTGCACCGTCTCAAACTGTACGTAAATTTGAGATAATTCAATGATAGTTTGATGTATGCAATATCAATCTAACTTTAGGAGCAAAGACTGAACAAATACAATTGCGTGATATAATAATTCTTTCTCAAAATGTCCCGATGAGTAGAACGTAAAACTTTAGCAATGAAACGAGATTATGAGGATAGATCAGACTGAATAGAGTTATTAACGGATATGTAATCTGAAACATTCACTGCCTACTGTTCGATCCCTGTGATTGATATTCACACTGAATTGAGAGCATTGACGAAGAAGAAAATGTTTCGTGTAAATATGTTGCGTAAAAAATGCATTTTCATTATTGCACTGAGAACTTATTTATGTACCTACACACATGTACAGAGACTGTGATTTCGTTAAACGAAACAAGGCTGTTTCCCGGCACTGCTCTTAGGAAAATGTGGCACTTGAAATCAAGTAACTGGCCAAGGCCACCGCTATTACTCCTTTGGCTAAACTTTTCAGACGTGATGTCACACAAGTGGTTTTCATCGGATGGAATCTATCTTGAAGGAAAAAATCTCATTTTACTCATTGTGCCAATGTTAATGCACAGAAGCCGAGTTTTCGGCGAGCGTACAGCTTTCTTTTGTGTTTTATATTCCAGAAAATTACCACCCTCTTCATTTTTTGCTGCAAATCTTGGGTCCAGTCCAAACAATGTGCCAATATTTTGTAGAATTCTCTTTCTACTTTTCATTCAAAACAATGCCAGCAGCAATATCCGCACAACAAAAGTTTTGTTTCCCAATTGGCGTCTGTGTTCGCTATCTTCCACGAAACAAAAGCAATTTTCCTTGAATCTAACAACTTTTACTAGAAGCCAGATCTAATAAGATATCATACAGATTTCGAGTTACACGCTCCAAACGTAATTTACAGTCACATCCCCCTACATCAGTCGGCCCATCAAACGCGTTTTTCACATTCGTGTATTCCTGAATGCATTTAGATATCTTTGCGTAAGACTGCACATCACTAAACATCTCTTATTTTTCACGAAACACTAATTCTACTGCACTGAGATTTGTCTACTTTTAATCAAATATCAATAAAATTAAGTACTAAAAGCAATACCATCCACTTAACATCCTCTTCTACTAATTTTCCATTTAGGAAGCGCTAAACATTTTCCTCTATAAAGGTTCTTTTTGGCAACGTGTTGCTTGCGGCACATAATACACTTTCACCAATCGATACCTACGTTATACAGGATATGTCAAGGAACGAAAATCAGTCACTATGTACATTGCAGATAATTATCTCGTTTACTGTCAAGACTAACGATACGCCCACGTATAAATTTGTGAATGTATGTTTCGGATTGATAAAGAGAGAATTTATTTTAGAGAGTTTATTCGCAGAAGAAATTCTGGAGATACTGAGCTTGGCAATACTTAGTATTTGTTTCAAGCTGACGTAAGAGGCGTATGAGGTCTGCCACAAAGTATCCAGCCATTCATTATTAAACAAAAAAGGCTTACTTAGGGCAATGACGCCATTATTTACTTCAAAGTACATCTTTAGCATCTCATATACTTATCCAATCCTCCCTGTTGCTTTTCAAAACTCCAAAGTCCTCTTTTGGGATCATTACCAGCTGCTTTCTCATATTCTGCTTGATCGCTTCTGCCGTCTGAAATTTCCTCCTGTTTAACGGTGAAAAGTCAGGTGTCAGGAAACCAAAATTGGACGTTAGAGAGACCGACTGACGTGGTTGATGCAATTTGCTGTCAAGAAGCTAGACACGAGACATAAAGAATGGACGGACTAGGTCATTGTGAATGAGACAGTTACAGAGTTCTCAAGCTCTCTCAAAAGCACCTCTGCCAACACAGTAACCCCATGGAAGATTTTTAATGCATTCATAGGAAGGTCACTACTGAATGGTCTTCAAGTTACAATAAAGTCACGCAACCACTTCTGGGTAGACCTTGTGTATGTATATTAAATATTAGTATAGATTTGAGACTTTTGTTCGTTTGTTTGTTTGTTTGTTTGTTTGTTTGTTTGTTTACTTGTGCCTCATATTTGCTAAAAGTACGTGGCTTATCGAACTGACATTGAACAAGTAGACTGAGAAGTTGAATTACTACATATGCATGTGAGATTGACATTGGAGGTCATTTAGGGGCACCAGATATCATTTCATGGTAATTTCTATGCAATTCTCAGAGATGTGTGTAACAATTTTGCATCAAAGATGCTGAAATCGAGCGTAAGGGTAGGTCTTCTCATGGTTCTCATGGTGAAGATTGCAATCTATGTGACTTCTGAGGTTATTCAAAGTCACCAGAGGTAATTCCTGGCCATTATAAAAAAAAGTTTTCCACAATTTAAAACCTGTGAAACGGGAATCGAATTTACTAGTCAATTTACTACATATGCTATGTAAGGTTGATCTCGGAGGTCATTTGGGGGCACCAGAGGTCATTTCATGGTCATTTCCAGCAAATTTTGTAAGCCACCATAGGTATTGAAATTTAACATATGGGTCCATTTTGTCACGGCAAAGACCGCAATCTATTCTGCGTTGACTTTTGCGATCATTTAAGGTCACCAGAGGTAATTTCCAATAATTTCAAAAGAATCTTCCGGGTTTGGGGCCAAAGTTTAGCACATGTGACACCGAAATTAGGAGTAAAGATACATTTTTCCAAGGCAAAGGTCATATGAATTGCTGAGTTGACCTCTAAGATTATTTAGGGTAACCAGAGGTCATTTTCAGCCAATTTTGCCATAATTTTACACCAAGGATGCTTCTCACGGCGAAAGTAATAGACTAAGCGAGATTTCCAAGTTGTTAACCACAACTGTTCATCTCTGAAACTGAAATTTGGCAAAAAGGTGCATTATTCCATTTAGAAATATGAATTTGATATCTGGGCGATTCGAAGTTACGGTATATCATTTCTATCGATTTTTTTTTCAATTGTTGATCACAATATTGCACGTATTTACACAATGCGAAGTTGATGCTGGAGGTAATTAGAGTTTATTTGAGTAGATTTCTGAACACAAGGACAATCTCTCACAATCGATGACTTTTACCTGATCTCTGTATGCTTTTCCCATGGTCAACTCTATATTGACTGTTCCAGGGCTGGATCCTAAATCAAGCATTTCATACTGACACCCAATGAGAGAAACACTTATGTAGTGTATCCAAAAGTTATGCCAAACTAAGCAACAACAAAATTTGTTCTTTTCGTGTATCATATTTGTTGCTTCCGTTACAGCTACTTAAAACGAACCCAATACCCTCAGAGACAGGATGTAAATACCCTTTGACCCCTCCTCTCACAGAGCCTCCTCATTTCAAACCAAACGTTCCACTCACCTGCACAGATACACACTTTACGCTTCCCCTCCTACTAAACAACCAAACAACACAGAATTTTTTTTCTCCTCGACTTCAAACATGTAAACAGAAAACTTTTATGTGAACTGCTGATAATTTTTCTCTGAAAATAGCTGATACTCGTCGAAAAGCATCAAAACATGGCCATCTGCTTTCTTTTGAGTTTTCTCTTCACCTTCCAATTGTCTTTCTCATCAACATATGCACATAATTTGATAATCTTTTTTTTTTTTGCTGTTGTTTTTTTTTTCGTTCGTTGTACTAAAACAACATATTTTCCTGTTTGGTTATATAATAAGTTATTTTACCCCAGGCAATACTGGGTATCCTAACGTATATTTATATATTCATATAGCTCTACTTTGATTAATAAGGTTTGCCACCAAATACCCTTTTTTGGCTAAAAAAGATCTGTAGATCCCTATTCGAGGATACGTACAGAGACATAAATAAGGAGATGGGGGACAGGGGTAAACATTTATTTACTTAGCTTAGTATTGTTTTAGCAAAAAATAAATACATAGAGAGATAGAAACTAAAAAGAAAGTTGTGAAAGAATAAGAATTCCGCCACCAAAGTTTCACTGAAATTATCAGACACATAATCGAAAAGATTTAATGGACCAATTATCCGTTTTCTCTATTCCCATCTTGAATTAACCGGCACTGGATCAAAGTTAATGAAATTACTCCAAGAATGGTAATTGTATGGGAATTGCTATTGTGTTGAAGTTCGTTAAAACAAAACTTAAAACCTTCGGTCGTTGAATTTACAGTCTCCCGGGCAATTACATTGCATGATGAATAAGCAGGTAAACAGACACATCAAAACAGACTGGTTATTTTCAATATTTCAATTTTTATATCTTCATTTAGTTATAGTCGTAAATTCAATCATGTAAACGATGTTTTATAAATCATCCATTACTAGCATTGTCAAATTCCAGCCCATGTCCGGAAAGGGAACTCTCCACTATTTGTCTGTCCTGCCATGTTAAACAAACTGATATATAGAACTAATATTTCCTTGACATGATTTGAAATAACAACCAAGAGATCGACAAGTGGTTCTCTTACCGACAGAACCAAACTCATAAGTCTTGCACACCACCAAAAATATGTTATAAATACGCAAGGGCTTATTCCATTCCATAAAAAAATACATTTGTACTGAAGAATTTCAATAGATTATACATAATAAAACAAAGTTGCCGTAATGACCCTTGATCAGGAGTAAGGTTGGAGTTTGACCCTGCAGCAGCCAGACTTGTCTGTATCTTTGTTGCTATGATTATTACGTTTCGACTGGTACGTTCTCTTTCATTCTTCAGACATATGTTGTGACTGATTATCCTCAAATTCTAACAGAATCCCTTATTTTGTTTACATCTTTTTTTTTACTTTCACTAATTTAAAACCTAAACTAATCCGAATCATTCGTGGAATTTCTGACTACATGAGTCTCTGAATCTTTATTTTTGGGTAATATGTGTCCCAGCCGTAAGCGTCCGAGCATCTATACTACTAATGTGATTGTTTTTTATGTACTATTGTTATGCTTTTCTACCTAGGACCGGAATGTAGTATCTGCCTGTCCCTGGCTCTTCTAAACTCAAATCAGTCACACTTTCTGCCCGAGAAACCTACATAATAATATCCAATGGGAAATAATTGTTGAATGCAATTGGGAAGAAGAAAGGTAAAAGTGGATGTGAAGAAAAGTTAAAGGGGTAAGGAAGCTAGAGAAAAACTAAAGGAAATCATATGAAAGGAAAAAATCAATATATGTACATATACAGTGATGGATATAGAAGAAGGGGGGGAGATTAACAGAGGCATGAGATAATGGATGCTCTTACTTGTCAATATCTGTGTAATTTCAACAGGTACACTTAGTTTTATAAAGTTCTTAGTGAGTACCAGGTTCTTATATATTATATATATAAAAAAAATAATATCGGTCAATCGTAAATAAGATTCCTTTTGTGAAATCAACAATTTAATGTAGTTATTCATAAGGCTTGACGACAAGTATTGGATATTCTATGAGGATCGAATCCTCTGGTAATGAACTGTGAGACGAGCTTGTAACACATTACACCTCGTTAAGGCACCCAGTAAATTGCGGTAAATTATTGTACTGCTTCTTAAGGCAAGTCATTTATTAGCGAAATTAAATGATACTGATAACTCTTACATGGCATCTGTGTTAGTGAAACTTCAACAGAATTTATTCCATTTGCCGTTGAGAAATGATTTATTTTAATCTATTTCTGAAGCATGAGAATAAATCGAAAACAGAATCAGAAAATGTTTTTGACGACAACAATTAGGAGTCGAAAATTGGACAAGTAAAAGAAAAACGAATTTCTCCGAGGAGTTGCGTGGAAGACAAATCTGGGCGGTAGAAGAAAAATATTTAAATGCGTAATAAGAATTTGAAATCTTTGCCTTGGGGAAATCCTTTGTTCACACTAAAATAAAAGCAGCCCGTTTAATAAGAAAAGGAAATCGGTTGTTTGTACCGTGATTGATACAGTGACGTATTTCCCAGAGGTTGGCTGTTCGAGCCGAGATAAATCCAGAATTTTGAATGTTGATTTTCTACGCAGGTGGGCTCTTCTCGTTCAGAAAATTTTTGTTACACAATTTTCTTCCTTTTAGCCTCGTATTTTTTTTTTTAATCTCAGCAGCCAAAAATGTTTCTTAGATTAATATAATCCAGATATCAAGTACGTCTGCTCTGGACAAGTCATTTGGCAACAGATGATGAGTTCCATCCTCAAGGGTGGTCTTCTATAATAGCCTTGTTACGTATAAAATAAAATGACGACTGAATAAATCAAATAAAAACAATTCTAATTAGTCACTCAATAGAAACAATCATGTGACAAACGTCATTTGCCAGCATGTCATTTGGCGGGGTGATATATTGAAAAATTGGGAAAGAAGATGTGATCAGTGAATCAGTGACTTATCTCTCCTATTGTTGGGCAGTAATCGTTTATTTCAGTCTGAATTCCCATAAAACAAAATAAATGCTGCTAAGAGATCAATTTAACATAAACTTACTTGGCAAATTGTAACCCCCACTAAAAACTCATTCAGAGGGAGGGTATTCTAGAAAACACAGAAATCATTTTTTCGACATGCTAAATAGTAAATGTGAAAATTTCCAGCCCTCTAGCTCCATCCATATGCGTAACACATACATGCATAGATAGTCAGCCAACCAAGCTAAAATCGGATGAAACCTCTTTGGGCAGTTTTGGTGACAGTTTGGGTTAACAGTTTCGAATAATTTGATAGTTCCTCTCATGCAACAAGATATATTGGGCTATGTTCCTGTCTCCATTTAAAATGATCTATGGCGGCTTCCTAGGAAATCTCGGGACGTGTGTGCATCAATTTGCTTCTTCGTTGAACAGGCGTATATTTTTACACTACCTGGCCAAGGAATTGATCTCATGGTTTCCAGGGAATCAAACGACCTTTACCAGCTCTTTAATCCGTCGAATATGCCATGGGGATAATATTTAGCGGAATATTCTTAGTAAGCACTTCGTCGAACTTTATTTCTGTCAATTTTAACAGACTATTCTCTGTTTTAAGTCAAGATTGGACTAAGGCATCATGAAATAAATACGGTTAAATAATCCGATTTTTGTTGGGCATCTCACTGTGGAGTGATGGTCAACAAGCTGATCTGTCAAACCGTCAATACTGTAGTGAGTTCGATCCTTACTGAGTGTCAAACGTTAGTGGCTTTATTCTGCACTAAGGAAGGATTGACATCACTATTGCATGTGCGTGGTATAAATTGTGATAAATATTTTTAATCACTGAGAGAAACGCCGTGACTTCTGTCTTTTTGTTTTCTACTTATTTCGTTTTGAATCTTCATTATTGTCATACACATCTATATATACATAAATATACATATATATATATATATATATATATATATATATATACATATATATATATATAGAGAGAGAGAGGGGGGGAAGAGAGAGAGATACAGGGGGGGGCTATAGAGTACCAGAAAAAGACGGAGAAGGGGAAGAAAGAGTGAATGGTACAGAATGGAAGAGAAAGAAAGAAAAGAAGATTGAAAGAGAGAAGTGATTTTCGGCCGAGGATGATGTATGCTGTCATTGAAAAAAAGAGAAAAACGAAGAGCAAGGCTAAAACAAAGACAAGGTAACTTGAAGTTGAAAGGAATATACAACGCTTCTCTTAATTGAGAGTCGAAAGCTGCGGAGACTTCGAGCATAGAGTAAAACGAAGATAGATTTTCATCTTTATTAATGATAAACAGATACATAAACATGAGCAGATTCAGATAGATATTTGTAGGACTAAACCAAGGTTCGTCTATAATTACCATCTCTATACAGTGAGAAATGAACTCACTGTCTTGTGAGGTTAACCTGATTATCATCTCTACGCCGCAAGCGCTCCATAAACAGAGATAAGAAAAAAAAAGAATCTCTCAGAAATATATTCCACCTATTTATGCAAAGACATGCTGTATCGAATACTGCCTTGTAATCAATGTAAAAGTATCCCCCGTTTTCCGAAAGTTCGCTTTGCGCCACTTTTTTTTGCTTTTAGGGAAAGCGGAAGTAACGTTCAGTGAGTCTTTACAAAGGCAGTGTGTACCTTTTACCTCTCTGTTCTACACACCCAACTTCCTGTATCTCTCACCATCCCAATGAGAGCCTAACAAGCCATCATCGCCTTCTTGGGGTCTGGGATAGCTTTCAAAAAATCCGTATGACTTGATGGTAATTGCTTCTTTGCTTCACACTATCTCTATGCTTAGGGGAGTTTTTTTTTATAGGAACGCTCTAATTATGGATAGTCTCTAAATTCTTATATGGTTCTTCAGTATATCGACGCAAACATTTACTTTTACATCATCCCATTCACCCTCGCTTTCGCATAGAGTCGCGTATTCAGTTAACGGCCTGTGCTATCGAGCGTTCCATCCTTACATTAAGGATCCGAATTAACAATCAGCGAATGCGTTCTGCCTCTGTAGACGTTGTGACGTTCTAATAGGTGATGCCCGTCAGCGTCTCTTCACTACCATAACAATGATTTCAGAGGACCCGAGATTGAAGTAAAGAAGTTTGCTAAGGAAAATTAACTACAACCCATTCAACTCTATATAATTGACAACCTCGTCATTTAGTCTGTCAACGCCCGAGGAAATGTGAATTTCGTATTTTCATTAATACTTTTAATTAGGCAATGATAAATTTGCTATTTCAAGAGGGACAATGTTATTTATCCTGCTGGGCGCAATACTTAAAACTTTTTCTAAGTCTGTAAGTGAATTTACACACTGGATATGATATGAAGGTTTAAAATGTCAGCCACATTCATTATCGATTCTTTTTTTTTTTTTCGTTTTTTTTTCATGTGAGAATAAGTGTTTATATTTTTCCAGAAATCATGGCGAAAAAATCCGAAGAAATTACTAAGCAAAATATAATCCGTGTTTGTATAAACATAGACTCAAATGTCTGCTTGTTTAAAAGCAAAATAGTATTTCTACAGCCGAATATTTGTTCTAGTAACAACAGTTTCTCAGTCCAAGGTGAAAATATAAAATCTACACAATTCCAGAAAACAGGTCTGAAAGAAGGGACGCATTGTACCTAATTTTCGGGGGTGGCGTAATGGTTATCATCTCAGAAAACAGAGTCTGCGAACTGAAACTGTTTATATCATTTTCATGCTAACTGACTTTGAAAAACATAAATTTCACTCTGTCTGCACTCTATCTCATTGCCAGTTGTATTAACTACGACCTTTTCACAAGTGTCACGATAGCAGACAGCGAAAATAGATGAGGGGGTGGATACCTGACCAATCTCTCTTGATTACTTTATCTACTCAGACAGTAAATAAGACTGGTTATTATGCATGTTGTCGGGTGTTTAACCATTTATATTCAATTTAGATGACTTACCAATTATTAAAATGGTCACTAAGAGACGCAAAACTTGAAGACAAAGGATCATGTTTAGAATTGACACTCAAAGTTTTGATGTTGCTACTTTTTTTTGATAAAATTAAATGGAATTTTCAAAAAAGATTGAGCAAGAATTTTTTCGTGGAATTCGTTTATTTCTTTCCCAATGCTGACTTACCACGTGACAACCAGTGTCAACTGAGAATTTGATTGAATGACTTCAACCAAATTTGGTTTGCTAATTCTACATAAGATCCAGGACAAATTATTATTAAGAGTAAATTTAATACTGTAAGGCCTTATATTCATAGTATATAAAGATAGGTATTTATCTGTACGATGATAATGTTGGTTTTACATGAATGAGTAGATATCATTGCACACAATGACTTTAAATGAAGCATTAGAGGAAATAGTTTATGCATATGAGATCGACTGTCGCAGCTATCTCCTTGCATATGAAAGAATCATGAAGCCTATGAAATGAAATAATAATGGAGAAAAAAATATTTTGTCTTAAAAAGAAACCCACGTTGGGAAAATTCTGCAATTAGATTACACTTGAATCACGAGAATAAGTCGAACGATGCTGTGTAACGTTCCCTGGTTTAGAAACGATTAATGAAGGAGAGTTAAAGATAAATAGGATAGGTCGGTTGAACTTTGCAGATGAAGTTGCGGTGGTAATAGTAGTCGATGTAATTACTCATTGTTACCATTACAGGTAATCATGGAGTCACGTGGTTAAATAACAGTTTCTGATTGGTTGAACAATTCCATATGATATTGATTGACCTTCGCATTCTACAAAAGCGAGCATTTTAATGAAAGAAAAGGTTAGATTCAACCAGAAAGGTTAGCTCTATGATATTTTGAAAAATCGGTAAACCAGTTTCTACATTTTCTACTAATTATCTGTGTTGTGCGTCTTTGAATTACCTACGTCGTTTTGTTGGGTAATTTCCTTTTTTTTATGGTGGTGTTGCCGATAACGTAGCCGGTTCGTCGTCAAATAATTAGTAATTAGATTTGTTGGGATTATTTTGATGAGCTGATTAAAGCGAAAATAACAAAGATAAAAATATCAAACCAAATAAAATTACAAAATAATTCCTTTCGTGCACATTTTTTTAATAAGATCACGTTTAAAAAAATCAAGAGAAATTCAAGAAAGTAAAGTAGTTACCGGCTGGAGAGTAGATTTCAGGAGGAACTATTATATTTACCGCGTTAAATTCAAAACATTCCCGCGTTAGATTTTGCTCAGATTTTGTCCACAATTTTCAAAATTTCCCTTATCACATTTTTTCCACTTTTTTAACCTTATTTTTGGATCTAATTTCAAAATACATTAACATCAAAGCAGAAAACTTTACTATTTAAAAAGGGCATTGATTATAACTACAAAGGATACAAATTAATGTGCACTGTGTGGTTCGTACATAAAACCAATTTCGTTATTTGAAAGTCACAATTCGGGAACTGATTATTCTTACATCGAGTGTTTTTTTAAGAGAATGGATCGAAACATTAGACCAAATATTGAGGCAATGAGTAAAGACGTTGAAAAATGATATTTTATTCTGAAAATAATTATTATACTAACGATTTAATAGGTATGATTTATTAAACACGTCAAATTTTTTATCACTCAAATTATTGAATCTATATTGACAAAACAAACACTTTAAACATATAGAGGAAATAAACGCACACAAAAGTTTCATCGTACATTTATTTTGTGAATAGATATTTCAAAAGAAAGTATTTTCGTTTTCATCATAACTTAAAATCTTTGAATTTGGTTAGAATATTTTTAACCTGTAAGCGTAACATTTACCCAGCCCACTTCATGTTCTGGGTAGACCCCATTTTAACTTAACAGAAATAGAAAGTGAAATTATTGCGCAATTATTACGCTATCCAAGCAAAAAAAGCAGTCAATGTCGTCTATAATGCTATGAATGAATGAAAATCTCTATAGTAAAATAGCGTTTGAAGGTCTCATTTTATTATTTAATCACTGAATTTTTCAATCTATTTTTTTCACAAATTTCAGTCCTTAATTGTATGTTGCGCATTGGAAATCAGGAAATAGAGAATTATCAATGATCAGGAATCAATATGTGCGTTACTGACAGAATATAGCTAGTATTTATAATGTAACTAGCGTGAAACAATTGAGATGATTATGACAAGAATTAGTCCCTCTAAACAAAAACACAATTCAATGAAAGTTTCTCAACAAATTTTACGCACACTTAGTATAGAATTTAATGAATTAAAAACTCTTTGAATAAAACTACTACTACCGTCCTGTACACTACTCGAAAGTTATATAATTCATGACAAATGCACATCTTTCTATTATCTTTTTAGATGAGTCAAGATGTTATAGTCTACTTTTTGTTCTTTACAGCGACCAAAATGACCTAGAAGGGGCTGAATGTCTATCTTTCAAGCAATAATATCAATATCCCTTGCAAGATATAAACTATTTTATAATTTTACTCAGAAGAGGACGTATGGTATCCATAGAAAATCTACCTTTAGGTTCTTTAAGAGTTATCTTTTTTCAGACATAGTGGCATTAATTGTTGAAAAGAATGGAACAAGATTGTTGTTGTTTTTCAAAAGCACTTTCAATACTCGCGATCTAACTCTAAACATATCCGAATAACACTGATTGATTTTAGCCTCCAATGTTTGAGAATATTACTGATGCATGGATCAGAATGCCACTGCACATTTGGGCGCATCATTCTCTTGCTCTATGCAATTATTTCCATGACTTTTTCACTTCCTCTGCTGTTTTCCTAACACAAAAATGATTTCTATCTATTGTTTCAGCCCTCTCTCTCTCTCTCTCTCTCTCTCTCTCTCATCTCAGCAATTGCATCCTGCTCTTTATTTGTTCTTTCTTTCCTTTTCTTCATTTCTCTCCCTTCATCCTCCGTCTCGTTTCACCTTACTCCCAGTATGTTTTCCGCTTTCTTTCTTTTTTTTCTCTCTTTCATTATTTCACCCTTTTTTTTTCGAGAATTCATCCATTCTTTCTTGCTTTCTCTTTCCTCCTCTTGCTCACACCATTTTCGATTAACGATTTCCTGCAGTTCACACATTAAAAACTTCCTCTTTGTCTATGTTCAGCTTTTCACGCGCATCCTTTTCCCACCCAACTTCAAATGTTCTCCTTTACTTCCTTTCCAACCATTCATTTCCTTATTAATATGTCCTCTCGTTTATCAATTCCACTAAAACGCTTCAAGTCATTTCCACTTTCAATTCTCCTTTGGATATGCTTTTTCCCAAAAACTGAAGTTGACAGCAAAAATCCACACACAGCTATACGCCAGCTGCTCTCACTTAGCTTGTCACCGCTGCTGATGATGCATGTTAAATATAATAACCACGGCAGGTGGCGCTGTTTAACCGACATTTTTCGTTCGCCATCTTGGACTTTCAAACTTGAATTCATCTTTAGGTTCGGCAGTAAAACATCACAAGTCTCGTTATCTTTTCATGATCAGATTTTCTGTTTTCTTCCAGGTTGGCTGAGAAGTCAATCATTTCGTTTGCATCAGCGTATATATACGAAACCTGTGTCAATACCGTATTTTCCGGCGTCGAGAACTGATTCACCCTAAATTTTGACAGGCAAAATCTCTTTTTAAAGAATAGACATGAAATTATAGATCAGCATTTTCATCTTTCTTACCAAGATGATTTGTAAGTGGCCTAGCAATGTGTAGACAATCTTGACCACTTAAATTCTGCATTTTTCATCTTTATTTTACAATACAGGGATACAACCAAAACAGATGGTCGGTGATAGCGATGGTTCTGTCATTATAAGATTTGTCAGTACACCTTAGAAACATTGCAGTTTTACTTCTTTTGTCATTTGATAATGTTTCCTTTAATTAAAGAACGTTGGAGATGATTCGAAAAACTGGTTATACTGATAAATAATATCTAAATTACTACTACTCCATTCGCTCTTCTACCATCGTCACTGATAAGAGGTTTGATATTTTGTGATAGCGTATATTTTCTTTATTTACGATACTTTTGTTTTTTTTTAATTTCATATTAAGAATGATTTATACACTAAGTTCAAAAGTCATGAAGAGGAGTTCATATTGCTGTCTTGTATACATTACCTCCCTCTGGGATTTGGATAGGCCTATGAAAAGAGTCGTATTCGGCCTGCAGGGTGAATGTTCGAAACTAATTTCGAAAAAAAAATACCGTCTCCGATGCTGTGAAATACGGTTATTTCATATAGTCTTGTATACATACCCATTTAATATGCAAGTTCGTTTTTGCTGCGACTGCTTTTTATTTTTATGTTTTGTTAAACACAGAGTTTTCAACCTGCTTGCCCCGTTTGTTATGTTTTAAAATCATATTTTTGTCTTTCTGTTCTTTTCCTTTTTTTTTTTATTTTACGTGTTTCTGTATTCTGTCATTCGTTTGAAACATCATTTGTGTATTTTTTGTTTGTTTTAACCCTTTTTTAATTGTGAACCTTTTATTTTACATTGATTTTGTTTACCATTTGATATTCCTAAAGTCTGCTTGTGTTGTATGCTGCCTTTCTTGAAGATCGAAAAGTTCCTGGACTTGTAAAAGTGATTATTAAACTCATTTTTTCCTCCCCTTTCTAAGAGAAGCATTGGTCGATTACTCCCGTCACCACACCGGCTCAGACGACGGCCACAGTTAACATTTTACCTCCGGAAAAAGATAGGGATGGTAGGTAGTGCTTATCTGTTTGGTATCGTCTCCGATCACCACGATTAGAATTGGTCCTTTTGCACAAAACAGTTCAATGAAAGTTCTTAATCGAATATTTCACACACATCGCTTTCAAATGGTTTCTTTGAATGAAAATGTAAATGATCTTTTTAATTCGAGAACTAAAGTTATACATACATATGTATGTGTATGTATGTATATATGCTTTTATATTAATGTTTATAACATTTTGATCTTCATGCAACATTTTGAGAAAACTTTTGATTTGGAACCTGCTTCCAATTGTGTAGAACACACAGAATGCACCAGTTTTCAACATCTTAACGAAGAATATTATCGTGATATTAGTCAGGAAGGTCCCTATCATCTCTATCAAAATTTGAATGTTTGATGTGGTTGATCAGGACAAAATATATGTACTTGGACACTTTTGCATGGTTGTAGGAGTTCGATTTTCACATTTTTTTAAGACAAATCCACAATATTAATACACTGATAAAAAGAATCCTAGAACTATAAGATTGATTATATATAATAACATGTCAACTTTTAAGAGAGCTTTGTTTTTATGTTGACTTTTGATGATGAAGGTAGATCTGAAATTTTGATGTTTATTTTTCCGATGCCTTTAGCATTGCTATACAGCTGTACATGGAATATTATATTAGCTCAAACAAATAGATAACATGTTATCTTTCCCCATTTTAGTTTTTCATCAGGGGAAATCACATTTTCGAAAAAAAACAGAACGATTTTTCTGCATTCAATGGAAGTAGACTGGTGCTAAAGTATAGAAATATGAAGTTAGAATTTGAATAGCAAAGAAATACGTTTAAATTACGTCTAAATTTATATCTGGAAGATCATTTCTGTCCGAGCAGACGCAGAGTCAATGTTCTTTGGTATTTCTTTGAGTATTCTAGATAAGTGGAATCAGGGTTCGCCCTGGGACCAAGTCAAGAGCTTTTATGCCCTTGCAACAATTGCTGCAAGGACTAAAAAAATATTGGGGGTGTTCCTGTCCCACACGTTTGAATGAGAGGTTCCCCACGTTAAACTGACCTTGTGTTAGATCCTGTTCTCGTGGAGGTTCGGGTAAATAGATACTGAATATCCCACCATTATCATTCAATGCCGAAAAAAACACCCAAGATTCTTCTTTTTCAATTGTTCTGTAAATTTACGAAAATGATAATGTCAAATCAATAGTCAATTTCTTAGAAAAATTCATAAGAAAAACAAGATACATTCGAAAAACGTTGCCTTGAAGACTGGTTTGAAATCTGAAATATGAAGAGAATTCTGCACATGTGGGGTAGGGGTCACTTCATAAAACCTGGAATGGATAGATAAATATAAATTCACAATTGAATTTGTGTAAAGCCTCTGCAGACATTTTGTCAGTTACAAATGTTTCAGCTGTCAGAGTATTTCTTCACATCCCCACCGAAGGTAGTGTCCACTTGCGTAATGGTTTGTACGCCTGCTTCACACAAAAAAGATCATCGGGTTCATTCCTGATGAGTGCAGAGTGTTGAAAACTCTCAATTGGGACTAATTCCCCTAATTGAGTACACTGTGAGTTGTGTGATTAGGGTAGAGGCATCCCTTTAGTGGACTTGCAATCTACCAAGGGAATCATAAAATCTGATAGGCATAGTCCTTGTCTCAATCAGATATTTGCAAGGATTACTAAGCTGACGCATGCAATAGAAACTTGGACTTGATGACTGGCCAGCATAGTCCATTGGGGATGTCTCATTAGAGACTGACGCTTTACCTTACTTACCTTTACCACGAGGGCAAATTCAGCACGAGGTCAAGTATAATTGTGTGCACAACATATCCACGTGTGAATAGCAACTCTCTAGTTCTCTCACTCTTGTCTTTTGGCACGTCACAGGTATGAGGAAATACCCTCAAGCTAATCCCTCTTAGTGCAATATGAAGGTGATGCCTGGAGGGACCACACTCTAGAGACTAGAAAAAGGAGTCAACAACAAATTCATATCTGAACTTCTGGAGAACAATTTCTTCTATAAAATAAAGCTAGGAATACTATATATATATATATATATATATATATATATATATATATATATATATATATATATACATATATTCCTACCTTTATTTTATGGAAAAAACTTGTTCCCAAGAAATTCAGATACGAACTTGCAACTGAATCCTACATTTATTTATATATATATATATATATATATATATATATATATATATATATATATATATATATATATGTTTATATGTTTATATGTATATATGTGGTTGTGTGTGTGTATATACAAGTGCATGCATGTATATACATATGTATATACGCGTGTACGCTGTATATATATATATATATATATATATATATATACGCACGTATGTATGTATGTATGTATGTATACATACATACATACATACATACATACATACATACATACATACATACATATATACATACATACATACATACATACGTATGTATGTGTATCGCTTTGCTTTTCTATATATATATATATATTCCAGTGTATTAATTTGAATTCGCCATATGAAGCTTTAGTGGTTCCATTCGTCGGAAGAGACAGTTACTGCCTCAGTGTACACCATAGTGTGTATCCGTAGCCAAGGGGTTAAATGGAAGTAAGCAAATAGATTCACCCAAATAAACACAACGCCAAAAACTTCATAAATTATTTGGCTTGTCTCAGCACGAAATATCACTATAATTATTCCAACTTTGCAATTAGAGGTGCTTCCAATTAATTCCTGAAATGAACGAATAATTTGTTAAAATGTCAAAAAAAATCATTTGATGCAATCATTTTATTGTTTTGTTTTTTTTTATTAAGTGTTATATATCATTATCATTAATTTTTGACTTTTGATATCAATTTTTGGGTTGTGATTAAAAAAACAACAACTGAAAAATCGCAATGATGTAGGTAGGTAGTTGACAGAAATAATTAATAATGAGTTCATTTGATGTTATAAACAGCTAATTAGCATTTATTTATATTTACAAAATGTTAAATAGCATTTATCTATGTTTATACATTGCTAAATAGCATTAATCTATTTTCAAACTGCTAATTAGCATTTATTTATATTTACAAACTAGCATTTATTTACTGAGTATCTATTATCTACGAGTAATGAACAATCCATCAAAATGTCACTCGTTCATTCACTGATTTCACTCTTGTAGATGTAATTTTCACTAATGCCACTTGTTTCACTATATTTTAAGACTTGATTTTACGCTGTGTGAGTGATCTGCTAGATTGCTTCTTTCTTTTCTATTGCTTGATTGAAGAATAAGAGGATGCATGCAACCAGCTTAATAAGAAGTCGTATTTTCTCATAAACCAAATGCATTAATGTACGTGTATAAGTGCGTGTAATTGTTAAAAGAAAATAACTGAACTTTGTGTTCCATTCCATACAACAAATGAGATTTAATTATTTTCTTACGCATCCCCCCTCAGTCTAAATTGGATTGTTTTCTAAGCCTGAACAAACTCAATTCTATGGTAATTTTTGAGTTAATAAAACATGACCAACATGGGTGAGATGGTACACACGTGATTTCATGTCATGCCTTTCCCTATTCAAATATATTTGCTGCATCAGATCGAGGGACCGTGACAATTTTTTAATACCTTTCAGTTATTAGCTTGTTTGAATTCATTAGTTTAGTACCTTATTTTCAAATATACATGGATAGATTGATAATCTCTCTCTCTCTCTCTCTCTCTCTCTCTCTCTCTCTGTATATATATATATATATATATATATATATATATATATATATATATATATATATATATATATATATGATAATATGATAATTATAAGACAGAATAGAACAACAACACATGAGCTGGAAAAATACGCTTTTGTTTATCGATCAACTATTGATTCAATGCACATGTGGGAA
Source organism: Thysanoteuthis rhombus (assembly GCA_963457665.1). Lineage (NCBI taxonomy): Eukaryota > Metazoa > Mollusca > Cephalopoda > Oegopsida > Thysanoteuthidae > Thysanoteuthis > Thysanoteuthis major. Next base: position 48,587,743 of record OY735212.1, on the reverse strand, counting down.
AGGGGTCACTTTATAGAACCCAAAATTGATGAATAAAAAAATCCACTATCAAATTTTTATACAGATATATATATATATATATATATATATATATATATATATATATATATATATATATATAGATAGATAGATAGATAGATAGATAGATAGATAGATAGATAGATAGATAGATAGATAGATAGATAGATAAGTAGGTAGAGAGGGGGGAGCTTTGTATAAACTAAGATAGATAGATGGATATATCACGTAGATATTGCAGATTTTACGAGTCTCAGAATGAATCGAAGTTTTTAATATCTTTAATGGAGATTGTCAGTCTACCTCAAAAATCGAACATGGACTTATAGAACATGTCAAAAACTCGCAACCATTTCTAATTAACAAATTATACTTTGTGGACAACAGAAATTCTCTAAGTACCCAATCGTACTGACTATTATGCGTGGGAAAAAGCTTGTCCCCTTTGAAGAATAATCAATCGAATTAACAACCTATACATATGTGTGTGTGTGTGTGTGTGTGTGTGTGTGTGTGTGTGTGTGTGTGTGTGTGTGTGTGTGTGTGTGCGTCCTTGCGTCTTTGCAAAGTGCGCATGCGCATGTGACCATACGTGCGTGTGTGAATTATAGTTTAGCTATTGTCTAGAACAGGGTCACAGAGTAAAGAGATTTGGTTGTTCCAACCTTCCAAGAGTTTGCTTACCCCGAAAATGAATATTTTCTTTCAACGCAGACCACAGGTACGTAACTATCTCAGTCAAAAAGCAGACCCTAGGATACCTTGATGGAACATTTTGAAATACCTTTGAACACACTGCAGCACCGATTCGTCCTGGTGTGTCAATGGCGAATGCTAATGGCAGCACTATTTTATTCTTTCTTCCAAAATATAAATTAGTAGATAAAGTTATACATAGATAGATATTTAAATACATACAGTGGGGACAGTCTGCTTGACTTGGAAATCAGCATTCAAAACCTTGGCTTTTACATGAGCTCGAACACTGAGGCTTGGAAAATAGGCAGCTGTCCCAACTGTCTGGTAAATTCAATATATATATATATATATATATATATATATATATATATATATATATATATATATATATATATATATATATATATATATATATATATGAGTGTTTGTGTGTGAGTGTGTGTGTTTTTGGGCTAGGGTTGAGTTCGTATTAGGATTTATATATGCATTGTAAAACGTGTGTTTTATTGATCTGAACTTACACGTTTGCGTATTTATGTGTATAATGCGTAAATATAATTATTATTGTATGTACGTATTTTGAAATCAGCTCAGCCAATTTTCGAGTAATCAAATCAAATCCCTCGTATAATATTACCCGAAATCTAGTTTTCAAGTTTCATTCAAAAACAAACCCCATGACGGCCTATAAACCAATAAAGGAGTAATGCATTCCATCTGCCAGAGGCAGCTATGGAAATACCAACAATTAACGTTCGTATGAAATAAGATAGTCTTAAAAGTGTGAAAATGAGAAAGGGTTAAATTACTAGCAGCAAGATTACAAAAATTCGCCGGAAGTGTGTATTGGTCATTCAATAGAAACCGTCATGTCATCAACGTCATTTACTAGCATTCTGTGTTAAAATAATCAATTAAAAATTCGGGAAAAAAGGGGTGATCAATGAATAAGTTACTTTACTCGCCTTTTCTTGGACAATGGGCATTTAAAAAGTATTATTTTTCAAGCAAAGTGTGAAAGCTGCTGGGCATAAGCTGAAGGACCAATTCAACATTGACTTGCATCTGAATAGAACCCCCAGCTAAATACTTATTCGGGAAGAACTTTCGGAAAAAACTTAATTTAAGGCATAATAAGGAGCCAATATTCAAATTTTCAACCCTTTAGCTTCATGAGTACGGCCTGCACACATACATACATACATGCATACATACATGAGTACATAACTAACTAGAAAACTGAAGGAACCGCTGTTGGCAGTTTTGGTTGAAGGTTTCTAATACTGACCTAGCGTCAATCTCAATCTCAATCTCAATATAGATAGATAGATAGATAGATAGATAGATAATATCCCATATCTGATTGTGTAGCTAGCTATCTCGACTTGTTAATATTGCCTGACTACCATTTATTGGGTTGCATTGTATTTCTTCTAGAGTCTTATAAACTGTAATGTTTATTAATTTATCCTATACCATTGACTAAGCACTTAATGATCAACTCCTGTTGAAGTTTCCATTTTTACTACTCGGAAAGAAACTTGATCTTGTTTCAGGCAGATCACCCTTTCGGGAGGATAATTAAAATATTTATACATCTGATGATCTTATCTTCAAAATAAATACTTGCCCATGCCTATTCCTCAACTTAATTAAATGCTTCATATTTCACCCCAGCGTGATTTTTGCACCGAAAATTGAATCACAGAGCCAAAGTGTGCGCTATTGAAGCAAACATCCTGCCAAAAGGGTTCGCCTTCCTAGAATTAGTGGCAAAAGCTGCCTAGAGTTTTGTTTAGAACACGTATCACTGAATATAATAGACGAAAGCTAGAAGGTCTTGCATATGCTGCTTCTGACTGGATAATCTTGATAGTACTTTTTAATCCTCAAGTGTCTAACATATAACAAGCGGGTTTATTTCGTTGATCTATATTTGTCGACTGGTAGAGTGTTGTTCACAACTAAAAGATAGTACTTTGTCTTTTGAAGAAGGGTCATTGTTTTGTTTTATTTTTTGTTTTGTTTTGCTTTTGTTTTTGTTTTTATTTGTTTTGTTTTTGTTTTTTCTTGTTTCATTATTGTTATTGTTATCTGATTAGTGCAGACTTCGATTATCAAAAGAATGAATCTCATGTATAAAGAAAATAGATTTCACATTTTCCAGGACGTCGTTAAAGAATTTCCAAACTTCCAAGACCAAGAAAGTCCCATTCATCCAAAACATAAAAATATACGAACAATGAATCCTCTCGATAGTCACTTATGGAGCTTAAACCTGCAACCTGAGAACCATGCAACGACATCATACGGAGAGGAGACCACAATTAGAGGAAAAATACAGGATTCCGATAGATCATAGAAACCATTATGAAACTCTAATTGCATAGGACTAGATATGCTCCAAGAATGACAGACAACCAATGGAAATTACGACTCACAACATGGATCCCCAGGGATCAAATGAAGAACCGAGGCTGGCAGAATATAAGATGGCAAGATGAATTTGGCAAGTTCAGAAAATATTGGCTCCACGACAACCACGATAGAGAGGTGTGGCGAATCCGGGGGAAGGTCTACGTCCAACGATGGGACGATAAAAGACTTATGATGATAATGATAATGATGATGAAGATTAGTATTAGTATCGCATAAGGCCACAATTGTGTGTTACCCAACCGTGTGTCAATCGAACTTACAGCAGTAACAGTGGTCTACGAGAATAATTTTTCTAACTATTGCCCCATGGCTAAGCATTCATAGGCTCCGCTCATTCTGGCTCAAAGTCGCCATTTTAGTGGTTTGAACTCGTTACAGTTGTGATGATTTGCAAGAACTGGCTCACCATCCCCGACGGTGGGGCACTCACCCAACTAGTGAATCAGTCGACTCCTTATGTATATATAGACCTGATATTTGCCTAGAACCAGAACTCAGTAATTCTATAATCTAATTTGTGCATCGTTTAGCCTTCTGAATCCAAAATCGAGATCTTTTCCGATGATTCTTGGCAGCTTTGCTTATTTATCAAAAGTTTTGTGTCGTCTCCCAAGTTCACATATATCCTGTCGTGTTTTGTCTGAAAACGTCTGGGGTGAACGCAACACATTCCATAATTCTGTTTTTTTCTTTATCAGAGGTCTTACAATACTCATAAACTATTCTTAGCAATTTAATTTTTCCAGCCCATTTGTTAATCAATTGACAGTTGCTTTCATTGCAAATCGTTATTCTCCAAATTAATTAAATTCTCGTTCGTACATTGCTCACCCGATGCCAGTAAATGAAAATTTCAATATTATCAATCAATCCTTGTCATTTATAAATCTCGCCACACATCTAAACAGCAATATATTAACATTGAGGGAGACGTTTGAAGGCGAAGGAAATGATTCTGATACAAAAACTGCATTACTTTGAGAATGGCTTTAAGGAATAAAAGCCTAGCATTGGATAAATTACTAATGTGTAGATTTTAGCTATAAATACAATCGATGAGAGGCATTTTCGATTGTATTGAATGAGTATTGTGTTCAATCATTTGCCTTGTTACCATGTCTAATTATTGTGATCCTTCTGTCTAAGTTAAAGCTGGCTTTTACCTTGTAACAACAAAAACAATCCTCACCTAATTTGGAGGAGTTAACTCTTCATTATTTGACTATCGGGTCACGTTAAATAAAATCTTTGCATAGAATTAACATTTCCCTACCGTGGTTTGGCATCACGATCAAGTGATTGCTGGGAGGCCCTATAACCGACTGAGCGAAACTGACAAGTTTTATATATCTACAAATGTGTTTATCATATATGCAACATAAAAGTTGCAGTTATCATCTACAGTCGGAATAGTAGCACCCTACAGCAGACAGGCTTGTTCACATTTACTGTCGATATTTTGCTTGAGGCAGTCCGTCGATATCGACGATGACGTCCTCCGTTACTCTCGTTCGTATCAATTTTTGGTTTTGAGATTGATTTATCTCTGGTTTGTTTGGTTTTTTTATTTTTGTTTTCTATCATGTTGTCTCCGGCGTCTATGAATTTGTTTATGGCTTCTCAGGCCAAAGTTGGATGTGCACAGCTTGCCGCAGGTCGGGTAGGCAGTACCGTCCCCGGGAATTGGGTGAGAGGCCTCGAGCTATCTTCTCATGTTTTGTTGGACAAGGACTAGTGATAATAGCGATGACAATGTTAGCATTAGTTCCTTTTCTACCAAACTAGTGACTTTTGTGCTTTGTTTTCTGGACATTCTTTGGTTATTACTGAATCCCTAATTGTTAATATATTTACCTTAATGTAAACACAGAATGGATTATGATACGGGCTTAGTCTTTGTACAGAACATTATTGATAAGGTGCGTCTTCTCTTAAATAATAGAGATTACAATTTTCATATTTTTCTGGTGGCAAATTTTCAACAAATAAGGTTCTAAAATGAAAAACATTAAACGATTTTTAGTTTGCAACTTTTTGTTTATATTTTGTCCGATGAAAGGTTAGATAGATAGATAGATAGATAGATAGATAGATAGATAGATAGATAGATAGATAGATTGATAGATAGATAGGTAGATAGATAGATAGATAGATAGACACATACATACATACATACATACATACATACATACATACATACATACATACATACATACATAAATCATGTGCTGGCTCCAAGGAAGGGCTCGTTGAAGATTTATTTTGACTTTTTGAAGTAATTTTTTGTTGTTTAAAGTTTATTTCACTTGAGTATCACCAATCTTACGTTTATGGAAATTTGATTATTGAAAATATGAAAAAAAATTAACTTTCCACATTTTTGTGTCCCTTTCTCCATGATTTAATTCGCATTGTTAAACCTTTCTCTGATTTTATTATATTTATAGTTAAAACACCTATAAGAGAAGTCACCTGAGGGTCGTTTATCTTTACACTGTATCTCAGTGGGATACATATTGATTTCGTACATCAGATTTTACGCATGTATGACTGTACTAAATGCAATAACTATAGAATGCTAAAGGCTGGACTGACATCTGTACTCTCTTTTATACGGAGGTTCATAAGTAAAAAAACACATTCTTTGTTGAAAAATCATCACACGATCAATTTTAGTAAAAAGAAGTTAGATTATTGAGTTTATAAATGATAAGTGTAACTATTGGAATTATCAACCGAAGTGTTGATGGGGTGAAACACTAATGAGTGAAATTTAGAACTTTGAATTTCCATCCATATAATTACACATTGGTTCTTCGATATCTACAATACAGTAACACGAAGCTTGCGAAAATAGATTATATTGAGCAGTTGGTCGATATATAAATATAACCAATATACACATGTCCCTAAATAAGATAAAATGAAGCGAAAAGACTTGATATTTAAACTAACACGATGAAGCAATTGATTCATCCGATAATGATTTAATATAATGATAGGAACTTGTTAGCCTTTTTTAAACTATGTTTACACAGAAAGAAAGATATCAGCGCTAATTTTGAGCGAGAGTTGAACATGAGTGATTTTTTAATGTTGACTATGGATGTCTATGATAATATTTTAGAACACAAAATCCATCAATTCCTCGTCAAAAGGATGTATTCGTTTTGAGAAACGGTTCGATGGTTTGAAAAAATGTGGATTGAGGGAGTACGTTAGGGGAAATACCATCCTCTATGGAGCATCGATCGCATTAGATATCGCCATGCAGCTTGTGCTGAAAAAAGATTTTCAAATTTCTAGATACGACCTGTTTGTGCAGTACAGATCGGAAATGATGAATTCCAAAGAATATGTAGATGTTCTAACTTTAGCTTTGATAACTAACAAACGAAACCATTATCACTTCGACCGAAAGAATTGATCCATCAAATTTATACTGCACAGCAAGAGCGATATTTGAACTTGCTCAAGATCAAGAGTTCGAGCTGGCAAAGAATAGCCTTTTTTTTTTTTTTACTCTGGAAATTGTTTTGGTTCAGCTTCCAGACCAGAATGATGAATGAGTTGGTGGGGTTACGTCTTTAGGTATTTAAAGATTGTGTTCTCTCTGTAGGCTGAGATACACTGCCGGAAATAAGAAGGATTTGCAAAAAATACATGCTAAATCTGAAGTATACTTCTACAGCAATTTCCTTACAAGTTTTGACAATCAATGCCCTCACAATTTCTGAACAGCGAATGATTTTTTGGCACCAGAAATATCTCGAAAGTCTGAATTACCAAGAATCGCTAAAACAGGTCTGATTAGACACTCAATAGAAACCGTCACGTGACCAATGTCTTTCGACAAGATACTGTGTTGGGGTTGATCAATTAATAAATTGTTAGTTAGTTATCCATAGAAAAGGTTGAATTTCCAAAAAACAAGCGTGAACGCAGTCAGACACAAACTAAGGGATACATTGAGCATGAAGTTAGATTCCACTAACACATGCTCACACTAAAAACCTATTTAGGAGACGTGGCAATTTCTAAGAAATAAAAGAAAACGTTGGAAGAAGCAAATATTGAAATTTTCAGCCCTCTAACTCCATTAGTGTGACCTTGATGCGGAATACGTGCATACATAACCAAATAGACAGAGGAATGAGTTCTAATTGTAGAAAGAGGATGGTGAGTCAGAAAAAATTATTTAGCCCAACTGACGATGCATGTTTTCAGTAAACACTTCAAATAATTCTCATAGAAATGTTTCGATTCAATTGAGGCTTGGTTTTAGGCGTGTTTTCTGACTGATTCAGTTGCGTATTTTCTTGTGACATTTTATCAAATTAATCTAACTTTAGCTTTTATCAAAGTTAAAAACCTATGGAAAGTCCCACTTGAAAAATCGGCGCAACACTCTCCATCAGAACGCTCCTCCTCAATGAGAACTTTTGTCAGACTAAGCTAGACTTAGTAGATATTTGCTAAAACTTTGTTTCTATTGAATAATTCCTACTTGGAGGATGGGTTTAACACGGTCTTTGTCTTACCATGTCAAAAGTGACTAGATTGGGCTAAAGCTAGGTTCTACATAGCTCGGTTCTAGTGCGCTGATAGTGAACAGTTTGAATCAATTTGCCGAGTTCAGAGATACATTATTTAGTATGTTCATTGTATTATTTCAAGTTTTATTTCAAAAACTGACTGACTTTTAAACAATGGTCCTTAGAGACCCAGGACACATCCATCCCTTAGCGATCATTGGATTCTGCAATTTCTCCTGTGTTTAATTTTCATATATTAGTTCTTTCGACTTTATACTTTCTCATTATACGTTCTTCTCAAGATTGACATTCCTCCCCTATTCCCTCCCTTAGAAAATTCTTCCCCTGAGAGCCAAGTACCTCCTGAGAATCACTGTTTTTGGCCGGAAGTGTGGAACACTCAGAATCGAAGTTGTTGTAGTATTGAATGGTCTTGCTAACCACTATACCACGGAAATGCGATGAGTAAATTTTATAGGATGGAATCGAGTTTTAGATGCTAATCGGGAATTGTCGTTGAGATCGTTCATGTTTTCTTCTATTTCGGTGAGAAGTACATAATAGTTTTTTGGTTCGTGCTTGAACGATTGAGCTCTTTTTGCTCGGTGAGTGGTTGCAGTCGGTTGTGAACATAAACCATTATACGTCATTTTACAAAACAGTGAACAATTTATCTAACCAGATTGCTAAACTTCCAAATCAGGGATGGCCAGTTTCCACTATCATACCTTTTCGATCGGTTCACGTCCTGGTGGCATTATGGTCGCAAACATCTTGATTTATTAATACGACTAAACTGGTGTCGCTGCTTAAGGTTTCTTTTCGAGAGCTCTTCATAGCCGTAAGTTTAATCTGACCGTAAGTGTAGAGTTCTAAGAGGATCTAAATAAGTAGGATAAAAAGAGTTGTCTAAGAACGGGGTTTGGTAGGTAAGTAAAGTATGTGAAAGGTAGAACATCACATGGTTATTGTTTGTTGGCCGCGAGGAGAAGCGGGATCCACCAGACTGATATTAGACAGAGTCCACTGATATATAATGCAGAAAAGTGAAGAATAAAATTTGGCCAACAAAATAAAAAGCAAGAACCATCTACCTCAGGTGGAAGTGGAAGCCATACAAACATCTGACGGACATCTCGCCAATATTAATGGCGAAAACAGAGAGGCAAAGACGGATAAGATGAGAAAAGAAAATTCTGCGACAATGTTTGTCATTCAGACAGACTAATATTGAATAGCTATTCATTGTAGATTGGGAAGAAAGAGACACTTAAAATAAACAGAAGCCTTTTACATGAAGCTTGTAGGTTAGGTTAGTTTGTCCTCCTACTGAAAGCTTCTTTCGTTCGGAAGTGTTTATAACATTTTGCCTTAAAATAGCATGAGGTGCGAGTGGCATAACAGTTAACGATATGGAAAACAGAATCGGCAAACCGAGTTCAAACTCAGGTCTCGCACAAATTCTTATTCATTGGAAAGGCACGAGCCCATCTCTTTTCTAGCAATTTTAGGGAACACTGGGCTCTTCATCTAGGGAGACAGACAACTCAGATTCAAACTGGGAAAGTCTAACCCCATCAAGCATCATGAAAGGTTGGCAACGAACAAAATAGGGAATGCGTTCCTGAAATGTACCGTAAACAGCGCTCTGGTGAAGCTTCGTGGGTCCCAGCAAACCATGTCAATTATAATAAATTGAACAAGTTGTTACGAAGGAACTGTCCGACAAACTGAAGCTATTATTGTCTCCCAACTACAGTACAAGTGAAAGATTAAAAAATTCCTCGAGATGACATCTCTTCAAATTGCCTCATCACAATTTAGTTTTGTCCATCCAGATTTTTATCTTTTATTTGTCCATGGAAACTTGAGAGTCGTTAACAATTATTAATTCTTTTGTTTTGTTGTTTTTTCTTTTGTTTTCGCTTTTTTTTTTTTCACAATTGAATTTGCTTAATATTTCACCGTTTCTTGTACTTATTCATTTCCCTCTTTTTCCTAATTCTTTCCCAACCATCTTTCACTCTCCTCTTTCACTTCCTCTCTCATTCTCTGTGTCTCCTTTTCATCATTTTTTGAGAAACATGGGTTTCTTCAGTATTTGATTGGTCTGGCTGGCTGGCTGGCAGGCTGGCTGACTGGCTGGCTTTCTATGTACGTATCGCGCTAACAGGCTGCATTGATGGAGTTAGACAGGCTGAAAAGTTCAAGATTTACTCGTTACTATGTGTAGTATTATGGCAATACCATGTAACAAAAATGTCAGACAACCGCTGGAAATCACGAGTCACAACGTGAATCCCCATACACTAAACTGTGGCTGGCCAAAAATGAGATGACCAGACGAACCAGACAAGTTCTGTAAGTACTGGATCCGTGACGCGCACAATAGAGAGGTCTGGTGAATCTTGGGGAATGTCTATCTCGAACGATAGACTATAAAATGCTGTTGCTGATAATGATGATGATGTGATGATATCTACTAAAATGTTTACTTTTTAGTAGGGGATTCGACTTGCAATGTAAATTTATGCCAAATTTATCCAAACATTCACGCTTGCTTTTTGAAAATTCAGATTTTTTCAGCGATCACTATCCAAGAAAAGTCGAAAGTTTTTCATTGATCACCCTTTTAATTTCCTAACTGATCATCTCAACACTGTATGCTGCCAAAAGACATGGTCACGTAATGGTTTCTTTTGAGTGACAAACTAGACCTGTATCTGTTTATGCATTCCTCTCACTGTTTCGATTATCTACCCTTCTCATTAATCACTGCTCTTTCCTATCTCCCCCGTCTTCCTCATATATATATATATATATATATATACATATATATATATATAGATATATATATACATATATATATATATATATACATATATATATATACGTATATGTATACACCCTGCTTTTCAGCATCCTCCTACAACCACTATTGTCCTCACTTCTTCCTCTTTTTCCTGTCGTCTGCTTCTTCTTACATCCGGTGTACATATTTCCTACACCTCCCTCTGTCTCTCTCTGTCTCTCTGTCTCTTTTTTCTCTCATCACCTTCTTTTCCCCCTACTCTACCTTCGCCAGTCAGTGATTTTCCCCATCATGATCACTCGTTTTCTCTACTCCTCTCTTTCTTCACCTTTCTGAAATACGTCTGGAATAGATCGTATTTGATTTTTTCCAATCTCACCTAAATGTCTACATTTTGTTCTGTTTGCAATATTTGACTGAATGTTCCTCTTGGCCGAGTTTTTACATTCTTTTTTCTATTATCTGTGTTTTCATTATTTCTAATTCTCTTTTCTATTCCTATTACACACTCACACACGTTTGCATACATAAAGAATTTCCTAATCCATGCTTTTCAAATTAGGCTTTGTTGCAGTTATCATCATCATCATCATTATTATTATTATTATTATTATTATTATTATTATTATTATTTGGAATCTCACACCAGTTGCCTGGTGGTAACCGCTGGAGTTTGAGTGACAGCAAGTCTCCTCAAGTCTCCAGCCCTCCTCTCCTCGTACTCATAGATCGCAGTAATTCTGCGATTTACAGTTTCACACCGGTTGCCCAGTGGTTATCGCTGAAGGCTGAGTGACAATAAGTCTCCCCAGGTCTTCAGCTAACGTCTCCTCTCTCTTTCGCATATCATGACAGAGCTACGCTTCGTTGCAGTCCTTATATCTCTAGCACCTTCCTCAGTATCCGTCCAGTGCCCAGCAGTGCTGTGGTCTGTACGGTCTCTATCCTCCCCCTAATCCCGATCTCCTCCAGTCTCTCCCTCAGCGTTTTGGGGACAGTTCCTAGTGCGCCCACTATGACCGGTACTACCCTGGTTTTCATGTTCCACATTTTCTTTAACTCCCTTGCTAGGTCCTGGTATTTTTCCCTTTTCTCACCCTCCTTCTTTTTTACTCTATGGTCTGCAGGTACAGCAACGTCTACTATTTGGCAGGCCCTCCTTTTTTTGTCTACTATTACTAAGTCCGGCCTTCTTGCCTGGATGAGGTGGTCAGTTTGGATGTCAAAGTCCCACAGTAGTTTGTGGTTGTCATTCTCCAAAACTGCCTCTGGCTTGTGCTGATACCACTTTTCCCCATGGTCGAATCCCATTTGTTTACTTAGTTCCCAGTGTATCATCGTTGCTACTCTATCGTGTCTATGCTTATACTCCTTCTGGGCGAGTTGGCTACATTCACTAGTTATGTGGTTTACTGTCTCATCTCTCTCACCGCACATGCGGCATTTGCTGTTTGTCTGTGTTCTGTCGATTTTTGCTTTTATGTAGTTTGTCCTTATGCTTTTGTTTTGGGCTGCCATGATGAGCGATTCTGTTTCTCTCTTAAGGTTTCCCTTTCGTAACCACGTCCATGATTTCTCGTCTGCTATTTCTTTTATCTGTCTTTTAAACTCGCCGTACAATTTTTTCCCTTCCCACTTTTCTTTTCTAGTTTGCTGTACTGTTCCATTGTTTTCTACTTTATTGTTTGTCGCACTATCCCTCGCGCTCTTTATGATTTCTTCACTATTTGTTTGCACATATCTATCTAGGACTACTTTAGCTCTCTGGACACAATCTTCTATGCTGATGAGCCCCCTACCACCTTCTTTTCTCTTAACGTATAGCCTATCTGTATCATCCCTAGGATGTAATGCTTTATGCATCGTCATAAGTTTCCTTGTTCGCCTATCCATTGATTGGAGCTCTTCCTTTGTCCATCCTAGGAATGGTCCTGTATACCTAATTACTGACACAGCCCAGGTGTTCATTCCTTTTATTAGATTTCTGCTATTTAATTTGGTTTCTAATATTTTCCTTATCCTTCTGAGGTATTCTCTCTTAATTTTCTCCTTCATCTCTTCCCGTTTTATCGTGTCACATTCAAGGACACCTAGGTACTTGTATCGGTCTTGTGCAGTCAATGCCCTAATCTTGTTGTTGTCCGGAAGTTCAATTCCCTCAGTCATTGAAAGCCTTCCTTTATGCATCACCATGATTGCGCATTTTTCTATCCCAAACTCCATTCCTATGTCCTCACTATATTCCCTTACTTCGTTGAACAGAGTCTCAAGCTCTCCCCTGTTTTTTGCAAACAATTTAATATCGTCCATGTACATTAAGTGGTTGACCTTACCTTTTGTTTTAGAGAAGTGGTATCCTTTGCTGTTTCTCAGGATTCTGTTAAGCGGTATCATTGTTAGAACAAATAATAGTGGGGACAACGAGTCTCCTTGGAAGATTCCCCTTTTTATCCCTACCTCGGCTAGTTTGTCCCCTGCGGCTGTCAAATCTACTTTCCAGTTTTTCATTGAATTACCAATGAATTTAACCACCGGTTCGCTAATTTTGAACATTTTAAGGCATTCGAGTATCCAGCTATGTGGAATCATATCGTATGCCTTTTTGTAATCTATCCATCCCATTGCGATATTCTTTCTCCTTTTCCTTACTTCTTTTAAGATCATCTGGTCTATGTAGAGTAAATCGTTTGCCCCTTTGGTTCCTATTATTATTATTATTATTATTAAACTCTATTGAGTTTTAACTTCATTTCCGTTTTTAACAACAATGATGGATGACAATGACAATGACCAGACAAAAAAACCAGTGACGTCAGGCACGAATATCAGTGACACAGTGACTTACGCTAAATCTGATGACGAATTCACTCCCACTCCTAAAGGCCAAATCAGGTCAACTTGTTTGGCTAAAGTTTGCAAATCCCATTTACAGAAACTACTAATAAAGGAGTTTGAGTGTGAAACGTAGTTTAGGAATGATATTGTATGGGGAATTAAATCTGCTCGGTTTATCTTCTAGATTTTAATGAGTATGAAGCAAGGGATTTCGATCCTAGCGCAGCCAAGATTATTATCATTGTCATTATTATTATCATTATTATTATTCTTATTATTATTATTATTAAATATACGCTCATCCCACGAGCGTTATATATATATATATATATATATATATATATATATATATATATCATCATCATCATCATCATCATCATCATCAATCATAAGTCCATTACTAGCTGAATGCTCTTCCAATCTCCTCACGTACAAGTAATTTTATTTTTATTCTGTTTGAATTGTTTACATTGAGCGAGTCTATTAAGCGTTGTTAAGGTCGCTAAAAACATTGTGCAACTATTCGCTAAAGGGGAACGAAATAATGATTTTATAAACTTATTGAATATATGCTTTTCGTAATTGGCCAGATTTTTGGCTATAGTTGCATTCTGATTGATTTATAATCGCTGGTTTCCTTTCCTTACTAGTGCTGAGACTAATTGTTTTGAATTTTGATAAATTATATGATGTTGTCAAATCGCCACATCATTCTACTTTATAAGATTTCATGGGAAATTTAATGATAGCCAGACTATTTCCATTGTGCAAGGCACCAATGATTCTCAATAGGCCGGAAATCTCGTCACTTCTCGTATCGGTCGCGATTTCTTTGGTCATTTTATCAGGAAAACATACTTCTGGTCATAAAGAGCCTCAGTATGACTCAGCTCTATTTAGTTCACACATTTTTACAAAAAAATGATGGAAATAAATGTGATTCTGCAATTGTGGGGTACTTATAAAATATCAACAACTTTATGCCACGCATCATTTTCCACTTTCTATTTCTACTAAGATACAGCACCAGACGTCACTGATGACGTAAGCGTAACAGACAACAAATGCACAGTGTTGATTATTTTATGTGTGGATGTGGATTATTATTATTATTATTATTATTATTATTATTATTATTATTATTATTATTATTATTATTGTGAAACCACAACAGAAGGAACTATTATCGCAATTGATTAGATCTGGAACTTGAGATGTGTTAATTTCAGAATGAATAACTGACAGAGTAGAAAAGATTAGCCTAATTAGCTAAAGAATAGCTTAAATGTAAGCACTACTTTTCAAAGAAAAGAAAAAAGAACTTCGTATAATGAGAATTAATTCATTTAATTTTTAATATGCATTATAAGTTTGTGTATGTACGTGATAATTATGTAGACAATTTTTTACATGTTTTGTTTTTAAATCCCCGAAACTGTTACATGGTAAACATCTGATGATTGCAACAAGAAAGTTTCACACATAGTCCTATTATATCAAAATCTATGTAAAACATAAAACCCCTGATAAAATTATATCAACAGATGTGGGGAAATCTTTGGAGAAAGGTTTTTCTATACATTTAGTGTTCATAGCTGTGTCAGAGTAATGATGGTATCGTAGTCGTCAACACCGTGGAATTTCCATCGGCTCAGTTAGTTCACAGTAGCCAAGAATTTCAAGTACTTTGAAGAAAAGGTATAAACATCACTGTTGATTCGTCTTAAATCCCAAATGAGAGATCATCTATACAAAAATCGACGCTTCGTCTATATAAGGATTGACCAATTGTCATTTTTGTCTTCTCTGGTGGCCTCGTTTTTCGCTTAAACGTTTAGTGAATAGTTTTCCCTTCAAATCTTCTTGAGCTATTGTACTTGGGCGACAACTTTGCACATAATGAATGGGAGTCACTCGATTTCATGACATTATATCATTCAGAATCTTGCGTTCGATTGTTAGTCTTGCTTGACTTATATGGCGCCTGTAATTATAGAATAAAAAACGGTCGTTTTCTCTATACAGATTAAGGGATGATGAATGACAACGGCTGACGCTAAGCACCTTCATTATCCGAGTTCAGCTCTTCAAGCAAATTTATTAACATTTTATCCGTAGTCTGTAGTTAACTACGTCGTTGTGTTCATAGTGGAATTGCCTGTTTTGTGTCCATGAAGTTTTCTGGTGGTTTCTGTTAATTTCATCTGCGTCTATTCTTACTGGATTTTAATTTATACTACAGATTTGTTTGAGTTGATAAATGTGCCTTAATGGCAAATGTATAGTAACTTGGAAAGACAAGGTGTGATAAACCAATGATCGTTACCTATTGTATGAAATATATATTTTTTAAACTGAATAGCAAACATTTTATCACTATTATAAGCTGTCAAACGGAACTGTCACAGAAACTGTCCAAATAAGTTTCTTCAATCTTTGTGTTGGTCTGGTCGGCTTGCTATGTACGTATGTATGAATGTATCGAACGTGAAAGACGTGCCGATGAAGATATAAGGCTGAAATTTAAACTCCTTTAATTGAAGTACGCCTCATTATGTCCGAAAATAACGTATTTCTTGTTCGTCGGAAATCAAGCAAGTAGGTTTCCAGTAGGGGGTTCAATATGCTACGTAAGTTTATGCTAAATTGATCCTTATTTTGTGTCCGGCAGTGTTCATGGAAAAACAGAAGTAACTTATCCGTTGATCATCCCTTTTTCCAATTATCTAATTGATCACCCCGATATGAAATTCTGCCAAAAGGCTTTGGTGGAGTTTACTATTGAGTGACTAACCAGACCTGTTAAAGAGGGGGTGAATATGTCATCTAAACAGTGGATTCTAATTCTAATTATGGAATCATAATGATATCTATTGGATCTTTTAATCGAATATATATATATATATATATATATATATATATATATATATATATATATATATATATATATATATATATATATATATATAAACAGTATGGTCACTCTCTTGACTATTTGAACGATATATATTTACATTCGTAGCGTTCGAAAAATATATCGAATACATAAAGTGGGTTTTCATATGTGTTCACACATTCATATTTGACACGTTTAAGTCGGTAGATCTTTCTGTTGGTTGGTCGGTTCCACTCACGTTAAACGACGGAAATTGGAAAGAGATATGAGGTCATTAAAAGCGTGACGTCATTGATATCATTATGTAATAATAGAATACACGAGTTCTGCATTTTCATGAGCCATTCGCGATTTTCATCGAAAATTATTTCCATAGTGTAATATTTAACAATTATTAAAACCAGTCGACTCGAAGTAAGACGACTTACTCATTTTCCTTTTCTTCCTACTACCACCACAACGAATGATGTACGCATCGTTTAAATCATGGTTTTTGTTGGTATAGAAATAACTAACTTCTATGTGACTCGTGAGGGTCAGATTTATAAAACATAATGAATGTAGAAGTTGCTTACCATAATGGTATATTATCAAACAGATACTGCCAGTCCCAAACACTTTATTTAAAATGATCACAATGAGCGATAAATCCTTTGCTTCATGTTATCAACCAATTGCTGCTATCCAAGAGAACCTGTCCAAAAGTGATCACAATAAGCAGCTTCCTGTGACTACATATATATATATATATATATATATATATATATATACATATATATATACATTCACATACACATGCACTCATGTATATTGACGTGCGCACGCACACACACATACACATACGTGTATAAGGAATGTTATATTAGAGTCGTATTGATAAACTAGTGTATAATTATAAACAGTCGAGTGATTATAAAGATTCATTCAAGATGTCTGAAAGAAAATCAGGAATATCAGATACTCTGAGACAGAACTAAATAATCAAGTTTGTTTAATAAAATTGATGAGAGTCTCTCGTACAATTTAGAACTGGATACATAGTATTTAGATTGAAAAGAATGCTTCCATCAATACTTCAATAAAGCAACGTTTTAAACAGATTAACTTGTCGAAGATGAATATTTGGCTTTTTGTTTATTTTCCTCGAATATGTCATAAGAAGTAAATTAATGTCACCTCTAAATCAGTTAAATGTTGCACTAAGAGACACGATCAACACTCGGCAATCTTTCAATGTGTGAATGTGTGTGCGTGTGTGTGTGTGTGTGTGTGTGTGTGTGTGCATGCGCACACGCGAGCGTGTCTGTCTGTGTGTATCTGTGGGCTTCTGTGTAAATTCTTCGTGGCGGTGTGTGAGTGTACGCAAATGTCGTTTGTCGAATGCGTTTCGATTTGGTAAAATAATTTCGTATTCAATATTTGATGCTGAAGGCATATTTTAGAATGTGAACGTATGCTTTCATAAAAAATCCAATTACTTTTGCCCAAAATTGTACACACATCAGAATATTTCAAATTCAAATGATTTTATTATAGATTTTGTTATAGTTTTATCCCTTATTGTCAAGATATATCTATGTATGATTAACTTATGACAGTATATTCTATATTATTGTACATATAAAATTATTTGAAGTAAAATACTGTATGTACCTACATACACATAAAAACATGCACACGTACGCACACATAACATGTATTTATATAAAATTTTCATACTTGCCAATTATTTTTACGAAATTTAAGAATCAACTTTTAAATCGTGAGCTCTACACCAATGTGTATATATATATATATATATATATATATATATATATACATATATATATATACATTTATTCTTTTAGGGTAATATATATATATATATATATATATATATATATATATTACCCTAACAGAATTTTATCGTAGAAGTCTGCTCATATCATGAAAGAACACGTAAAAACTACTCGGTGAATTTATCTCAGTGAAGCCTGTGATAATTTCTCTTTCTCGCCGTTCCTTAGCCTCGTCACCAGATTCCCAAACGCACATCTCATCACTACTATTCATGATTTATGGAATTTTCCATCTCGGACAATGAGTCTAAACAGATCCTGGTAAATTGTTGGAAGTGTTCTCTTTTGATGTGATGTCAAGATGCACAGAACAAACGAAGTTACAACACGACGTGGTCCCGATAATTATATGAAATGCTGGTGATTTTCGAAGATTTTTAGCTCAGCAGACATATTTCTAAGCAAGATCAAAGTTGATTGAGATTTTACTGATCATCGTGACTCTTTCAAACGTTTTCTTCAAATCTCTAAGCTATATCGTGTTCTTCTACTTCGAACTAGTCCGTTATCTGTTGATCAACAGAGCAACAAAAAGATGGTAAAACATGCGTATATATATATATATATATATATATATATATATATATATATATATATATATATATAAAACAAGGGTATAGAAGTGATCGACCAAGCAAATGACAACACTTCAAAAGCGGGACGAAATTTAAACCACGATTCTCCAAGATTTAAAATACAGCTATTCAGGTGAAAGTCTCAGCATCAGAAGCTTCCTAGATCATTACAAGATTCACGAGAAAGTTTTTCTAAGTTTAAAACAAAAATGTATGTATACACGCTGATTCTGTGAATTCGACAAGTGATTTTTTACTCTCTTAAAAAGCAAAATTGAGTTCTGGAAAGACGTCGATCATCGAGTATTGTATTTCGTTACAATGGAGTAAATCACCTAAAATTTATGCTACGGCTTACTTGCATCTTTCACATACTCGGATGAACAAAATCTAAGCGGTCAATTTACTTTTCGATCACATATTGTGCGTATGTGTGTGCATACGCAAGCACACACACACAAACACACACAAGCACGTATTATATTCAAATTTCTTGAAAAAAGAAAAAAAGGAAAATGTAAATCCTTTATAAAGCATTATTCGACAGAATGCAATTATCTCTTAATCTATACGAAGGCTTCAAATGCGTTTTGCCGGAAAATTAAGGCTAATATCGCTGGATTACACTCTGGAGAAGTGACTAGCTAGGGTGAATCCTTTTTTTCAATTCAGCGTATGATGTGTTTACTTACAGAGCCCTTAAATATATATATATATATATATATATATATATATATATATATATATATATATATATATATATATATATATATATATATATATATATATATATATGTATATATAATTGTAGCAACATTGGTAGTAAGGCGATTTCATCCTCATAAAAGAAATACCCGAACAGTTGCCAGTACACTGACTTCTTGCACCCGATTGTTTATTTTTTTGTTAAAATCCTCTTAGATAATGCTAACCCTGCAACTTCCAAGCCAAAACTTAAATGGCAGTGCCTTATACAGACAATGACATATAACCTGCCAAAGTACCCAAAAATATGCATAGATTTCTTCCAGTTTGATTGCTTTTTGCTGTGCGATTTTCCCAATCTCCGGCCATATTTCAACGATGCAGACATTGAAAATGTCAGAGAGTTAATCCAGGTTCTGACTTTTTATGTAACTCGTGATGGGTAGAATGCATCAAACTAATCCGTCAAAATCCAGTCTTGTGAGAGTATATATATAGTGACATAGTAAAATCCAATGGTAAGGGTCGTGAATGAAACAATAGTCTCGGGGGGGGGGGGGGCTTCACCGACAGCATTTGACCCCAGGATACGCAGGCTAGGTCAGCTTTTTACCTCATTTCACCTTCATTATTTTATGTGCTGACGATACGAGGAAAAAGTTGTTTTATTTTTTTGATGTTTTTCACTTTTTAAAAAATTTTAATCACTAGATTGTGCGCTGATAATCAAGAAAAGGGTATCGTCAGTGGCTGAAAATCTGGTCTCCACAGAATTCCTGTTTTTAGTTTAATGTAGATTCATGCTTCCGTTTTGTCTTTCCTTTGAATTACTACTTGTTGTGATCGGCTTATAAGGGCCATGGATGCTGTTCCTTATTCTCCAAAAGTTATCAACACAACGGTCATTCACATTTTCTCCACTTTCATAATCCCTCCAGCAAGCCCCTTGTATCTATATTTGTTTCACTTTCCCTCAAATTCCTTCAATTGTCCATTTGGGGTAGGCACATTCGTGGATAAACTAACTTCTCTTTTTGTCCTAAATCATTCCATATCTGCTCGTCTATCCTCGATGGCATGTTATTTCTAAACTTTTCATACCAAGAGCAACTCGCTTTTCGCATCCTTGTACAGCTTCTTGCTTTTGCTCACACCTGTTTTTGTTGTTTTGCGCGCGCGACCATACAAATCATTTGCACAGTTTTTCGGGGTTCAAACCTGATCATGCATTAGTTCCTGCTCTTTGGAGTCGTTTTGGAAACATTTTAACCAGATTTGTTACTTTTACCCACTATTTTTACACTTCAGCCGTTAATAATGTCTTTTGTATTATAGGTTTCGGTCCCAAATCGTTCGAATTGAGTTGGTACTATTATTCATTCCAAGTTCCTACTTAATTATATTTGCCCTCTTGCTGTTTTCTAACGATATTACGTATTTTATGTTCTTTCTATTTTTGCGAGTACAACGTTAGTACTCTTCCTGATATTTCTGCATATTGTCTCAATTCCGAAGTTGATTAGTGTTCGTCAGTCTACTTTCCTCTTTCACATACATATTACCTCTATGGCCTTTTGAGTATTAGGAGTATAGAATAATGCTAAAGTATTTCTTATTCGCTGAGCTAGTGGCACAGTTCCATCTCGTGTCTAATCAAAGAAGCGATCAGGACGTCTAATTACGGATTCTGACCACATTGTTTGGTTCACTCAATAACCTAGAAATTGTAGCAGCACCATTCTAAACTGGATCCCAGGGTCTGATAATCTGCCCATGGTAACGAAAACAAAAGGCTAAAATAGTGCTCACTGTTTGTTTTGAAACTTGCACCCTTATCTTCTCTCTCCTACATTCCGGTCTCCCGTACCTCCCCTAACTCGTCTAATATACCACATCACCATTTGGGATCTGGGAATACTCCAGAAATGTTCCCATATAAATTAATGGTAATTGCATTTTCGTTTTACGTCGTTTTGGCTTAAGAAAGGTGATTATAGAAAATCTCCACTTTCGGACAACAGAGGAAAACTCTATGCTATAATAAATTTATTGAAAAACTTCATGATAATTCATTTTCATTTTCATCTAAGAATTATTCTCACTTGAACGATGACGAGAGCTGACCAAGAAAACTTGTGGATAAGATAAGAGGTTATTAGGTACAACATCCATCTGAGGCAGGTCTGAGAGTGCATCGAAACATTTTTGTTCAAAACAAACAAATTGAGGATGCAAATTCAGGAGAGTCATGGAATTATTACAGTTGCACATCTAGAAGCTCAGCGTAAAAAAGGATTTCCCTTAAACGGTAACCAAAGAATTGAGACAAATGCTTGAGAATTGCGGAAACTGATGGAGATGTTAAAAGCCAGTGACAAAACTGACCTTGAAGAAAGGTTAGCGATTTTTTGTTCCTCACACATTTCTTCTGTCGATGCTGTTTCGTGTGGATTTTGGTAAATCTCTTCGACTCCCAAGATTATGTATATCAACCCTAGATAAGGATGCCAATGTACTGTGATGGCTAGCAGAAACATGGAGCGATTATTTCGGGAAATTCTAACGTTAGAAACCCCTTTGGGATGCTGGAATATTCGTCCCTCAAGCACCTCAGGATGACGGGTTATTTTACTTAATCCTCAGTCGTTTAGACATCAGGCTCTGCGTAATAAGACAAACTTTTTAAAAGGATTATATTTGAAAGCCAAACGGCAAGTTTATCTTCTATTATTTCTGTATTTTAATCTTTTAATGGAATTCTGTGAAAAGCGAATCGAAATTACTCTTGTAAGTACCTTCCCTGATCCTTTGTCTAGCTACTCTTAGGTCACTGTTGGAGCGAACTGACATGAACAAGATTTATTCTTCTATTATTATTATTATTATTATTATTATTATTATTATTATTATTATTATTATTATTATTATTGTCGTTGTTGTTGTTGTTTTTGTTTTTGTTGCT